>OX941088.1:22297876-23544126 GCA_954870635.1 Arctium minus
TGTAGCTTTACAATCATTTAATAAAGTTTACAAGTTGTTCTTCTGATTCACTGTTTTCATTGATTATTGAATATTAAAGTGTTATTCCGCAAGCTTCTTTAATATTGTTTCTGAGTGTTTATTCTTGTTTAGAATTAAGATCCTGACAAAAACCTTTTTGAAAATGGTTTAGTTTAAAAAAAAGTGAAGGTTAGACCGAAATGGCCGATAAATTCCTTTACTTTCACTACCAAGAAATATAATCATTTATAATATAGGATCACCAAAGTAAACATAGATTTCAATGCAGATATCCACATGTAACTCACAGACTTTGCATAATGTTCGTAGCTACACTGTCACTCCACTGTGACATACACAACCAAGGACCCGAGTAGATGGCGGTCCAATGTGCTAAAAAAATGAATTCAAGGCACACAGATATATCACTCCTAAGATATTCCACTATCTCAAGGTACCCAACTATACGGGTGTTTAAAAAAACCGTCGAACCGCTCAAACCGGTCGAACCAAGTCAAACTGGACTATTTTTGGCGGTCCGGTCGCGTTTGAAAAATAGCCAAACCGCTCGGCCTTGGTGTACGGTTTGGACTGAACTGAATGCCAAAATTATATTTAGTTTTCATATGTTGTATGTTCTACTATTATGTCCCAATTTAAAAATAAAGGTTCATCCGATACATTAAGTTTTTAGTTTTTACTTTTCAATTGTCTGTCTTTCATAGATCGACAAAATTCTAAAAACAGGCAAAAATGAAAACCTAAAATTTCATAACGTCTTTCGACTTGCTAAATGTTTCTCCAAAATTCCAACTATCAATAGTTCACATGCTTAGCTTTTTTTCAATTTGCTCAATATATTTTTTATTTTGAAGATAGATTTTGCTTCTATAATTTGATATAGATTTTTTTAATAATGTAACATCGGTGGAAATTTTAAATTGGATATATATTTTATGTTTCTTTTACATTAAAGCCAATAATAGGCCTAAATCGCCGGTCCAAATCGCCTTTTGTAGTCCGGTTTCACCCAAACCGCTCGGTTCGAAAAATTTCGAAACCACCATTATGGTTTAGTTTGTGGTTTGGGTGTTAAACCACCCAAACTGGACCGTGCACACCCCTACCCTACTCCAGTTGTGCAAATCCACCACATACTCGATACGACAAGATTAATTATCGAAATATGCTTGAAAAAATTAAGATATCGAAACCATAATCAATGCTTTAAAACGTTCACAGACGATCACACGTTTTTAAAAAACACGGTAAGAGAACTCACGTGAAGCTTAACACACCACCACACGTCTTAACGACTAAAATGCTCAAACCGAATACATGAACAAATCTTATTAGAAAAGGTGTTAAACCATCTTATTGATCCATCTAAACACTTTATATAAACCTCTAAGCAGCCCCTTTAAACGATGCTCCAATTCCTTTGAAATGAGAAGCGGAAAAGTCGGAAACGTGTTGAAACAGTGTCCCACACGACATGCGCCGTGACCCAAAAAGATTGCTTCTTTTGACAAATGGTTGCTACAAAATGGAGATGGATCAAACTATGATATCATTGATGAAGAACTTATTGAAATTCCTTCTAATGTCTACATGAATTCAATCGGAGATCCAATGCAGTCGATAGTGCAAGCTATGTACCCATCGTTATTACAAAACTATAGAAATCCTACGTACTTAACTGAACGAGCTATTTTAACACCAAAAAATGGGATGGTTCATTAGTTGAACGACATAATTATGGATACAATGTCGGGTGAAGGGATAACCTACCTTAGTTCTGACAGTGTATGCAAAGGACGTGTAAAGACAAATGATGAAGACCTCTTGTAAATAACATTAATATTAATCCAAGTAGTGTTTCAACTAACTTATTACCATCCAAATGAAACGTTTTTTAACAAGATCAAACAATAAGTTAAACTCTAGTTGCCAAACATGGCTTGAATCAATATCTTTATTTTAAAACATTTTTTAAACATATAATTGGAAAAAGGATTGTGTAATCCTTATGAGGAAAGGGTCATCAAACACATGAATCAAATCAAAAGTTTGGAATTCATAAATGATATCACTTTTTAACTTTTATATATATAACAGATGATTAATTCATGCACAAGGTGGGAAGGGGAGATGACAGAAACCGCTAAATTTAGTGGCCTTGCCTTTCTGGGTATTTACATATACATGTCTCCTTGCCTTTCTGGGTATTTACATATACATGTCTCCTGTTCCTTTAATATTCCACAACATTTTGTTGTGGGTATTCCACCCTCTTTTAGCTGCTCTCCACAAGCATCCAGTAGCACAGCACAGTTACATCACAATTTGCTGCCTCTGCCACTTCCACCTGTACTGAGAGAAGCACCACCACTACCACCATGGCCACTACACCAACAATAACAATTGCACTAGCGGTGTGCTTCATTATGAATGAACACACTATCTTGGAAGAGCAAGGAATAGAAAAAGGTGGTAGACAACTAGATATGACACAATGAAAATGGATTTTGCTAGATTATTTATATATGTTCTCGCATAAACGTTCATTAATTACACGAGATTTTTGTATAAGACAATCCCAAAAATAGCCCAAATCTCCATACCCGTCCATCTTTTAGCCCGAGTTTTTAGTTATTTACCAATTTAGGCAAAAGATCACAAGTGGATTTTACAATTGTGTGGTCCATTTGCAATTTGCAATATTTCTGAATTTTTGTACAATCCAAAATATCTAGGGACACATCATGAAAATTTTTAAACAAATAAATATTAAAGAAGTATTAAATACCCTCTTAAATACATTTAAATGTATTTAAGATGATATAAAATCCGCGTTTTGAAATGTTAATACTACATATATACAATCTTAAGTACCTTTTAAACACCCTCTTAATTTGAATTTTAGAAGATAAAATGTATTTTAATGTACAAAATGGAAGTCACTAATTGCAAATAGAATGTATTTAACACATTATTTTTAAAAAAAATCACAATTTGCGTATAACATAAACTAATTAAAAACATACAAATCGCAAATGGATCTTATATTTGCAAAGCCATTTATGATTTTCTGATTAAATTGGAGGCAAAACTTAAAGTCTAGACTACAAAGAGAATGAGTCAGAAGATTTGGACTATTTTCGGCATCAACCACGTTTTGTATTTATAATGATTCCTAAATTTACCATATATTTTATTTATTTCCTCCATCTCAAAATAAGTGTTTACAATTCTATTTTGGTTTGTCATAAAGTAAATGTTCATCTTTACTCATAAACTGAAGATACATGCTGCTATTATAAGTCCTTATCGGTATGTATTTGATGACATAATCGTATTTTAAATTTATCTATAAAACGAGTTATGAACTTATGTCTCTTTGGTATGTTGCCAGAAAATTTTCCTCCTTTCAATTACGAGAACATCGCATACTCAACTCAATAAAGGATTTTGCAACTCGATCATTGTTGTTCTGCAATTTCATTCTCACAACTCTGTATCTCCTCTCTTTGGTCACCATCTCTCATATCTCGACATTTGAAGCACGAAACAAAATCATTAGCAAAATGGTTATTCTCTCCATTCCCGCTTTAAAAAAACCAGTCAAGTTTTTGGTCCTTGCAATCTGTTTGATTTTAAGTATTGAAGAGGTGTTCAGTTTATTTGGTTCACTAGGGTTGGTGTATGATCATTGTAAATCTATTTTTGTTGTGATTTAACTTGATGGGGCTCTCTAATATATATTGTTCGAAGCTGAAGACGAACAAAATTCTGATCAAATAGCGAAAAGGGACGATTTCCAAAGCGAGGTTGAAAAGAAACTCAAAGGTTGGGCATTATTTGGTTCCAAGCATGAAGACGCCGCCAAATTGTACGAACACAACATTTATGTAAACAAATACCTCGAGATAGGATTAGTCCAAAACATTTACATCACAATTTGCTGCCTCATACCCTTATGTTTATAAAATATCCCTTAATACGAAAACATGCGTTTTCCAATGATTTATAAAACCAATTACACCAAAAATGCATAAATCATTAAACAAACTTTATTTTTACAAATATAAGAAATATATAAAGCAACGGAGCCATCTGAATTCCTCCCAAAGGAAGGGTGGTAAGTTGATCATTTACCTATCGGGGATCGGGGTATGGTCGATTCTATTTTTTTCTTTCTTTGATGGAAGGTAAGGGTCAATTTTATTGTAGAGCCTTTTGCAATGCATAAAAGTTGCCCGTACGGTTGTTCGATTATATCTTTTTTTCTTGTCAAAAATGAAACTCAAAGGAATTGACGGGGGACCGCACAAGTGGTGGAACATGTGGTTTAATTCGATGCAAAGCGAAGAACCTTACTAGCGATCTGGTGTGGATTCTTATTTTTACATCCACCATTTTATATAAATTACCAAAAGGACGTATTTAAATTAATTACTTATCAAAATACCCAAGAATCCAGAATGTGGGGGATTCACAAGATTTATAAAATCAAATATCTCAATTAAGTAAAACTCACAAAATATTCCAAAGTTTGATAATTATCAAGTAAAACACATAAACACTTTAAAATGAACATTTTTTTGGCATTTACAACGTTTTCACAAATAAATTTGAACTTATATTGCTAGATTTAGGGTAAATCTAGATTTTACCTCAATTTACGCTTCTTTGAAGAAAACTTGAAACCACAAGCAATCCTTCCAAAATAAACTTAGATCCACAAGTTTCAAACATATATACACATATCCAAGCACTTAGAATCATTCTCCAAACATCTTATATCAAAATCTCCATTTTGACCAAAACCCTACTTTTGACCTAACTTCCCCAAAATCCTTCAAACCGAAATTTGAGAAAGATAAACACTAGGAAGTTATCAATGGAGAATTTATGACTCATAATAAAGTTTATAAATTATGAGGATGAACTCACCACTTAGGTTTTGGTGAGAACCTAGAAAACCCCAAATTTTTGAAGATGGAGGTGATGATGATTAGCTTTTGACCTTTGCTTCCAATTCACCACTTGGATAATCACAAAACTAACAATATATCATGGAAAAACTCAAAAAAACGAAACCGTATGGTTTAGTTTGCTGTTTGGGGTGTTAAACCACCCAAATTAGACAACGCACACCCCTACCTTACTCCAGTTGTGCAAATCCACCACATTCTCGATACGAAAAGATTAATTATCGAAATATGCTTGACAAAATTAAGATATCGAAACCATAATCAATGCTTTAAAACGTTCACATAAGATCACACGTTTTTAAAAAACACGGTAAGAGAACTCACGTGAAGATTAACACACCACCGCACGTCCTAACGACTAAAATGCTCTAACCGAATACGTGAACAAATCTGATTAGAAAAGGTGTTAAAACATCTTCTTGATCCATCTAAACACTTTATATAAACCTCTAAGTAGACCCTTTAAACAATGCTCCAATTCATCTGAAATGAGAAGCGGAAAAGTCGGAAACGTGTTGAAACACTGTCCCACGCGACATGCGCCGCGACCCAAATCGTGCCAGCAATAGCTAACAAAAAACCAAGATTAAACCAGAAAATTGTTGGAACTATATGTATATTAATCGTACATATATTATTTCAAAGTAATCAACTGAATACGATTACAGAGAAGAAAGAAGAAAATTTAAACAGAAGCTGAGGCTCGTGTGTAACACGATTCTCTGAGGCTCGTGTGTAACACGATTCTCTGAGGCTCGTGTGTAACACGATTCTCTTAAAGAGATTCGCCGTCTGTTCCAGGGTACAACACAGCGTCAACAGTAGTACAGCCGGAGATGACCACTTGCCTTGCCTTGCCTGGAAAAGTCGCCGGAATAGTCGTATGCAGTAGAGATTTTGAGAGAGTTGTGTTGTGTGTAACAGAATGCAACCTGACTCCTCGTTTTTATATTGAAGATTGAAACCAAAATAATTAATATTGAATTAACCAATAATTAAACGAAATATTATTTATAATCGACAAGATTAACAAGATTAATTCGTAATTAACCGGTAAATAAACATAATAATTATTCATCTTTAATGCATTGGAGGTTTCATAATCGAAATCAGCAACAGTGCACGGCGCGGGTTAACCCGCGACATAACGTGCCCGAGTCACTGGATCAAAATGAAAATTAGCAAAAATCAAGCTGCATGAACTCAAGATTTTGGAGCTGCATTCGTCTCCGTAGGTCGCGCCCACACACACAAGTTCACACAAGTTCGGTGTTTTTAGCTTACGAAATTTTCAATCGGCACCCCCTGCATGAGGGGTAGGTGAAGGATTAAAAACATTCAAAGGAGCTCGTAAACCCCTCACACTTCCATGGTTATAAAACATTAAAGTTTTACTCCTTCTTCCTATGTGGGACACTTTCCCACACCCACTTGGTTTTTACTAAGTTCATCCAAATACTCAACTTTGAGTATCGATTTCTCATTCACACACACTCCGTTTTGGACACATTATATATTGTTTCAAAGCTCTCGTATAGGATAACACAAACCCACTAAGAGTTAATTATGTGTAATATATATATATATATATATATTTAAATGTGTCCAAAGTTAGTAAAAACATATATTTTTACTAAATTTTCCAACAAAAATTTCATTTCTCATCCATACGCTTGAATCAATGCTCACTATTATCCATCCAAATGAACCTCTTAACACATTTCTAAACCACATTTAATCATCTAACACCAAGAGAGCCCAAGATCCCAAATTAAAATCATAGATCAATCCCTTTCTTAGTGAAACTCTGAACTTATGATGAATTGTATTTATTATCATAAGATTCATGAGGAAAACTGTAACACCCCCATTTTACCCTTGGGTAATGTCACATCTTTCACCCAAATATTACCTTATGTCGTCGAATATGACATCAAGATATAAGCAAATCACCATCACAACGGAAGTCTTAACTTAAAGTAATACAAGTCTCCAACATTAGTCCGTCCCATACCGGACTATATTACATAACGCTCCAAATACATAATAATTAAGTTGATAACTAGAAAAGCATTAAAGAACATAATAAAAGTAAATCTAATTATGCTTTGCCCTTTCCTTTGTCCACACCTGAACCACCGGCTCCTGAGATGCATACTAGTAGTCAGCTAAAAAGCTAAGTGAGTTCATGGTTTACTTGCACATAAATACACACTCCATCAAGCATAAAAATATCAAGCACCAATTAAATAGTATGCATATTGTTTTCGGAAAACATTTGAGACAATGTAATTCCCTAAACCTCCTCGTCCACTTTGTCACTGGCATTCCCTGGGTCGCACGGCTCACACCCGTCCGGCACCCATTACGGGGTCGTGCCAATCCTCCCTTAGGTAGGTTTGCTCTGTCACTGGCATTCCTGGATTGCACGGCTCACACCCGTCCGGCACCCATTACGGGGTCGTGCCACTCCTCAACGTGACATATCGAGCTCGATCCCATACCCCATATCGGCACCAAAATGTGTCACATAAAATTACCCTATCAATATGACATGCTAAGAATGTTTATAAACCAACAAAACAATAGCATGCAATCTCCTTTATAAAATAATGTACATGAAACATTCACCCGTAAACATGCACATAACCCAATTATCATGCATAACATACGTACTCCAAATAAATAACACATTTATATACATGCAATAATACACCATAAACATGTACATAAAAATGTATCATTTTTACACCATGTACGTACTCCAATTAATTATCATGCCAACATAATTTTAACTACGTATGTATGCATCCCAGAAAAGTCTCATGAAGACTCACCTCGATTTAATGTAGGTTCACCCTTCGCAAAGTAGCTCCCGAATCCTACATAAATAGTAATAGTTTCTAAGTACCCTTTTCTTATAAATAATTGCCCTTTACGAGTTTTTAAAATAATCTCGTAAAATTTTATTTAACCTCTTTAACCCATTAGACACCTTAGTTCATATATTGTCTACACTCCTTAAATAATAGGTGTCTATCTCATTCCTCGTTTTATTAGATACCCAATATATGTATTTACATACATATACATATATTCACAAACATATACATGTACACATGTATACTATGAATATATTAACACCTTCTTTCTACACCAACATATATATAGACATATGTGTGTGTGGTGTACCTTTATATATACATGACACCCAACGTATATATACATACCCACATATATACATATACATGTACTATTGAGACTTTCAAGGAAACCCAAAAAGAAAAGCTACAACTACCTACTGCCATCATCTCCATCATATCCCTTTTCTTTTTCTTTTTTTCTCTTTCACTAGCCACATCCCACCCTCACGTACCTACACCCCTTTTCTTTTCATTTTAGATTTATAATATGTATATATATATATATACACACACATAAGTAAACCTGCAACTCCATAACCCATTTGGTTTCCATGAACAACAATCTCCAAATTTCAATGTTCCAATATATTTATTACCAAAAGAAGTTTTCACCCGTAAGTGTCCTTAAAGGAAGGAACTCTCAACCATTTTTTTTCAGAAATACATAAACTTCCATCTTTTAATCCATGCATTATATATATATATACACACATGTATGTATATATAGCTTTCTCTCTATCAGAAAACCCTTTTAGAAGAAATCCCCTTTTACTTTATTTTTCTTTTATTCTTCATTTACATACAAACACATACGTGACATATATATATATATATATATATATATATATATATACACACATATGTGTGCACATATGGTTTTCATCCCCCATGGAACTTCTCAAAAGCAAGTTCCCTCCTTTTCTCCTTATTCACATATATATATATATATATATATATATATATATATATATATATACACACACACATATAACAAGCACACATCACTACACATATAACAAGCACACATCACTGGAACAACAATGATTCAAGAGATGTATAAGCTTCTTACCTTGATTTTCAGACCTCCTCAAGTTGACGACCCGAAATCTTGCTTCGTTCTCCGGCGGAGTTCCTCACTATCTCTTTTCCTTCTCTCAATGTGTTTCTCTATCTCTCTCTCACTTTTGGAAACATGCGAAATGAAAATAATGGTCACTTCCTCATAGTTCTTATTCGTAAACGAATCAAAACCCAAAACTGTTGCCTCCATATCTCAATCCACGTTCCATTTTGAAAATTTTTGGAGTTTGGCAAAACAGGTCCTGTGGTTTACACTCCACACCCTTAACCTTTTCTCCATTTTTCGCTTTTAACCCTCCACTTAAGTTTGAATTATTTTATCCCCTCAACCTTTATTCCAACTTTTACTCTCTCTTTTTTTTAGTGTTACAACTCTCCCCTCCTTTTAGGAATTTCCGTCCCCGGAATTCATACCACTTGAAAATAGTTGAGGGTATTTCACCCTCATCTCCTGTTCGGGCTCCCAGGTCATTTCTGACCCTTTATGAAATCTCCATTTGACCAGCACCAAAGGTATAATCTTGCTCCTCAGTTGTTTCGTTTTCCGGTCCAACACCTGGATTGGCTCCTCAATATAGTCGAGCTTATCGTTTAGCTCAACTTCTCCTATATTCACCACAGCTGAATCGTCAGCCAAACACTTCCTTAAATTTGACACGTGGAATGTGTCATGTATACCTTTGAGCTCTTCCGGCAACTTTAATCGATAAGCCACCGCTCCTATCCGTGCAATAACCTCAAATGGTCCAACATATCTTGGACTTAACTTGCCCCTCTTTCCGAATCTTATGATTCCTTTCCATGGTGATATCTTTAACATCACCCTATCTCCTAATTGAAACTCCAAAGGTCGACGCCTCTTATCCGCATAACTTTTATGCCTGTCACGCGCGATTTTCAACCTTTCACGTATTCGCACTATCTTGTCTGAAGTTTGCTGGACTAACTCCGGTCCAGCCAACTGCCTTTCTCCGACGTCAGCCCAACACACTGGCGTCCTACATTTACGACCATACAAGTCCTCAAACGGCGCTGCCTTGATACTAGAGTGATAGCTATTATTATAAGCAAATTCTACCAGTGGAAGATGGTTATCCCAACTCCCCCCAAAATCTATAGTACAAGCTCTTAACATATCCTCCAATGTTTGTATCGTCCTCTCACTTTGACCGTCAGTTTGAGGATGATATGCAGTGCTCAAGTTCAATCGAGTTCCCATTTCTTGTTGAAAACTAGCCCAGAATCTCGACGTGAACCTTGTATCCCTATCCGAGACAATCGATAGTGGCACTCCCTGCCTTGAACCTATCTCATTGACATACAATTGTGCTAACCTTTCTAAGGAATACTTTTCGCTGATCGGTAGAAAGTGAGCAGACTTTGTGAGTCTGTCAACTATCACCCATATCGCATCATGCCCTTTCACCGTTTTTGGCAATTTAGTCACGAAATCCATCGTGATTATCTCCCATCTCCATACCGGAATCTCCATTTGTTACAACATACCCGACGGCTTCTGATGTTCCGTCTTCACCTGTAGACATGTCAAACATTTCTCTACATACTTTGCTACTGCCTTCTTCATGCCAGGCCACCAGTAGCTCTCCCTTAAACTTTTGTACATCTTATCACTGCCTGGGTGCATAGTGTATTTGGCTTTGTGCGCTTCACGTAACACTATGTCCCTTAAATATCCTTTGCAAGGAATCCAAACCCGATTCCCAAACCTATATACACCATCTGACCCGACGGTCAACAGTTTAACCTGTCCGACCATCTTCTCCTTCTTGACGTTTTCTTCCAATAGGGCCTCCTTTTGAGCAAGGCATAACAACAGAAAGTACAACTTGTACAACAACATACATGTACATCCTAACGGAGCACCAAAATAAAGAAAAAATGGATATAATCTTTCTGCGTTGGAGCTGTTGATTTAGGAGAAATGGGCTGGATTTTGGAGTTTGATTAAAATAAATAAAAAAGGGCTCCTCGTCTTGGGATTTTTGGGGAAAGGTCGTGATTTTGAGTTGAGAAAGTAGACCTTCGCCTTTTTCTAGGGATGGCTCTTTTGATTTATAAAAATAACGGTTGGGCAAGAGGGGCACACACAAGTCAGAAAAATCAAAGGCACGATTTTGGGATTTTGTAGTCTCGCACAGAGACTAGAAAAGAAGAAAATGACTCAAGGTTTGTGGATGGTGAACAATCGAGAGGAATTAAGCAACCACAAAACAACAAGTAGACAACCCAAGATCAATTTCTTGACACATAGCCGCACAAGCAATAAAGCAATTAAACTAAATCACACGAGAGGTTGCAGATTTCTTATTCAACATCAACCGAGAGAGAGAGAGAGGATAGCATCAAGAGTGTGAAAACAGGTTCTTAACTTAATTGTTTACCTTGAGATGGTTTTAAAGGCAGTCACTCTTATCGTTGATTTCATTAATCATAGGCTGCTTGTTATTGATTTGAAGAATCACGATCGGTTGTTTTTGGTGGTGGCCTTTCTATCGGTCCTTATCAAATAGATCTTGAAAGTGGAGTTATACACAGTTTAATAGCTTAGAAATATTTACCTTGTTACTTTTTGTCTGTATAACTTTGCATAGAGGGATTTTGTATTGACGTTTGGGTTTTTGCAAATGTAAAAGTATAGATGGATGTCTTTTTGTTAGTGTGGTTCCTTAAGCATGTTTTAGGAAGGCACAATTTTTTTTTGGTTTGGACATCCTTATATTGTAATTAATAGTTTTGTATTTATATAAAATATTAATTAGCGTTTCATTTTTTCTAATCTAAAAATGAAATAAAAGTGTCCATATGTTGTTTCCAATATTTGTCTAAATCATGTCATAACTAGACACTTGCCATAGTTGTACATTTTTCATGACCCATCTCTTTGTCAAATTTTACATTAACCGTGATTTGATCATGACATAATCACGTTTAATATGTAGAGCGTATATGTTGGTTAATTCATGGTTATAATATATACTTATACTTAGTTTTTAGAACAATGACTATTTGTTACATTTTGGTCACGCAAAATAATAAAATCATGGCCATAAACTATTTATTAGCCACACAAACCAAACTGGACTGTTAGAACCGTCACTATTGTTTATCATTTATTTTAACTGTGACTTTATGTATACTTATAATAAAATCGGGGCCATAAACTATTTATTTTAACTGTGACTTTATGTATACTTATAGCCACAAAAATTTCATATCAATCATGGCCAAATAATGATTTATAATTACGTTAATTTTAATTGTCGTGTGATTGTGTGAGTCAAGTTTTGGTCACACAAAATAATAGAGAATGTGGTCATTTCATTACATATAGCTACACTTAAAATTTTAGAAACGTGGCTATCGATTACTTTTTTGTCACGTAAGACGATCAAAATCGTGGTCATAAACTACTTATTTGTCACACAGACTGAATTGTTAGAAGCGTGACTATTGGTTATCTACCATGTAGATATATTTTAGCTGTGGCCGTAGCTATATTTACGACCATACAAGATTTATGTCAGTTGTGGCCAAACATGACTTTTAGTCACGCTTAATTTTAAAACTATGTCTACTAGTTATCTTTTGGTCACGCAAAACCGTAAAAATCATGGCCAATTCAATATATGTTGTTACGGTTTATCTTAGAACCATAGCTACTTGTTATCTTTTGGCCATACAAAATAATAAAAACCGTCGCTATAAACTATTTACTTGTCACATGACTTGAATGTTATATAGAACCATGACTATTGGTTACCTTTTAGTCACATATAATTATTTTAACTATGGCCTAACATATATTTATAGCCACACAAATTTCATATTAACCCTGGTCAAATCATGATATATGGTTACACTTAATTTGTAAAACCGTGGCTAATAGTTACTTTTTGTCACACAAATAATTAAAAGTGTGACCATAAACACCTAGGGCCTTTGGCTACGTTTAACAAATTTATGTGGCTATATATTTTCTTGTTTTTGGCCACGAAAAAATTATGGCTTCATGTAGCGATATGTATCTCTATGGCCACAGAAAATAACCATCACAACATAAAGTCTTGCTATATAACAAAAACTGTGACTATATCTATTTATAGCCACAGTTTTTACCGTTACTGGCCACGATAAAAACCGTAGCCAAAAAGAACCATTTAGTCACGATTATATCTAAACAGTGACTTTAAGTTTGGATGTGTTTGGTAATGGTCATGGTTATTGAGTTAAACCATGGCTAAAACAATACTCCATCTTTAATTACGACTTTTAGCCACAGTTCTAAACCCAACTGTGGCTAACCTGAATTTATAAAACCGTGGCAAAAAGTCATTTTTGTACTAGTGTTAAAGGTATATCATAAGGCATGCATTTGATGGTGGTACGGATTGACGATGTTATGTAAAATAATATGGTAGATAATACTAATTTAGAAATAATTATTGACTGATCTTGTGCTTGGATTACATAAATTATTAGTATTTCTTGAATTCAATTTTATTTTTGATGATATAAACAATATATTGAAAATAATTATTGATTGATGTTGTGATTGGAATACATAAAAATAATATGGTAAAATACCAGGAAAAACGATTTTACATAAATTATTTGTATTTCTTGAATTCAATGTTATTTTCGATGATATAAACAATATATTGAAAACAAATTCGTAGTTATTGTGGGCCCATTTTTACATCTCGTCCGGTGCCTAAAAATATTCAGGAACGGGTCTGTATATATATATACAGCCATGGTAGCACCTGCATGTTACAAAACTGCAGCAGGTTGACAACACCGATGTATAGTTCAAAACGAACATGACGTTAATTTTACATCTAAAATAATTATTAGAACAACTATTTAAAAACCTATATTAGTGAACACAAATTTTCTATTTATAATCGTATTTAATGACAATAATTAAGTTGTATAATTTAAAACGAACATAACGTTAATTCTACGTCTAAAATCATTATAAGAACAACTAATTTAAAAACCTCTATTAGTGAATATGATTTTTCTATTTATAATCATATTCATTGAGGATAACTAAGTTGTGAAGTTTTAAAACGAACATGACAAAAGATCACATACACGTTTATTCTTAAAGCTAATGTCAAAGAAGCAACAACTAATGTTGTGGCATGGAGTTATACAAATAGATAGCGACTACAATTAAACTTAGATACGTCATGACATACGACTATTAAAACCAAAATGAAGGATCAATCGGATTTTGATGGTTAAGTTGTTGGTTTTTAAGCCCATTTGACCAATAAAGACATCCCTCCAATTAAGCAAGACTGCCATGTACAATTTAATTTGAAGCTTAATGCTCCCTTGAAGTTTTGGACCCATAAAACCAGCCGCAAGAAGATCCACCATATCCATGTAGATCAGGAGACCGACCGAAGAAGCGTTGAGTAATCCCACAGTGATAGGGTCAATTTTATTGTAGAGCCGTATGCAATGCATAAAAGATGCCCGTACGGTTGTTCGATTCTATCTTTTTTTTCTTGTCAAAAATGAAACTCAAAGGAATTGACGGGGACCGCACAAGTGGTGGAGCATGTGGTTTAATTCGATGCAAAGCGAAGAACCTTACTGCGATCCAGTGTGGATTCTTATTCTTACATCCACCATTTTATATAAATCACCAAAAGGACGTATTTAAATTAATTACTTATCAAAATACCCAAGAATCCAGAATGTGGGGGTTTCACAAGATCTATAAAATCAAATATCTCAATTAAGTAAAACTCACAAAATATTCCACAGTTTGATAATTATCAAGTAAAACACATTAACACTTTAAAATGAACATTTTTGGCATTTACAACGTTTTCACAAATAAACATGAACTCATATTGCTATATTTAAATAAAATCTAGATTTTACCCCAATTTACAAAATAAACTTAGATCCACAAGTTTCAAACATAAATACACATATCCAAGCACTTAGAATCATTCCCCAAACATCTTATATCAAAATCTCCATTTTGACCAAAACCCTACTTTTGACCTAACTTCCCCAAAATCCTCCAAACCGAAATTTGAGAAACATAAACACTATGAAGTTATCAATGGAGAATTTATGACTCATAATAAAGTTTATAAATTATGAGGATGAACTCACCACTTAGGTTTTGGTGAAAACATAGAAAACCCCAAATTTCTTGAAGATTGAGGTGATGATTAGCTTTTGACCTTTGCTTCCAATTCACCACCAAATACTATTGGATAATCCTAAAAATAATAATATATCCTTGAAAAACTCAAAAAAACGAAACCGCAACAAAAAGAATATTCAAAATCGGAGCTACAATGAGAGAGATATGACCAAATGAAGAAATAAGCTCAAAATCGATTTTATGCACCGCACCCCGACCGCGATTGTGACATGTGATTGTGACATGTCACAATTGCATGGAAAGGTCGCCTAGAGTGTATCGAAAGTCATTTTTACCCCTTGGCGACCATGACATGCCATAGTGCCACTAGCACAGTCGTTGGGCGCTAAAACCTGGGCTGTATCACGAGTTTTTCGAACGTTCTTCGACCGTATTTGTAATAACTCTAGTTTTGAGGAAAAAATATATATTATTAAACAAACAAAAAAAACTATAATAATAGAATAATCCATGTATCTGGACGTGAAGGAAAATAAAAGGATTTTTCATATTCAATGGAATTAAACTCCCATGCAAATCAACAGATTGAAACCGCCGCTCATTAAACCCACGAAACCTTATCATTTCCTTTGCCGAGAAAAACCGACAATCCTATTGTGTATATAAGGGGCAACCTGTAAGCATAGGGCAAAACAAAAACAAAACAATTGAGAAAGAAGAAGGCAATAGCTCGTGTAAGAAAAGAAGGACGGTGACGGTTCGGTGAATCACAACGGTTTAGATACTCACCGGTAAGTGTTTTTCCTTACTCGATCGGTTATGTTTATTGTATATGGATGTCTCGGACCCTAGACGAGATGATTGATGTCTCGGTAAGGCGGTCTCGATCACCGGTCGTGATCGCCGTTCCAACCGGTTCTACCGATGTTATCGTTGTGTGTACCCGGTACAAGCTCTTGTTTGAGACGTGGGATATTCATCGAATATTCTGGGTAGTCAAGTTAGCGTTAAAAATGGTTTTCGTTTGAGTCGAGGAAGTTAAGTCGAAGACTATTATAAAGAGAAAAAAAAAACGACGCGTGGGTGTAAGGGTTGCCATGGAATGAGTTATGCATGTGTGTATATATATATATATATATATATATATATATATATATATACGAAACTATGATAATATCGTGAGTGATGGGGATGCATCCGAAAGCTAATTAACATTAAGCTCATGGTGATGATGATAGTGTTTACGTATGCATATAAATGAGTGTATATATATATATAGACACATGTATATATTTATGGATTCGGCTTCTAGTTAACCCATATAGGTTTTCATGAAAATATGTATATATACATATTACGAACGTATATATATATATATATATGTATATATATATATAAATGTATATATATATATATATGTGTGTATATACATTTATGTATTTTCAAACCAAAAATATATATAGGAGAGGATTACTAGAAGCGTTTGGTAAAAGTAGCCTAGAAACGAAATCGATTAACTCGAAGTTTTGGGTGTTGAACCTTAGAATTAAATGTGATCATAAAATTGTGGGGAAGACGTGAGGAACTTCGAGATTTGGTTTGGGCTACGGCTAGTAAGGTGAGTTATACGTGACTTTTTATAAATGGTTGCATGTTTTATTAAAAAGCTTATTGATATTTTTAAATGTCGTGATGCATGAAATGTGAAATATTTCCCTGATATATGTTTTGAAATCTGTGTGGCAACGGGGGTGTATTACGGTGTAGATCGTAAGGCGAGCATGCTGTGTGAGCTTGTCTAAGCCGTAAGTGCGAACATGCTGTGTGAGTTCGCCAGGTAAAACTGTGTGCATCAAATAATACCTCCCAATATGCCGTTAGCTTTGTGATTTAAATTATTTTACCGCATGCATGATAAATTATGATGCTTTGTGAAATTCATTATTGATATTATTCATGCATGAAAACCGTGTCTTCACTGGGCCTTAGGCTCACCCAAACTCTTTTAAAATTGTTGCAACCCAGACATTTATTAGACTGGAAAGAAAAGTGGAATGAAGAGAAGATCGAATGACCGATATTTGAAGAAGATAGATGCAGATCAAGGCACTTATACATAGAGCAAAAGTATGTTCGTCAAAAATGTAAAGTTAGAGATTTTATTTCCGCTGCAATGTAAGTGATGATCTTGGGATACTATTTTCAATATATTGAGGTATTCGAAAATTTTGGGATGTTACAAGTGGTATGAGAGCAAAGTTTAAGCGAACTAGGTTAATTTAAATCTAGACTTAAACTGAGATTGGAAGATTTTATTCTTGACATATGTGCAACTAAAGATTGATTTATAGTGATGAGAGTAATGATTTAAGTTAACTTGGGGTCTGTGAACCTAGTCTTTAAGTAGATCAAAGTCGAGAAGTCGTTAGATGGCTTGATGCCATCGGATATAATGACATTGGTAGAGATTGACTATAATTGATGAAAGAAGTATGGTAAGATGAGATTCAAATAAAAAGGTAGATATAAAAAAAGGTTTTAAGGGATAAAGTTTGGTGATAAACTCCCACTAATGTTCTGGAGTAAGAAGAAATATGTTAAGCTTTAAGAATAAAGGAACTCATAGTATTGATGATATAATTAGACGATTCAACCCATATTTGAGTGAGATGGGGAAACATTTCTTATATTAATTACAGAGAAGAATAGTAAGATATGAGAATAGCAACGAGGTCATTAGTATCATCATTAATGGCAACAAATTTATGGTAAGAACTGATGATTGGATGCATGACTAGTTGAAAGATTTTACAATCAAGAGTTGGCTAGTCGAGATCATATGTAAACGTTATGAGAAGATCTAAGGGTTTTCTCAAAATTAGTTTCATAAAATAAAGACACCAGGTCGATGTGCGAGATGGTCTTAGAATGTAGGATACTATGGTTTAGTATTCTAGTTGGAAAATTGGGGTTCTATTATCCTCCATGTATGTATGGTGTGGTGTGGTTAGAGAGATGGTATTTTCTTTGATTGATGAAATCAACTACTGTTTGTAAGCATGTGTTGCTTTGAGCAAGCTATGAAAACGAGAAGGTGATAAGACAAAAAAAAGGTGTTATGATTGTAATCATGTATCACGTGTAGTTCGGAAGAAATATTTTGTGGTAAAATAATAAGGTTTATCCAAGTGTATGAATTCTAAGCCATAAATAGGGGGCAATGGAATTGTTCCCATGGTTATAAAGGCATTGTGCTAGGATAGTACAAACATACATGAGATGTTCTTCATTTAGGGAAAGATAAGTAAGATGCGATACAAGTTAAGAGGATGAAATAAATAAAGTGGTGCACTTAGAATCATCAATGATATGAATGACTCATAATATCCCAAATATCAATGAGGATGTAAATAGACAATATCAAGAACCTTGTTTGAGGATGTTTAGTTGATGATAACTATATGAATTGGTTCAGGAGAACCAAATGGTGGCATGTGTGGTGTAAAAAGCAGAGTTAACTAATTAGTTAGTATAACAAGTAGTGAAGCCGGTTAATGGTACATATTTGTCGTCAAAGGAGAGTTGTGACTAGACTCTAGAATGAACGCAATGCATGATATAAAGATTTTCCTTTTTGGAAGATGAGTTAAGTTAAACTTTATGGTCGCTTACAGGATGAATTCGAGTATGAATTTGGCAAAATATTAAAATAACTCAAGGGTTTGTACTCGACCAGTGACTTAGTCAAGTCAAATGATGAACATTGTGATGTTTAAGCATATCACACAAATGTGAAGTCATAAAGGTAAATGAAGTATGCCATGAAGACCAAGAAGTGATCCTAAAGTGTCTCTGCTAGGTTAGACAAAGGATTTTTTTTTTGTATACAATAATGCTCCAATGTTGGCACTATGATGTATATTGGTCAAAAGGGGAAATGTTATAGTATGTGTGTCATGGTAATTGGAAATGGATGACCTGAAATTAGTAGCAGTAGTAGTGAATCTAAAAAAATTGAGGGATTATCTACAGAAAGGATTGTGTAGTCTATACTCGATAGCTAAAGTCATCTTGTGTGAAAAGATAAGTACATATATGCATAAGTGCATGAATATAAAAAGGTTTGATGTTGGATGCATACTTAAGTTGTGAAAGAATTTGCAACGAATAAGATGAATGTTGGCTTGCATGTTGCCATATTTTGTAGATAAGAAAGACAAGGTGGTACTTATGTGGGATAACCTTTAATGACAACCGAAATAACCACTTAGTGTTGAAAGCATTCACCTAAGTTAATGATTATCAAAGGGTATTCAGATAGAGCCACTCGAAGAGTACATTATATGATAAATGCTAGTCGGTTTGTCGAATTACCATTAAAAAAAGAGACAGCTAGACGGATCGGTAGTATATCTTCATTTGTTAGAAAATATTGATCAAGTTAGCAATAGATTGAAGATTTCCAGGATAAGCAAAGGAGTTATTTACAAAAATGGAAAGGAAGCTTAGAGCTCCAAGCAAAAAAAGAGTTGGTACAGTGGAAATTATGACATAATCTAAGGAAGTGTCTAAGCCGATGAAAGTGTCGAGGTAACTCTTAAGGATGTAGAGGTGGACAAAATTTTGAGCAATATTGAAGAATCGAAAGCTATCGTTGATTGAAAAGTAAGGAAACTAAGAAACAAAGAGATTGCTCTCGTGAAAGTTCAATGCATGGAGACATCATAGTGGGCGAAAGGCAACTTGGGAACCCGAGAAGGAGATGAGATTGAAGTACCCTCATTTAATTGTATAGAGCAAATTTCGAGGGCGAAATTTTGTTAAGGGGGGAAGTTTGTAATAACTCTAGTTTTGAGGAAAAAAATATATATTATTAAACAAACAAAAAAAACTATAATAATAGAATAATCCATGTATCTGGACGTGAAGGAAAATAAAAGGATTTTTCATATTCAATGGAATTAAACTCCCATGCAAATCAACAGATTGAAACCGCCGCTCATTAAACCCACGAAACCTTATCATTTCCTTTGCCGAGAAAAACCGACAATCCTATTGTGTATATAAGGGGCAACCTGTGTAAGCATAGGGCAAAACAAAAACAAAACAATTGAGAAAGAAGAAGGCAATAGCTCGTGTAAGAAAAGAAGGACGGTGACGGTTCGGTGAATCACAACGGTTTAGATACTCACCGGTAAATGTTTTTCCTTACTCGATCGGTTATGTTTATTGTATATGGATGTCTCGGACCCTAGACGAGATGATTGATGTCTCGGTAAGGCGGTCTCGATCACCGGTCGTGATCGTCGTTCCAACCGGTTCTACCGATGTTATCGTTGTGTGTACCCGGTACAAGCTCTTGTTTGAGACGTGGGATATTCATCGAATATTCTGGGTAGTCAAGTTAGCATTAAAACTGGTTTTCGTTTGAGTCGAGGAAGTTTAGTCGAAGACTATTATAAAGAGAAAAAAAAAACGACGCGTGGGTGTAAGGGTTGCCGTGGAATGAGTTATGCATTTGTATATATATATATATATATATATATATATATATATATATATATATATATATATGAAACTATGATTATATCGTGAGTGATGGGGATGCATCCAGTAGATACTACAGAAAGCTAATTAACATTAAGCTCATGGTGATGATGATAGTGTTTACGTATGCATATAAATGAGTGTATATATATATATAGACACATGTATATATTTATGGATTCGGCTTCTAGTTAACCCATATAGGTTTTCATGAAAATATGTATATATACATATTACGAACGTATATATATATGTATATATATATAATTGTATATATATATATATGTGTGTGTGTATATACATTTATGTATTTTCAAACCAAAAATATATATAGGAGAGGATTACTAGAAGGGTTTGGTAAAAGTAGCCTAGAAACGAAATCGATTAACTCGAAGTTTTGGGTGTTGAACCTTAGAATTAAATGTGATCATAAAATTGTAGGGAAGACGTGAGGAACTTCGAGATTTGGTTTGGGCTACGGCTAGTAAGGTGAGTTATACGTGACTTTTTATAAATGGTTGCATGTTTTATTAAAAAGCTTATTGATATTTTTAAATGTCGTGATGCATGAAATGTGAAATATTTCCCTGATATATGTTTTGAAATCTGTGTGGCAACGGGGGTGTATTACGGTGTAGATCGTAAGGCGAGCATGCTGTGTGAGCTTGTCTAAGCCGTAAGTGCGAACATGCTGTTTGAGTTCGCCAGGTAAAGCTGTGTGAATCAAATACCTCCCAATATGCCGTTAGCTTTGTGATTTAAATTATTTTACCGCATGCATAATAATATATGATGCTTTGTGAAATTCATTCTTGATATTATTCATGCATGAAAACCGTGTATTCACTAGGCCTTAGGCTCACCCAAACTCTTTTAAAATTGTTGCAACCAGACTGGAAAGAAAAGTGGAATGAAGAGAAGATCGAAGGACCGATATTTGACGAAGATAGATGCAGATCAAGGCACTTATACATAGAGCAAAAGTATGATCGTCAAAAATGTAAAGTTAGAGATTTTATTTCCGCTGCAATGTAAGTGATGATCTTGGGATACTATTTTCAATATATTGAGGTATTCGAAAATTTTGGGATGTTACAGTATTCTCGATCGCTTTCTCGAAGGCTTTCCCGACCGTTTTCTATGTCGTTCCTCGACCATTCTCCCAGACATTCCTCGACCATTCTCTTGGAACATTTGATGCTATTATACCTGTTATCGTGTCATTGTCATAATTTCATGTCATATTCATTGGGACGACCGAACACTCGGTAACGCCGGTGATATTGTGACAAATATCATAACCATAAGGCACTATAGCCATACTTCATATGTGGTTTTTCCTTTATCGATTCACCCAGTTCAATATTTTTTTCTTCAATTGGGATAAAAATCAGGATGTTACAATATTCGCTCAATATACAACAAATTATTCGATCGTTGTCTTTCCCATCTCTCTTCTCCAGGTTTAATGTTTTTCCTTTAACAAGTTTTTTGTTCAATGAAATTATGAGTTCCCCTCTCATATTTGTGTTCTTATATTCAATACTAAAATTAGTATTCAATGGGTTTTTTTATAATCGATTTCTTTATTCCACAAGTTTCTCTATCTCATTTTGAGTTGTGGTGTTTGAAGCTGGATTGTATTCTTAGAGGTTGTTTGTTTTTTAAAAAAAACTTCTTAATGGCTCTTAAGTCTGAATCATTCAGACCTTTTTACACACCACCTCTTATTAATCATAACTAAAATAAGACTTCAGACTTTAGACATCTTAAAAAACAAACGGCACCTTAGTTATCGGTAAGGCATTTCTAATTGAATTATCTTCCTTACTTTGGTTTATCTGTGTTTGTGTCATATTGTTTGATGTTGATTGAACTAACTTCTACTTCCTCATTTCAGAGGTCTCGGATATGTGACTTGCATGTATCTTTTTGTTTGGCTTGATTTTGGTCGCTCTTTAATCTCCTCATATGTTTATGAAGTTTTCACAATCTTTTTTGTTTTGTTAGATCTAGTACATAGTAATTACAACCTGAATTAGTATATTAAAATCATTTCCTAAGTTCCTTACTTAAAACTTTCAAACATTTTACCAAAAACAGCAGGACTTGTAATTAAGATTGGGATATAAATTCACATTTAATTAAAATTGTAGAAAATATAGTTGCACGATCGTTCAAGAAAATGTTTAAACTATTAAAGACAATAAATAAGTACAAAAAGGTTGATTATGATTATTGTTTCATCACATATGTAAAAGGTTATATAGACAAGAAGGAGAGGGTTGAAGGAGACGGTTTATTGGGATATAAATTCACATTCAATATATATGTACTTTTCTTCATCGATCAATAAATATTCAAATTTTCTTCACCCATTAAAATATCTAGTTTCTCGATCTCGTAATAATAATTATTTCGTATTGTTCTAAAACAATAATTATTTCTGATTTCTTTTACCGATTTACAATTGTTACTAAATATAAGAAACATTTGTTTGGCCAATTTTAGTTTACTAGAAGCGTACTCGTGCAATGTAGCGAGATACATCACGATTTTAATGTTTCATTTTATTTTTTGTTTTTTTGTCGATTTCCAGTACGATTTTGGATGGTTTTATAAGAAAGTGATTATGTTTTTTTTTATTAATTTGTTTAATTTAGGCTTAATAATATAACGTTTTTTATACAAAAAAATTAAGTATTTTGTTAGAATTCAATGATTATCTTATTTTAGATGTAAATACATATTTTAATTTTAAAAATCTATTATATATATTTTAAGAAAAAATAATTTTAATTTGTTGCATTTTCTTGAATATCTATACTACTATATAAAAATTCTAAAACGATTATTATACAATAACATTTACCACCCTTACAATTTTACATTTACCACCATTACAATTACTTATTTAATTTACTTTATATCCTGTACACAAATAATCGTATATGAACATATGCAATGAGAAAGTACGTTCATTTTTCTACAAATTATATCATTATAATCGTCTCATCAATACCTTCAAAACGAGCCCAATATTGAATATTTTTTAATTTAACCGTACTATTAAATATTATGAATATCTACGAATTAAATTGTTTTATACTATACGTTTTATTTTTTTCACCGTTAGCACATTAAAAATACATAATCGTAAAATATATTAAAAATACGTTTCACTCTTATTATAAATTACATCATTATAATCTCTACTATATTATACAAATTCTAATACAGCTTTTTACAAACCTTTGTAAGCCAAAAAAATTTCCCACATGTTCCACTTCCTAATTCAATTAAATATTACGTTTATCACCCTTACAATTAGTTATTTAATTTATTTTATATCTCTTGTTTTCTTATATTTTCCATTTTATACCATTATTTAACATAAATAATCGTATATGAACAAGAATGCAATAAAATTACGTTTATTATTTTTACAAATTATATCATTATAATAGTCTTGTCAATCCCTTCAAAACGAGCCCAATATTGAATATTTTTTTATTTAACCGTACTATTAAATATAATGAATATCAACAAATAAGATTGTTTAATATCCTTACACATTATTTTATTTTTACCTTTATCATATTAAAATTACGTAAACCAACTAAAATATATTAATAACACGTTTCATCAATTCATTTTATTTTGAAAAACTTACATTGTAACACATAACAAATTATTGAAATAGTTCACATAAATCACCAACTAGTGAATTCCGTATAGCGAATTGATATTTGTTATCCTTGATTTGATTATACTATAAACATGAAATTATTGGAATTCCCTTTTGCCCTTTATTTAACTCTTTAATAATTTTGGAAGATAAAAATAAACTTTTACACCCGCCGCATTGCGCAAACATATAACTATATAGTTCACATAAAGTGTTTTATATAATTTTTTTTTGATAAAATTGTTTCATATATTTGTATTTTTTATGTGAAAATGAAAAAGTTTCATCAGATTGAGAAAATGCATCAAACAATTTCATAAGAATTAGAAAATACATGAAATAATTTAATTTTACATAAAAAAACACAAATATATGAAACAATTTCATCAACAAAAGAATTATATAACACAATTTAATCAAATTAAACAATTTCATGAACCAATTTCATTAACTTAACCATGAAATTGATGGTTTACACGGTTTGCAAAATTAGAGTTGTTTCCATTTGATCTCTCTCATATATATATATATATATATATATACATACATATATATATATATATATAATATATTATAAAGATTTCTGAAACGGTTATTTGTACAAAAAACGCTTCTCACTCGCATCTCTCATCCACTGTAAGCCATTTTTATTTAGTCTAGTTCTTTAGTTGAGGATTTCCTTCGGATATATATTGATCAGAGAATTTCGTTCTTCCCATTTTTCAATCGATTTGCTTTGAAAAGAGTTTTTGCATGGTTGCAGTAATATAATTTTCTTTCGCAAAATTTTAGCGAGGTGTTTACTTCGACTGGAAAATAATTTTCCTTCGCTTAAGAGGTTTTATTTTGATGTTATTGATAAAAGAATGCCAAAATCATTGTTGCTGGATCTGCAATTAATCTCAATGACAAAAAGATCTCGTTAGACTTATAAATTGGATAATCTTTGCTCTTTGCATTTGGTTTTCTTCTATTTTTTTGAATCCATTTAGTTTGAAAATGATTTGTACCCGATTCAAATGACTTTGCTTTTCAAAATCATTTGGGCGGATTTCATTTCTATACGGAATTGAAATTATTTTCTTCAGATTAAAACACCAAAATGGTATGTTGAATTTTTGCTGCTGTAGTCATTTAAAACCTTTGCTGTCCTAGTGTCCTGTCTGTGATCTAGCTAAATGGGAAAAGGAAATCTGGTTAGATTTGCAAATACAAGAATCTATAGCTACAGTCATGTCTCTTAAGTTGCCTCAGAATTTGAATCTTCAACATGAGTTGTTCTTGTTCTCACATGTACATTTCTTGCTGCAGTTTAATGTCTATGGTCAGGTAACCAAGAATGAATGTGGTTAAGACCTTAGTGTTCATCACATTTCGCAAGCGTCTACACTTAGTGATATAGTGAAAATGACCTTCAGTAGCAGCTCTATTTAATATTTACAAACCTTATGCTCATTGATTTGTCTTTGCAATCTCAACAAAATTGATGAAGGCAATCGTGAAACGTTTTTGTTTATTGGAGGATCCCTATATCATATCAAGGCATTAAAATTGGTTTTAATTCAAAACTAGTTACAAGCATATAAGTTTTAATGTCTTCAATATGATATAGAGATGCTACCAAAAACAAAAACGTTTAACGATTGTCTTCATCAGTTTTGTGGAGACAGCATAGACAAATTAATGATGGTAAACGATTGTACTTAGAAGTTGCACAACAACAAAATTGGGTTTGTTGGACGCCAAAAATGTTTAACACAAATAGACTGTTTTGTATACTGGACACATGTTTATTGGGCCAAACATTTTGAGGTGGCTTTTGGAAGCCAAACTGTGGTAACTTCTCCTAGCGAATGGGAAATGTATATTCTACATCCACCTTTAATGTTACCTTAGAATAGTCGAATGAACTCCTAATTAAGGCAAGTAAGGACTATATAACAGTTTCTACTATGTAGGTACTAGGGACCTGACAACGTAAACTCAAACCTTAGATGAAGTGTGATTTCATTTCTTTCCTTTATTAGATTATATGACATTAATTGATTAGTTATTATTATTTCTCTTTGTTTTCTGACATGTACATTTCTTGCTGCAGTTCAACGTTTCTAGTGAGGTCACCAAGAATGGATGTTGTTACAACCTCAATGTTCATAGCATTTCGCAAGGTTCTACACTTTACACTTCATGCTTCTTTTGCATGTCACATAATAGTTTGTACTGTTAGGGACCATGATGACAATGAGCTTGGCATAAACCATCTCTCACAAAAATGATAATCTAAAGATACAATATCAAACTAAAATAGAAATAAGTAAAGGAAAGGTTGCAGCTAATCTCCCTAACATCCTTAAGAAAAGCATCATGTGAACCACCATATGTGCTATGAAGATATGCAAAGTTTTTTTGAAAGTGGCAAAAGGTTGATTTCGATGGTGCCAGTATCTAGTATCTATTTAAGTTTATGTTTGTTTACGGATCTTTATTCTTGAATAATCTGTTTCTCTGTTGTTTTGTTATTTACTTCCATTAATTTGTAGGTAAAATCTCTTTCTTTGTCTTTCGTATATATCTTGTTTCTGCTTTTGTCCCACCATGATGGTGGTTGTCTTGTCGATCTTTACCTGCTATCAAGAAGGTCTTGTAGTTGTAAAACATACATTTTCTTGTAGTCATGATGCTAGCATTCTATTTCGTTGGGATAGTAGTTATATTTTGTATTTTGGGTGATCAGATAATAAGGCAACTGCATTTAATTGGTCTAGTTGGATTAACGTTTCACGAATAAAAGTGATCTACACTTCTAGTTGAATTAGGGAAGACCAGGAACCCTCTGATTGCTCAAAAGATAAAAAAATGACGTTTTCATGGATTCTACTGATTTGGATCATGATGAGTATAGCAATGTTCTGAAGATGCTTCCGGATATCATCGATCCCTCCTAGTCAAATGGATCTTGGCAGCAGATGGGGACTTTAAGTGTGTTTCAGCATGAAGCCAGTGATAATCTGGTTTCTGGAGATCTCATTGGCGAGCTTTTAGTTCAAGATTTTTCTCCATCTTCAGCTTGGAAGCGATGGAAAAAGTTGCTGACGCTTATCAAGAAAACATTAAACGAAGTGGCAGTCTTCAGTGCTTCTGTGAGCATGCTAAAGATTTAAACTTTTTGTCCTCTATGCAGTTTTATCTGTGCAAATTAAGTAGCAGAGATCAGGTTGCCTCTTTGGGAAAATTTGGTTGATCACAACACCATGTCAAGGGTCCATCTTTCATTCAAGGTGACAAGGAGTCTCATGCATTTTCAGAATCATGATGAAATGCTTGAGAGACTATATATAGGTTTGGACTAGACATTGGGTTTGTTCAATACATTATAGAACAGCCTCCTGGAGCAGGAGTCTGTCTGTTCACAATATACATTATGCAAAGACCGCCTAATTGATCCATCCTTAATAGTTGTAAATAAAAAGATTAAGATCAAGGAGGGGATAGAGGGTGTGAAGGCCGGCTACCAAGGGAGATGCCGCATCGAGCAAAAGGGAGAGCATAGTAGTTACACAATCAATGAGGGTATGGTACCAGATTGTACTTAATAGTTGCACAACAACAAAACTGGGTTTGTAGGATGTCAAGAATGTTTAATTGTTCTAATAGACTATTTTATATATTGGACAAATGTGCCAAACTAGCGTGTGCTCTTTGTAAATATGTTTTGCAATAAGTTTATACGAAGTTTTTGGATGTTTTTGCAATTGTTTTAGCTATTATATATTTATAAGACGTTATGTAAATGATGTCAAATGATAAGCAGCTTTGTTCATTTATACAAGAGAAATGAACACAACTTATATACGTCTTAATATTGGTATAAATTTATTTGTATTCAAAACGTTTACACCAGAGAATTAAACACAACGAATAACCATATTACATTTGTGTTTTGCTAGATCAAGAAGCAGATTTAATTTTTTCCCTCTTGTATACACTCTTTTTGCAATCTTCTCTCATCGTCTTTCTCATTTATACTAATATTTCTAAACAAATTATCACCGGTCACCAATTATAAGTAACTTGCTCCGTGGTTCCAAGTGATCATTGTGCTAATAAACTGGGACTACTAAAACTCTTCATCCAAGCCAAAAGTTGGCTTGAATTGTTTATTTCTATTTAGATAATGAACTATCTTTAATTGTAGTGTGAGTATTCGACTTGGAGCGAAATGAGGGGGAATTTTTTTTTCTAGTGAAACTAGATAGATTGCTAAATTAACCAATTCATTTGAAAATATATAATTTATTAAATCAACTTGCTATTATGCAAATACCTAGTATTTACAACATGAATTTGTAATTAAAATCATTTCATAAGTTCTTTACTCAAAATGTTCAAACATTTTTTCAAAAACAATCTTCCATAACTTTAAAGTAAGATTTGGACACAATTCACATCTAATTAAATTTGAAGAAAACATAGCTACTCGAAGTTCAAGATAACTTTGAAACTATTAAAGGCAATAAATAAGCAAACAAGGTTGCCCCATATGTAAACGGATATATAGACAAGAAGGAAAGGGTTGAAGGTGACGGTTTATTGGATCAATCACTTGTGATTTTTTGTAACTGTCTCGTTCATGGAGGAAATAAATTGATCTCTAGAAGAAAGTTTGTTCAAGAGATTTCTAGTTTGTGTCAATGATGGTTATTTGAACAAGAAACTATCAAACTTAATATAAAGTACATGGACCTCAAATGCTTTTTCATTTTTGCTTAGAAAAGGTCCAATTAAATTCAAATGATTTTTTGTGTCAAAGAGGATGAATGATTCTCTTGAAAGTTCGTATGATTACAAATTAAGAGATGCAATGTTAACCAAAGCATCAAGATAAATATGCAGCCATTTTATAGACCATGGGCTAGGGACGTTTTAGAATACATTATTCTAAGGTTATTATTACGTTTAGATATAACACAAAATATTGTATAAACATAATAATTGGACAATGCCTTTCATTAATTAATATCATGACACAATGCCAACATACTAACAACAACATACTTCAGGAATAGTGGTATGTCTATTTCTATCCCTGCATGACTAAGCCATATCTAATATGATCATCACTTGCTCATTTTTCCTTTGAAGAATTCTCCACACAAAACTGTTGGGAAATTCAAAAATATACAAGTACAGTTAATACAATACTGCTAGAAGAACTTGATTACTACTTCTGAGATTAATGCTGCTGAGAGAAGTTAGTACTGCTAAGTCAAGATTAATACTGCTAGAGGAGATTACTACTGCTAAGCAATTTTAGTACTGCTAGTAGTTAGTACTGCTGAAGGTTAATACTGCTCAAAGTATTAATGATGCTGAAGAGTTAGTGCTGCTTATGAGATTATCAAGATTCGTGCAGATCAAGTTTGAAGATTATGGAAAGCTTGAAGATAAAGATGGAAGATTATTTTGAAGATCTTTTATTATTTGTAATTATCTTTTATCTTGAGTATATATAGAATAGTTTGTAATTGATAGAATTAAGAGAATTCTGAATTTTTTTTTGATAGAGAGAATCAACCTCAAGGTTTGTAATCCTAATTCTAGAGAAATAAAATTCGTATTGGTGAGCTTGTTCATCAATATTGAGGTTGAGTGTTGAATCTTGTAGCTTTACAATCATTTAATAAAGTTTACAAGTTGTTCTTCTGATTCACTGTTTTCATTGATTATTGAATATTAAAGTGTTATTCCGCAAGCTTCTTTAATATTGTTTCTGAGTGTTTATTCTTGTTTAGAATTAAGATCCTGACAAAAACCTTTTTGAAAATGGTTTAGTTTAAAAAAAAGTGAAGGTTAGACCGATATGGCCGATAAATTCCTTTACTTTCACTACCAAGAAATATAATCATTTATAATATAGGATCACCAAAGTAAACATAGATTTCAATGCAGATATCCACATGTAACTCACAGACTTTGCATAATGTTCGTAGCTACACTGTCACTCCACTGTGACATACACAACCAAGGACCCGAGTAGATGGCGGTCCAATGTGCTAAAAAAATGAATTCAAGGCACACAGATATATCACTCCTAAGATATTCCACTATCTCAAGGTACCCAACTATACGGGTGTTTAAAAAAACCGTCGAACCGCTCAAACCGGTCGAACCAAGTCAAACTGGACTATTTTTGGCGGTCCGGTCGCGTTTGAAAAATAGCCAAACCGCTCGGCCTTGGTGTACGGTTTGGACTGAACTGAATGCCAAAATTATATTTAGTTTTCATATGTTGTATGTTCTACTATTATGTCCCAATTTAAAAATAAAGGTTCATCCGATACATTAAGTTTTTAGTTTTTACTTTTCAATTGTCTGTCTTTCATAGATCGACAAAATTCTAAAAACAGGCAAAAATGAAAACCTAAAATTTCATAACGTCTTTCGACTTGCTAAATGTTTCTCCAAAATTCCAACTATCAATAGTTCACATGCTTAGCTTTTTTTCAATTTGCTCAATATATTTTTTATTTTGAAGATAGATTTTGCTTCTATAATTTGATATAGATTTTTTTAATAATGTAACATCGGTGGAAATTTTAAATTGGATATATATTTTATGTTTCTTTTACATTAAAGCCAATAATAGGCCTAAATCGCCGGTCCAAATCGCCTTTTGTAGTCCGGTTTCACCCAAACCGCTCGGTTCGAAAAATTTCGAAACCACCATTATGGTTTAGTTTGTGGTTTGGGTGTTAAACCACCCAAACTGGACCGTGCACACCCCTACCCTACTCCAGTTGTGCAAATCCACCACATACTCGATACGACAAGATTAATTATCGAAATATGCTTGAAAAAATTAAGATATCGAAACCATAATCAATGCTTTAAAACGTTCACAGACGATCACACGTTTTTAAAAAACACGGTAAGAGAACTCACGTGAAGCTTAACACACCACCACACGTCTTAACGACTAAAATGCTCAAACCGAATACATGAACAAATCTTATTAGAAAAGGTGTTAAACCATCTTATTGATCCATCTAAACACTTTATATAAACCTCTAAGCAGCCCCTTTAAACGATGCTCCAATTCCTTTGAAATGAGAAGCGGAAAAGTCGGAAACGTGTTGAAACAGTGTCCCACACGACATGCGCCGTGACCCAAAAAGATTGCTTCTTTTGACAAATGGTTGCTACAAAATGGAGATGGATCAAACTATGATATCATTGATGAAGAACTTATTGAAATTCCTTCTAATGTCTACATGAATTCAATCGGAGATCCAATGCAGTCGATAGTGCAAGCTATGTACCCATCGTTATTACAAAACTATAGAAATCCTACGTACTTAACTGAACGAGCTATTTTAACACCAAAAAATGGGATGGTTCATTAGTTGAACGACATAATTATGGATACAATGTCGGGTGAAGGGATAACCTACCTTAGTTCTGACAGTGTATGCAAAGGACGTGTAAAGACAAATGATGAAGACCTCTTGTAAATAACATTAATATTAATCCAAGTAGTGTTTCAACTAACTTATTACCATCCAAATGAAACGTTTTTTAACAAGATCAAACAATAAGTTAAACTCTAGTTGCCAAACATGGCTTGAATCAATATCTTTATTTTAAAACATTTTTTAAACATATAATTGGAAAAAGGATTGTGTAATCCTTATGAGGAAAGGGTCATCAAACACATGAATCAAATCAAAAGTTTGGAATTCATAAATGATATCACTTTTTAACTTTTATATATATAACAGATGATTAATTCATGCACAAGGTGGGAAGGGGAGATGACAGAAACCGCTAAATTTAGTGGCCTTGCCTTTCTGGGTATTTACATATACATGTCTCCTTGCCTTTCTGGGTATTTACATATACATGTCTCCTGTTCCTTTAATATTCCACAACATTTTGTTGTGGGTATTCCACCCTCTTTTAGCTGCTCTCCACAAGCATCCAGTAGCACAGCACAGTTACATCACAATTTGCTGCCTCTGCCACTTCCACCTGTACTGAGAGAAGCACCACCACTACCACCATGGCCACTACACCAACAATAACAATTGCACTAGCGGTGTGCTTCATTATGAATGAACACACTATCTTGGAAGAGCAAGGAATAGAAAAAGGTGGTAGACAACTAGATATGACACAATGAAAATGGATTTTGCTAGATTATTTATATATGTTCTCGCATAAACGTTCATTAATTACACGAGATTTTTGTATAAGACAATCCCAAAAATAGCCCAAATCTCCATACCCGTCCATCTTTTAGCCCGAGTTTTTAGTTATTTACCAATTTAGGCAAAAGATCACAAGTGGATTTTACAATTGTGTGGTCCATTTGCAATTTGCAATATTTCTGAATTTTTGTACAATCCAAAATATCTAGGGACACATCATGAAAATTTTTAAACAAATAAATATTAAAGAAGTATTAAATACCCTCTTAAATACATTTAAATGTATTTAAGATGATATAAAATCCGCGTTTTGAAATGTTAATACTACATATATACAATCTTAAGTACCTTTTAAACACCCTCTTAATTTGAATTTTAGAAGATAAAATGTATTTTAATGTACAAAATGGAAGTCACTAATTGCAAATAGAATGTATTTAACACATTATTTTTAAAAAAAATCACAATTTGCGTATAACATAAACTAATTAAAAACATACAAATCGCAAATGGATCTTATATTTGCAAAGCCATTTATGATTTTCTGATTAAATTGGAGGCAAAACTTAAAGTCTAGACTACAAAGAGAATGAGTCAGAAGATTTGGACTATTTTCGGCATCAACCACGTTTTGTATTTATAATGATTCCTAAATTTACCATATATTTTATTTATTTCCTCCATCTCAAAATAAGTGTTTACAATTCTATTTTGGTTTGTCATAAAGTAAATGTTCATCTTTACTCATAAACTGAAGATACATGCTGCTATTATAAGTCCTTATCGGTATGTATTTGATGACATAATCGTATTTTAAATTTATCTATAAAACGAGTTATGAACTTATGTCTCTTTGGTATGTTGCCAGAAAATTTTCCTCCTTTCAATTACGAGAACATCGCATACTCAACTCAATAAAGGATTTTGCAACTCGATCATTGTTGTTCTGCAATTTCATTCTCACAACTCTGTATCTCCTCTCTTTGGTCACCATCTCTCATATCTCGACATTTGAAGCACGAAACAAAATCATTAGCAAAATGGTTATTTTCTCCATTCCCGCTTTAAAAAAACCAGTCAAGTTTTTGGTCCTTGCAATCTGTTTGATTTTAAGTATTGAAGAGGTGTTCAGTTTATTTGGTTCACTAGGGTTGGTGTATGATCATTGTAAATCTATTTTTGTTGTGATTTAACTTGATGGGGCTCTCTAATATATATTGTTCGAAGCTGAAGACGAACAAAATTCTGATCAAATAGCGAAAAGGGACGATTTCCAAAGCGAGGTTGAAAAGAAACTCAAAGGTTGGGCATTATTTGGTTCCAAGCATGAAGACGCCGCCAAATTGTACGAACACAACATTTATGTAAACAAATACCTCGAGATAGGATTAGTCCAAAACATTTACATCACAATTTGCTGCCTCATACCCTTATGTTTATAAAATATCCCTTAATACGAAAACATGCGTTTTCCAATGATTTATAAAACCAATTACACCAAAAATGCATAAATCATTAAACAAACTTTATTTTTACAAATATAAGAAATATATAAAGCAACGGAGCCATCTGAATTCCTCCCAAAGGAAGGGTGGTAAGTTGATCATTTACCTATCGGGGATCGGGGTATGGTCGATTCTATTTTTTTCTTTCTTTGATGGAAGGTAAGGGTCAATTTTATTGTAGAGCCTTTTGCAATGCATAAAAGTTGCCCGTACGGTTGTTCGATTATATCTTTTTTTCTTGTCAAAAATGAAACTCAAAGGAATTGACGGGGGACCGCACAAGTGGTGGAACATGTGGTTTAATTCGATGCAAAGCGAAGAACCTTACTAGCGATCTGGTGTGGATTCTTATTTTTACATCCACCATTTTATATAAATTACCAAAAGGACGTATTTAAATTAATTACTTATCAAAATACCCAAGAATCCAGAATGTGGGGGATTCACAAGATTTATAAAATCAAATATCTCAATTAAGTAAAACTCACAAAATATTCCAAAGTTTGATAATTATCAAGTAAAACACATAAACACTTTAAAATGAACATTTTTTTGGCATTTACAACGTTTTCACAAATAAATTTGAACTTATATTGCTAGATTTAGGGTAAATCTAGATTTTACCTCAATTTACGCTTCTTTGAAGAAAACTTGAAACCACAAGCAATCCTTCCAAAATAAACTTAGATCCACAAGTTTCAAACATATATACACATATCCAAGCACTTAGAATCATTCTCCAAACATCTTATATCAAAATCTCCATTTTGACCAAAACCCTACTTTTGACCTAACTTCCCCAAAATCCTTCAAACCGAAATTTGAGAAAGATAAACACTAGGAAGTTATCAATGGAGAATTTATGACTCATAATAAAGTTTATAAATTATGAGGATGAACTCACCACTTAGGTTTTGGTGAGAACCTAGAAAACCCCAAATTTTTGAAGATGGAGGTGATGATGATTAGCTTTTGACCTTTGCTTCCAATTCACCACTTGGATAATCACAAAACTAACAATATATCATGGAAAAACTCAAAAAAACGAAACCGTATGGTTTAGTTTGCTGTTTGGGGTGTTAAACCACCCAAATTAGACAACGCACACCCCTACCTTACTCCAGTTGTGCAAATCCACCACATTCTCGATACGAAAAGATTAATTATCGAAATATGCTTGACAAAATTAAGATATCGAAACCATAATCAATGCTTTAAAACGTTCACATAAGATCACACGTTTTTAAAAAACACGGTAAGAGAACTCACGTGAAGATTAACACACCACCGCACGTCCTAACGACTAAAATGCTCTAACCGAATACGTGAACAAATCTGATTAGAAAAGGTGTTAAAACATCTTCTTGATCCATCTAAACACTTTATATAAACCTCTAAGTAGACCCTTTAAACAATGCTCCAATTCCTCTGAAATGAGAAGCGGAAAAGTCGGAAACGTGTTGAAACACTGTCCCACGCGACATGCGCCGCGACCCAAATCGTGCCAGCAATAGCTAACAAAAAACCAAGATTAAACCAGAAAATTGTTGGAACTATATGTATATTAATCGTACATATATTATTTCAAAGTAATCAACTGAATACGATTACAGAGAAGAAAGAAGAAAATTTAAACAGAAGCTGAGGCTCGTGTGTAACACGATTCTCTGAGGCTCGTGTGTAACACGATTCTCTGAGGCTCGTGTGTAACACGATTCTCTTAAAGAGATTCGCCGTCTGTTCCAGGGTACAACACAGCGTCAACAGTAGTACAGCCGGAGATGACCACTTGCCTTGCCTTGCCTGGAAAAGTCGCCGGAATAGTCGTATGCAGTAGAGATTTTGAGAGAGTTGTGTTGTGTGTATCAGAATGCAACCTGACTCCTCGTTTTTATATTGAAGATTGAAACCAAAATAATTAATATTGAATTAACCAATAATTAAACGAAATATTATTTATAATCGACAAGATTAACAAGATTAATTCGTAATTAACCGGTAAATAAACATAATAATTATTCATCTTTAATGCATTGGAGGTTTCATAATCGAAATCAGCAACAGTGCACGGCGCGGGTTAACCCGCGACATAACGTGCCCGAGTCACTGGATCAAAATGAAAATTAGCAAAAATCAAGCTGCATGAACTCAAGATTTTGGAGCTGCATTCGTCTCCGTAGGTCGCGCCCACACACACAAGTTCACACAAGTTCGGTGTTTTTAGCTTACGAAATTTTCAATCGGCACCCCCTGCATGAGGGGTAGGTGAAGGATTAAAAACATTCAAAGGAGCTCGTAAACCCCTCACACTTCCATGGTTATAAAACATTAAAGTTTTACTCCTTCTTCCTATGTGGGACACTTTCCCACACCCACTTGGTTTTTACTAAGTTCATCCAAATACTCAACTTTGAGTATCGATTTCTCATTCACACACACTCCGTTTTGGACACATTATATATTGTTTCAAAGCTCTCGTATAGGATAACACAAACCCACTAAGAGTTAATTATGTGTAATATATATATATATATATATATTTAAATGTGTCCAAAGTTAGTAAAAACATATATTTTTACTAAATTTTCCAACAAAAATTTCATTTCTCATCCATACGCTTGAATCAATGCTTACTATTATCCATCCAAATGAACCTCTTAACACATTTCTAAACCACATTTAATCATCTAACACCAAGAGAGCCCAAGATCCCAAATTAAAATCATAGATCAATCCCTTTCTTAGTGAAACTCTGAACTTATGATGAATTGTATTTATTATCATAAGATTCATGAGGAAAACTGTAACACCCCCATTTTACCCTTGGGTAATGTCACATCTTTCACCCAAATATTACCTTATGTCGTCGAATATGACATCAAGATATAAGCAAATCACCATCACAACGGAAGTCTTAACTTAAAGTAATACAAGTCTCCAACATTAGTCCGTCCCATACCGGACTATATTACATAACGCTCCAAATACATAATAATTAAGTTGATAACTAGAAAAGCATTAAAGAACATAATAAAAGTAAATCTAATTATGCTTTGCCCTTTCCTTTGTCCACACCTGAACCACCGGCTCCTGAGATGCATACTAGTAGTCAGCTAAAAAGCTAAGTGAGTTCATGGTTTACTTGCACATAAATACACACTCCATCAAGCATAAAAATATCAAGCACCAATTAAATAGTATGCATATTGTTTTCGGAAAACATTTGAGACAATGTAATTCCCTAAACCTCCTCGTCCACTTTGTCACTGGCATTCCCTGGGTCGCACGGCTCACACCCGTCCGGCACCCATTACGGGGTCGTGCCAATCCTCCCTTAGGTAGGTTTGCTCTGTCACTGGCATTCCCTGGATTGCACGGCTCACACCCGTCCGGCACCCATTACGGGGTCGTGCCACTCCTCAACGTGACATATCGAGCTCGATCCCATACCCCATATCGGCACCAAAATGTGTCACATAAAATTACCCTATCAATATGACATGCTAAGAATGTTTATAAACCAACAAAACAATAGCATGCAATCTCCTTTATAAAATAATGTACATGAAACATTCACCCGTAAACATGCACATAACCCAATTATCATGCATAACATACGTACTCCAAATAAATAACACATTTATATACATGCAATAATACACCATAAACATGTACATAAAAATGTATCATTTTTACACCATGTACGTACTCCAATTAATTATCATGCCAACATAATTTTAACTACGTATGTATGCATCCCAGAAAAGTCTCATGAAGACTCACCTCGATTTAATGTAGGTTCACCCTTCGCAAAGTAGCTCCCGAATCCTACATAAATAGTAATAGTTTCTAAGTACCCTTTTCTTATAAATAATTGCCCTTTACGAGTTTTTAAAATAATCTCGTAAAATTTTATTTAACCTCTTTAACCCATTAGACACCTTAGTTCATATATTGTCTACACTCCTTAAATAATAGGTGTCTATCTCATTCCTCGTTTTATTAGATACCCAATATATGTATTTACATACATATACATATATTCACAAACATATACATGTACACATGTATACTATGAATATATTAACACCTTCTTTCTACACCAACATATATATAGACATATGTGTGTGTGGTGTACCTTTATATATACATGACACCCAACGTATATATACATACCCACATATATACATATACATGTACTATTGAGACTTTCAAGGAAACCCAAAAAGAAAAGCTACAACTACCTACTGCCATCATCTCCATCATATCCCTTTTCTTTTTCTTTTTTTCTCTTTCACTAGCCACATCCCACCCTCACGTACCTACACCCCTTTTCTTTTCATTTTAGATTTATAATATGTATATATATATATATACACACACATAAGTAAACCTGCAACTCCATAACCCATTTGGTTTCCATGAACAACAATCTCCAAATTTCAATGTTCCAATATATTTATTACCAAAAGAAGTTTTCACCCGTAAGTGTCCTTAAAGGAAGGAACTCTCAACCATTTTTTTTCAGAAATACATAAACTTCCATCTTTTAATCCATGCATTATATATATATATACACACATGTATGTATATATAGCTTTCTCTCTATCAGAAAACCCTTTTAGAAGAAATCCCCTTTTACTTTATTTTTCTTTTATTCTTCATTTACATACAAACACATACGTGACATATATATATATATATATATATATATATATACACACATATGTGTGCACATATGGTTTTCATCCCCCATGGAACTTCTCAAAAGCAAGTTCCCTCCTTTTCTCCTTATTCACATATATATATATATACACACACACATATAACAAGCACACATCACTACACATATAACAAGCACACATCACTGGAACAACAATGATTCAAGAGATGTATAAGCTTCTTACCTTGATTTTCAGACCTCCTCAAGTTGACGACCCGAAATCTTGCTTCGTTCTCCGGCGGAGTTCCTCACTATCTCTTTTCCTTCTCTCAATGTGTTTCTCTATCTCTCTCTCACTTTTGGAAACATGCGAAATGAAAATAATGGTCACTTCCTCATAGTTCTTATTCGTAAACGAATCAAAACCCAAAACTGTTGCCTCCATATCTCAATCCACGTTCCATTTTGAAAATTTTTGGAGTTTGGCAAAACAGGTCCTGTGGTTTACACTCCACACCCTTAACCTTTTCTCCATTTTTCGCTTTTAACCCTCCACTTAAGTTTGAATTATTTTATCCCCTCAACCTTTATTCCAACTTTTACTCTCTCTTTTTTTTTAGTGTTACAACTCTCCCCTCCTTTTAGGAATTTCCGTCCCCGGAATTCATACCACTTGAAAATAGTTGAGGGTATTTCACCCTTATCTCCTGTTCGGGCTCCCAGGTCATTTCTGACCCTTTATGAAATCTCCATTTGACCAGCACCAAAGGTATAATCTTGCTCCTCAGTTGTTTCGTTTTCCGGTCCAACACCTGGATTGGCTCCTCAATATAGTCGAGCTTATCGTTTAGCTCAACTTCTCCTATATTCACCACAGCTGAATCGTCAGCCAAACACTTCCTTAAATTTGACACGTGGAATGTGTCATGTATACCTTTGAGCTCTTCCGGCAACTTTAATCGATAAGCCACCGCTCCTATCCGTGCAATAACCTCAAATGGTCCAACATATCTTGGACTTAACTTGCCCCTCTTTCCGAATCTTATGATTCCTTTCCATGGTGATATCTTTAACATCACCCTATCTCCTAATTGAAACTCCAAAGGTCGACGCCTCTTATCCGCATAACTTTTATGCCTGTCACGCGCGATTTTCAACCTTTCACGTATTCGCACTATCTTGTCTGAAGTTTGCTGGACTAACTCCGGTCCAGCCAACTGCCTTTCTCCGACGTCAGCCCAACACACTGGCGTCCTACATTTACGACCATACAAGTCCTCAAACGGCGCTGCCTTGATACTAGAGTGATAGCTATTATTATAAGCAAATTCTACCAGTGGAAGATGGTTATCCCAACTCCCCCCAAAATCTATAGTACAAGCTCTTAACATATCCTCCAATGTTTGTATCGTCCTCTCACTTTGACCGTCAGTTTGAGGATGATATGCAGTGCTCAAGTTCAATCGAGTTCCCATTTCTTGTTGAAAACTAGCCCAGAATCTCGACGTGAACCTTGTATCCCTATCCGAGACAATCGATAGTGGCACTCCATGCCTTGAACCTATCTCATTGACATACAATTGTGCTAACCTTTCTAAGGAATACTTTTCGCTGATCGGTAGAAAGTGAGCAGACTTTGTGAGTCTGTCAACTATCACCCATATCGCATCATGCCCTTTCACCGTTTTTGGAAATTTAGTCACGAAATCCATCGTGATTATCTCCCATCTCCATACCGGAATCTCCATTTGTTACAACATACCCGACGGCTTCTGATGTTCCGTCTTCACCTGTAGACATGTCAAACATTTCTCTACATACTTTGCTACTGCCTTCTTCATGCCAGGCCACCAGTAGCTCTCCCTTAAACTTTTGTACATCTTATCACTGCCTGGGTGCATAGTGTATTTGGCTTTGTGCGCTTCACGTAACACTATGTCCCTTAAATATCCTTTGCAAGGAATCCAAACCCGATTCCCAAACCTATATACACCATCTGACCCCACGGTCAACAGTTTAACCTGTCCGACCATCTTCTCCTTCTTGACGTTTTCTTCCAATAGGGCCTCCTTTTGAACAAGGCATAACAACAGAAAGTACAACTTGTACAACAACATACATGTACATCCTAACGGAGCACCAAAATAAAGAAAAAATGGATATAATCTTTCTGCGTTGGAGCTGTTGATTTAGGAGAAATGGGCTGGATTTTGGAGTTTGATTAAAATAAATAAAAAAGGGCTCCTCGTCTTGGGATTTTTGGGGAAAGGTCGTGATTTTGAGTTGAGAAAGTAGACCTTCGCCTTTTTCTAGGGATGGCTCTTTTGATTTATAAAAATAACGGTTGGGCAAGAGGGGCACACACAAGTCAGAAAAATCAAAGGCACGATTTTGGGATTTTGTAGTCTCGCACAGAGACTAGAAAAGAAGAAAATGACTCAAGGTTTGTGGATGGTGAACAATCGAGAGGAATTAAGCAACCACAAAACAACAAGTAGACAACCCAAGATCAATTTCTTGACACATAGCCGCACAAGCAATAAAGCAATTAAACTAAATCACACGAGAGGTTGCAGATTTCTTATTCAACATCAACCGAGAGAGAGAGAGAGAGAGAGGATAGCATCAAGAGTGTGAAAACAGGTTCTTAACTTAATTGTTTACCTTGAGATGGTTTTAAAGGCAGTCACTCTTATCGTTGATTTCATTAATCATAGGCTGCTTGTTATTGATTTGAAGAATCACGATCGGTTGTTTTTGGTGGTGGCCTTTCTATCGGTCCTTATCAAATAGATCTTGAAAGTGGAGTTATACACAGTTTAATAGCTTAGAAATATTTACCTTGTTACTTTTTGTCTGTATAACTTTGCATAGAGGGATTTTGTATTGACGTTTGGGTTTTTGCAAATGTAAAAGTATAGATGGATGTCTTTTTGTTAGTGTGGTTCCTTAAGCATGTTTTAGGAAGGCACAATTTTTTTTTGGTTTGGACATCCTTATATTGTAATTAATAGTTTTGTATTTATATAAAATATTAATTAGCGTTTCATTTTTTCTAATCTAAAAATGAAATAAAAGTGTCCATATGTTGTTTCCAATATTTGTCTAAATCATGTCATAACTAGACACTTGCCATAGTTGTACATTTTTCATGACCCATCTCTTTGTCAAATTTTACATTAACCGTGATTTGATCATGACATAATCACGTTTAATATGTAGAGCGTATATGTTGGTTAATTCATGGTTATAATATATACTTATACTTAGTTTTTAGAACAATGACTATTTGTTACATTTTGGTCACGCAAAATAATAAAATCATGGCCATAAACTATTTATTAGCCACACAAACCAAACTGGACTGTTAGAACCGTCACTATTGTTTATCATTTATTTTAACTGTGACTTTATGTATACTTATAATAAAATCGGGGCCATAAACTATTTATTTTAACTGTGACTTTATGTATACTTATAGCCACAAAAATTTCATATCAATCATGGCCAAATAATGATTTATAATTACGTTAATTTTAATTGTCGTGTGATTGTGTGAGTCAAGTTTTGGTCACACAAAATAATAGAGAATGTGGTCATTTCATTACATATAGCTACACTTAAAATTTTAGAAACGTGGCTATCGATTACTTTTTTGTCACGTAAGACGATCAAAATCGTGGTCATAAACTACTTATTTGTCACACAGACTGAATTGTTAGAAGCGTGACTATTGGTTATCTACCATGTAGATATATTTTAGCTGTGGCCGTAGCTATATTTACGACCATACAAGATTTATGTCAGTTGTGGCCAAACATGACTTTTAGTCACGCTTAATTTTAAAACTATGTCTACTAGTTATCTTTTGGTCACGCAAAACCGTAAAAATCATGGCCAATTCAATATATGTTGTTACGGTTTATCTTAGAACCATAGCTACTTGTTATCTTTTGGCCATACAAAATAATAAAAACCGTCGCTATAAACTATTTACTTGTCACATGACTTGAATGTTATATAGAACCATGACTATTGGTTACCTTTTAGTCACATATAATTATTTTAACTATGGCCTAACATATATTTATAGCCACACAAATTTCATATTAACCCTGGTCAAATCATGATATATGGTTACACTTAATTTGTAAAACCGTGGCTAATAGTTACTTTTTGTCACACAAATAATTAAAAGTGTGACCATAAACACCTAGGGCCTTTGGCTACGTTTAACAAATTTATGTGGCTATATATTTTCTTGTTTTTGGCCACGAAAAAATTATGGCTTCATGTAGCGATATGTATCTCTATGGCCACAGAAAATAACCATCACAACATAAAGTCTTGCTATATAACAAAAACTGTGACTATATCTATTTATAGCCACAGTTTTTACCGTTACTGGCCACGATAAAAACCGTAGCCAAAAAGAACCATTTAGTCACGATTATATCTAAACAGTGACTTTAAGTTTGGATGTGTTTGGTAATGGTCATGGTTATTGAGTTAAACCATGGCTAAAACAATACTCCATCTTTAATTACGACTTTTAGCCACAGTTCTAAACCCAACTGTGGCTAACCTGAATTTATAAAACCGTGGCAAAAAGTCATTTTTGTACTAGTGTTAAAGGTATATCATAAGGCATGCATTTGATGGTGGTACGGATTGACGATGTTATGTAAAATAATATGGTAGATAATACTAATTTAGAAATAATTATTGACTGATCTTGTGCTTGGATTACATAAATTATTAGTATTTCTTGAATTCAATTTTATTTTTGATGATATAAACAATATATTGAAAATAATTATTGATTGATGTTGTGATTGGAATACATAAAAATAATATGGTAAAATACCAGAAAAAACGATTTTACATAAATTATTTGTATTTCTTGAATTCAATGTTATTTTCGATGATATAAACAATATATTGAAAACAAATTCGTAGTTATTGTGGGCCCATTTTTACATCTCGTCCGGTGCCTAAAAATATTCAGGAACGGGTCTGTATATATATATACAGCCATGGTAGCACCTGCATGTTACAAAACTGCAGCAGGTTGACAACACCGATGTATAGTTCAAAACGAACATGACGTTAATTTTACATCTAAAATAATTATTAGAACAACTATTTAAAAACCTATATTAGTGAACACAAATTTTCTATTTATAATCGTATTTAATGACAATAATTAAGTTGTATAATTTAAAACGAACATAACGTTAATTCTACGTCTAAAATCATTATAAGAACAACTAATTTAAAAACCTCTATTAGTGAATATGATTTTTCTATTTATAATCATATTCATTGAGGATAACTAAGTTGTGAAGTTTTAAAACGAACATGACAAAAGATCACATACACGTTTATTCTTAAAGCTAATGTCAAAGAAGCAACAACTAATGTTGTGGCATGGAGTTATACAAATAGATAGCGACTACAATTAAACTTAGATACGTCATGACATACGACTATTAAAACCAAAATGAAGGATCAATCGGATTTTGATGGTTAAGTTGTTGGTTTTTAAGCCCATTTGACCAATAAAGACATCCCTCCAATTAAGCAAGACTGCCATGTACAATTTAATTTGAAGCTTAATGCTCCCTTGAAGTTTTGGACCCATAAAACCAGCCGCAAGAAGATCCACCATATCCATGTAGATCAGGAGACCGACCGAAGAAGCGTTGAGTAATCCCACAGTGATAGGGTCAATTTTATTGTAGAGCCGTATGCAATGCATAAAAGATGCCCGTACGGTTGTTCGATTCTATCTTTTTTTTCTTGTCAAAAATGAAACTCAAAGGAATTGACGGGGACCGCACAAGTGGTGGAGCATGTGGTTTAATTCGATGCAAAGCGAAGAACCTTACTGCGATCCAGTGTGGATTCTTATTCTTACATCCACCATTTTATATAAATCACCAAAAGGACGTATTTAAATTAATTACTTATCAAAATACCCAAGAATCCAGAATGTGGGGGTTTGACAAGATCTATAAAATCAAATATCTCAATTAAGTAAAACTCACAAAATATTCCACAGTTTGATAATTATCAAGTAAAACACATTAACACTTTAAAATGAACATTTTTGGCATTTACAACGTTTTCACAAATAAACATGAACTCATATTGCTATATTTAAATAAAATCTAGATTTTACCCCAATTTACAAAATAAACTTAGATCCACAAGTTTCAAACATAAATACACATATCCAAGCACTTAGAATCATTCCCCAAACATCTTATATCAAAATCTCAATTTTGACCAAAACCCTACTTTTGACCTAACTTCCCCAAAATCCTCCAAACCGAAATTTGAGAAACATAAACACTATGAAGTTATCAATGGAGAATTTATGACTCATAATAAAGTTTATAAATTATGAGGATGAACTCACCACTTAGGTTTTGGTGAAAACATAGAAAACCCCAAATTTCTTGAAGATTGAGGTGATGATTAGCTTTTGACCTTTGCTTCCAATTCACCACCAAATACTATTGGATAATCCTAAAAATAATAATATATCCTTGAAAAACTCAAAAAAACGAAACCGCAACAAAAAGAATATTCAAAATCGGAGCTACAATGAGAGAGATATGACCAAATGAAGAAATAAGCTCAAAATCGATTTTATGCACCGCACCCCGACCGCGATTGTGACATGTGATTGTGACATGTCACAATTGCATGGAAAGGTCGCCTAGAGTGTATCGAAAGTCATTTTTACCCCTTGGCGACCATGACATGCCATAGTGCCACTAGCACAGTCGTTGGGCGCTAAAACCTGGGCTGTATCACGAGTTTTTCGAACGTTCTTCGACCGTATTTGTAATAACTCTAGTTTTGAGGAAAAAAATATATATTATTAAACAAACAAAAAAAACTATAATAATAGAATAATCCATGTATCTGGACGTGAAGGAAAATAAAAGGATTTTTCATATTCAATGGAATTAAACTCCCATGCAAATCAACAGATTGAAACCGCCGCTCATTAAACCCACGAAACCTTATCATTTCCTTTGCCGAGAAAAACCGACAATCCTATTGTGTATATAAGGGGCAACCTGTAAGCATAGGGCAAAACAAAAACAAAACAATTGAGAAAGAAGAAGGCAATAGCTCGTGTAAGAAAAGAAGGACGGTGACGGTTCGGTGAATCACAACGGTTTAGATACTCACCGGTAAGTGTTTTTCCTTACTCGATCGGTTATGTTTATTGTATATGGATGTCTCGGACCCTAGACGAGATGATTGATGTCTCGGTAAGGCGGTCTCGATCACCGGTCGTGATCGCCGTTCCAACCGGTTCTACCGATGTTATCGTTGTGTGTACCCGGTACAAGCTCTTGTTTGAGACGTGGGATATTCATCGAATATTCTGGGTAGTCAAGTTAGCGTTAAAAATGGTTTTCGTTTGAGTCGAGGAAGTTAAGTCGAAGACTATTATAAAGAGAAAAAAAAAACGACGCGTGGGTGTAAGGGTTGCCATGGAATGAGTTATGCATGTGTGTATATATATATATATATATATATATGAAACTATGATTATATCGTGAGTGATGGGGATGCATCCAGTAGGTACAGAAAGCTAATTAACATTAAGCTCATGGTGATGATGATAGTGTTTACGTATGCATATAAATGAATGTATATATATATATATATATAACATATATATATATATACACATGTATATATTTATGGATTCGGCTTCTAGTTAACCCATATAGGTTTTCATGAAAATATGTATATATACATATTACGAACGTATATATATATATATATGTATATATATATATAAATGTATATATATATATGTGTGTATATACATTTATGTATTTTCAAACCAAAAATATATATAGGAGAGGATTACTAGAAGCGTTTGGTAAAAGTAGCCTAGAAACGAAATCGATTAACTCGAAGTTTTGGGTGTTGAACCTTAGAATTAAATGTGATCATAAAATTGTGGGGAAGACGTGAGGAACTTCGAGATTTGGTTTGGGCTACGGCTAGTAAGGTGAGTTATACGTGACTTTTTATAAATGGTTGCATGTTTTATTAAAAAGCTTATTGATATTTTTAAATGTCGTGATGCATGAAATGTGAAATATTTCCCTGATATATGTTTTGAAATCTGTGTGGCAACGGGGGTGTATTACGGTGTAGATCGTAAGGCGAGCATGCTGTGTGAGCTTGTCTAAGCCGTAAGTGCGAACATGCTGTGTGAGTTCGCCAGGTAAAACTGTGTGCATCAAATAATACCTCCCAATATGCCGTTAGCTTTGTGATTTAAATTATTTTACCGCATGCATGATAAATTATGATGCTTTGTGAAATTCATTATTGATATTATTCATGCATGAAAACCGTGTCTTCACTGGGCCTTAGGCTCACCCAAACTCTTTTAAAATTGTTGCAACCCAGACATTTATTAGACTGGAAAGAAAAGTGGAATGAAGAGAAGATCGAATGACCGATATTTGAAGAAGATAGATGCAGATCAAGGCACTTATACATAGAGCAAAAGTATGTTCGTCAAAAATGTAAAGTTAGAGATTTTATTTCCGCTGCAATGTAAGTGATGATCTTGGGATACTATTTTCAATATATTGAGGTATTCGAAAATTTTGGGATGTTACAAGTGGTATGAGAGCAAAGTTTAAGCGAACTAGGTTAATTTAAATCTAGACTTAAACTGAGATTGGAAGATTTTATTCTTGACATATGTGCAACTAAAGATTGATTTATAGTGATGAGAGTAATGATTTAAGTTAACTTGGGGTCTGTGAACCTAGTCTTTAAGTAGATCAAAGTCGAGAAGTCGTTAGATGGCTTGATGCCATCGGATATAATGACATTGGTAGAGATTGACTATAATTGATGAAAGAAGTATGGTAAGATGAGATTCAAATAAAAAGGTAGATATAAAAAAAGGTTTTAAGGGATAAAGTTTGGTGATAAACTCCCACTAATGTTCTGGAGTAAGAAGAAATATGTTAAGCTTTAAGAATAAAGGAACTCATAGTATTGATGATATAATTAGACGATTCAACCCATATTTGAGTGAGATGGGGAAACATTTCTTATATTAATTACAGAGAAGAATAGTAAGATATGAGAATAGCAACGAGGTCATTAGTATCATCATTAATGGCAACAAATTTATGGTAAGAACTGATGATTGGATGCATGACTAGTTGAAAGATTTTACAATCAAGAGTTGGCTAGTCGAGATCATATGTAAACGTTATGAGAAGATCTAAGGGTTTTCTCAAAATTAGTTTCATAAAATAAAGACACCAGGTCGATGTGCGAGATGGTCTTAGAATGTAGGATACTATGGTTTAGTATTCTAGTTGGAAAATTGGGGTTCTATTATCCTCCATGTATGTATGGTGTGGTGTGGTTAGAGAGATGGTATTTTCTTTGATTGATGAAATCAACTACTGTTTGTAAGCATGTGTTGCTTTGAGCAAGCTATGAAAACGAGAAGGTGATAAGACAAAAAAAAGGTGTTATGATTGTAATCATGTATCACGTGTAGTTCGGAAGAAATATTTTGTGGTAAAATAATAAGGTTTATCCAAGTGTATGAATTCTAAGCCATAAATAGGGGGCAATGGAATTGTTCCCATGGTTATAAAGGCATTGTGCTAGGATAGTACAAACATACATGAGATGTTCTTCATTTAGGGAAAGATAAGTAAGATGCGATACAAGTTAAGAGGATGAAATAAATAAAGTGGTGCACTTAGAATCATCAATGATATGAATGACTCATAATATCCCAAATATCAATGAGGATGTAAATAGACAATATCAAGAACCTTGTTTGAGGATGTTTAGTTGATGATAACTATATGAATTGGTTCAGGAGAACCAAATGGTGGCATGTGTGGTGTAAAAAGCAGAGTTAACTAATTAGTTAGTATAACAAGTAGTGAAGCCGGTTAATGGTACATATTTGTCGTCAAAGGAGAGTTGTGACTAGACTCTAGAATGAACGCAATGCATGATATAAAGATTTTCCTTTTTGGAAGATGAGTTAAGTTAAACTTTATGGTCGCTTACAGGATGAATTCGAGTATGAATTTGGCAAAATATTAAAATAACTCAAGGGTTTGTACTCGACCAGTGACTTAGTCAAGTCAAATGATGAACATTGTGATGTTTAAGCATATCACACAAATGTGAAGTCATAAAGGTAAATGAAGTATGCCATGAAGACCAAGAAGTGATCCTAAAGTGTCTCTGCTAGGTTAGACAAAGGATTTTTTTTTTTTGTATACAATAATGCTCCAATGTTGGCACTATGATGTATATTGGTCAAAAGGGGAAATGTTATAGTATGTGTGTCATGGTAATTGGAAATGGATGACCTGAAATTAGTAGCAGTAGTAGTGAATCTAAAAAAATTGAGGGATTATCTACAGAAAGGATTGTGTAGTCTATACTCGATAGCTAAAGTCATCTTGTGTGAAAAGATAAGTACATATATGCATAAGTGCATGAATATAAAAAGGTTTGATGTTGGATGCATACTTAAGTTGTGAAAGAATTTGCAACGAATAAGATGAATGTTGGCTTGCATGTTGCCATATTTTGTAGATAAGAAAGACAAGGTGGTACTTATGTGGGATAACCTTTAATGACAACCGAAATAACCACTTAGTGTTGAAAGCATTCACCTAAGTTAATGATTATCAAAGGGTATTCAGATAGAGCCACTCGAAGAGTACATTATATGATAAATGCTAGTCGGTTTGTCGAATTACCATTAAAAAAAGAGACAGCTAGACGGATCGGTAGTATATCTTCATTTGTTAGAAAATATTGATCAAGTTAGCAATAGATTGAAGATTTCCAGGATAAGCAAAGGAGTTATTTACAAAAATGGAAAGGAAGCTTAGAGCTCCAAGCAAAAAAAGAGTTGGTACAGTGGAAATTATGACATAATCTAAGGAAGTGTCTAAGCCGATGAAAGTGTCGAGGTAACTCTTAAGGATGTAGAGGTGGACAAAATTTTGAGCAATATTGAAGAATCGAAAGCTATCGTTGATTGAAAAGTAAGGAAACTAAGAAACAAAGAGATTGCTCTCGTGAAAGTTCAATGCATGGAGACATCATAGTGGGCGAAAGGCAACTTGGGAACCCGAGAAGGAGATGAGATTGAAGTACCCTCATTTAATTGTATAGAGCAAATTTCGAGGGCGAAATTTTGTTAAGGGGGGAAGTTTGTAATAACTCTAGTTTTGAGGAAAAAAATATATATTATTAAACAAACAAAAAAAACTATAATAATAGAATAATCCATGTATCTGGACGTGAAGGAAAATAAAAGGATTTTTCATATTCAATGGAATTAAACTCCCATGCAAATCAACAGATTGAAACCGCCGCTCATTAAACCCACGAAACCTTATCATTTCCTTTGCCGAGAAAAACCGACAATCCTATTGTGTATATAAGGGGCAACCTGTGTAAGCATAGGGCAAAACAAAAACAAAACAATTGAGAAAGAAGAAGGCAATAGCTCGTGTAAGAAAAGAAGGACGGTGACGGTTCGGTGAATCACAACGGTTTAGATACTCACCGGTAAATGTTTTTCCTTACTCGATCGGTTATGTTTATTGTATATGGATGTCTCGGACCCTAGACGAGATGATTGATGTCTCGGTAAGGCGGTCTCGATCACCGGTCGTGATCGTCGTTCCAACCGGTTCTACCGATGTTATCGTTGTGTGTACCCGGTACAAGCTCTTGTTTGAGACGTGGGATATTCATCGAATATTCTGGGTAGTCAAGTTAGCATTAAAACTGGTTTTCGTTTGAGTCGAGGAAGTTTAGTCGAAGACTATTATAAAGAGAAAAAAAAAACGACGCGTGGGTGTAAGGGTTGCCGTGGAATGAGTTATGCATTTGTATATATATATATATATATATATATATATATATATATATATATATATATATATATGAAACTATGATTATATCGTGAGTGATGGGGATGCATCCAGTAGATACTACAGAAAGCTAATTAACATTAAGCTCATGGTGATGATGATAGTGTTTACGTATGCATATAAATGAGTGTATATATATATATAGACACATGTATATATTTATGGATTCGGCTTCTAGTTAACCCATATAGGTTTTCATGAAAATATGTATATATACATATTACGAACGTATATATATATGTATATATATATAATTGTATATATATATATATGTGTGTGTGTATATACATTTATGTATTTTCAAACCAAAAATATATATAGGAGAGGATTACTAGAAGGGTTTGGTAAAAGTAGCCTAGAAACGAAATCGATTAACTCGAAGTTTTGGGTGTTGAACCTTAGAATTAAATGTGATCATAAAATTGTAGGGAAGACGTGAGGAACTTCGAGATTTGGTTTGGGCTACGGCTAGTAAGGTGAGTTATACGTGACTTTTTATAAATGGTTGCATGTTTTATTAAAAAGCTTATTGATATTTTTAAATGTCGTGATGCATGAAATGTGAAATATTTCCCTGATATATGTTTTGAAATCTGTGTGGCAACGGGGGTGTATTACGGTGTAGATCGTAAGGCGAGCATGCTGTGTGAGCTTGTCTAAGCCGTAAGTGCGAACATGCTGTTTGAGTTCGCCAGGTAAAGCTGTGTGAATCAAATACCTCCCAATATGCCGTTAGCTTTGTGATTTAAATTATTTTACCGCATGCATAATAATATATGATGCTTTGTGAAATTCATTCTTGATATTATTCATGCATGAAAACCGTGTATTCACTAGGCCTTAGGCTCACCCAAACTCTTTTAAAATTGTTGCAACCAGACTGGAAAGAAAAGTGGAATGAAGAGAAGATCGAAGGACCGATATTTGACGAAGATAGATGCAGATCAAGGCACTTATACATAGAGCAAAAGTATGATCGTCAAAAATGTAAAGTTAGAGATTTTATTTCCGCTGCAATGTAAGTGATGATCTTGGGATACTATTTTCAATATATTGAGGTATTCGAAAATTTTGGGATGTTACAGTATTCTCGATCGCTTTCTCGAAGGCTTTCCCGACCGTTTTCTATGTCGTTCCTCGACCATTCTCCCAGACATTCCTCGACCATTCTCTTGGAACATTTGATGCTATTATACCTGTTATCGTGTCATTGTCATAATTTCATGTCATATTCATTGGGACGACCGAACACTCGGTAACGCCGGTGATATTGTGACAAATATCATAACCATAAGGCACTATAGCCATACTTCATATGTGGTTTTTCCTTTATCGATTCACCCAGTTCAATATTTTTTTCTTCAATTGGGATAAAAATCAGGATGTTACAATATTCGCTCAATATACAACAAATTATTCGATCGTTGTCTTTCCCATCTCTCTTCTCCAGGTTTAATGTTTTTCCTTTAACAAGTTTTTTGTTCAATGAAATTATGAGTTCCCCTCTCATATTTGTGTTCTTATATTCAATACTAAAATTAGTATTCAATGGGTTTTTTTATAATCGATTTCTTTATTCCACAAGTTTCTCTATCTCATTTTGAGTTGTGGTGTTTGAAGCTGGATTGTATTCTTAGAGGTTGTTTGTTTTTTAAAAAAAACTTCTTAATGGCTCTTAAGTCTGAATCATTCAGACCTTTTTACACACCACCTCTTATTAATCATAACTAAAATAAGACTTCAGACTTTAGACATCTTAAAAAACAAACGGCACCTTAGTTATCGGTAAGGCATTTCTAATTGAATTATCTTCCTTACTTTGGTTTATCTGTGTTTGTGTCATATTGTTTGATGTTGATTGAACTAACTTCTACTTCCTCATTTCAGAGGTCTCGGATATGTGACTTGCATGTATCTTTTTGTTTGGCTTGATTTTGGTCGCTCTTTAATCTCCTCATATGTTTATGAAGTTTTCACAATCTTTTTTGTTTTGTTAGATCTAGTACATAGTAATTACAACCTGAATTAGTATATTAAAATCATTTCCTAAGTTCCTTACTTAAAACTTTCAAACATTTTACCAAAAACAGCAGGACTTGTAATTAAGATTGGGATATAAATTCACATTTAATTAAAATTGTAGAAAATATAGTTGCACGATCGTTCAAGAAAATGTTTAAACTATTAAAGACAATAAATAAGTACAAAAAGGTTGATTATGATTATTGTTTCATCACATATGTAAAAGGTTATATAGACAAGAAGGAGAGGGTTGAAGGAGACGGTTTATTGGGATATAAATTCACATTCAATATATATGTACTTTTCTTCATCGATCAATAAATATTCAAATTTTCTTCACCCATTAAAATATCTAGTTTCTCGATCTCGTAATAATAATTATTTCGTATTGTTCTAAAACAATAATTATTTCTGATTTCTTTTACCGATTTACAATTGTTACTAAATATAAGAAACATTTGTTTGGCCAATTTTAGTTTACTAGAAGCGTACTCGTGCAATGTAGCGAGATACATCACGATTTTAATGTTTCATTTTATTTTTTGTTTTTTTGTCGATTTCCAGTACGATTTTGGATGGTTTTATAAGAAAGTGATTATGTTTTTTTTTATTAATTTGTTTAATTTAGGCTTAATAATATAACGTTTTTTATACAAAAAAATTAAGTATTTTGTTAGAATTCAATGATTATCTTATTTTAGATGTAAATACATATTTTAATTTTAAAAATCTATTATATATATTTTAAGAAAAAATAATTTTAATTTGTTGCATTTTCTTGAATATCTATACTACTATATAAAAATTCTAAAACGATTATTATACAATAACATTTACCACCCTTACAATTTTACATTTACCACCATTACAATTACTTATTTAATTTACTTTATATCCTGTACACAAATAATCGTATATGAACATATGCAATGAGAAAATACGTTCATTTTTCTACAAATTATATCATTATAATCGTCTCATCAATACCTTCAAAACGAGCCCAATATTGAATATTTTTTAATTTAACCGTACTATTAAATATTATGAATATCTACGAATTAAATTGTTTTATACTATACGTTTTATTTTTTTCACCGTTAGCACATTAAAAATACATAATCGTAAAATATATTAAAAATACGTTTCACTCTTATTATAAATTACATCATTATAATCTCTACTATATTATACAAATTCTAATACAGCTTTTTACAAACCTTTGTAAGCCAAAAAAATTTCCCACATGTTCCACTTCCTAATTCAATTAAATATTACGTTTATCACCCTTACAATTAGTTATTTAATTTATTTTATATCTCTTGTTTTCTTATATTTTCCATTTTATACCATTATTTAACATAAATAATCGTATATGAACAAGAATGCAATAAAAAATACGTTTATTATTTTTACAAATTATATCATTATAATAGTCTTGTCAATCCCTTCAAAACGAGCCCAATATTGAATATTTTTTTATTTAACCGTACTATTAAATATAATGAATATCAACAAATAAGATTGTTTAATATCCTTACACATTATTTTATTTTTACCTTTATCATATTAAAATTACGTAAACCAACTAAAATATATTAATAACACGTTTCATCAATTCATTTTATTTTGAAAAACTTACATTGTAACACATAACAAATTATTGAAATAGTTCACATAAATCACCAACTAGTGAATTCCGTATAGCGAATTGATATTTGTTATCCTTGATTTGATTATACTATAAACATGAAATTATTGGAATTCCCTTTTGCCCTTTATTTAACTCTTTAATAATTTTGGAAGATAAAAATAAACTTTTACACCCGCCGCATTGCGCAAACATATAACTATATAGTTCACATAAAGTGTTTTATATAATTTTTTTTTGATAAAATTGTTTCATATATTTGTATTTTTTATGTGAAAATGAAAAAGTTTCATCAGATTGAGAAAATGCATCAAACAATTTCATAAGAATTAGAAAATACATGAAATAATTTAATTTTACATAAAAAAACACAAATATATGAAACAATTTCATCAACAAAAGAATTATATAACACAATTTAATCAAATTAAACAATTTCATGAACCAATTTCATTAACTTAACCATGAAATTGATGGTTTACACGGTTTGCAAAATTAGAGTTGTTTCCATTTGATCTCTCTCATATATATATATATATATATACATACATATATATATATATAATATATTATAAAGATTTCTGAAACGGTTATTTGTACAAAAAACGCTTCTCACTCGCATCTCTCATCCACTGTAAGCCATTTTTATTTAGTCTAGTTCTTTAGTTGAGGATTTCCTTCGGATATATATTGATCAGAGAATTTCGTTCTTCCCATTTTTCAATCGATTTGCTTTGAAAAGAGTTTTTGCATGGTTGCAGTAATATAATTTTCTTTCGCAAAATTTTAGCGAGGTGTTTACTTCGACTGGAAAATAATTTTCCTTCGCTTAAGAGGTTTTATTTTGATGTTATTGATAAAAGAATGCCAAAATCATTGTTGCTGGATCTGCAATTAATCTCAATGACAAAAAGATCTCGTTAGACTTATAAATTGGATAATCTTTGCTCTTTGCATTTGGTTTTCTTCTATTTTTTTGAATCCATTTAGTTTGAAAATGATTTGTACCCGATTCAAATGACTTTGCTTTTCAAAATCATTTGGGCGGATTTCATTTCTATACGGAATTGAAATTATTTTCTTCAGATTAAAACACCAAAATGGTATGTTGAATTTTTGCTGCTGTAGTCATTTAAAACCTTTGCTGTCCTAGTGTCCTGTCTGTGATCTAGCTAAATGGGAAAAGGAAATCTGGTTAGATTTGCAAATACAAGAATCTATAGCTACAGTCATGTCTCTTAAGTTGCCTCAGAATTTGAATCTTCAACATGAGTTGTTCTTGTTCTCACATGTACATTTCTTGCTGCAGTTTAATGTCTATGGTCAGGTAACCAAGAATGAATGTGGTTAAGACCTTAGTGTTCATCACATTTCGCAAGCGTCTACACTTAGTGATATAGTGAAAATGACCTTCAGTAGCAGCTCTATTTAATATTTACAAACCTTATGCTCATTGATTTGTCTTTGCAATCTCAACAAAATTGATGAAGGCAATCGTGAAACGTTTTTGTTTATTGGAGGATCCCTATATCATATCAAGGCATTAAAATTGGTTTGAATTCAAAACTAGTTACAAGCATATAAGTTTTAATGTCTTCAATATGATATAGAGATGCTACCAAAAACAAAAACGTTTAACGATTGTCTTCATCAGTTTTGTGGAGACAGCATAGACAAATTAATGATGGTAAACGATTGTACTTAGAAGTTGCACAACAACAAAATTGGGTTTGTTGGACGCCAAAAATGTTTAACACAAATAGACTGTTTTGTATACTGGACACATGTTTATTGGGCCAAACATTTTGAGGTGGCTTTTGGAAGCCAAACTGTGGTAACTTCTCCTAGCGAATGGGAAATGTATATTCTACATCCACCTTTAATGTTACCTTAGAATAGTCGAATGAACTCCTAATTAAGGCAAGTAAGGACTATATAACAGTTTCTACTATGTAGGTACTAGGGACCTGACAACGTAAACTCAAACCTTAGATGAAGTGTGATTTCATTTCTTTCCTTTATTAGATTATATGACATTAATTGATTAGTTATTATTATTTCTCTTTGTTTTCTGACATGTACATTTCTTGCTGCAGTTCAACGTTTCTAGTGAGGTCACCAAGAATGGATGTTGTTACAACCTCAATGTTCATAGCATTTCGCAAGGTTCTACACTTTACACTTCATGCTTCTTTTGCATGTCACATAATAGTTTGTACTGTTAGGGACCATGATGACAATGAGCTTGGCATAAACCATCTCTCACAAAAATGATAATCTAAAGATACAATATCAAACTAAAATAGAAATAAGTAAAGGAAAGGTTGCAGCTAATCTCCCTAACATCCTTAAGAAAAGCATCATGTGAACCACCATATGTGCTATGAAGATATGCAAAGTTTTTTTGAAAGTGGCAAAAGGTTGATTTCGATGGTGCCAGTATCTAGTATCTATTTAAGTTTATGTTTGTTTACGGATCTTTATTCTTGAATAATCTGTTTCTCTGTTGTTTTGTTATTTACTTCCATTAATTTGTAGGTAAAATCTCTTTCTTTGTCTTTCGTATATATCTTGTTTCTGCTTTTGTCCCACCATGATGGTGGTTGTCTTGTCGATCTTTACCTGCTATCAAGAAGGTCTTGTAGTTGTAAAACATACATTTTCTTGTAGTCATGATGCTAGCATTCTATTTCGTTGGGATAGTAGTTATATTTTGTATTTTGGGTGATCAGATAATAAGGCAACTGCATTTAATTGGTCTAGTTGGATTAACGTTTCACGAATAAAAGTGATCTACACTTCTAGTTGAATTAGGGAAGACCAGGAACCCTCTGATTGCTCAAAAGATAAAAAAATGACGTTTTCATGGATTCTACTGATTTGGATCATGATGAGTATAGCAATGTTCTGAAGATGCTTCCGGATATCATCGATCCCTCCTAGTCAAATGGATCTTGGCAGCAGATGGGGACTTTAAGTGTGTTTCAGCATGAAGCCAGTGATAATCTGGTTTCTGGAGATCTCATTGGCGAGCTTTTAGTTCAAGATTTTTCTCCATCTTCAGCTTGGAAGCGATGGAAAAAGTTGCTGACGCTTATCAAGAAAACATTAAACGAAGTGGCAGTCTTCAGTGCTTCTGTGAGCATGCTAAAGATTTAAACTTTTTGTCCTCTATGCAGTTTTATCTGTGCAAATTAAGTAGCAGAGATCAGGTTGCCTCTTTGGGAAAATTTGGTTGATCACAACACCATGTCAAGGGTCCATCTTTCATTCAAGGTGACAAGGAGTCTCATGCATTTTCAGAATCATGATGAAATGCTTGAGAGACTATATATAGGTTTGGACTAGACATTGGGTTTGTTCAATACATTATAGAACAGCCTCCTGGAGCAGGAGTCTGTCTGTTCACAATATACATTATGCAAAGACCGCCTAATTGATCCATCCTTAATAGTTGTAAATAAAAAGATTAAGATCAAGGAGGGGATAGAGGGTGTGAAGGCCGGCTACCAAGGGAGATGCCGCATCGAGCAAAAGGGAGAGCATAGTAGTTACACAATCAATGAGGGTATGGTACCAGATTGTACTTAATAGTTGCACAACAACAAAACTGGGTTTGTAGGATGTCAAGAATGTTTAATTGTTCTAATAGACTATTTTATATATTGGACAAATGTGCCAAACTAGCGTGTGCTCTTTGTAAATATGTTTTGCAATAAGTTTATACGAAGTTTTTGGATGTTTTTGCAATTGTTTTAGCTATTATATATTTATAAGACGTTATGTAAATGATGTCAAATGATAAGCAGCTTTGTTCATTTATACAAGAGAAATGAACACAACTTATATACGTCTTAATATTGGTATAAATTTATTTGTATTCAAAACGTTTACACCAGAGAATTAAACACAACGAATAACCATATTACATTTGTGTTTTGCTAGATCAAGAAGCAGATTTAATTTTTTCCCTCTTGTATACACTCTTTTTGCAATCTTCTCTCATCGTCTTTCTCATTTATACTAATATTTCTAAACAAATTATCACCGGTCACCAATTATAAGTAACTTGCTCCGTGGTTCCAAGTGATCATTGTGCTAATAAACTGGGACTACTAAAACTCTTCATCCAAGCCAAAAGTTGGCTTGAATTGTTTATTTCTATTTAGATAATGAACTATCTTTAATTGTAGTGTGAGTATTCGACTTGGAGCGAAATGAGGGGGAATTTTTTTTTCTAGTGAAACTAGATAGATTGCTAAATTAACCAATTCATTTGAAAATATATAATTTATTAAATCAACTTGCTATTATGCAAATACCTAGTATTTACAACATGAATTTGTAATTAAAATCATTTCATAAGTTCTTTACTCAAAATGTTCAAACATTTTTTCAAAAACAATCTTCCATAACTTTAAAGTAAGATTTGGACACAATTCACATCTAATTAAATTTGAAGAAAACATAGCTACTCGAAGTTCAAGATAACTTTGAAACTATTAAAGGCAATAAATAAGCAAACAAGGTTGCCCCATATGTAAACGGATATATAGACAAGAAGGAAAGGGTTGAAGGTGACGGTTTATTGGATCAATCACTTGTGATTTTTTGTAACTGTCTCGTTCATGGAGGAAATAAATTGATCTCTAGAAGAAAGTTTGTTCAAGAGATTTCTAGTTTGTGTCAATGATGGTTATTTGAACAAGAAACTATCAAACTTAATATAAAGTACATGGACCTCAAATGCTTTTTCATTTTTGCTTAGAAAAGGTCCAATTAAATTCAAATGATTTTTTGTGTCAAAGAGGATGAATGATTCTCTTGAAAGTTCGTATGATTACAAATTAAGAGATGCAATGTTAACCAAAGCATCAAGATAAATATGCAGCCATTTTATAGACCATGGGCTAGGGACGTTTTAGAATACATTATTCTAAGGTTATTATTACGTTTAGATATAACACAAAATATTGTATAAACATAATAATTGGACAATGCCTTTCATTAATTAATATCATGACACAATGCCAACATACTAACAACAACATACTTCAGGAATAGTGGTATGTCTATTTCTATCCCTGCATGACTAAGCCATATCTAATATGATCATCACTTGCTCATTTTTCCTTTGAAGAATTCTCCACACAAAACTGTTGGGAAATTCAAAAATATACAAGTACAGTTAATACTGCTAGAAGAACTTGATTACTACTTCTGAGATTAATGCTGCTGAGAGAAGTTAGTACTGCTAAGTCAAGATTAATACTGCTAGAGGAGATTACTACTGCTAAGCAATTTTAGTACTGCTAGTAGTTAGTACTGCTGAAGGTTAATACTGCTCAAAGTATTAATGATGCTGAAGAGTTAGTGCTGCTTATGAGATTATCAAGATTCGTGCAGATCAAGTTTGAAGATTATGGAAAGCTTGAAGATAAAGATGGAAGATTATTTTGAAGATCTTTTATTATTTGTAATTATCTTTTATCTTGAGTATATATAGAATAGTTTGTAATTGATAGAATTAAGAGAATTCTGAATTTTTTTTTGATAGAGAGAATCAACCTCAAGGTTTGTAATCCTAATTCTAGAGAAATAAAATTCGTATTGGTGAGCTTGTTCATCAATATTGAGGTTGAGTGTTGAATCTTGTAGCTTTACAATCATTTAATAAAGTTTACAAGTTGTTCTTCTGATTCACTGTTTTCATTGATTATTGAATATTAAAGTGTTATTCCGCAAGCTTCTTTAATATTGTTTCTGAGTGTTTATTCTTGTTTAGAATTAAGATCCTGACAAAAACCTTTTTGAAAATGGTTTAGTTTAAAAAAAAGTGAAGGTTAGACCGAAATGGCCGATAAATTCCTTTACTTTCACTACCAAGAAATATAATCATTTATAATATAGGATCACCAAAGTAAACATAGATTTCAATGCAGATATCCACATGTAACTCACAGACTTTGCATAATGTTCGTAGCTACACTGTCACTCCACTGTGACATACACAACCAAGGACCCGAGTAGATGGCGGTCCAATGTGCTAAAAAAATGAATTCAAGGCACACAGATATATCACTCCTAAGATATTCCACTATCTCAAGGTACCCAACTATACGGGTGTTTAAAAAAACCGTCGAACCGCTCAAACCGGTCGAACCAAGTCAAACTGGACTATTTTTGGCGGTCCGGTCGCGTTTGAAAAATAGCCAAACCGCTCGGCCTTGGTGTACGGTTTGGACTGAACTGAATGCCAAAATTATATTTAGTTTTCATATGTTGTATGTTCTACTATTATGTCCCAATTTAAAAATAAAGGTTCATCCGATACATTAAGTTTTTAGTTTTTACTTTTCAATTGTCTGTCTTTCATAGATCGACAAAATTCTAAAAACAGGCAAAAATGAAAACCTAAAATTTCATAACGTCTTTCGACTTGCTAAATGTTTCTCCAAAATTCCAACTATCAATAGTTCACATGCTTAGCTTTTTTTCAATTTGCTCAATATATTTTTTATTTTGAAGATAGATTTTGCTTCTATAATTTGATATAGATTTTTTTAATAATGTAACATCGGTGGAAATTTTAAATTGGATATATATTTTATGTTTCTTTTACATTAAAGCCAATAATAGGCCTAAATCGCCGGTCCAAATCGCCTTTTGTAGTCCGGTTTCACCCAAACCGCTCGGTTCGAAAAATTTCGAAACCACCATTATGGTTTAGTTTGTGGTTTGGGTGTTAAACCACCCAAACTGGACCGTGCACACCCCTACCCTACTCCAGTTGTGCAAATCCACCACATACTCGATACGACAAGATTAATTATCGAAATATGCTTGAAAAAATTAAGATATCGAAACCATAATCAATGCTTTAAAACGTTCACAGACGATCACACGTTTTTAAAAAACACGGTAAGAGAACTCACGTGAAGCTTAACACACCACCACACGTCTTAACGACTAAAATGCTCAAACCGAATACATGAACAAATCTTATTAGAAAAGGTGTTAAACCATCTTATTGATCCATCTAAACACTTTATATAAACCTCTAAGCAGCCCCTTTAAACGATGCTCCAATTCCTTTGAAATGAGAAGCGGAAAAGTCGGAAACGTGTTGAAACAGTGTCCCACACGACATGCGCCGTGACCCAAAAAGATTGCTTCTTTTGACAAATGGTTGCTACAAAATGGAGATGGATCAAACTATGATATCATTGATGAAGAACTTATTGAAATTCCTTCTAATGTCTACATGAATTCAATCGGAGATCCAATGCAGTCGATAGTGCAAGCTATGTACCCATCGTTATTACAAAACTATAGAAATCCTACGTACTTAACTGAACGAGCTATTTTAACACCAAAAAATGGGATGGTTCATTAGTTGAACGACATAATTATGGATACAATGTCGGGTGAAGGGATAACCTACCTTAGTTCTGACAGTGTATGCAAAGGACGTGTAAAGACAAATGATGAAGACCTCTTGTAAATAACATTAATATTAATCCAAGTAGTGTTTCAACTAACTTATTACCATCCAAATGAAACGTTTTTTAACAAGATCAAACAATAAGTTAAACTCTAGTTGCCAAACATGGCTTGAATCAATATCTTTATTTTAAAACATTTTTTAAACATATAATTGGAAAAAGGATTGTGTAATCCTTATGAGGAAAGGGTCATCAAACACATGAATCAAATCAAAAGTTTGGAATTCATAAATGATATCACTTTTTAACTTTTATATATATAACAGATGATTAATTCATGCACAAGGTGGGAAGGGGAGATGACAGAAACCGCTAAATTTAGTGGCCTTGCCTTTCTGGGTATTTACATATACATGTCTCCTTGCCTTTCTGGGTATTTACATATACATGTCTCCTGTTCCTTTAATATTCCACAACATTTTGTTGTGGGTATTCCACCCTCTTTTAGCTGCTCTCCACAAGCATCCAGTAGCACAGCACAGTTACATCACAATTTGCTGCCTCTGCCACTTCCACCTGTACTGAGAGAAGCACCACCACTACCACCATGGCCACTACACCAACAATAACAATTGCACTAGCGGTGTGCTTCATTATGAATGAACACACTATCTTGGAAGAGCAAGGAATAGAAAAAGGTGGTAGACAACTAGATATGACACAATGAAAATGGATTTTGCTAGATTATTTATATATGTTCTCGCATAAACGTTCATTAATTACACGAGATTTTTGTATAAGACAATCCCAAAAATAGCCCAAATCTCCATACCCGTCCATCTTTTAGCCCGAGTTTTTAGTTATTTACCAATTTAGGCAAAAGATCACAAGTGGATTTTACAATTGTGTGGTCCATTTGCAATTTGCAATATTTCTGAATTTTTGTACAATCCAAAATATCTAGGGACACATCATGAAAATTTTTAAACAAATAAATATTAAAGAAGTATTAAATACCCTCTTAAATACATTTAAATGTATTTAAGATGATATAAAATCCGCGTTTTGAAATGTTAATACTACATATATACAATCTTAAGTACCTTTTAAACACCCTCTTAATTTGAATTTTAGAAGATAAAATGTATTTTAATGTACAAAATGGAAGTCACTAATTGCAAATAGAATGTATTTAACACATTATTTTTAAAAAAAATCACAATTTGCGTATAACATAAACTAATTAAAAACATACAAATCGCAAATGGATCTTATATTTGCAAAGCCATTTATGATTTTCTGATTAAATTGGAGGCAAAACTTAAAGTCTAGACTACAAAGAGAATGAGTCAGAAGATTTGGACTATTTTCGGCATCAACCACGTTTTGTATTTATAATGATTCCTAAATTTACCATATATTTTATTTATTTCCTCCATCTCAAAATAAGTGTTTACAATTCTATTTTGGTTTGTCATAAAGTAAATGTTCATCTTTACTCATAAACTGAAGATACATGCTGCTATTATAAGTCCTTATCGGTATGTATTTGATGACATAATCGTATTTTAAATTTATCTATAAAACGAGTTATGAACTTATGTCTCTTTGGTATGTTGCCAGAAAATTTTCCTCCTTTCAATTACGAGAACATCGCATACTCAACTCAATAAAGGATTTTGCAACTCGATCATTGTTGTTCTGCAATTTCATTCTCACAACTCTGTATCTCCTCTCTTTGGTCACCATCTCTCATATCTCGACATTTGAAGCACGAAACAAAATCATTAGCAAAATGGTTATTCTCTCCATTCCCGCTTTAAAAAAACCAGTCAAGTTTTTGGTCCTTGCAATCTGTTTGATTTTAAGTATTGAAGAGGTGTTCAGTTTATTTGGTTCACTAGGGTTGGTGTATGATCATTGTAAATCTATTTTTGTTGTGATTTAACTTGATGGGGCTCTCTAATATATATTGTTCGAAGCTGAAGACGAACAAAATTCTGATCAAATAGCGAAAAGGGACGATTTCCAAAGCAAGGTTGAAAAGAAACTCAAAGGTTGGGCATTATTTGGTTCCAAGCATGAAGACGCCGCCAAATTGTACGAACACAACATTTATGTAAACAAATACCTCGAGATAGGATTAGTCCAAAACATTTACATCACAATTTGCTGCCTCATACCCTTATGTTTATAAAATATCCCTTAATACGAAAACATGCGTTTTCCAATGATTTATAAAACCAATTACACCAAAAATGCATAAATCATTAAACAAACTTTATTTTTACAAATATAAGAAATATATAAAGCAACGGAGCCATCTGAATTCCTCCCAAAGGAAGGGTGGTAAGTTGATCATTTACCTATCGGGGATCGGGGTATGGTCGATTCTATTTTTTTCTTTCTTTGATGGAAGGTAAGGGTCAATTTTATTGTAGAGCCTTTTGCAATGCATAAAAGTTGCCCGTACGGTTGTTCGATTATATCTTTTTTTCTTGTCAAAAATGAAACTCAAAGGAATTGACGGGGGACCGCACAAGTGGTGGAACATGTGGTTTAATTCGATGCAAAGCGAAGAACCTTACTAGCGATCTGGTGTGGATTCTTATTTTTACATCCACCATTTTATATAAATTACCAAAAGGACGTATTTAAATTAATTACTTATCAAAATACCCAAGAATCCAGAATGTGGGGGATTCACAAGATTTATAAAATCAAATATCTCAATTAAGTAAAACTCACAAAATATTCCAAAGTTTGATAATTATCAAGTAAAACACATAAACACTTTAAAATGAACATTTTTTTGGCATTTACAACGTTTTCACAAATAAATTTGAACTTATATTGCTAGATTTAGGGTAAATCTAGATTTTACCTCAATTTACGCTTCTTTGAAGAAAACTTGAAACCACAAGCAATCCTTCCAAAATAAACTTAGATCCACAAGTTTCAAACATATATACACATATCCAAGCACTTAGAATCATTCTCCAAACATCTTATATCAAAATCTCCATTTTGACCAAAACCCTACTTTTGACCTAACTTCCCCAAAATCCTTCAAACCGAAATTTGAGAAAGATAAACACTAGGAAGTTATCAATGGAGAATTTATGACTCATAATAAAGTTTATAAATTATGAGGATGAACTCACCACTTAGGTTTTGGTGAGAACCTAGAAAACCCCAAATTTTTGAAGATGGAGGTGATGATGATTAGCTTTTGACCTTTGCTTCCAATTCACCACTTGGATAATCACAAAACTAACAATATATCATGGAAAAACTCAAAAAAACGAAACCGTATGGTTTAGTTTGCTGTTTGGGGTGTTAAACCACCCAAATTAGACAACGCACACCCCTACCTTACTCCAGTTGTGCAAATCCACCACATTCTCGATACGAAAAGATTAATTATCGAAATATGCTTGACAAAATTAAGATATCGAAACCATAATCAATGCTTTAAAACGTTCACATAAGATCACACGTTTTTAAAAAACACGGTAAGAGAACTCACGTGAAGATTAACACACCACCGCACGTCCTAACGACTAAAATGCTCTAACCGAATACGTGAACAAATCTGATTAGAAAAGGTGTTAAAACATCTTCTTGATCCATCTAAACACTTTATATAAACCTCTAAGTAGACCCTTTAAACAATGCTCCAATTCCTCTGAAATGAGAAGCGGAAAAGTCGGAAACGTGTTGAAACACTGTCCCACGCGACATGCGCCGCGACCCAAATCGTGCCAGCAATAGCTAACAAAAAACCAAGATTAAACCAGAAAATTGTTGGAACTATATGTATATTAATCGTACATATATTATTTCAAAGTAATCAACTGAATACGATTACAGAGAAGAAAGAAGAAAATTTAAACAGAAGCTGAGGCTCGTGTGTAACACGATTCTCTGAGGCTCGTGTGTAACACGATTCTCTGAGGCTCGTGTGTAACACGATTCTCTTAAAGAGATTCGCCGTCTGTTCCAGGGTACAACACAGCGTCAACAGTAGTACAGCCGGAGATGACCACTTGCCTTGCCTGGAAAAGTCGCCGGAATAGTCGTATGCAGTAGAGATTTTGAGAGAGTTGTGTTGTGTGTATCAGAATGCAACCTGACTCCTCGTTTTTATATTGAAGATTGAAACCAAAATAATTAATATTGAATTAACCAATAATTAAACGAAATATTATTTATAATCGACAAGATTAACAAGATTAATTCGTAATTAACCGGTAAATAAACATAATAATTATTCATCTTTAATGCATTGGAGGTTTCATAATCGAAATCAGCAACAGTGCACGGCGCGGGTTAACCCGCGACATAACGTGCCCGAGTCACTGGATCAAAATGAAAATTAGCAAAAATCAAGCTGCATGAACTCAAGATTTTGGAGCTGCATTCGTCTCCGTAGGTCGCGCCCACACACACAAGTTCACAGAAGTTCGGTGTTTTTAGCTTACGAAATTTTCAATCGGCACCCCCTGCATGAGGGGTAGGTGAAGGATTAAAAACATTCAAAGGAGCTCGTAAACCCCTCACACTTCCATGGTTATAAAACATTAAAGTTTTACTCCTTCTTCCTATGTGGGACACTTTCCCACACCCACTTGGTTTTTACTAAGTTCATCCAAATACTCAACTTTGAGTATCGATTTCTCATTCACACACACTCCGTTTTGGACACATTATATATTGTTTCAAAGCTCTCGTATAGGATAACACAAACCCACTAAGAGTTAATTATGTGTAATATATATATATATATATATATATATATATATTTAAATGTGTCCAAAGTTAGTAAAAACATATATTTTTACTAAATTTTCCAACAAAAATTTCATTTCTCATCCATACGCTTGAATCAATGCTCACTATTATCCATCCAAATGAACCTCTTAACACATTTCTAAACCACATTTAATCATCTAACACCAAGAGAGCCCAAGATCCCAAATTAAAATCATAGATCAATCCCTTTCTTAGTGAAACTCTGAACTTATGATGAATTGTATTTATTATCATAAGATTCATGAGGAAAACTGTAACACCCCCATTTTACCCTTGGGTAATGTCACATCTTTCACCCAAATATTACCTTATGTCGTCGAATATGACATCAAGATATAAGCAAATCACCATCACAACGGAAGTCTTAACTTAAAGTAATACAAGTCTCCAACATTAGTCCGTCCCATACCGGACTATATTACATAACGCTCCAAATACATAATAATTAAGTTGATAACTAGAAAAGCATTAAAGAACATAATAAAAGTAAATCTAATTATGCTTTGCCCTTTCCTTTGTCCACACCTGAACCACCGGCTCCTGAGATGCATACTAGTAGTCAGCTAAAAAGCTAAGTGAGTTCATGGTTTACTTGCACATAAATACACACTCCATCAAGCATAAAAATATCAAGCACCAATTAAATAGTATGCATATTGTTTTCGGAAAACATTTGAGACAATGTAATTCCCTAAACCTCCTCGTCCACTTTGTCACTGGCATTCCCTGGGTCGCACGGCTCACACCCGTCCGGCACCCATTACGGGGTCGTGCCAATCCTCCCTTAGGTAGGTTTGCTCTGTCACTGGCATTCCCTGGATTGCACGGCTCACACCCGTCCGGCACCCATTACGGGGTCGTGCCACTCCTCAACGTGACATATCGAGCTCGATCCCATACCCCATATCGGCACCAAAATGTGTCACATAAAATTACCCTATCAATATGACATGCTAAGAATGTTTATAAACCAACAAAACAATAGCATGCAATCTCCTTTATAAAATAATGTACATGAAACATTCACCCGTAAACATGCACATAACCCAATTATCATGCATAACATACGTACTCCAAATAAATAACACATTTATATACATGCAATAATACACCATAAACATGTACATAAAAATGTATCATTTTTACACCATGTACGTACTCCAATTAATTATCATGCCAACATAATTTTAACTACGTATGTATGCATCCCAGAAAAGTCTCATGAAGACTCACCTCGATTTAATGTAGGTTCACCCTTCGCAAAGTAGCTCCCGAATCCTACATAAATAGTAATAGTTTCTAAGTACCCTTTTCTTATAAATAATTGCCCTTTACGAGTTTTTAAAATAATCTCGTAAAATTTTATTTAACCTCTTTAACCCATTAGACACCTTAGTTCATATATTGTCTACACTCCTTAAATAATAGGTGTCTATCTCATTCCTCGTTTTATTAGATACCCAATATATGTATTTACATACATATACATATATTCACAAACATATACATGTACACATGTATACTATGAATATATTAACACCTTCTTTCTACACCAACATATATATAGACATATGTGTGTGTGGTGTACCTTTATATATACATGACACCCAACGTATATATACATACCCACATATATACATATACATGTACTATTGAGACTTTCAAGGAAACCCAAAAAGAAAAGCTACAACTACCTACTGCCATCATCTCCATCATATCCCTTTTCTTTTTCTTTTTTTCTCTTTCACTAGCCACATCCCACCCTCACGTACCTACACCCCTTTTCTTTTCATTTTAGATTTATAATATGTATATATATATATATACACACACATAAGTAAACCTGCAACTCCATAACCCATTTGGTTTCCATGAACAACAATCTCCAAATTTCAATGTTCCAATATATTTATTACCAAAAGAAGTTTTCACCCGTAAGTGTCCTTAAAGGAAGGAACTCTCAACCATTTTTTTCAGAAATACATAAACTTCCATCTTTTAATCCATGCATTATATATATATATACACACATGTATGTATATATAGCTTTCTCTCTATCAGAAAACCCTTTTAGAAGAAATCCCCTTTTACTTTATTTTTCTTTTATTCTTCATTTACATACAAACACATACGTGACATATATATATATATATATATACACACATATGTGTGCATATATGGTTTTCATCCCCCATGGAACTTCTCAAAAGCAAGTTCCCTCCTTTTCTCCTTATTCACATATATATATATATATATATATATATATATATATATATACACACACACATATAACAAGCACACATCACTACACATATAACAAGCACACATCACTGGAACAACAATGATTCAAGAGATGTATAAGCTTCTTACCTTGATTTTCAGACCTCCTCAAGTTGACGACCCGAAATCTTGCTTCGTTCTCCGGCGGAGTTCCTCACTATCTCTTTTCCTTCTCTCAATGTGTTTCTCTATCTCTCTCTCACTTTTGGAAACATGCGAAATGAAAATAATGGTCACTTCCTCATAGTTCTTATTCGTAAACGAATCAAAACCCAAAACTGTTGCCTCCATATCTCAATCCACGTTCCATTTTGAAAATTTTTGGAGTTTGGCAAAACAGGTCCTGTGGTTTACACTCCACACCCTTAACCTTTTCTCCATTTTTCGCTTTTAACCCTCCACTTAAGTTTGAATTATTTTATCCCCTCAACCTTTATTCCAACTTTTACTCTCTCTTTTTTTTTAGTGTTACAACTCTCCCCTCCTTTTAGGAATTTCCGTCCCCGGAATTCATACCACTTGAAAATAGTTGAGGGTATTTTACCCTCATCTCCTGTTCGGGCTCCCAGGTCATTTCTGACCCTTTATGAAATCTCCATTTGACCAGCACCAAAGGTATAATCTTGCTCCTCAGTCGTTTCGTTTTCCGGTCCAACACCTGGATTGGCTCCTCAATATAGTCGAGCTTATCGTTTAGCTCAACTTCTCCTATATTCACCACAGCTGAATCGTCAGCCAAACACTTCCTTAAATTTGACACGTGGAATGTGTCATGTATACCTTTGAGCTCTTCCGGCAACTTTAATCGATAAGCCACCGCTCCTATCCGTGCAATAACCTCAAATGGTCCAACATATCTTGGACTTAACTTGCCCCTCTTTCCGAATCTTATGATTCCTTTCCATGGTGATATCTTTAACATCACCCTATCTCCTAATTGAAACTCCAAAGGTCGACGCCTCTTATCCGCATAACTTTTATGCCTGTCACGCGCGATTTTCAACCTTTCACGTATTCGCACTATCTTGTCTGAAGTTTGCTGGACTAACTCCGGTCCAGCCAACTGCCTTTCTCCGACGTCAGCCCAACACACTGGCGTCCTACATTTACGACCATACAAGGCCTCAAACGGCGCTGCCTTGATACTAGAGTGATAGCTATTATTATAAGCAAATTCTACCGGTGGAAGATGGTTATCCCAACTCCCCCCAAAATCTATAGTACAAGCTCTTAACATATCCTCCAATGTTTGTATCGTCCTCTCACTTTGACCGTCAGTTTGAGGATGATATGCAGTGCTCAAGTTCAATCGAGTTCCCATTTCTTGTTGAAAACTAGCCCAGAATCTCGACGTGAACCTTGTATCCCTATCCGAGACAATCGATAGTGGCACTCCATGCCTTGAACCTATCTCATTGACATACAATTGTGCTAACCTTTCTAAGGAATACTTTTCGCTGATCGGTAGAAAGTGAGCAGACTTTGTGAGTCTGTCAACTATCACCCATATCGCATCATGCCCTTTCACCGTTTTTGGCAATTTAGTCACGAAATCCATCGTGATTATCTCCCATCTCCATACCGGAATCTCCATTTGTTACAACATACCCGACGGCTTCTGATGTTCCGTCTTCACCTGTAGACATGTCAAACATTTCTCTACATACTTTGCTACTGCCTTCTTCATGCCAGGCCACCAGTAGCTCTCCCTTAAACTTTTGTACATCTTATCACTGCCTGGGTGCATAGTGTATTTGGCTTTGTGCGCTTCACGTAACACTATGTCCCTTAAATATCCTTTGCAAGGAATCCAAACCCGATTCCCAAACCTATATACACCATCTGACCCGACGGTCAACAGTTTAACCTGTCCGACCATCTTCTCCTTCTTGACGTTTTCTTCCAATAGGGCCTCCTTTTGAGCTCCTCGTATTTGGTCAATCAAATCTACGTGAATATTCACCCACATGGCACGAACCTTAATCGGTTCGGCCCTCTCCTTTCTACTTAGGGCGTCAGCGACCACGTTTGCCTTGCCCGGGTGGTAATGAATCTCACAATCGTAATCTTTTAATAGTTTCATCCACCTTCTCTGCTTCATGTTTAGCTCCTTCTGATCGAAGAGATACTTCAAGCTCTTATGATCCGTGTAAATCAGGCATTTTGTGCCATACAAGTAGTGCCTCCAAATTTTTAGTGCAAAAACCACTGCGGCCAACTCCATGTCGTGTGTTGGATACTTATTTTCATGCTCCTTTAGTTGGCGTGAAGCATAGGCAATAACCTTGCCTCTTTGCATCAATACGCGCCCTAGTCCCATTTTTGAAGCATCACTGTACACAACAAAGTCTCCCGTTCCCTTTGGTAGGGACAGTACTGGTGCACTGCTCAACCTCTCCTTAAGCGTTTGGAAAGCTTCTTCTTGTTTATGACCCCAATCAAACTTAACTGCCTTTCTAGTCAAGGTCGTCAAGGGCGCCGCTATCTTTGAGAAATCCTGGATGAATCTTCTGTTGTAGCTTGCTAAGCCAAGGAAACTTTGGATTTCTAACGTTGACTTAGGCGACTCCCAATCCATTACTGCCTCAATCTTGGTTGGATCCACCTTGATCCCCTCTGCGTTAATCACATAACCAAGAAATTGCACCTCTCGTAGCCAGAATTCACATTTCGAGAATTTGGCATACAACCTTTCCTTAGCCAACAGCTCGAGAATTGCTCTCAAATGTTTCTCATGCTCCTCTTTGCTCCTTGAATAAATAAGGATGTCATCAATGAAAACTATGACAAACTTATCTAGGTAATGTCCACAAACCCTGTTCATCAGATCCATGAATGCAGCTGGTGCATTCGTCAACCCAAAAGGCATTACCAGAAACTCATAGTGCCCATAACGAGTTTTGAAAGCCGTTTTCGGTATATCCTCCTCTCGAACCTTCAACTGGTGGTAACCAGATCTCAGATCAATCTTTGAGAAATAACTGGCTCCCAGAAGCTGATCGAATAAGTCATCGATCCTTGGTAATGGGTACCTATTCTTGATCGTGATCTTATTTAACTCTCGATAATCGATGCACATCCTCATCGTACCGTCTTTCTTCTTGACGAACAATATCGGTGCTCCCCAGGGTGACGAACTCGGTCGTATGAACCCCTTATCCAACAGCTCTTGGAGTTGCTTCATTAGTTCTTGCATCTCCGTCGGAGCCAACCGATATGGTGTCTTTGCGATTGGTGCTGATCCTGGCGCCAAGTCAATTCGAAATTCCACCTGACGTTCTGGTGGTATCCCTGGCAATTCCTCCGGGGACACTTCTGGGTACTCCCTTACTACTGGTACACTTGTTACCGTCTTCTCCTCTAGCTTGGTGTCTATAGCATAAGCTAAGTAAGCTATGCACCCGTTTTGAAGACACCTTCTCGCCTTTAAGGTCGTGATCACTTTAGTGTTGTCTTTCTTTCGATCCCCATAGACGTGAACTGTCTCTCCCTCTGGGGTCTGAATCTTGATCAACTTCTTATTGCATACGATTTGAGCATGGTTGTCAGATAACCAATCCATGCCTAAGACCACATCAAAACCTCCTAAACACATTGGAATTAGTCTAACAGGCAACTCCTTACCATCTATACAGATCGTGCAACCATCAATTATCTCTTCTACCTTAACTTGACCACCGTCAGCTGTTTCTACAATGTAGCCCTTCTCTAGTCTACATGCATCTTTGTTCAAGTAGTGGCGAAAAGCAGTAGACACAAAACTACCATTTGCACCCGAATCAAATAATACATGAGCATAGACATTGTTAATAGGGAACATACCTTATACGACGTCAGGGGTCTCCCTAGCCTCCTCCAATGTCATGTTATACGCTCGGCCACGTCCCTTGGGCACCTCTTTCTTTTTGTCAAAACTCCTTCCCGCACCTTCAGCTGATGACTTCACACTATTCACTGTTCCTTTCTGAATCTTAGGGCACTCATAACGCAGATGCCCTTCTACACCACACTCATAACAAGCCTTCCTTTCTGTACATTCACGCGCTGTATGTCCTGGTTTTCCACACCTATAGCAATAGTTGCTCCCAGCCCGACACTCACCCCTGTGCCTTCGCCCACATTTACCACACTGAGGAACAACGATCTCTCCTTTTATCTTCACCGCAGATGAACTCACCTTCGCCTTCTTAACTATCTTGCTTGGGCCTTCCCACTTTCTCTTATTGTCCCTCATTTCACCAGTTGCCTTAGCATTATTCTCCTCTGCCACTGTCGCCATTTCCACAACTTGAACGAATGTCTTTGGGGCGTTCATGTCAACATATCGCTTGATTTCTATTCGGAGACCGTTCTTAAAACGATCTATCTTTCTCTGCTCCGTCGCCGCCTGATAACTTGCAAACCTTGCCTTCTCCAAGAATTCATTGACATATTCATGAACTGAAGATGACCTTTGCTCCAACCTCAAGAATTCTGACTCTAGTTTCTTCACCTCTGACTGGGTGCAATACTTCTCCATCATTAGTTTCTTCATTTTCTCCCAAGACATAGAAGCACTTTCACACTCCCCTCTAATCTCGCACTCAGTATCCCACCAGTCAAGTGTCGAGTCCACTAGGGTAGTAGCCGCATATGTCACCTTCTGATCCTCGGAACACTTGCAGATTTTAAAGCAGCTCTGCATTTTCTTTATCCAGTTCATTAAGGCTACCGCCCCCTCGATACCCTTAAACTCTTTCGGACGTGTGTTACTGAAGTCCTTAAAGTTGCATCCCTTCTCCTTTGTGGTTGGAACCACCATCTTGTCCTCTTCATTCATACTCACCTTAGTATTCTCCTGGTTGCTTGCCTCAGTATCTTTCTGGTCTCCCATCTCAGTATTTATTTGTTCAGTCTTCTCCTCTTCTGCCTGTTTCTTATTAACCGTGATTTGATCATGACATAATCACGTTTAATATTTAGAGCGTATATGTTGGTTAATTCATGGTTATAATATATACTTATACTTAGTTTTTAGAACAGTGACTATTTGTTACATTTTGGTCACGCAAAATAATAAAATCGTGGCCATAAACTATTTATTAGCCACACAAACTGGACTGTTAGAACCGTCACTATTGTTTATCATTTATTTTAACTGTGACTTTATGTATACTTATAATAAAATCGTGGCCATAAACTATTTATTTTAACTGTGACTTTATGTATACTTATAGCCATAAAAATTTCATATCAGTCGTGGCCAAATAATGATTTATAATTACGTTAATTTTAACTGTCGTGTGATTGTGTGAGTCAAGTTTTGGTCACACAAAATAATAGAGAACGTGGTCATTTCATTACATATAGTTACACTTAAAATTTTAGAAACGTGGCTATCGATTACTTCTTTGTCACGTAACACGATCAAAATCGTGGTCATAAACTACTTATTTGTCACACAAACTGAATTGTTAGAAGCGTGACTATTGGTTATCTAATAACCATGTAGATATATTTTAGCTGTGGCCGTAGCTATATTTACGACGATACAAGATTTATGTCAGTTGTGGCAAAATATGACTTTTAGTCACGCTTAATTTTTAAAACTATGTCTACTAGTTATCTTTTGGTCACACAAAACCGTAAAAATCATGGCCAATTCAATATATGTTGTTACGGTTTATCTTAGAACCATAGCTAATTGTTATCTTTTGGTCATACAAAATAATAAAAACCATCGTTATAAACTATTTACTTGTCACATGACTTGAATGTTATATAGAACCATGACTATTGGTTACCTTTTAGTCACATATAATTATTTTAACTATGGCCTTACATATATTTATAGCCACACAAATTTCATATTAACCCCGGTCAAATCATGATATATGGTTACACTTAATTTGTAAAACCGTGGCTAATAGTTACTTTTTAATTTGTAAAACCGTGGCTAATAGTTACTTTTTGTCACACAAATAATTAAAAGTGTGACCATAAACACCTAGGGCCTTTGGCTACGTTTAACAAATTTCCGTGGCTATATATTTTCTTGTTTTTGGACACGAAAAAATTATGGCTTCATGTAGCGATATGTATCTCTATGGTCACACAAAATAACCATCACAACATAAAGTCTTGGTATATAACAAAAACTGTGACTATATATCTATTTATAGCCACAGTTTTTACCGTTACTGGCCACGATAAAAACTGTGGCCAAAAGGAACCATTTAGTCACGATTATATCTAAACAGTGACTTTAAGTTTGGATGTGTTTGGTAATGGTCATGATTATTGAGTTAAACCATGGCTAAAACAATACTCCATCTTTAATTACGACTTTTAGCCACAGTTCTAAACCCAACTGTGGCTAACCTGAATTTATAAAATTGTGGCAAAAAGTCATTTTTGTACTAGTGTTAAAGGTATATCATAAGGCATGCATTTGATGGTGGAACGGATTAACGATTTTATGTAAAATAATATGGTAGATAATACTAATTTAGAAATAATTATTGACTGATCTTATGCTTGGATTACATAAATTATTAGTATTTCTTGAATTCAATTTTATTTTTGATGATATAAACAATATATTGAAAATAATTATTGATTGATGTTGTGATTGGAATACATAAAAATAATATGGTAAAATACCAGGAAAAACGATTTTACATAAATTATTTGTATTTCTTGAATTCAATGTTATTTTCGATGATATAAACAATATATTGAAAATAAATTCGTAGTTATTGAGGGCCCATTTTTACATCTCGTCCGGTGCCCAAAAAAATTCAGGAACGGGTCTATATATATATATATATATATATATATATATATATATATATATATATATATATATATATATATATATATATATATATATACAGCCATGGTAGCGCCTGCATGTTACAAAACTGCAGCAGGTTGACAACACCGATGTATAGTTCAAAACGAACATGACGTTAATTTTACATCTAAAATAATTATTAGAACAACTATTTAAAAACCTATATTAGTGAACACAAATTTTCTATTTATAATCGTATTTAATGACAATAATTAAGTTGTATAATTTAAAACGAACATAACGTTAATTCTACGTCTAAAATCATTATAAGAACAACTAATTTAAAAACCTCTATTAGTGAATATGATTTTTCTATTTATAATCATATTCATTGAGGATAACTAAGTTGTGAAGTTTTAAAACGAACATGACAAAAGATCACATACACGTTTATTCTTAAAGCTTAATGTCAAAGAAGCAACAACTAATGTTGTGGCATGGAGTTATACAAATAGATAGCGACTACAATTAAACTTAGATACGTCATGACATACAACTATTAAAACCAAAATGAAGGATCAATCGGATTTTGATGGTTAAGTTGTTGGTTTTTAAGCCCATTTGACCAATAAAGACATCCCTCCAATTAAGCAAGACTGCCATGTACAATTTAATTTGAAGCTTAATGCTCCCTTGAAGTTTTGGACCCATAAAACCAGCCGCAAGAAGATCCACCATATCTATGTAGATCAGGAGACCGACCGAAGAAGCGTTGAGTAATCCCACAGTGATAGGGTCAATTTTATTGTAGAGCCGTATGCAATGCATAAAAGATGCCCGTACGGTTGGTTCGATTCTATCTTTTTTTCGTGTCAAAAATGAAACTCAAGGGAATTGACGGGGGACCGCACAAGTGGTGGAGCATGTGGTTTAATTCGATGCAAAGCGAAGAACCTTACCTGCGATCCGGTGTGGATTCTTATTCTTACATCCACCATTTTATATAAATCACCAAAAGGACGTATTTAAATTAATTACTTATCAAAATACCCAAGAATCCAGAATGTGGGGGTTTCACAAGATCTATAAAATCAAATATCTCAATTAAGTAAAACTCACAAAATATTCCAAAGTTTGATAATTATCAAGTAAAACACATAAACATTTTAAAATGAACATTTTTGGCATTTACAACGTTTTCACAAATAAACTTGAACTCATATTGCTAGATTTAAGCTAAATCTAGATTTTACCCCAATTTATGAATACTTGAAGAAAACTTGAAACCACAAGCAATCCTTCCAAAATAAACTTAGATCCACAAGTTTCAAACATAAATACACATATCCAAGCACTTAGAATCATTCCCCAAACATCTTATATCAAAATCTCCATTTTGACCAAAACCCTACTTTTGACCTAACTTCCCCAAAATCCTCCAAACCGAAATTTGAGAAACATAAACACTATGAAGTTATCAATGGAGAATTTATGACTCATAATAAAGTTTATAAATTATGAGGATGAACTCACCACTTAGGTTTTGGTGAAAACCTAGAAAACCCCAAATTTCTTGAAGATTGAGGTGATGATTAGCTTTTGACCTTTGCTTCCAATTCACCACCAAATACTATTGGATAATCCTAAAACTAATAATATATCCTTGAAAAACTCAAAAAAACGAAACCGCAACAAAAAGAATATTCAAAATCGGAGCTACAATGAGAGAAATATGACCAAATGAAAAAATAAGCTCAAAATCGATTTTATGCACTGCACCCCGAACGCGATTGTGACAAGTGATTGTGACATGTCACAATTGCATGGAAAGGTCGCCTAGAATGTATCGAAAGTCATTTTTACCCCTTGGCGACCATGACATGCCATAGTGCCACTAGCACAGTCGTTGGGCGCTAAAACCTGGGCTGTATCACGAGCTTTTCGAACGTTCTTCGACCATATTCTCGATCGCTTTCTCGAAGGCTTTCCTGACCGTTTTCTCTGTTGTTCCTCGACCATTCTCCCAGACATTCCTCGACCATTCTCTTGGAACATTTGATGCTATTATACCTGTTATCGTGTCATTGTCATAATTTCATGTCATATTCATTGGGACGACCGAACACTCGGTAACGCCGGTGATATTGTGACAAATATCATAACCATAAGGCACTATAGCCATACTTCATATGTGGTTTTTCCTTTATCGATTCACCCAGTTCAATATTTTTTTCTTCAATTGGGATAAAAATCAGGATGTTACAATGTTCGCTCACCAAACTTCATATATACAACAAATTATTCGATCGTTGTCTTTCCCATCTCTCTTCTCCAGGTTTAATGTTTTTCCTTTAACAAGTTTTTTGTTCAATGAAATTATGAGTTCCCCTCTCATATTTGTGTTCTTATATTCAATACTAAAATTAGTATTCAATGGGTTTTTTTTTATAATCGATTTCTTTATTCCACAAGTTTCTCTATCTCATTTCGAGTTGTGGTGTTTGAAGCTGGATTGTATTCTTAGTTATCGGTAAGGCATTTCTAATTGAATTATCTTCCTTACTTTGGTTTATCTGTGTTTGTGTCATATTGTTTGATGTTGATTGAACTAACTTCTACTTCCTCATTTCAGAGGTCTCGGATATGTGACTTGCATGTATCTTTTCGTTTGGCTTGATTTTGGTCACTCTTTAATCTCCTCATATGTTTATGAAGTTTTCACAATCTTTTTTGTTTTGTTAGATCTAGTACATAGTAATTACAACATGAATTAGTATATTAAAATCATTTCCCAAGTTCCTTACTCAAAACTTTCAAACATTTTACCAAAAACAGCAGGACTTGTAATTAAGATTGGGATATAAATTCACATTTAATTAAAATTGTAGAAAATATAGTTGCACGATCGTTCAAGAAAATGTTTAAACTATTAAAGACAATAAATAAGTAAAAAAAGGTTGATTATGATTATTGTTTCATCACATATGTAAAAGGTTATATAGACAAGAAGGAGACGGTTGAAGGAGACGGTTTATTGGGATATAAATTCACATTCAATATATATGTACTTTTCTTCATCGATCAATAAATATTCAAATTTTCTTCACCCATTAAAATATCTAGTTTCTCGATCTCGTAATAATAATTATTTCGTATTGTTCTAAAACAATAATTATTTCTGATTTCTTTTACCGATTTACAATTGTTACTAAATATAAGAAACATTTGTTTGGCCAATTTTAGTTTATTAGAAGCATACTCGTGCAATGTAGCGAGATACATTACGATTTTAATGTTTCATTTTATTTTTTGTTTTTTTGTCGATTTACAGTACGATTTTGGATGATTTTATAAGAAAGTGATTATGTTTTTTTTATTAATTTGTTTAATTTAGGCTTGATAATATAACGTTTTTTATACAAAAAAATTAAGTATTTTGTTAGAATTCAATGATTATCTTATTTTAGATGTAAAGACATATTTTAATTTTAAAAATCTATTATATATATTTTAAGAAAAAATAATAGGAATTTGTTGCATTTTCTTGAATATCTATACTACTATATAAAAATTCTAAAACGATTATTGTACAATAACATTTACCACCGTTAACCACAAGGGTTGTGGTGTGGTGGTAAAGGCTTGGGGAGTTCATAGCGCTCAACCCGGGTTCGAGCCCCACTAGCAACACTTGTGGCCACTGAGGATAAACTCAGGGCTGCACGCTTTAGCAGCTGGCCAAAGGCCCTAATTGCCAGGGATTAGTCTGGGCCATAGGCCCAGGATACCATTTCCAAAAAAAAAAAACATTTACCACCCTTACAATTTTACATTTACCACCATTACAATTACTTTTTTAATTTACTTTATATCTTGTACACAAATAATCGTATATGAACAAATGCAATGAGAAAATACGTTCATTTTTCAACAAATTATATCATTATAATCGTCTCATCAATACCTTCAAAACGAGCCCAATATTGAATATTTTTTAATTTAACCGTACTATTAAATATTATGAATATCTACGAATTAAATTGTTTTATACTATACGTTTTATTTTTTTCACCGTTAGCACATTAAAAATACATAATCGTAAAATATATTAAAAATACGTTTCATTCTTATTATAAATTACATCATTATAATCTCTACTATATTATACAAATTCTAATACAGTTTTTTACAAACCTTTGTAAGCCAAAAAAATTTCCCACATGTTCCACTTCCTAATTCAATTAAATGTTACGTTTATCACCCTTACAATTAGTTATTTAATTTATTTTATATATCTTGTTTTCTTATATTTTCCATTTTATACCATTATCAGGTTAACATAAATAATCGTATATGAACAAGAATGCAATAAAAAATACGTTTATTATTTTTACAAATTATATCATTATAATAGTCTCGTCAATCCCTTCAAAACGAGCCCAATATTGAATATTTTTTTATTTAACCGTACTATTAAATATTTACAATTTATTTTATTTTTACCTTTATCATATTAAAATTACGTAAACCAACTAAAATATATTAATAACACGTTTCATCAATTCATTTTATTTTGAAAAAGTTACATTGTAACACATAACAAATTATTGAAATAGTTCACATAAATCACCAACTAGCGAATTCCGTATAGCGAATTAATATTTGTTATCCTTGATTTGATTATACTATAAACATGAAATTATTGGAATTTACGCATATCTTCAACTGCCCTTTTGCCCTTTATTTAACTTTTTAATAATTTTGGAAGATAAAAATAAACTTTTACACCCGCCGTATTGCGCAGACATATAACTATATATATATATATATATATAAATTTGTGAAACTTGATAAATTGTTTTATATAATTTTTTTTGATAAAATTGTTTCATATATTTGTGTTTTTTATGTGAAAATGAAAAAGTTTCATCAGATTGAGAAAATGCATCAAACAATTTCATCAGAATGAGAAAATACATGAAATAATTTAATTTTACATAAAAAAACACAAATATATGAAACAACTTCATCAACAAAAGAATTATATAACACAATTTAATCAAATTAAACAATTTCATTAACCAATTTCATTAACTTAACCATGAAATCGATGGTTTACACGGTTTGCAAAATTAGAGTTGTTTCCATTTGATCTCTCTCATATATATATATATATATATATATATATATATATATACATACATACATAGGGGTTGTTTCTTTTGCAACCCTTAAAAAGGTTGCAAACCTTGCAACCCTTAATATAATTTTCTTTTGCAAAATTTTAGCGAGGTGTTTACTTCGACTGGAAAATAATTTTCCTTCGCTTAAGAGGTTTTATTCTGATGTTAGTGATAAAAGAATGCCAAAATCATTGTTGCTGGATCTGCAATTAATCTCAATGACAAAAAGATCTCGTTAGACTTATAAATTGGATAATCTTTGCTCTTTGCATTTGGTTTTCTTCTATTTTTTTGAATCCATTTAGTTTGAAAATGATTTGTACCCGATTCAAATGACTTTGCTTTTCAAAATCATTTGGGCGGATTTCATTTCTATACGGAATTGAAATTATTTTCTTCAGATTAAAACACCAAAATGGTATGTTGAATTTTTGCTGCTGTAGTCATTTAAAACCTTTGCTGTCCTAGTGTCCTGTCTGTGATCTAGCTAAATGGGAAAAGGAAATCTGGTTAGATTTGCAAATACAAGAATCTATAGCTACAGTCATGTCTCTTAAGTTGCCTCAGAATTTGAATCTTCAACATGAGTTGTTCTTGTTCTCACATGTACATTTCTTGCTGCAGTTTAATGTCTATGGTCAGGTAACCAAGAATGAATGTGGTTAAGACCTTAGTGTTCATCACATTTCGCAAGCGTCTACACTTAGTGATATAGTGAAAATGACCTTAAGTAGCAGCTCTATTTAATATTTACAAACCTTATGCTCATTGATTTGTCTTTGCAATCTCAACAAAATTGATGAAGGCAATCGTGAAACGTTTTTGTTTATTGGAGGATCCCTATATCATATCAAGGCATTAAAATTGGTTTGAATTCAAAACTAGTTACAAGCATATAAGTTTTAATGTCTTCAATATGATATAGAGATGCTACCAAAAACAAAAACGTTTAACGATTGTCTTCATCAGTTTTGTGGAAACAGCATAGACAAATTAATGATGGTAAACGATTGTACTTAGAAGTTGCACAACAACAAAATTGGGTTTGTTGGACGCCAAAAATGTTTAACACAAATAGACTGTTTTGTATACTGGACACATGTTTATTGGGCCAAACATTTTGAGGTGGCTTTTGGAAGCCAAACTGTGGTAACTTCTCCTAGCGAATGGGAAATGTATATTCTACATCCACCTTTAATGTTACCTTAGAATAGTCGAATGAACTCCTAATTAAGGCAAGTAAGGACTATATAACAGTTTCTACTATGTAGGTACTAGGGACCTGACAACGTAAACTCAAACCTTAGATGAAGTGTGATTTCATTTCTTTCCTTTATTAGATTATATGACATTAATTGATTAGTTATTATTATTTCTCTTTGTTTTCTGACATGTACATTTCTTGCTGCAGTTCAACGTTTCTAGTGAGGTCACCAAGAATGGATGTTGTTACAACCTCAATGTTCATAGCATTTCGCAAGGTTCTACACTTTACACTTCATGCTTCTTTTGCATGTCACATAATAGTTTGTACTGTTAGGGACCATGATGACAATGAGCTTGGCATAAACCATCTCTCACAAAAATGATAATCTAAAGATACAATATCAAACTAAAATAGTAATAAGTAAAGGAAAGGTTGCAGCTAATCTCCCTAACATCCTTAAGAAAAACATCATGTGAACCACCATATGTGCTATGAAGATATGCAAAGTTTTTTTGGAAGTGGCGAAAGGTTGATTTCGATGGTGCCAGTATCTAGTATCTATTTAAGTTTATGTTTGTTTACGGATCTTTATTCTTGAATAATCTGTTTCTCTGTTGTTTTGTTATTTACTTCCATTAATTTGTAGGTAAAATCTCTTTCTTGTCTTTCGTATATATCTTGTTTCTGCTTTTGTCCCACCATGATGGTGGTTGTCTTGTCGATCTTTACCTGCTATCAAGAAGGTCTTGTAGTTGTAAAACATACATTTTCTTGTAGTCATGATGCTAGCATTCTATTTCGTTGGGATAGTAGTTATATTTTGTATTTTGGGTGATCAGATAATAAGGCAACTGCATTTAATTGGTCTAGTTGGATTAATGTTTCAGGAATAAAAGTGATCTACAGTTCTAGTTGGATTAGGGAAGACCAGGAACCCTCTGATTGCTCGAAAGATAAAAAAATGACGTTTTCATGGATTCTACTGATTTGGATCATGATGAGTATAGCAATGTTCTGAAGATGCTTCCGGATATCATCCCTCCTAGTCAAATGGATCTTGGCAGCAGATGGGGACTTTAAGTGTGTTTCAGCATGAAGCCAGTGATAATCTGGTTTATGGAGATCTCATTGGAGAGCTTTTAGTTCAAGATTTTTCTCCATCTTCAGCTTGGAAGCGATGGAAAAAGTTGCTGACGCTTATCAAGAAAACATTAAACGAAGTGGCAGTCTTCAGTGCTTCTGTGAGCATGCTAAAGATTTAAACCTTTTGTCCTCTATGCAGTTTTATCTGTGCAAATTAAGTAGCAGAGATCAGGTTGCCTCTTTGGGAAAATTTGGTTGATCACAACACCGTGTCAAGGGTCCATCTTTCATTCAAGGTGACAAGGAGTCTCATGCATTTTCAGAATCATTGATGAAATGCTTGAGAGACTATATATAGGTTTGGACTAGACATTGGGTTTGTTCAATACATTATAGAACAGCCTCCTGGAGCAGGAGTCTGTCTGTTCACAATATACATTATGCAAAGACCGCCTAATTGATCCATCCTTAATAATTGTAAATAAAATGATTAAGATCAAGGAGGGGATAGAGGGTGTGAAGGCCGGCTACCAAGGGAGATGCCGCATCGAGCAAAAGGGAGAGCATAGTAGTTACACAATCAATGAGGGTATGGTACCAGATTGTACTTAATAGTTGCACAACAACAAAACTGGGTTTGTAGGATGTCAAGAATGTTTAATTGTTCTAATAGACTATTTTATATGTTGGACAAATGTGCCAAACTAGCGTGTGCTCTTTGTAAATATGTTTTGCAATAAGTTTATACGAAGTTTTTGGATGTTTTTGCAATTGTTTTAGCTATTATATATTTATAAGACGTTATGTAAATGATGTCAAATGATAAGCAGCTTTGTTCATTTATACAAGAGAAATGAACACAACTTATATCCGTCTTAATATTGGTATAAATTTATTTGTATTCAAAACGTTTACACCAGAGAATTAAACACAACGAATAACCATATTACATTTGTGTTTTGCTAGATCAAGAAGCAGATTTATTTTTTGCCCTCTTGTATACACTCTTTTTGCAATCTTCTCTCATCGTCTTTCTCATTTATACTAATATTTCTAAACAAATTATCACCGGTCACCAATTATAAGTAACTTGCTCCGTGGTTCCAAGTGATCATGGTGCAAATAAACTGGGACTACTAAAACTCTTCATCCAAGCCAAAAGTTGGCTTGAATTGTTTATTTCTATTTAGATAATGAACTATCTTTAATTGTAGTGTGAGTATTCGACTTGGAGCGAAATGAGGGGGAATTTTTTTTTCTAGTTAAACTAGATAGATTGCTAAATTAACCAATTCATTTGAAAATATATAATTTATTAAATCAACTTGCTATTATGCAAATACCTAGTATTTACAACATGAATTTGTAATTAAAATCATTTCATAAGTTCTTTACTCAAAATGTTCAAACATTTTTTCAAAAACAGTCTTCCATAACTTTAAAGTAAGATTTGGACACAATTCACAAAACTTTGAAACTATTAAAGGCAATAAATAAGCAAACAAGGTTGCCCCATATGTAAACGGATATGTAGACAAGAAGGAAAGGGTTGAAGGTGACGGTTTATTGGATCAATCATTTGTGATTTTTTGTAACTGTCTCGTTCATGGAGGAAATAAATTGATCTCTAGAAGAAAGTTTGTTCAAGAGATTTCTAGTTTGTGTCAAAGATGGTTATTTGAACAAGAAACTATCAAACTTAATATAAAGTACATGGACCTCAAATGCTTTTTCATTTTTGCTTAGAAAAGGTCCAATTAAATTCAAATGATTTTTTGTGTCAAAGAGGATGAATGATTCTCTTCAAAGTTCGTATGATTACAAATTAAGAGAAGCAATGTTAACCAAAGCATCAAGATAAATATGCAGCCATTTTATAGACCATGGGTTAGGGACGTTTTAGAATACATTATTCTAAGGTTATTATTACGTTTAGATATAACACAAAATATTGTATAAACATAATAATTGGACAATGCCTTTCATTAATTAATATCATGACACAATGCCAACATACTAACAACAACATACTTCAGGAATAGTGGTATGTCTATGTCTATCCCTGCATGACTAAGCCATATCTAATATGATCATCACTTGCTCATTTTTCCTTTGAAGAATTCTCCACACAAAACCTTTTTGAAAATGGTTTAGTTTAAAAAAAAGTGAGGGTTAGACCGAAATAGCCGATAAATTCCTTTACTTTCACTAGCAACAAATATAATCATTTATAATACAGGATCACCAAAGTAAACATAGATTTCAATGCAGATATCCACATGTAACTCACAGACTTTGCATAATGTTCGTAGCTACACTGTCACTCCACTGTGACATACACAACGAAGGACCCGAGTAGATGGCGGTCCAATGTGCTAAAAAAATGAATTCAAGGCACACAGATATATCACTCCTAAGATATTCCACTATCTCAAGGTACCCAACTATAGGGGTGTTTAAAAAAACCGTCGAACCGCTCAAATCGGCCGAACCAAGTCCAGGCGGTCCGGTCGCGTTTGAAAAATAGCCAAACCGCTCGGCCTTGGTGTACGGTTTGAACATTTTTTGAGCGGTTTGAACTGAACCGACCGCCAAAATTATATTTAGTTTTCATATGTTGTATGTTCTACTATTATGTCCCAATTTAAAAATAAAGGTTCATCCAATACATTAAGTTTTTAGTTTTCACTTTTCAATTGTCTGTCTTTCATAGATCGACAAAATTCAAAAAACAGGCAAAAATGAAAACCTAAAATTTCATAACGTCTTTCGACTTGCTAAATGTTTCTCCAAAATTCCAACTATCAATAGTTGACATGCTTAGCTTTTTTTCAATTTGCTCAATATATTTTTTATTTTGAAGATAGATTTTGCTTCTATAATTTGATATAGATTTTTTTAATAATGTAACATCGGTGGAAATTTTAAATTGGATATATATTTTATGTTTCTTTTACATTAAAGCCAATAATAGGCCTAAACTGCGGGTCCAAATCGCCTTTTGTGGTCCAAATCTTTGTTTTCTGACATGCACATTTCTTGCTGCAGTTCAACGTTTCTGGTGAGGTCACCAAGAATGGATGTTGTTACAACCTCAATGTTCATAGCATTTCGCAAGGTTCTACACTTTACACTTCATGCTGCTTTTGCACCTCACATAATAGTTTCTACCATTAGGGACCATGATGACAATGAGCTTGATATATAAACTGTGAGTGGGATTGAGGGTGCATTAATAATGATGATAGGATTTTCTATACTAATTTCATGGCAACTTCACTTCTAATTTAGAGTATGTTGCTTGCGAGACCCCATTGATAGCAAAAGATGTCCAACTTCACTATTCACAGTCTTCTGTCCTTCTGTGAGCATGCTAAAGATTTAAACTTCTTGTCCTCTATGCAGTTTATCTGTGCGAGTAGCAGAGATCAACAGATTTGGTTCACAACACCATGTCAAGGGTCCATATACCATTCAAGGTGAGAAAGAGTCTAGTGCATTTCTAGAATCATTGATGAAATGCTTGAGAGACTATAGGTTTGGACTAGACATTGGGTTCGTTCAAGAGATTATAGAACAGCGTCCTGGTGCAGGAGCCTGTTCAGGATATATCTTATGCAAAGACCGCCTAACTGATTCATCCTTAACAATTGTAAAAAAAAAAAAAAAGATTAAGATTAAGGAGGGTGTGAAGGCTACGGGTGGAGATGTCGTATCTAGCAAAAGGGGGCGCATGCATAGTAGTTACACAATCAACGAGGGTAAGGTACCAGATTTTACTTAGTTGTTGCACAACAAGAAAATTGGTTTTGTAAGATGTCAACAATGTTCAATTGTTTTAATAGACTCTTTATTGACATATGTTTATAGGCCAAACTATCTTGTGTTTTTCATAAATATGTTGCAATAAGTTTATACCAATTATTTGGACGTGGTTGCAAATGTTTTAGCTATTATATCTTCATATGAGATTATTTAAAAGATGTCAAATGACAAGCAACTTTGTTCATTATACAACAGAAATGAGCACAACTTATATCTGTCTTCATATTGGCCTTTCTATACACAATGTTTACATCAGAGAATTGAACACAAAGACTAGCCAAATTACATGTCTGTTTTGCTTGATCAAGAAGCAGATTTATTTCTGGACCTCTTAATACACTCTTTTTGCAATGTTATCTTATTTTCTTTCTAATTTAACTAATTTTTCTAAACAAATCATCACCGGTCACCAATTCTATGTAACTTGATTCCTAGTGATATTTGTGCTAATTGATTGGGACTATATAAACTCTTTATCCAAGCCAAAAGTTGGCTAGAATTGTGTTTTTTATTTGGATCATGAACTATTTTTAATTGAAGTGAGTATTCGAATTGGAGTGAAAGTGGAAGTTTTTATTCTAGGGAATAGATTGGTAAATTAACAAATTCATTGGAAAAGTTTATTAACATATTTATTTAATAAATTTCTATCAATGGCTAAAAGTTTATTAAAATTACAAAAATAATATATTTTTATTTACTTTTTTATTATTATTCAAACATATATGTTTATTTGGAATTTTTTTTCAAATAAATATATACTTCTAATATTTTTATTTAATAGTTTTTTTATCAATGACTAAAAGTTTATTAACATATAATATATTTTTATTATTATTCAAACATATATGTTTATTTGGAAAAAAAATTCAAATAAACGTATACTTCTTATTTTTTTTACTAATCTAACAATGTTTATAAATAAAAAATTATATTAAATGAAATTTATTTACGTTTATTTGAATTGTTTTACTTTTTTTTATTTAAAAAACAATCAATATATATGTATATAAACAAACAAATTGCTTCTTTTGACAAATGGTTGCTACAAAACGGAGATGGATCAAACTATGATATCATTGATGAAGAACTTATTGAAATTCCTTCTAATGTCTACATGAATTCAATCGGAGATCCAATGCAGTCGATAGTGCAAGCTACGTACCCATCGTTATTACAAAACTATAGAAATCCTACGTACTTAACTGAACGAGCTATTTTAACACCAAAAAATGGGATGGTTCATGAGTTGAACGACATAATTATGGATACAATGTCGGGTGAAGGGATAACCTACCTTAGTTCTGACAGTGAATGCAAAGGACGTGTAAAGACAAATGATGAAGACCTCTTGCAAATAACATTAATATTAATCCAAGTAGTGTTTCAACTAACTTATTACCATCGAAATGAAACGTTTTTTAACAAGCTCAAACAATAAGTTAAACTCTAGTTGCCAAACATGGATTGAATCAACATCTTTATTTTAAAACATTTTTTAAACATATAATTGGAAAAAGGATTGTATAATCCTTATGATGAAAGGGTCATCAAACACATGAATCAAATCAAAAGTTTGGAATTCATAAATGATATCACTTTTTAACTTTTATATATATAACAGATGATTAATTCATGCACAAGGTGGGAAGGGGAGATGACAGAAACCGCTAATTTTAATGATACCAGGCCACCCTTGCCTTTCTGGGTATTTACATATACATGTCTCCTGTTCCTTTAATATTCCACAACATTTTGCTGTGGGTATTCCACCCTCTTTTAGCTTCTCTCCACAAGCATCAGTAGCACAGTTACATCACAATTTGTTGCCTCTGCCACTTCCACCTGTCCTGAGAGAAGCAGCACCATGGCCACTACACCAACAATAACAATAGCACTAGCGGTCTGCTTCATTATGAATGAACACACTATCTTGGAAGAGTAAGGAATAGAGAAAGGTGGTAGACAACTAGATATGACACAATGAAAATGGATTTTGCTAGATTATTTATATATGTTCTCGGATAAACGTTCATTAATTACACGAGATTTTTGTATAAGACAATCCCAAAAATATCCCAAATCTTCATACGCGTCCATCTTTTAGCCCGAGTTTTTAGTTATTTACCAATTTAGGCAAAAGATCACAAGTGAATTTTACAATTGTGTGGTCCATTTGCAATTTGCAATATTTCTGAATTTTTGTACAATCCAAAATATCTAGGGACACATCATGAAAATTTTTAAACAAATAAATATTAAAGAAGTATTAAATACCCTCTTCAATACATTTAAATGTATTTAAGATGATATAAAATCCGCGTTTTGATATGTTAATACTACATATATACAATCTTAAGTACCTTTTAAACACCCTCTTAATTTGAATTTTAGAAGATAAAATGTATTTTAATGTACAAAATGGAAGTCACTAATTGCAAATAGAATGTATTTAACACATTATTTTTTTAAAAATCACAATTTGCATATAACATAAACTAATTAAAAACATACAAATCGCAAATGGATCTTATATTTGCAAAGCCATTTATGATTTTCTGATTAAATTGGAGGCAAAACTTAAAGTCTAGACTACAAAGCGAATGAGTCAGAAGATTTGGACTATTTTCGGCATCAACCACCTTTTGTATTTATAATGATTCCTAAATTTACCATATATTTTATTTATTTCCTCCATCTCAAAATAAGTGTTTACAATTCTATTTTGGTTTGTCATAAAATAAATGTTCATCTTTACTCATAAACTGAAGATACATGCTGCTATTATAAGTCCTTATCCGTATGTATTTGATGACATAATAAACTTAGAAGAAATTTGAAACCACAAGCAATCCTTCCAAAATAAACTTAGATCCACAAGTTTCAAACATAAATACACATATCCAAGCACTTAGAATCATTCCCCAAACATCTTATATCAAAATCTCCATTTTGACCAAAACCCTACTTTTGACCTAACTTCCCCAAAATCCTTCAAACCGAAATTTGAGAAACATAAACACTAGGAAGTTATCAATGGAGAATTTATGACTCATAATAAAGTTTATAAATTATGAGGATGAACTCACCACTTAGGTTTTGGTGAAAACCTAGAAAACCCCAAATTTCTTGAAGATAGAGGTGATGATGATTAGCTTTTGACCTTTGCTTCCAATTCACCACCAAATACTCTTGGATAATCACAAAACTAACAATATATCATGGAAAAACTCAAAAAAACGAAACCGTATGGTTTAGTTTGCTGTTTGGGGTGTTAAACCACCCAAATTGGACCGCGCACACCCCTACCTTACTCCAGTTGTGCAAATCCACCACATACTCGATACGAAAAGATTAATTATCGAAATATGCTTGACAAAATTAAGATATCGAAACCATAATAAATGCTTTAAAACGTTCACATAAGATCACACGTTTTTAAAAAACACGGTAAGAGAACTCACGTGAAGCTTAACACACCACCGCACGTCCTAACGACTAAAATGCACTAACGGAATACGTGAACAAATCTGATTAGAAAAGGTGTTAAAACATCTTATTGATCCATCTAAACACTTTATATAAACCTCTAAGTAGCCCCTTTAAACGATGCTCCAATTCCTCTCAAATGAGAAGCGGAAAAGTCGGAAACGTGTTGAAACACTGTCCCACGCGACATGCGCCGCGACCCAAATCGTGCCAGCTATAGCTAACAAAAAACCAAGATTAAACCAGAAAATTGTTGGAACTATATGTATATTAATCGTACATATATTATTTCAAAGTAATCAACTGAATACGATTACAGAGAAGAAAGAAGAAAATTTAAACAGAAGTTGAGGCTCGTGTGTAACACGATTCCTTTAAAGAGATTCGTCGTCTGTTCCAGGGTACAACACAGCGTCAACAGTAGTACAGCCGGAGATGACCACTTGCGTGGAAAAGTCGCCGGAATAGTCATATGCAGTAGAGATTTTGAGAGAGTTGTGTTGTGTGTATCAGAATGCAACCTGACTCCTCGTTTTTATATTGAAGATTGAAACCAAAATAATTAATATTGAATTAACCAATAATTAAACGATATATCGACAAGATTAACAAGATTAATTCGTAATTAACCGGTAAATAAACATAATAATTATTCATCTTTAATGCATTGGAGGTTTCATAATCGAAATCAGCAACAGTGCACGGCGCGGGTTAACCCGCGGCACAACCTGCCCGAGTCACTGGATCAAAATGAAAATTACCAAAAACCAAGCTGCATGAACTCAAGATTTCGGAGCTGCATTCGTCTCCGCAGGTCGCGCCCACAACACAAGTTCGGTGTTTTTAGCTTACGAAATTTTCAATCGGCACCCCCTGCGTGAGGATAGGTGAAGGAGTAAAACTATTCAAAGGAACTCGTAAACCCCTCACACTTCCATGGTTATAAACCATTAAAGTTTTACTCCTTCTTCCTATGTGGGACACTTTCCCACACCCACTTGGTTTTTACTAAGTTCAACCAAATACTCAACTTTGAGTATCGATTTCTCATTCACACACACTCCGTTTTGGACACATTATATATTGTTTCGAAGCTCTCGTATAGGATAACACAAACCCACTAAGAGTTAATTATGTGTAATATATATATATATATATATATATATAAATGTGTCCAGAGTTAGTAAAAACATATATTTTTACTAAATTTTCCAACAAAAATTTCATTTCTCATCCATACGCTTGAATCAATGCTCACTATTATCCATCCCAATGAACCTCTTAACACATTTCTAAACCACATTTAATCATCTAACACCAAGAGAGCCCAAGATCCCAAATTAAAATCATAGATCAATCCCTTTCTTAGTGAAACTCTGAACTTAGGATGAATTGTATTTATTATCATAAGATTCATGAGGAAAACATGATTACACAAAAGATCTAACACTAAATCCGACCAAATTAATTGATTTACATAAAGAATATAACATTTACTTATAAAAGGTTCACATGAACCCTAGATCCCAAAATCAAAAAGCATAAACTCCATTATGGAGAAACTCAAGCATAAAGTTAAGATTTTCACCTTTATAGGATGATTTCTCCACTCCTCCGTCTTCAGGTCTTCAAAATCCTCTAAGAGAGCATATTTCTATTCAAAGTCCCATTTTCTCTCTCACACACAAGAAAGTTACGATATCAGGTGTGGAAGAATGAGAAGAAATCCTCCTTTATATCACCAAGTTACAAAAATGGTCATTTCAAATAACAAAGTGTTCAAATTTTATTACCCAATCCAATACTGACAAATTTAAGATATGGTTTATTACAGTAATAGTTTTGGAAGTCAACTAAAAACACCTCGTAAGACATATTCCTTAAAAGTTTAATTCGATTCAATTTGGAAAAATATATTATTTCCGCAATCGACATAAAATTGACTTTCCCTTGGGTCAAACCACGTCAACTTTTTTCCTCCGATCAAAACCACGACGTTGCGAGACTTTAAACCACCTTAAACGTGCACCCGCTCGAAAAAATATTCATGGGTCTACCATCCAAGCCAAAAGTTGGCTTGAATTCTTTCCTCTATTATCCATGATCTATCTTTAATTAAAATGTGAGTGTCCGACTTGGAGGTAAATGAGGTGGAAGTCTTTTTTTTTATAATTAAACTACATAGATCGGTAAACCAATTCATCTCAAACATCAATGTATTATCACTTTGTTGCTCTTAATAAACTCATCCGAAAACATCAATCTACATAGATTGCTAAATTAACCAATTCATTTGAAAGTATAGAATTTATTAAATCAATTTTCTATTATACAAATACATAGTAATTATAACATGAATTAGTAATTAAAATCATTTCATAAGTTCTTTACTGAAAACGTTCAAACATTTTTCTAAAAACAGAGTCTTCCATAACTTGAAGTTAAGATCGTGACATAATTCACATCTAAATAAATTTGAAGATAACATAGCTACTCGAAGTTCAAGAAAACGTTGAAACTATTAAAGGAAATAAATAAGTAAAAAAGGTTCACCGTAGTTATTGTTTCATCACATATGTAAAAGGATATCTAGACAAGAAGGAGAGGGTTGAACGAGACGGTTTATTGGATCATCACTTTTGATTTTTTGTAATCGTTTCGATCATGGAGATAAATAAATTGATCTCTTGAACTAAGTTTGTTCAATAAATTTCTAGTTTGTGTCAAAGATGGTTATTTGAACAAGAATCCATCAAACTTAATATAAGTACATGAATTTAAAAAACAATCTCAGAAAAGGCCCAATTAACTGCAAATGTATTTTTGTGTCAAAGAGGACAAATAATTCTCTTCAAAGTTCGTATGATTACAAATTAATAACAATAATGTTAACTGGAGCATCAAGATAAATATGCTACTTGGAAGACATGATATGTGGGATATCGTCAAAACATGGTTACATGGAGCAAGATGTTGCTAATCTATCCCAAGTGCAAATGAACAAACCATATAACTATCTTAGAAATCACATGGTGTGTCACACCATTCTAAAAAAGCCAACCATTGGATGAAGTTTTTGTGTCAGTAGTGGGCATGTGGAAGGGGGATTTGTATCCCTTTGGTCAAACCACATCGACTTTTCCCTCTAATCAAACCCACGACTTTGTGGGACTTTAAACCACCTTAAGCGTGCAACCGCTCAAAAAAAATTCCTTAGTTTGCCATCGAAGCCAAAAGTTGGCTTGAATTCTTACCTATATTATCCATGATCTATCTTTAATTAAAATGTGAGTGTCCGACTAGGAGGTAAATGAGGTGGAAGAATTTTTTTTTTAATTAAACTACATAGATCGGTAAACCAATTCATCCAAAAACATCAATCTATTATATCACTTTGCTATTTTAAAATACATAGTAATTAAAGACTAAATTGTTAATTGAAATCATTTCATAAGTACATTACTGAAAACGTTCAATCATATTCTTCCCAAAACAGTCTTCAAGAACGAACATATATAACTTGAAATTAATGTTGGGACATAATTCACTTCTAATTCAATTGCAAGAAAACGTGGTTACGTGATCCAAGACCATCTTGTGTTCAAAATAGTTGCAAACAAAACCCACATCCTCAAAAAGTTAGCACTTACCATTTGTAACATGTGTTGTGAGTGGTTGTACTTTTAGAAAGAAATCAAAACAAAAATAAACACTCCTCAAGTTTCTTCGTGAGATATTTCAATTTGCACTTTGAGTTCTTGTAATTTGAAATCGTTTGATTGAGCATCCTTTCCCGTTGAAGACAACTAGTCAAAACGGTAAACGGATCACTACTCGAAGTTTAAGACAACGTTGATTACTCTCGCTACATTAATATTATCGGGTCATAATTCACATTAATTCCATATGTGTGAGAGATCCATGTTACCCTTTCCTAACCAGAAAGAAAAATTTATTGTATTTATTTATTTTTTGTAAGCATAGTTTCAGATGCCAATAGTCCAATATATTTTTAAAATTTATAAAATCTATGATTTTAGATAAAATTGAATAGGAGTTTGTTGCCTTTAATTTTCTTGATTAGTCCAATAATAAGCCTGTTGGACCGTGATCCAATGGATCAAATGGTATCCATCAGAAAATTAGGGTTAATTTCACGGAGGCCGATAAAATCTTTGCTATATATACTCGCTTCTGCTCTTCTACATTGCCATCGAATTCTTCGCTGCCGCCATGTATGAAGTCGTGAATTCTTATCATCCAATATACGCTTCTCACTCACATCCCTCATTCACTGTAAGCGATTTTTATTTAATCTAATTCTTTTGTTGTGTATTTCGTTAGGATATATATCGATCGTTAGCAAATTACTTTCTTCCATCTTTTCAATCGATTGGGTTTGCAAAGGGTTTATGCTTGCTAGCAGTAACTAATTTTCTTCACACAAATTTAGCGAGATTTTTGCATATATAGACAAGAAATAATTTTCTATTGTTTTGTAAGGACAATGATGATCAATCACAAAATAGATGCTAGAAAATTTGCAAAAAGTTTCTTCTGTGGACTTCTTTAAAAAACACTTGATTTATTACATCCCGAACTGATTAATTGTTTTTGTAGTGTTTTTAATGAAACCAGTTTTTGTAAGAATATATAATGATATTGGGTGAATAATAAACTTTAGTAATGTCCTAAACGTTAAAAAAAACAGCTCGTCTTTATATGAACATCGTATCAGGCTACTTTAGGTAAAACCAAAGTCCGTTCTTAATATGTTGCTAACAGTAAACATCAACGGATTTTGTTTCTTTATAGGTCGTTGCTCTCAGCAGGTTTTCTAGTGGCTGCTGGAAACAATCTTCGTTCGAAGTTATCAAACAACTTGAGGCGGCTTCTGGAAGCCAACCTGTGGCAACTTCTTCTAGCGAATGTGAAATGTACATTAATTTTATCATCCACCTTTAATGTTACCTTAGAATAGTCTAATGAACTCCTAAATAAGGCCCAGTAAGGACTATATAACAGTTTCTACTATGTAGGGACTAGGGACCATCACAACGTAAACTCGACCCTTAGATGAAGTGCGTTTTCATTTTTTTACTTTATTATATTATATGACATTACTTGATTTGTTATTGTTATTTCTCTTTGTTTTCTGACATGCACATTTCTTGCTGCAGTTCAACGTTTCTGGTGAGGTCACCAAGAATGGATGTTGTTACAACCTCAATGTTCATAGCATTTCGCAAGGTTCTACACTTTACACTTCATGCTGCTTTTGCACCTCACATAATAGTTTCTACCATTAGGGACCATGATGACAATGAGCTTGATATATAAACTGTGAGTGGGATTGAGGGTGCATTAATAATGATGATAGGATTTTCTATACTAATTTCATGGCAACTTCACTTCTAATTTAGAGTATGTTGCTTGCGAGACCCCATTGATAGCAAAAGATGTCCAACTTCACTATTCACAGTCTTCTGTCCTTCTGTGAGCATGCTAAAGATTTAAACTTCTTGTCCTCTATGCAGTTTATCTGTGCGAGTAGCAGAGATCAACAGATTTGGTTCACAACACCATGTCAAGGGTCCATATACCATTCAAGGTGAGAAAGAGTCTAGTGCATTTCTAGAATCATTGATGAAATGCTTGAGAGACTATAGGTTTGGACTAGACATTGGGTTCGTTCAAGAGATTATAGAACAGCGTCCTGGTGCAGGAGCCTGTTCAGGATATATCTTATGCAAAGACCGCCTAACTGATTCATCCTTAACAATTGTAAAAAAAAAAAAAAAGATTAAGATTAAGGAGGGTGTGAAGGCTACGGGTGGAGATGTCGTATCTAGCAAAAGGGGGCGCATGCATAGTAGTTACACAATCAACGAGGGTAAGGTACCAGATTTTACTTAGTTGTTGCACAACAAGAAAATTGGTTTTGTAAGATGTCAACAATGTTCAATTGTTTTAATAGACTCTTTTTTGACATATGTTTATAGGCCAAACTATCTTGTGTTTTTCATAAATATGTTGCAATAAGTTTATACCAATTATTTGGACGTGGTTGCAAATGTTTTAGCTATTATATCTTCATATGAGATTATTTAAAAGATGTCAAATGACAAGCAACTTTGTTCATTATACAACAGAAATGAGCACAACTTATATCTGTCTTCATATTGGCCTTTCTATACACAATGTTTACATCAGAGAATTGAACACAAAGACTAGCCAAATTACATGTCTGTTTTGCTTGATCAAGAAGCAGATTTATTTCTGGACCTCTTAGTACACTCTTTTTGCAATGTTATCTTATTTTCTTTCTAATTTAACTAATTTTTCTAAACAAATCATCACCGGTCACCAATTCTATGTAACTTGATTCCTAGTGATATTTGTGCTAATTGATTGGGACTATATAAACTCTTTATCCAAGCCAAAAGTTGGCTAGAATTGTGTTTTTTATTTGGATCATGAACTATTTTTAATTGAAGTGAGTATTCGAATTGGAGTGAAAGTGGAAGTTTTTATTCTAGGGAATAGATTGGTAAATTAACAAATTCATTGGAAAAGTTTATTAACATATTTATTTAATAAATTTCTATCAATGGCTAAAAGTTTATTAAAATTACAAAAATAATATATTTTTATTTACTTTTTTATTATTATTCAAACATATATGTTTATTTGGAAATTTTTTTCAAATAAATATATACTTCTAATATTTTTATTTAATAGTTTTTTTATCAACGACTAAAAGTTTATTAACATATAATATATTTTTATTATTATTCAAACATATATGTTTATTTGGAAAAAAATTTCAAATAAACGTATACTTCTTATTTTTTTTACTAATCTAACAATGTTTATAAATAAAAAATTATATTAAATGAAATTTATTTACGTTTATTTGAATTGTTTTACTTTTTTTTATTTAAAAAACAATCAATATATATGTATATAAACAAACAAATTGCTTCTTTTGACAAATGGTTGCTACAAAACGGAGATGGATCAAACTATGATATCATTGATGAAGAACTTATTGAAATTCCTTCTAATGTCTACATGAATTCAATCGGAGATCCAATGCAGTCGATAGTGCAAGCTACGTACCCATCGTTATTACAAAACTATAGAAATCCTACGTACTTAACTGAACGAGCTATTTTAACACCAAAAAAATGGGATGGTTCATGAGTTGAACGACATAATTATGGATACAATTTCGGGTGAAGGGATAACCTACCTTAGTTCTGACAGTGTATGCAAAGGACGTGTAAAGACAAATGATGAGACCTCTTGCAAATAACATTAATATTAATCCAAGTAGTGTTTCAACTAACTTATTACCATCGAAATGAAACGTTTTTTAACAAGCTCAAACAATAAGTTAAACTCTAGTTGCCAAACATGGCTTGAATCAACATCTTTATTTTAAAACATTTTTTAAACATATAATTGGAAAAAGGATTGTATAATCCTTATGATGAAAGGGTCATCAAACACATGAATCAAATCAAAAGTTTGGAATTCATAAATGATATCACTTTTTAACTTTTATATATATAACAGATGATTAATTCATGCACAAGGTGGGAAGGGGAGATGACAGAAACCGCTAATTTTAATGATACCAGGCCACCCTTGCCTTTCTGGGTATTTACATATACATGTCTCCTGTTCCTTTAATATTCCACAACATTTTGCTGTGGGTATTCCACCCTCTTTTAGCTGCTCTCCACAAGCATCCAGTAGCACACAGTTACATCACAATTTGCTGCATCTGCCACTTCCACCTGTCCTGAGAGAAGCAGCACCATGGCCACTACACCAACAATAACAATAGCACTAGCGGTCTGCTTCATTATGAATGAACACACTATCTTGGAAGAGCAAGGAATAGAGAAAGGTGGTAGACAACTAGATATGACACAATGAAAATGGATTTTGCTAGATTATTTATATATGTTCTCGGATATACGTTCATTAATTACACGAGATTTTTGTATAAGACAATCCCAAAAATAGCCCAAATCTTCATACGCGTCCATCTTTTAGCCCGAGTTTTTAGTTGTTTACCAATTTAGGCAAAAGATCACAAGTGAATTTTACAATTGTGTGGTCCATTTGCAATTTGCAATATTTCTGAATTTTTGTACAATCCAAAATATCTAGGGACACATCATGAAAATTTTTAAACAAATAAATATTAAAGAAGTATTAAATACCCTCTTCAATACATTTAAATGTATTTAAGATGATATAAAATCCGCGTTTTGATATGTTAATACTACATATATACAATCTTAAGTACCTTTTAAACACCCTCTTAATTTGAATTTTAGAAGATAAAATGTATTTTAATGTACAAAATGGAAGTCACTAATTGCAAATAGAATGTATTTAACACATTATTTTTTTAAAAATCACAATTTGCATATAACATAAACTAATTAAAAACATACAAATCGCAAATGGATCTTATATTTGCAAAGCCATTTATGATTTTCTGATTAAATTGGAGGCAAAACTTAAAGTCTAGACTACAAAGCGAATGAGTCAGAAGATTTGGACTATTTTCGGCATCAACCACCTTTTGTATTTATAATGATTCCTAAATTTACCATATATTTTATTTATTTCCTCCATCTCAAAATAAGTGTTTACAATTCTATTTTGGTTTGTCATAAAATAAATGTTCATCTTTACTCATAAACTGAAGATACATGCTGCTATTATAAGTCCTTATCCGTATGTATTTGATGACATAATAAACTTAGAAGAAATTTGAAACCACAAGCAATCCTTCCAAAATAAACTTAGATCCACAAGTTTCAAACATAAATACACATATCCAAGCACTTAGAATCATTCCCCAAACATCTTATATCAAAATCTCCATTTTGACCAAAACCCTACTTTTGACCTAACTTCCCCAAAATCCTTCAAACCGAAATTTGAGAAACATAAACACTAGGAAGTTATCAATGGAGAATTTATGACTCATAATAAAGTTTATAAATTATGAGGATGAACTCACCACTTAGGTTTTGGTGAAAACCTAGAAAACCCCAAATTTCTTGAAGATAGAGGTGATGATGATTAGCTTTTGACCTTTGCTTCCAATTCACCACCAAATACTCTTGGATAATCACAAAACTAACAATATATCATGGAAAAACTCAAAAAAACGAAACCGTATGGTTTAGTTTGCTGTTTGGGGTGTTAAACCACCCAAATTGGACCGCGCACACCCCTACCTTACTCCAGTTGTGCAAATCCACCACATACTCGATACGAAAAGATTAATTATCGAAATATGCTTGACAAAATTAAGATATCGAAACCATAATAAATGCTTTAAAACGTTCACATAAGATCACACGTTTTTAAAAAACACGGTAAGAGAACTCACGTGAAGCTTAACACACCACCGCACGTCCTAACGACTAAAATGCACTAACGGAATACGTGAACAAATCTGATTAGAAAAGGTGTTAAAACATCTTATTGATCCATCTAAACACTTTATATAAACCTCTAAGTAGCCCCTTTAAACGATGCTCCAATTCCTCTCAAATGAGAAGCGGAAAAGTCGGAAACGTGTTGAAACACTGTCCCACGCGACATGCGCCGCGACCCAAATCGTGCCAGCTATAGCTAACAAAAAACCAAGATTAAACCAGAAAATTGTTGGAACTATATGTATATTAATCGTACATATATTATTTCAAAGTAATCAACTGAATACGATTACAGAGAAGAAAGAAGAAAATTTAAACAGAAGTTGAGGCTCGTGTGTAACACGATTCCTTTAAAGAGATTCGTCGTCTGTTCCAGGGTACAACACAGCGTCAACAGTAGTACAGCCGGAGATGACCACTTGCGTGGAAAAGTCGCCGGAATAGTCATATGCAGTAGAGATTTTGAGAGAGTTGTGTTGTGTGTATCAGAATGCAACCTGACTCCTCGTTTTTATATTGAAGATTGAAACCAAAATAATTAATATTGAATTAACCAATAATTAAACGATATATCGACAAGATTAACAAGATTAATTCGTAATTAACCGGTAAATAAACATAATAATTATTCATCTTTAATGCATTGGAGGTTTCATAATCGAAATCAGCAACAGTGCACGGCGCGGGTTAACCCGCGGCACAACCTGCCCGAGTCACTGGATCAAAATGAAAATTACCAAAAACCAAGCTGCATGAACTCAAGATTTCGGAGCTGCATTCGTCTCCGCAGGTCGCGCCCACAACACAAGTTCGGTGTTTTTAGCTTACGAAATTTTCAATCGGCACCCCCTGCGTGAGGATAGGTGAAGGAGTAAAACTATTCAAAGGAACTCGTAAACCCCTCACACTTCCATGGTTATAAACCATTAAAGTTTTACTCCTTCTTCCTATGTGGGACACTTTCCCACACCCACTTGGTTTTTACTAAGTTCAACCAAATACTCAACTTTGAGTATCGATTTCTCATTCACACACACTCCGTTTTGGACACATTATATATTGTTTCGAAGCTCTCGTATAGGATAACACAAACCCACTAAGAGTTAATTATGTGTAATATATATATATATATATATATATAAATGTGTCCAAAGTTAGTAAAAACATATATTTTTACTAAATTTTCCAACAAAAATTTCATTTCTCATCCATACGCTTGAATCAATGCTCACTATTATCCATCCCAATGAACCTCTTAACACATTTCTAAACCACATTTAATCATCTAACACCAAGAGAGCCCAAGATCCCAAATTAAAATCATAGATCAATCCCTTTCTTAGTGAAACTCTGAACTTAGGATGAATTGTATTTATTATCATAAGATTCATGAGGAAAACATGATTACACAAAAGATCTAACACTAAATCCGACCAAATTAATTGATTTACATAAAGAATATAACATTTACTTATAAAAGGTTCACATGAACCCTAGATCCCAAAATCAAAAAGCATAAACTCCATTATGGAGAAACTCAAGCATAAAGTTAAGATTTTCACCTTTATAGGATGATTTCTCCACTCCTCCGTCTTCAGGTCTTCAAAATCCTCTAAGAGAGCATATTTCTATTCAAAGTCCCATTTTCTCTCTCACACACAAGAAAGTTACGATATCAGGTGTGGAAGAATGAGAAGAAATCCTCCTTTATATCACCAAGTTACAAAAATGGTCATTTCAAATAACAAAGTGTTCAAATTTTATTACCCAATCCAATACTGACAAATTTAAGATATGGTTTATTACAGTAATAGTTTTGGAAGTCAACTAAAAACACCTCGTAAGACATATTCCTTAAAAGTTTAATTCGATTCAATTTGGAAAAATATATTATTTCCGCAATCGACATAAAATTGACTTTCCCTTGGGTCAAACCACGTCAACTTTTTTCCTCCGATCAAAACCACGACGTTGCGAGACTTTAAACCACCTTAAACGTGCACCCGCTCGAAAAAATATTCATGGGTCTACCATCCAAGCCAAAAGTTGGCTTGAATTCTTTCCTCTATTATCCATGATCTATCTTTAATTAAAATGTGAGTGTCCGACTTGGAGGTAAATGAGGTGGAAGTCTTTTTTTTTATAATTAAACTACATAGATCGGTAAACCAATTCATCTCAAACATCAATGTATTATCACTTTGTTGCTCTTAATAAACTCATCCGAAAACATCAATCTACATAGATTGCTAAATTAACCAATTCATTTGAAAGTATAGAATTTATTAAATCAATTTTCTATTATACAAATACATAGTAATTATAACATGAATTAGTAATTAAAATCATTTCATAAGTTCTTTACTGAAAACGTTCAAACATTTTTCTAAAAACAGAGTCTTCCATAACTTGAAGTTAAGATCGTGACATAATTCACATCTAAATAAATTTGAAGATAACATAGCTACTCGAAGTTCAAGAAAACGTTGAAACTATTAAAGGAAATAAATAAGTAAAAAAGGTTCACCGTAGTTATTGTTTCATCACATATGTAAAAGGATATCTAGACAAGAAGGAGAGGGTTGAACGAGACGGTTTATTGGATCATCACTTTTGATTTTTTGTAATCGTTTCGATCATGGAGATAAATAAATTGATCTCTTGAACTAAGTTTGTTCAATAAATTTCTAGTTTGTGTCAAAGATGGTTATTTGAACAAGAATCCATCAAACTTAATATAAGTACATGAATTTAAAAAACAATCTCAGAAAAGGCCCAATTAACTGCAAATGTATTTTTGTGTCAAAGAGGACAAATAATTCTCTTCAAAGTTCGTATGATTACAAATTAATAACAATAATGTTAACTGGAGCATCAAGATAAATATGCTACTTGGAAGACATGATATGTGGGATATCGTCAAAACATGGTTACATGGAGCAAGATGTTGCTAATCTATCCCAAGTGCAAATGAACAAACCATATAACTATCTTAGAAATCACATGGTGTGTCACACCATTCTAAAAAAGCCAACCATTGGATGAAGTTTTTGTGTCAGTAGTGGGCATGTGGAAGGGGGATTTGTATCCCTTTGGTCAAACCACATCGACTTTTCCCTCTAATCAAACCCACGACTTTGTGGGACTTTAAACCACCTTAAGCGTGCAACCGCTCAAAAAAAATTCCTTAGTTTGCCATCGAAGCCAAAGTTGGCTTGAATTCTTACCTATATTATCCATGATCTATCTTTAATTAAAATGTGAGTGTCCGACTAGGAGGTAAATGAGGTGGAAGAATTTTTTTTTTATTTAAACTACATAGATCGGTAAACCAATTCATCCAAAAACATCAATCTATTATATCACTTTGCTATTTTAAAATACATAGTAATTAAAGACTAAATTGTTAATTGAAATCATTTCATAAGTACATTACTGAAAACGTTCAATCATATTCTTCCCAAAACAGTCTTCAAGAACGAACATATATAACTTGAAATTAATGTTGGGACATAATTCACTTCTAATTCAATTGCAAGAAAACGTGGTTACGTGATCCAAGACCATCTTGTGTTCAAAATAGTTGCAAACAAAACCCACATCCTCAAAAAGTTAGCACTTACCATTTGGAACATGTGTTGTGAGTGGTTGTACTTTTAGAAAGAAATCAATACAAAAATAAACACTCCTCAAGTTTCTTCGTGAGATATTTCAATTTGCACTTTGAGTTCTTGTAATTTGAAATCGTTTGATTGAGCATCCTTTCCCGTTGAAGACAACTAGTCAAAACGGTAAACGGATCACTACTCGAAGTTTAAGACAACGTTGATTACTCTCGCTACATTAATATTATCGGGTCATAATTCACATTAATTCCATATGTGTGAGAGATCCATGTTACCCTTTCCTAACCAGAAAGAAAAATTTATTGTATTTATTTATTTTTTGTAAGCATAGTTTCAGATGCCAATAGTCCAATATATTTTTAAAATTTATAAAATCTATGATTTTAGATAAAATTGAATAGGAGTTTGTTGCCTTTAATTTTCTTGATTAGTCCAATAATAAGCCTGTTGGACCGTGATCCAATGGATCAAATGGTATCCATCAGAAAATTAGGGTTAATTTCACGGAGGCCGATAAAATCTTTGCTATATATACTCGCTTCTGCTCTTCTACATTGCCATCGAATTCTTCGCTGCCGCCATGTATGAAGTCGTGAATTCTTATCATCCAATATACGCTTCTCACTCACATCCCTCATTCACTGTAAGCGATTTTTATTTAATCTAATTCTTTTGTTGTGTATTTCGTTAGGATATATATCGATCGTTAGCAAATTACTTTCTTCCATCTTTTCAATCGATTGGGTTTGCAAAGGGTTTATGCTTGCTAGCAGTAACTAATTTTCTTCACACAAATTTAGCGAGATTTTTGCATATATAGACAAGAAATAATTTTCTATTGTTTTGTAAGGACAATGATGATCAATCACAAAATAGATGCTAGAAAATTTGCAAAAAGTTTCTTCTGTGGACTTCTTTAAAAAACACTTGATTTATTACATCCCGAACTGATTAATTGTTTTTGTAGTGTTTTTAATGAAACCAGTTTTTGTAAGAATATATAATGATATTGGGTGAATAATAAACTTTAGTAATGTCCTAAACGTTAAAAAAAACAGCTCGTCTTTATATGAACATCGTATCAGGCTACTTTAGGTAAAACCAAAGTCCGTTCTTAATATGTTGCTAACAGTAAACATCAACGGATTTTGTTTCTTTATAGGTCGTTGCTCTCAGCAGGTTTTCTAGTGGCTGCTGGAAACAATCTTCGTTCGAAGTTATCAAACAACTTGAGGCGGCTTCTGGAAGCCAACCTGTGGCAACTTCTTCTAGCGAATGTGAAATGTACATTAATTTTATCATCCACCTTTAATGTTACCTTAGAATAGTCTAATGAACTCCTAAATAAGGCCCAGTAAGGACTATATAACAGTTTCTACTATGTAGGGACTAGGGACCATCACAACGTAAACTCGACCCTTAGATGAAGTGCGTTTTCATTTTTTTACTTTATTATATTATATGACATTACTTGATTTGTTATTGTTATTTCTCTTTGTTTTCTGACATGCGCATTTCTTGCTGCAGTTCAACGTTTCTGGTGAGGTCACCAAGAATGGATGTTGTTACAACCTCAATGTTCATAGCATTTCGCAAGGTTCTACACTTTACACTTCATGCTGCTTTTGCACCTCACATAATAGTTTCTACCATTAGGGACCATGATGACAATGAGCTTGATATATAAACTGTGAGTGGGATTGAGGGTGCATTAATAATGATGATAGGATTTTCTATACTAATTTCATGGCAACTTCACTTCTAATTTAGAGTATGTTGCTTGCGAGACCCCATTGATAGCAAAAGATGTCCAACTTCACTATTCACAGTCTTCTGTCCTTCTGTGAGCATGCTAAAGATTTAAACTTCTTGTCCTCTATGCAGTTTATCTGTGCGAGTAGCAGAGATCAACAGATTTGGTTCACAACACCATGTCAAGGGTCCATATACCATTCAAGGTGAGAAAGAGTCTAGTGCATTTCTAGAATCATTGATGAAATGCTTGAGAGACTATAGGTTTGGACTAGACATTGGGTTCGTTCAAGAGATTATAGAACAGCGTCCTGGTGCAGGAGCCTGTTCAGGATATATCTTATGCAAAGACCGCCTAACTGATTCATCCTTAACAATTGTAAAAAAAAAAAAAGATTAAGATTAAGGAGGGTGTGAAGGCTACGGGTGGAGATGTCGTATCTAGCAAAAGGGGGCGCATGCATAGTAGTTACACAATCAACGAGGGTAAGGTACCAGATTTTACTTAGTTGTTGCACAACAAGAAAATTGGTTTTGTAAGATGTCAACAATGTTCAATTGTTTTAATAGACTCTTTTTTGACATATGTTTATAGGCCAAACTATCTTGTGTTTTTCATAAATATGTTGCAATAAGTTTATACCAATTATTTGGACGTGGTTGCAAATGTTTTAGCTATTATATCTTCATATGAGATTATTTAAAAGATGTCAAATGACAAGCAACTTTGTTCATTATACAACAGAAATGAGCACAACTTATATCTGTCTTCATATTGGCCTTTCTATACACAATGTTTACATCAGAGAATTGAACACAAAGACTAGCCAAATTACATGTCTGTTTTGCTTGATCAAGAAGCAGATTTATTTCTGGACCTCTTAATACACTCTTTTTGCAATGTTATCTTATTTTCTTTCTAATTTAACTAATTTTTCTAAACAAATCATCACCGGTCACCAATTCTATGTAACTTGATTCCTAGTGATATTTGTGCTAATTGATTGGGACTATATAAACTCTTTATCCAAGCCAAAAGTTGGCTAGAATTGTGTTTTTTATTTGGATCATGAACTATTTTTAATTGAAGTGAGTATTCGAATTGGAGTGAAAGTGGAAGTTTTTATTCTAGGGAATAGATTGGTAAATTAACAAATTCATTGGAAAAGTTTATTAACATATTTATTTAATAAATTTCTATCAATGGCTAAAAGTTTATTAAAATTACAAAAATAATATATTTTTATTTACTTTTTTATTATTATTCAAACATATATGTTTATTTGGAAATTTTTTTCAAATAAATATATACTTCTAATATTTTTATTTAATAGTTTTTTTATCAACGACTAAAAGTTTATTAACATATAATATATTTTTATTATTATTCAAACATATATGTTTATTTGGAAAAAAATTTCAAATAAACGTATACTTCTTATTTTTTTTACTAATCTAACAATGTTTATAAATAAAAAATTATATTAAATGAAATTTATTTACGTTTATTTGAATTGTTTTACTTTTTTTTATTTAAAAAACAATCAATATATATGTATATAAACAAACAAATTGCTTCTTTTGACAAATGGTTGCTACAAAACGGAGATGGATCAAACTATGATATCATTGATGAAGAACTTATTGAAATTCCTTCTAATGTCTACATGAATTCAATCGGAGATCCAATGCAGTCGATAGTGCAAGCTACGTACCCATCGTTATTACAAAACTATAGAAATCCTACGTACTTAACTGAACGAGCTATTTTAACACCAAAAAAATGGGATGGTTCATGAGTTGAACGACATAATTATGGATACAATTTCGGGTGAAGGGATAACCTACCTTAGTTCTGACAGTGTATGCAAAGGACGTGTAAAGACAAATGATGAGACCTCTTGCAAATAACATTAATATTAATCCAAGTAGTGTTTCAACTAACTTATTACCATCGAAATGAAACGTTTTTTAACAAGCTCAAACAATAAGTTAAACTCTAGTTGCCAAACATGGCTTGAATCAACATCTTTATTTTAAAACATTTTTTAAACATATAATTGGAAAAAGGATTGTATAATCCTTATGATGAAAGGGTCATCAAACACATGAATCAAATCAAAAGTTTGGAATTCATAAATGATATCACTTTTTAACTTTTATATATATAACAGATGATTAATTCATGCACAAGGTGGGAAGGGGAGATGACAGAAACCGCTAATTTTAATGATACCAGGCCACCCTTGCCTTTCTGGGTATTTACATATACATGTCTCATGTTCCTTTAATATTCCACAACATTTTGCTGTGGGTATTCCACCCTCTTTTAGCTGCTCTCCACAAGCATCCAGTAGCACAGTTACATCACAATTTGCTGCCTCTGCCACTTCCACCTGTCCTGAGAGAAGCAGCACCATGGCCACTACACCAACAATAACAATAGCACTAGCGGTCTGCTTCATTATGAATGAACACACTATCTTGGAAGAGCAAGGAATAGAGAAAGGTGGTAGACAACTAGATATGACACAATGAAAATGGATTTTGCTAGATTATTTATATATGTTCTCGGATATACGTTCATTAATTACACGAGATTTTTGTATAAGACAATCCCAAAAATAGCCCAAATCTTCATACGCGTCCATCTTTTAGCCCGAGTTTTTAGTTGTTTACCAATTTAGGCAAAAGATCACAAGTGAATTTTACAATTGTGTGGTCCATTTGCAATTTGCAATATTTCTGAATTTTTGTACAATCCAAAATATCTAGGGACACATCATGAAAATTTTTAAACAAATAAATATTAAAGAAGTATTAAATACCCTCTTCAATACATTTAAATGTATTTAAGATGATATAAAATCCGCGTTTTGATATGTTAATACTACATATATACAATCTTAAGTACCTTTTAAACACCCTCTTAATTTGAATTTTAGAAGATAAAATGTATTTTAATGTACAAAATGGAAGTCACTAATTGCAAATAGAATGTATTTAACACATTATTTTTTAAAAAATCACAATTTGCATATAACATAAACTAATTAAAAACATACAAATCGCAAATGGATCTTATATTTGCAAAGCCATTTATGATTTTCTGATTAAATTGGAGGCAAAACTTAAAGTCTAGACTACAAAGCGAATGAGTCAGAAGATTTGGACTATTTTCGGCATCAACCACCTTTTGTATTTATAATGATTCCTAAATTTACCATATATTTTATTTATTTCCTCCATCTCAAAATAAGTGTTTACAATTCTATTTTGGTTTGTCATAAAATAAATGTTCATCTTTACTCATAAACTGAAGATACATGCTGCTATTATAAGTCCTTATCCGTATGTATTTGATGACATAATAAACTTAGAAGAAATTTGAAACCACAAGCAATCCTTCCAAAATAAACTTAGATCCACAAGTTTCAAACATAAATACACATATCCAAGCACTTAGAATCATTCCCCAAACATCTTATATCAAAATCTCCATTTTGACCAAAACCCTACTTTTGACCTAACTTCCCCAAAATCCTTCAAACCGAAATTTGAGAAACATAAACACTAGGAAGTTATCAATGGAGAATTTATGACTCATAATAAAGTTTATAAATTATGAGGATGAACTCACCACTTAGGTTTTGGTGAAAACCTAGAAAACCCCAAATTTCTTGAAGATGGAGGTGATGATGATTAGCTTTTGACCTTTGCTTCCAATTCACCACCAAATACTCTTGGATAATCACAAAACTAACAATATATCATGGAAAAACTCAAAAAAACGAAACCGTATGGTTTAGTTTGCTGTTTGGGGTGTTAAACCACCCAAATTGGACCGCGCACACCCCTACCTTACTCCAGTTGTGCAAATCCACCACATACTCGATACGAAAAGATTAATTATCGAAATATGCTTGACAAAATTAAGATATCGAAACCATAATAAATGCTTTAAAACGTTCACATAAGATCACACGTTTTTAAAAAACACGGTAAGAGAACTCACGTGAAGCTTAACACACCACCGCACGTCCTAACGACTAAAATGCACTAACGGAATACGTGAACAAATCTGATTAGAAAAGGTGTTAAAACATCTTATTGATCCATCTAAACACTTTATATAAACCTCTAAGTAGCCCCTTTAAACGATGCTCCAATTCCTCTCAAATGAGAAGCGGAAAAGTCGGAAACGTGTTGAAACACTGTCCCACGCGACATGCGCCGCGACCCAAATCGTGCCAGCTATAGCTAACAAAAAACCAAGATTAAACCAGAAAATTGTTGGAACTATATGTATATTAATCGTACATATATTATTTCAAAGTAATCAACTGAATACGATTACAGAGAAGAAAGAAGAAAATTTAAACAGAAGTTGAGGCTCGTGTGTAACACGATTCCTTTAAAGAGATTCGTCGTCTGTTCCAGGGTACAACACAGCGTCAACAGTAGTACAGCCGGAGATGACCACTTGCGTGGAAAAGTCGCCGGAATAGTCATATGCAGTAGAGATTTTGAGAGAGTTGTGTTGTGTGTATCAGAATGCAACCTGACTCCTCGTTTTTATATTGAAGATTGAAACCAAAATAATTAATATTGAATTAACCAATAATTAAACGATATATCGACAAGATTAACAAGATTAATTCGTAATTAACCGGTAAATAAACATAATAATTATTCATCTTTAATGCATTGGAGGTTTCATAATCGAAATCAGCAACAGTGCACGGCGCGGGTTAACCCGCGGCACAACCTGCCCGAGTCACTGGATCAAAATGAAAATTACCAAAAACCAAGCTGCATGAACTCAAGATTTCGGAGCTGCATTCGTCTCCGCAGGTCGCGCCCACAACACAAGTTCGGTGTTTTTAGCTTACGAAATTTTCAATCGGCACCCCCTGCGTGAGGATAGGTGAAGGAGTAAAACTATTCAAAGGAACTCGTAAACCCCTCACACTTCCATGGTTATAAACCATTAAAGTTTTACTCCTTCTTCCTATGTGGGACACTTTCCCACACCCACTTGGTTTTTACTAAGTTCAACCAAATACTCAACTTTGAGTATCGATTTCTCATTCACACACACTCCGTTTTGGACACATTATATATTGTTTCGAAGCTCTCGTATAGGATAACACAAACCCACTAAGAGTTAATTATGTGTAATATATATATATATATATATATAAATGTGTCCAAAGTTAGTAAAAACATATATTTTTACTAAATTTTCCAACAAAAATTTCATTTCTCATCCATACGCTTGAATCAATGCTCACTATTATCCATCCCAATGAACCTCTTAACACATTTCTAAACCACATTTAATCATCTAACACCAAGAGAGCCCAAGATCCCAAATTAAAATCATAGATCAATCCCTTTCTTAGTGAAACTCTGAACTTAGGATGAATTGTATTTATTATCATAAGATTCATGAGGAAAACATGATTACACAAAAGATCTAACACTAAATCCGACCAAATTAATTGATTTACATAAAGAATATAACATTTACTTATAAAAGGTTCACATGAACCCTAGATCCCAAAATCAAAAAGCATAAACTCCATTATGGAGAAACTCAAGCATAAAGTTAAGATTTTCACCTTTATAGGATGATTTCTCCACTCCTCCGTCTTCAGGTCTTCAAAATCCTCTAAGAGAGCATATTTCTATTCAAAGTCCTATTTTCTCTCTCACACACAAGAAAGTTACGATATCAGGTGTGGAAGAATGAGAAGAAATCCTCCTTTATATCACCAAGTTACAAAAATGGTCATTTCAAATAACAAAGTGTTCAAATTTTATTACCCAATCCAATACTGACAAATTTAAGATATGGTTTATTACAGTAATAGTTTTGGAAGTCAACTAAAAACACCTCGTAAGACATATTCCTTAAAAGTTTAATTCGATTCAATTTGGAAAAATATATTATTTCCGCAATCGACATAAAATTGACTTTCCCTTGGGTCAAACCACGTCAACTTTTTTCCTCCGATCAAAACCACGACGTTGCGAGACTTTAAACCACCTTAAACGTGCACCCGCTCGAAAAAATATTCATGGGTCTACCATCCAAGCCAAAAGTTGGCTTGAATTCTTTCCTCTATTATCCATGATCTATCTTTAATTAAAATGTGAGTGTCCGACTTGGAGGTAAATGAGGTGGAAGTCTTTTTTTTTTTTAATTAAACTACATAGATCGGTAAACCAATTCATCTCAAACATCAATGTATTATCACTTTGTTGCTCTTAATAAACTCATCCGAAAACATCAATCTACATAGATTGCTAAATTAACCAATTCATTTGAAAGTATAGAATTTATTAAATCAATTTTCTATTATACAAATACATAGTAATTATAACATGAATTAGTAATTAAAATCATTTCATAAGTTCTTTACTGAAAACGTTCAAACATTTTTCCAAAAACAGAGTCTTCCATAACTTGAAGTTAAGATCGTGACATAATTCACATCTAAATAAATTTGAAGATAACATAGCTACTCGAAGTTCAAGAAAACGTTGAAACTATTAAAGGAAATAAATAAGTAAAAAAGGTTCACCGTAGTTATTGTTTCATCACATATGTAAAAGGATATCTAGACAAGAAGGAGAGGGTTGAACGAGACGGTTTATTGGATCATCACTTTTGATTTTTTGTAATCGTTTCGATCATGGAGATAAATAAATTGATCTCTTGAACTAAGTTTGTTCAATAAATTTCTAGTTTGTGTCAAAGATGGTTATTTGAACAAGAATCCATCAAACTTAATATAAGTACATGAATTTAAAAAACAATCTCAGAAAAGGCCCAATTAACTGCAAATGTATTTTTGTGTCAAAGAGGACAAATAATTCTCTTCAAAGTTCGTATGATTACAAATTAATAACAATAATGTTAACTGGAGCATCAAGATAAATATGCTACTTGGAAGACATGATATGTGGGATATCGTCAAAACATGGTTACATGGAGCAAGATGTTGCTAATCTATCCCAAGTGCAAATGAACAAACCATATAACTATCTTAGAAATCACATGGTGTGTCACACCATTCTAAAAAAGCCAACCATTGGATGAAGTTTTTGTGTCAGTAGTGGGCATGTGGAAGGGGGATTTGTATCCCTTTGGTCAAACCACATCGACTTTTCCCTCTAATCAAACCCACGACTTTGTGGGACTTTAAACCACCTTAAGCGTGCAACCGCTCAAAAAAAATTCCTTAGTTTGCCATCGAAGCCAAAAGTTGGCTTGAATTCTTACCTATATTATCCATGATCTATCTTTAATTAAAATGTGAGTGTCCGACTAGGAGGTAAATGAGGTGGAAGAATTTTTTTTTTAATTAAACTACATAGATCGGTAAACCAATTCATCCAAAAACATCAATCTATTATATCACTTTGCTATTTTAAAATACATAGTAATTAAAGACTAAATTGTTAATTGAAATCATTTCATAAGTACATTACTGAAAACGTTCAATCATATTCTTCCCAAAACAGTCTTCAAGAACGAACATATATAACTTGAAATTAATGTTGGGACATAATTCACTTCTAATTCAATTGCAAGAAAACGTGGTTACGTGATCCAAGACCATCTTGTGTTCAAAATAGTTGCAAACAAAACCCACATCCTCAAAAAGTTAGCACTTACCATTTGGAACATGTGTTGTGAGTGGTTGTACTTTTAGAAAGAAATCAATACAAAAATAAACACTCCTCAAGTTTCTTCGTGAGATATTTCAATTTGCACTTTGAGTTCTTGTAATTTGAAATCGTTTGATTGAGCATCCTTTCCCGTTGAAGACAACTAGTCAAAACGGTAAACGGATCACTACTCGAAGTTTAAGACAACGTTGATTACTCTCGCTACATTAATATTATCGGGTCATAATTCACATTAATTCCATATGTGTGAGAGATCCATGTTACCCTTTCCTAACCAGAAAGAAAAATTTATTGTATTTATTTATTTTTTGTAAGCATAGTTTCAGATGCCAATAGTCCAATATATTTTTAAAATTTATAAAATCTATGATTTTAGATAAAATTGAATAGGAGTTTGTTGCCTTTAATTTTCTTGATTAGTCCAATAATAAGCCTGTTGGACCGTGATCCAATGGATCAAATGGTATCCATCAGAAAATTAGGGTTAATTTCACGGAGGCCGATAAAATCTTTGCTATATATACTCGCTTCTGCTCTTCTACATTGCCATCGAATTCTTCGCTGCCGCCATGTATGAAGTCGTGAATTCTTATCATCCAATATACGCTTCTCACTCACATCCCTCATTCACTGTAAGCGATTTTTATTTAATCTAATTCTTTTGTTGTGTATTTCGTTAGGATATATATCGATCGTTAGCAAATTACTTTCTTCCATCTTTTCAATCGATTGGGTTTGCAAAGGGTTTATGCTTGCTAGCAGTAACTAATTTTCTTCACACAAATTTAGCGAGATTTTTGCATATATAGACAAGAAATAATTTTCTATTGTTTTGTAAGGACAATGATGATCAATCACAAAATAGATGCTAGAAAATTTGCAAAAAGTTTCTTCTGTGGACTTCTTTGAAAAAACACTTGATTTATTACATCCCGAACTGATTAATTGTTTTTGTAGTGTTTTTAATGAAACCAGTTTTTGTAAGAATATATAATGATATTGGGTGAATAATAAACTTTAGTAATGTCCTAAACGTTAAAAAAAACAGCTCGTCTTTATATGAACATCGTATCAGGCTACTTTAGGTAAAACCAAAGTCCGTTCTTAATATGTTGCTAACAGTAAACATCAACGGATTTTGTTTCTTTATAGGTCGTTGCTCTCAGCAGGTTTTCTAGTGGCTGCTGGAAACAATCTTCGTTCGAAGTTATCAAACAACTTGAGGCGGCTTCTGGAAGCCAACCTGTGGCAACTTCTTCTAGCGAATGTGAAATGTACATTAATTTTATCATCCACCTTTAATGTTACCTTAGAATAGTCTAATGAACTCCTAAATAAGGCCCAGTAAGGACTATATAACAGTTTCTACTATGTAGGGACTAGGGACCATCACAACGTAAACTCGACCCTTAGATGAAGTGCGTTTTCATTTTTTTACTTTATTATATTATATGACATTACTTGATTTGTTATTGTTATTTCTCTTTGTTTTCTGACATGCACATTTCTTGCTGCAGTTCAACGTTTCTGGTGAGGTCACCAAGAATGGATGTTGTTACAACCTCAATGTTCATAGCATTTCGCAAGGTTCTACACTTTACACTTCATGCTGCTTTTGCACCTCACATAATAGTTTCTACCATTAGGGACCATGATGACAATGAGCTTGATATATAAACTGTGAGTGGGATTGAGGGTGCATTAATAATGATGATAGGATTTTCTATACTAATTTCATGGCAACTTCACTTCTAATTTAGAGTATGTTGCTTGCGAGACCCCATTGATAGCAAAAGATGTCCAACTTCACTATTCAGTCTTCTGTCCTTCTGTGAGCATGCTAAAGATTTAAACTTCTTGTCCTCTATGCAGTTTATCTGTGCGAGTAGCAGAGATCAACAGATTTGGTTCACAACACCATGTCAAGGGTCCATATACCATTCAAGGTGAGAAAGAGTCTAGTGCATTTCTAGAATCATTGATGAAATGCTTGAGAGACTATAGGTTTGGACTAGACATTGGGTTCGTTCAAGAGATTATAGAACAGCGTCCTGGTGCAGGAGCCTGTTCAGGATATATCTTATGCAAAGACCGCCTAACTGATTCATCCTTAACAATTGTAAAAAAAAAAAAAAAGATTAAGATTAAGGAGGGTGTGAAGGCTACGGGTGGAGATGTCGTATCTAGCAAAAGGGGGCGCATGCATAGTAGTTACACAATCAACGAGGGTAAGGTACCAGATTTTACTTAGTTGTTGCACAACAAGAAAATTGGTTTTGTAAGATGTCAACAATGTTCAATTGTTTTAATAGACTCTTTTTTGACATATGTTTATAGGCCAAACTATCTTGTGTTTTTCATAAATATGTTGCAATAAGTTTATACCAATTATTTGGACGTGGTTGCAAATGTTTTAGCTATTATATCTTCATATGAGATTATTTAAAAGATGTCAAATGACAAGCAACTTTGTTCATTATACAACAGAAATGAGCACAACTTATATCTGTCTTCATATTGGCCTTTCTATACACAATGTTTACATCAGAGAATTGAACACAAAGACTAGCCAAATTACATGTCTGTTTTGCTTGATCAAGAAGCAGATTTATTTCTGGACCTCTTAATACACTCTTTTTGCAATGTTATCTTATTTTCTTTCTAATTTAACTAATTTTTCTAAACAAATTATCACCGGTCACCAATTCTATGTAACTTGATTCCTAGTGATATTTGTGCTAATTGATTGGGACTATATAAACTCTTTATCCAAGCCAAAAGTTGGCTAGAATTGTGTTTTTTATTTGGATCATGAACTATTTTTAATTGAAGTGAGTATTCGAATTGGAGTGAAAGTGGAAGTTTTTATTCTAGGGAATAGATTGGTAAATTAACAAATTCATTGGAAAAGTTTATTAACATATTTATTTAATAAATTTCTATCAATGGCTAAAAGTTTATTAAAATTACAAAAATAATATATTTTTATTTACTTTTTTATTATTATTCAAACATATATGTTTATTTGGAAATTTTTTTCAAATAAATATATACTTCTAATATTTTTATTTAATAGTTTTTTTATCAACGACTAAAAGTTTATTAACATATAATATATTTTTATTATTATTCAAACATATATGTTTATTTGGAAAAAAATTTCAAATAAACGTATACTTCTTATTTTTTTTACTAATCTAACAATGTTTATAAATAAAAAATTATATTAAATGAAATTTATTTACGTTTATTTGAATTGTTTTACTTTTTTTTATTTAAAAAACAATCAATATATATGTATATAAACAAACAAATTGCTTCTTTTGACAAATGGTTGCTACAAAACGGAGATGGATCAAACTATGATATCATTGATGAAGAACTTATTGAAATTCCTTCTAATGTCTACATGAATTCAATCGGAGATCCAATGCAGTCGATAGTGCAAGCTACGTACCCATCGTTATTACAAAACTATAGAAATCCTACGTACTTAACTGAACGAGCTATTTTAACACCAAAAAAATGGGATGGTTCATGAGTTGAACGACATAATTATGGATACAATTTCGGGTGAAGGGATAACCTACCTTAGTTCTGACAGTGTATGCAAAGGACGTGTAAAGACAAATGATGAGACCTCTTGCAAATAACATTAATATTAATCCAAGTAGTGTTTCAACTAACTTATTACCATCGAAATGAAACGTTTTTTAACAAGCTCAAACAATAAGTTAAACTCTAGTTGCCAAACATGGCTTGAATCAACATCTTTATTTTAAAACATTTTTTAAACATATAATTGGAAAAAGGATTGTATAATCCTTATGATGAAAGGGTCATCAAACACATGAATCAAATCAAAAGTTTGGAATTCATAAATGATATCACTTTTTAACTTTTATATATATAACAGATGATTAATTCATGCACAAGGTGGGAAGGGGAGATGACAGAAACCGCTAATTTTAATGATACCAGGCCACCCTTGCCTTTCTGGGTATTTACATATACATGTCTCATGTTCCTTTAATATTCCACAACATTTTGCTGTGGGTATTCCACCCTCTTTTAGCTGCTCTCCACAAGCATCCAGTAGCACAGTTACATCACAATTTGCTGCCTCTGCCACTTCCACCTGTCCTGAGAGAAGCAGCACCATGGCCACTACACCAACAATAACAATAGCACTAGCGGTCTGCTTCATTATGAATGAACACACTATCTTGGAAGAGCAAGGAATAGAGAAAGGTGGTAGACAACTAGATATGACACAATGAAAATGGATTTTGCTAGATTATTTATATATGTTCTCGGATATACGTTCATTAATTACACGAGATTTTTGTATAAGACAATCCCAAAAATAGCCCAAATCTTCATACGCGTCCATCTTTTAGCCCGAGTTTTTAGTTGTTTACCAATTTAGGCAAAAGATCACAAGTGAATTTTACAATTGTGTGGTCCATTTGCAATTTGCAATATTTCTGAATTTTTGTACAATCCAAAATATCTAGGGACACATCATGAAAATTTTTAAACAAATAAATATTAAAGAAGTATTAAATACCCTCTTCAATACATTTAAATGTATTTAAGATGATATAAAATCCGCGTTTTGATATGTTAATACTACATATATACAATCTTAAGTACCTTTTAAACACCCTCTTAATTTGAATTTTAGAAGATAAAATGTATTTTAATGTACAAAATGGAAGTCACTAATTGCAAATAGAATGTATTTAACACATTATTTTTTAAAAAATCACAATTTGCATATAACATAAACTAATTAAAAACATACAAATCGCAAATGGATCTTATATTTGCAAAGCCATTTATGATTTTCTGATTAAATTGGAGGCAAAACTTAAAGTCTAGACTACAAAGCGAATGAGTCAGAAGATTTGGACTATTTTCGGCATCAACCACCTTTTGTATTTATAATGATTCCTAAATTTACCATATATTTTATTTATTTCCTCCATCTCAAAATAAGTGTTTACAATTCTATTTTGGTTTGTCATAAAATAAATGTTCATCTTTACTCATAAACTGAAGATACATGCTGCTATTATAAGTCCTTATCCGTATGTATTTGATGACATAATAAACTTAGAAGAAATTTGAAACCACAAGCAATCCTTCCAAAATAAACTTAGATCCACAAGTTTCAAACATAAATACACATATCCAAGCACTTAGAATCATTCCCCAAACATCTTATATCAAAATCTCCATTTTGACCAAAACCCTACTTTTGACCTAACTTCCCCAAAATCCTTCAAACCGAAATTTGAGAAACATAAACACTAGGAAGTTATCAATGGAGAATTTATGACTCATAATAAAGTTTATAAATTATGAGGATGAACTCACCACTTAGGTTTTGGTGAAAACCTAGAAAACCCCAAATTTCTTGAAGATGGAGGTGATGATGATTAGCTTTTGACCTTTGCTTCCAATTCACCACCAAATACTCTTGGATAATCACAAAACTAACAATATATCATGGAAAAACTCAAAAAAACGAAACCGTATGGTTTAGTTTGCTGTTTGGGGTGTTAAACCACCCAAATTGGACCGCGCACACCCCTACCTTACTCCAGTTGTGCAAATCCACCACATACTCGATACGAAAAGATTAATTATCGAAATATGCTTGACAAAATTAAGATATCGAAACCATAATAAATGCTTTAAAACGTTCACATAAGATCACACGTTTTTAAAAAACACGGTAAGAGAACTCACGTGAAGCTTAACACACCACCGCACGTCCTAACGACTAAAATGCTCTAACGGAATACGTGAACAAATATGATTAGAAAAGGTGTTAAAACATCTTATTGATCCATCTAAACACTTTATATAAACCTCTAAGTAGCCCCTTTAAACGATGCTCCAATTCCTCTCAAATGAGAAGCAGAAAAGTCGGAAACGTGTTGAAACACTGTCCCACGCGACATGCGCCGCGACCCAAATCGTGCCAGCTATAGCTAACAAAAAACCAAGATTAAACCAGAAAATTGTTGGAACTATATGTATATTAATCGTACATATATTATTTCAAAGTAATCAACTAAATACGATTACAGAGAAGAAAGAAGAAAATTTAAACAGAAGTTGAGGCTCGTGTGTAACACGATTCCCTTAAAGAGATTCGTCGTCTGTTCCAGGGTACAACACAGCGTCAACAGTAGTACAGCCGGAGATGACCACTTGCCTGGAAAAGTCGCCGGAATAGTCATATGCAGTAGAGATTTTGAGAGAGTTGTGTTGTGTGTATCAGAATGCAACCTGACTCCTCGTTTTTATATTGAAGATTGAAACCAAAATAATTAATATTGAATTAACCAATAATTAAACGATATATTATTTATAATCTCGACAAGATTAACAAGATTCATTCGTAATTAACCGGTAAATAAACATAATAATTATTCATCTTTAATGCATTGGAGGTTTCATAATCGAAATCAGCAATAGTGCACGGCGCGGGTTAACCCGCGGCACAACCTGCCCGAGTCACTGGATCAAAATGAAAATTACCAAAAACCAAGCTGCATGAACTCAAGATTTCGGAGCTGCATTCGTCTCCGCAGGTCGCGCCCACAACACAAGTTCGGTGTTTTTAGCTTACGAAATTTTCAATCGGCACCCCCTGCGTGAGGATAGGTGAAGGAGTAAAACTATTCAAAGGAACTCGTAAACCCCTCACACTTCCATGGTTATAAACCATTAAAGTTTTACTCCTTCTTCCTATGTGGGACACTTTCCCACACCCACTTGGTTTTTACTAAGTTCAACCAAATACTCAACTTTGAGTATCGATTTCTCATTCACACACACTCCGTTTTGGACACATTATATATTGTTTCGAAGCTCTCGTATAGGATAACACAAACCCACTAAGAGTTAATTATGTGTAATATATATATATATATATATGTATATATAAATGTGTCCAAAGTTAGTAAAAACATATATTTTTACTAAATTTTCCAACAAAAATTTCATTTCTCATCCATACGCTTGAATCAATGCTCACTATTATCCATCCCAATGAACCTCTTAACACATTTCTAAACCACATTTAATCATCTAACACCAAGAGAGCCCAAGATCCCAAATTAAAATCATAGATCAATCCCTTTCTTAGTGAAACTCTGAACTTAGGATGAATTGTATTTATTATCATAAGATTCATGAGGAAAACATGATTACACAAAAGATCTAACACTAAATCCGACCAAATTAATTGATTTACATAAAGAATATAACATTTACTTATAAAAGGTTCACATGAACCCTAGATCCCAAAATCAAAAAGCATAAACTCCATTATGGAGAAACTCAAGCATAAAGTTAAGATTTTCACCTTTATAGGATGATTTCTCCACTCCTCCGTCTTCAGGTCTTCAAAATCCTCTAAGAGAGCATATTTCTATTCAAAGTCCTATTTTCTCTCTCACACACAAGAAAGTTACGATATCAGGTGTGGAAGAATGAGAAGAAATCCTCCTTTATATCACCAAGTTACAAAAATGGTCATTTCAAATAACAAAGTGTTCAAATTTTATTACCCAATCCAATACTGACAAATTTAAGATATGGTTTATTACAGTAATAGTTTTGGAAGTCAACTAAAAACACCTCGTAAGACATATTCCTTAAAAGTTTAATTCGATTCAATTTGGAAAAATATATTATTTCCGCAATCGACATAAAATTGACTTTCCCTTGGGTCAAACCACGTCAACTTTTTTCCTCCGATCAAAACCACGACGTTGCGAGACTTTAAACCACCTTAAACGTACACCCGCTCGAAAAAATATTCATGGGTCTACCATCCAAGCCAAAAGTTGGCTTGAATTCTTTCCTCTATTATCCATGATCTATCTTTAATTAAAATGTGAGTGTCCGACTTGGAGGTAAATGAGGTGGAAGTCTTTTTTTTTTTTAATTAAACTACATAGATCGGTAAACCAATTCATCTCAAACATCAATGTATTATCACTTTGTTGCTCTTAATAAACTCATCCGAAAACATCAATCTACATAGATTGCTAAATTAACCAATTCATTTGAAAGTATAGAATTTATTAAATCAATTTTCTATTATACAAATACATAGTAATTATAACATGAATTAGTAATTAAAATCATTTCATAAGTTCTTTACTGAAAACGTTCAAACATTTTTCCAAAAACAGAGTCTTCCATAACTTGAAGTTAAGATCGTGACATAATTCACATCTAAATAAATTTGAAGATAACATAGCTACTCGAAGTTCAAGAAAACGTTGAAACTATTAAAGGAAATAAATAAGTAAAAAAGGTTCACCGTAGTTATTGTTTCATCACATATGTAAAAGGATATCTAGACAAGAAGGAGAGGGTTGAACGAGACGGTTTATTGGATCATCACTTTTGATTTTTTGTAATCGTTTCGATCATGGAGATAAATAAATTGATCTCTTGAACTAAGTTTGTTCAATAAATTTCTAGTTTGTGTCAAAGATGGTTATTTGAACAAGAATCCATCAAACTTAATATAAGTACATGAATTTAAAAAACAATCTCAGAAAAGGCCCAATTAACTGCAAATGTATTTTTGTGTCAAAGAGGACAAATAATTCTCTTCAAAGTTCGTATGATTACAAATTAATAACAATAATGTTAACTGGAGCATCAAGATAAATATGCTACTTGGAAGACATGATATGTGGGATATCGTCAAAACATGGTTACATGGAGCAAGATGTTGCTAATCTATCCCAAGTGCAAATGAACAAACCATATAACTATCTTAGAAATCACATGGTGTGTCACACCATTCTAAAAAAGCCAACCATTGGATGAAGTTTTTGTGTCAGTAGTGGGCATGTGGAAGGGGGATTTGTATCCCTTTGGTCAAACCACATCGACTTTTCCCTCTAATCAAACCCACGACTTTGTGGGACTTTAAACCACCTTAAGCGTGCAACCGCTCAAAAAAAATTCCTTAGTTTGCCATCGAAGCCAAAAGTTGGCTTGAATTCTTACCTATATTATCCATGATCTATCTTTAATTAAAATGTGAGTGTCCGACTAGGAGGTAAATGAGGTGGAAGAATTTTTTTTTTAATTAAACTACATAGATCGGTAAACCAATTCATCCAAAAACATCAATCTATTATATCACTTTGCTATTTTAAAATACATAGTAATTAAAGACTAAATTGTTAATTGAAATCATTTCATAAGTACATTACTGAAAACGTTCAATCATATTCTTCCCAAAACAGTCTTCAAGAACGAACATATATAACTTGAAATTAATGTTGGGACATAATTCACTTCTAATTCAATTGCAAGAAAACGTGGTTACGTGATCCAAGACCATCTTGTGTTCAAAATAGTTGCAAACAAAACCCACATCCTCAAAAAGTTAGCACTTACCATTTGGAACATGTGTTGTGAGTGGTTGTACTTTTAGAAAGAAATCAATACAAAAATAAACACTCCTCAAGTTTCTTCGTGAGATATTTCAATTTGCACTTTGAGTTCTTGTAATTTGAAATCGTTTGATTGAGCATCCTTTCCCGTTGAAGACAACTAGTCAAAACGGTAAACGGATCACTACTCGAAGTTTAAGACAACGTTGATTACTCTCGCTACATTAATATTATCGGGTCATAATTCACATTAATTCCATATGTGTGAGAGATCCATGTTACCCTTTCCTAACCAGAAAGAAAAATTTATTGTATTTATTTATTTTTTGTAAGCATAGTTTCAGATGCCAATAGTCCAATATATTTTTAAAATTTATAAAATCTATGATTTTAGATAAAATTGAATAGGAGTTTGTTGCCTTTAATTTTCTTGATTAGTCCAATAATAAGCCTGTTGGACCGTGATCCAATGGATCAAATGGTATCCATCAGAAAATTAGGGTTAATTTCACGGAGGCCGATAAAATCTTTGCTATATATACTCGCTTCTGCTCTTCTACATTGCCATCGAATTCTTCGCTGCCGCCATGTATGAAGTCGTGAATTCTTATCATCCAATATACGCTTCTCACTCACATCCCTCATTCACTGTAAGCGATTTTTATTTAATCTAATTCTTTTGTTGTGTATTTCGTTAGGATATATATCGATCGTTAGCAAATTACTTTCTTCCATCTTTTCAATCGATTGGGTTTGCAAAGGGTTTATGCTTGCTAGCAGTAACTAATTTTCTTCACACAAATTTAGCGAGATTTTTGCATATATAGACAAGAAATAATTTTCTATTGTTTTGTAAGGACAATGATGATCAATCACAAAATAGATGCTAGAAAATTTGCAAAAAGTTTCTTCTGTGGACTTCTTTAAAAAACACTTGATTTATTACATCCCGAACTGATTAATTGTTTTTGTAGTGTTTTTAATGAAACCAGTTTTTGTAAGAATATATAATGATATTGGGTGAATAATAAACTTTAGTAATGTCCTAAACGTTAAAAAAAACAGCTCGTCTTTATATGAACATCGTATCAGGCTACTTTAGGTAAAACCAAAGTCCGTTCTTAATATGTTGCTAACAGTAAACATCAACGGATTTTGTTTCTTTATAGGTCGTTGCTCTCAGCAGGTTTTCTAGTGGCTGCTGGAAACAATCTTCGTTCGAAGTTATCAAACAACTTGAGGCGGCTTCTGGAAGCCAACCTGTGGCAACTTCTTCTAGCGAATGTGAAATGTACATTAATTTTATCATCCACCTTTAATGTTACCTTAGAATAGTCTAATGAACTCCTAAATAAGGCCCAGTAAGGACTATATAACAGTTTCTACTATGTAGGGACTAGGGACCATCACAACGTAAACTCGACCCTTAGATGAAGTGCGTTTTCATTTTTTTACTTTATTATATTATATGACATTACTTGATTTGTTATTGTTATTTCTCTTTGTTTTCTGACATGCACATTTCTTGCTGCAGTTCAACGTTTCTGGTGAGGTCACCAAGAATGGATGTTGTTACAACCTCAATGTTCATAGCATTTCGCAAGGTTCTACACTTTACACTTCATGCTGCTTTTGCACCTCACATAATAGTTTCTACCATTAGGGACCATGATGACAATGAGCTTGATATATAAACTGTGAGTGGGATTGAGGGTGCATTAATAATGATGATAGGATTTTCTATACTAATTTCATGGCAACTTCACTTCTAATTTAGAGTATGTTGCTTGCGAGACCCCATTGATAGCAAAAGATGTCCAACTTCACTATTCACAGTCTTCTGTCCTTCTGTGAGCATGCTAAAGATTTAAACTTCTTGTCCTCTATGCAGTTTATCTGTGCGAGTAGCAGAGATCAACAGATTTGGTTCACAACACCATGTCAAGGGTCCATATACCATTCAAGGTGAGAAAGAGTCTAGTGCATTTCTAGAATCATTGATGAAATGCTTGAGAGACTATAGGTTTGGACTAGACATTGGGTTCGTTCAAGAGATTATAGAACAGCGTCCTGGTGCAGGAGCCTGTTCAGGATATATCTTATGCAAAGACCGCCTAACTGATTCATCCTTAACAATTGTAAAAAAAAAAAAAAAGATTAAGATTAAGGAGGGTGTGAAGGCTACGGGTGGAGATGTCGTATCTAGCAAAAGGGGGCGCATGCATAGTAGTTACACAATCAACGAGGGTAAGGTACCAGATTTTACTTAGTTGTTGCACAACAAGAAAATTGGTTTTGTAAGATGTCAACAATGTTCAATTGTTTTAATAGACTCTTTTTTGACATATGTTTATAGGCCAAACTATCTTGTGTTTTTCATAAATATGTTGCAATAAGTTTATACCAATTATTTGGACGTGGTTGCAAATGTTTTAGCTATTATATCTTCATATGAGATTATTTAAAAGATGTCAAATGACAAGCAACTTTGTTCATTATACAACAGAAATGAGCACAACTTATATCTGTCTTCATATTGGCCTTTCTATACACAATGTTTACATCAGAGAATTGAACACAAAGACTAGCCAAATTACATGTCTGTTTTGCTTGATCAAGAAGCAGATTTATTTCTGGACCTCTTAATACACTCTTTTTGCAATGTTATCTTATTTTCTTTCTAATTTAACTAATTTTTCTAAACAAATTATCACCGGTCACCAATTCTATGTAACTTGATTCCTAGTGATATTTGTGCTAATTGATTGGGACTATATAAACTCTTTATCCAAGCCAAAAGTTGGCTAGAATTGTGTTTTTTATTTGGATCATGAACTATTTTTAATTGAAGTGAGTATTCGAATTGGAGTGAAAGTGGAAGTTTTTATTCTAGGGAATAGATTGGTAAATTAACAAATTCATTGGAAAAGTTTATTAACATATTTATTTAATAAATTTCTATCAATGGCTAAAAGTTTATTAAAATTACAAAAATAATATATTTTTATTTACTTTTTTATTATTATTCAAACATATATGTTTATTTGGAAATTTTTTTCAAATAAATATATACTTCTAATATTTTTATTTAATAGTTTTTTTATCAACGACTAAAAGTTTATTAACATATAATATATTTTTATTATTATTCAAACATATATGTTTATTTGGAAAAAAATTTCAAATAAACGTATACTTCTTATTTTTTTTACTAATCTAACAATGTTTATAAATAAAAAATTATATTAAATGAAATTTATTTACGTTTATTTGAATTGTTTTACTTTTTTTTATTTAAAAAACAATCAATATATATGTATATAAACAAACAAATTGCTTCTTTTGACAAATGGTTGCTACAAAACGGAGATGGATCAAACTATGATATCATTGATGAAGAACTTATTGAAATTCCTTCTAATGTCTACATGAATTCAATCGGAGATCCAATGCAGTCGATAGTGCAAGCTACGTACCCATCGTTATTACAAAACTATAGAAATCCTACGTACTTAACTGAACGAGCTATTTTAACACCAAAAAAATGGGATGGTTCATGAGTTGAACGACATAATTATGGATACAATTTCGGGTGAAGGGATAACCTACCTTAGTTCTGACAGTGTATGCAAAGGACGTGTAAAGACAAATGATGAGACCTCTTGCAAATAACATTAATATTAATCCAAGTAGTGTTTCAACTAACTTATTACCATCGAAATGAAACGTTTTTTAACAAGCTCAAACAATAAGTTAAACTCTAGTTGCCAAACATGGCTTGAATCAACATCTTTATTTTAAAACATTTTTTAAACATATAATTGGAAAAAGGATTGTATAATCCTTATGATGAAAGGGTCATCAAACACATGAATCAAATCAAAAGTTTGGAATTCATAAATGATATCACTTTTTAACTTTTATATATATAACAGATGATTAATTCATGCACAAGGTGGGAAGGGGAGATGACAGAAACCGCTAATTTTAATGATACCAGGCCACCCTTGCCTTTCTGGGTATTTACATATACATGTCTCATGTTCCTTTAATATTCCACAACATTTTGCTGTGGGTATTCCACCCTCTTTTAGCTGCTCTCCACAAGCATCCAGTAGCACAGTTACATCACAATTTGCTGCCTCTGCCACTTCCACCTGTCCTGAGAGAAGCAGCACCATGGCCACTACACCAACAATAACAATAGCACTAGCGGTCTGCTTCATTATGAATGAACACACTATCTTGGAAGAGCAAGGAATAGAGAAAGGTGGTAGACAACTAGATATGACACAATGAAAATGGATTTTGCTAGATTATTTATATATGTTCTCGGATATACGTTCATTAATTACACGAGATTTTTGTATAAGACAATCCCAAAAATAGCCCAAATCTTCATACGCGTCCATCTTTTAGCCCGAGTTTTTAGTTATTTACCAATTTAGGCAAAAGATCACAAGTGAATTTTACAATTGTGTGGTCCATTTGCAATTTGCAATATTTCTGAATTTTTGTACAATCCAAAATATCTAGGGACACATCATGAAAATTTTTAAACAAATAAATATTAAAGAAGTATTAAATACCCTCTTCAATACATTTAAATGTATTTAAGATGATATAAAATCCGCGATTTGATATGTTAATACTACATATATACAATCTTAAGTACCTTTTAAACACCCTCTTAATTTGAATTTTAGAAGATAAAATGTATTTTAATGTACAAAATGGAAGTCACTAATTGCAAATAGAATGTATTTAACACATTATTTTTTAAAAAATCACAATTTGCATATAACATAAACTAATTAAAAACATACAAATCGCAAATGGATCTTATATTTGCAAAGCCATTTATGATTTTCTGATTAAATTGGAGGCAAAACTTAAAGTCTAGACTACAAAGCGAATGAGTCAGAAGATTTGGACTATTTTCGGCATCAACCACCTTTTGTATTTATAATGATTCCTAAATTTACCATATATTTTATTTATTTCCTCCATCTCAAAATAAGTGTTTACAATTCTATTTTGGTTTGTCATAAAATAAATGTTCATCTTTACTCATAAACTGAAGATACATGCTGCTATTATAAGTCCTTATCCGTATGTATTTGATGACATAATAAACTTAGAAGAAATTTGAAACCACAAGCAATCCTTCCAAAATAAACTTAGATCCACAAGTTTCAAACATAAATACACATATCCAAGCACTTAGAATCATTCCCCAAACATCTTATATCAAAATCTCCATTTTGACCAAAACCCTACTTTTGACCTAACTTCCCCAAAATCCTTCAAACCGAAATTTGAGAAACATAAACACTAGGAAGTTATCAATGGAGAATTTATGACTCATAATAAAGTTTATAAATTATGAGGATGAACTCACCACTTAGGTTTTGGTGAAAACCTAGAAAACCCCAAATTTCTTGAAGATGGAGGTGATGATGATTAGCTTTTGACCTTTGCTTCCAATTCACCACCAAATACTCTTGGATAATCACAAAACTAACAATATATCATGGAAAAACTCAAAAAAACGAAACCGTATGGTTTAGTTTGTTGTTTGGGGTGTTAAACCACCCAAATTGGACCGCGCACACCCCTACCTTACTCCAGTTGTGCAAATCCACCACATACTCGATACGAAAAGATTAATTATCGAAATATGCTTGACAAAATTAAGATATCGAAACCATAATAAATGCTTTAAAACGTTCACATAAGATCACACGTTTTTAAAAAACACGGTAAGAGAACTCACGTGAAGCTTAACACACCACCGCACGTCCTAACGACTAAAATGCTCTAACGGAATACGTGAACAAATATGATTAGAAAAGGTGTTAAAACATCTTATTGATCCATCTAAACACTTTATATAAACCTCTAAGTAGCCCCTTTAAACGATGCTCCAATTCCTCTCAAATGAGAAGCAGAAAAGTCGGAAACGTGTTGAAACACTGTCCCACGCGACATGCGCCGCGACCCAAATCGTGCCAGCTATAGCTAACAAAAAACCAAGATTAAACCAGAAAATTGTTGGAACTATATGTATATTAATCGTACATATATTATTTCAAAGTAATCAACTAAATACGATTACAGAGAAGAAAGAAGAAAATTTAAACAGAAGTTGAGGCTCGTGTGTAACACGATTCCCTTAAAGAGATTCGTCGTCTGTTCCAGGGTACAACACAGCGTCAACAGTAGTACAGCCGGAGATGACCACTTGCCTGGAAAAGTCGCCGGAATAGTCATATGCAGTAGAGATTTTGAGAGAGTTGTGTTGTGTGTATCAGAATGCAACCTGACTCCTCGTTTTTATATTGAAGATTGAAACCAAAATAATTAATATTGAATTAACCAATAATTAAACGATATATTATTTATAATCTCGACAAGATTAACTCGTAATTAACCGGTAAATAAACATAATAATTATTCATCTTTAATGCATTGGAGGTTTCATAATCGAAATCAGCAACAGTGCACGGCGCGGGTTAACCCGCGGCACAACCTGCCCGAGTCACTGGATCAAAATGAAAATTACCAAAAACCAAGCTGCATGAACTCAAGATTTCGGAGCTGCATTCGTCTCCGCAGGTCGCGCCCACAACACAAGTTCGGTGTTTTTAGCTTACGAAATTTTCAATCGGCACCCCCTGCGTGAGGATAGGTGAAGGAGTAAAACTATTCAAAGGAACTCGTAAACCCCTCACACTTCCATGGTTATAAACCATTAAAGTTTTACTCCTTCTTCCTATGTGGGACACTTTCCCACACCCACTTGGTTTTTACTAAGTTCAACCAAATACTCAACTTTGAGTATCGATTTCTCATTCACACACACTCCGTTTTGGACACATTATATATTGTTTCGAAGCTCTCGTATAGGATAACACAAACCCACTAAGAGTTAATTATGTGTAATATATATATATATATGTATATATAAATGTGTCCAAAGTTAGTAAAAACATATATTTTTACTAAATTTTCCAACAAAAATTTCATTTCTCATCCATACGCTTGAATCAATGCTCACTATTATCCATCCCAATGAACCTCTTAACACATTTCTAAACCACATTTAATCATCTAACACCAAGAGAGCCCAAGATCCCAAATTAAAATCATAGATCAATCCCTTTCTTAGTGAAACTCTGAACTTAGGATGAATTGTATTTATTATCATAAGATTCATGAGGAAAACATGATTACACAAAAGATCTAACACTAAATCCGACCAAATTAATTGATTTACATAAAGAATATAACATTTACTTATAAAAGGTTCACATGAACCCTAGATCCCAAAATCAAAAAGCATAAACTCCATTATGGAGAAACTCAAGCATAAAGTTAAGATTTTCACCTTTATAGGATGATTTCTCCACTCCTCCGTCTTCAGGTCTTCAAAATCCTCTAAGAGAGCATATTTCTATTCAAAGTCCTATTTTCTCTCTCACACACAAGAAAGTTACGATATCAGGTGTGGAAGAATGAGAAGAAATCCTCCTTTATATCACCAAGTTACAAAAATGGTCATTTCAAATAACAAAGTGTTCAAATTTTATTACCCAATCCAATACTGACAAATTTAAGATATGGTTTATTACAGTAATAGTTTTGGAAGTCAACTAAAAACACCTCGTAAGACATATTCCTTAAAAGTTTAATTCGATTCAATTTGGAAAAATATATTATTTCCGCAATCGACATAAAATTGACTTTCCCTTGGGTCAAACCACGTCAACTTTTTTCCTCCGATCAAAACCACGACGTTGCGAGACTTTAAACCACCTTAAACGTACACCCGCTCGAAAAAATATTCATGGGTCTACCATCCAAGCCAAAAGTTGGCTTGAATTCTTTCCTCTATTATCCATGATCTATCTTTAATTAAAATGTGAGTGTCCGACTTGGAGGTAAATGAGGTGGAAGTCTTTTTTTTTTTAATTAAACTACATAGATCGGTAAACCAATTCATCTCAAACATCAATGTATTATCACTTTGTTGCTCTTAATAAACTCATCTGAAAACATCAATCTACATAGATTGCTAAATTAACCAATTCATTTGAAAGTATAGAATTTATTAAATCAATTTTCTATTATACAAATACATAGTAATTATAACATGAATTAGTAATTAAAATCATTTCATAAGTTCTTTACTGAAAACGTTCAAACATTTTTCCAAAAACAGAGTCTTCCATAACTTGAAGTTAAGATCGTGACATAATTCACATCTAAATAAATTTGAAGATAACATAGCTACTCGAAGTTCAAGAAAACGTTGAAACTATTAAAGGAAATAAATAAGTAAAAAAGGTTCACCGTAGTTATTGTTTCATCACATATGTAAAAGGATATCTAGACAAGAAGGAGAGGGTTGAACGAGACGGTTTATTGGATCATCACTTTTGATTTTTTGTAATCGTTTCGATCATGGAGATAAATAAATTGATCTCTTGAACTAAGTTTGTTCAATAAATTTCTAGTTTGTGTCAAAGATGGTTATTTGAACAAGAATCCATCAAACTTAATATAAGTACATGAATTTAAAAAACAATCTCAGAAAAGGCCCAATTAACTGCAAATGTATTTTTGTGTCAAAGAGGACAAATAATTCTCTTCAAAGTTCGTATGATTACAAATTAATAACAATAATGTTAACTGGAGCATCAAGATAAATATGCTACTTGGAAGACATGATATGTGGGATATCGTCAAAACATGGTTACATGGAGCAAGATGTTGCTAATCTATCCCAAGTGCAAATGAACAAACCATATAACTATCTTAGAAATCACATGGTGTGTCACACCATTCTAAAAAAGCCAACCATTGGATGAAGTTTTTGTGTCAGTAGTGGGCATGTGGAAGGGGGATTTGTATCCCTTTGGTCAAACCACATCGACTTTTCCCTCTAATCAAACCCACGACTTTGTGGGACTTTAAACCACCTTAAGCGTGCAACCGCTCAAAAAAAATTCCTTAGTTTGCCATCGAAGCCAAAAGTTGGCTTGAATTCTTACCTATATTATCCATGATCTATCTTTAATTAAAATGTGAGTGTCCGACTAGGAGGTAAATGAGGTGGAAGAATTTTTTTTTAATTAAACTACATAGATCGGTAAACCAATTCATCCAAAAACATCAATCTATTATATCACTTTGCTATTTTAAAATACATAGTAATTAAAGACTAAATTGTTAATTGAAATCATTTCATAAGTACATTACTGAAAACGTTCAATCATATTCTTCCCAAAACAGTCTTCAAGAACGAACATATATAACTTGAAATTAATGTTGGGACATAATTCACTTCTAATTCAATTGCAAGAAAACGTGGTTACGTGATCCAAGACCATCTTGTGTTCAAAATAGTTGCAAACAAAACCCACATCCTCAAAAAGTTAGCACTTACCATTTGGAACATGTGTTGTGAGTGGTTGTACTTTTAGAAAGAAATCAATACAAAAATAAACACTCCTCAAGTTTCTTCGTGAGATATTTCAATTTGCACTTTGAGTTCTTGTAATTTGAAATCGTTTGATTGAGCATCCTTTCCCGTTGAAGACAACTAGTCAAAACGGTAAACGGATCACTACTCGAAGTTTAAGACAACGTTGATTACTCTCGCTACATTAATATTATCGGGTCATAATTCACATTAATTCCATATGTGTGAGAGATCCATGTTACCCTTTCCTAACCAGAAAGAAAAATTTATTGTATTTATTTATTTTTTGTAAGCATAGTTTCAGATGCCAATAGTCCAATATATTTTTAAAATTTATAAAATCTATGATTTTAGATAAAATTGAATAGGAGTTTGTTGCCTTTAATTTTCTTGATTAGTCCAATAATAAGCCTGTTGGACCGTGATCCAATGGATCAAATGGTATCCATCAGAAAATTAGGGTTAATTTCACGGAGGCCGATAAAATCTTTGCTATATATACTCGCTTCTGCTCTTCTACATTGCCATCGAATTCTTCGCTGCCGCCATGTATGAAGTCGTGAATTCTTATCATCCAATATACGCTTCTCACTCACATCCCTCATTCACTGTAAGCGATTTTTATTTAATCTAATTCTTTTGTTGTGTATTTCGTTAGGATATATATCGATCGTTAGCAAATTACTTTCTTCCATCTTTTCAATCGATTGGGTTTGCAAAGGGTTTATGCTTGCTAGCAGTAACTAATTTTCTTCACACAAATTTAGCGAGATTTTTGCATATATAGACAAGAAATAATTTTCTATTGTTTTGTAAGGACAATGATGATCAATCACAAAATAGATGCTAGAAAATTTGCAAAAAGTTTCTTCTGTGGACTTCTTTAAAAAACACTTGATTTATTACATCCCGAACTGATTAATTGTTTTTGTAGTGTTTTTAATGAAACCAGTTTTTGTAAGAATATATAATGATATTGGGTGAATAATAAACTTTAGTAATGTCCTAAACGTTAAAAAAAACAGCTCGTCTTTATATGAACATCGTATCAGGCTACTTTAGGTAAAACCAAAGTCCGTTCTTAATATGTTGCTAACAGTAAACATCAACGGATTTTGTTTCTTTATAGGTCGTTGCTCTCAGCGGGTTTTCTAGTGGCTGCTGGAAACAATCTTCGTTCGAAGTTATCAAACAACTTGAGGCGGCTTCTGGAAGCCAACCTGTGGCAACTTCTTCTAGCGAATGTGAAATGTACATTAATTTTATCATCCACCTTTAATGTTACCTTAGAATAGTCTAATGAACTCCTAAATAAGGCCCAGTAAGGACTATATAACAGTTTCTACTATGTAGGGACTAGGGACCATCACAACGTAAACTCGACCCTTAGATGAAGTGCGTTTTCATTTTTTTACTTTATTATATTATATGACATTACTTGATTTGTTATTGTTATTTCTCTTTGTTTTCTGACATGCACATTTCTTGCTGCAGTTCAACGTTTCTGGTGAGGTCACCAAGAATGGATGTTGTTACAACCTCAATGTTCATAGCATTTCGCAAGGTTCTACACTTTACACTTCATGCTGCTTTTGCACCTCACATAATAGTTTCTACCATTAGGGACCATGATGACAATGAGCTTGATATATAAACTGTGAGTGGGATTGAGGGTGCATTAATAATGATGATAGGATTTTCTATACTAATTTCATGGCAACTTCACTTCTAATTTAGAGTATGTTGCTTGCGAGACCCCATTGATAGCAAAAGATGTCCAACTTCACTATTCACAGTCTTCTGTCCTTCTGTGAGCATGCTAAAGATTTAAACTTCTTGTCCTCTATGCAGTTTATCTGTGCGAGTAGCAGAGATCAACAGATTTGGTTCACTACACCATGTCAAGGGTCCATATACCATTCAAGGTGAGAAAGAGTCTAGTGCATTTCTAGAATCATTGATGAAATGCTTGAGAGACTATAGGTTTGGACTAGACATTGGGTTCGTTCAAGAGATTATAGAACAGCGTCCTGGTGCAGGAGCCTGTTCAGGATATATCTTATGCAAAGACCGCCTAACTGATTCATCCTTAACAATTGTAAAAAAAAAAAAAAAGATTAAGATTAAGGAGGGTGTGAAGGCTACGGGTGGAGATGTCGTATCTAGCAAAAGGGGGCGCATGCATAGTAGTTACACAATCAACGAGGGTAAGGTACCAGATTTTACTTAGTTGTTGCACAACAAGAAAATTGGTTTTGTAAGATGTCAACAATGTTCAATTGTTTTAATAGACTCTTTTTTGACATATGTTTATAGGCCAAACTATCTTGTGTTTTTCATAAATATGTTGCAATAAGTTTATACCAATTATTTGGACGTGGTTGCAAATGTTTTAGCTATTATATCTTCATATGAGATTATTTAAAAGATGTCAAATGACAAGCAACTTTGTTCATTATACAACAGAAATGAGCACAACTTATATCTGTCTTCATATTGGCCTTTCTATACACAATGTTTACATCAGAGAATTGAACACAAAGACTAGCCAAATTACATGTCTGTTTTGCTTGATCAAGAAGCAGATTTATTTCTGGACCTCTTAATACACTCTTTTTGCAATGTTATCTTATTTTCTTTCTAATTTAACTAATTTTTCTAAACAAATTATCACCGGTCACCAATTCTATGTAACTTGATTCCTAGTGATATTTGTGCTAATTGATTGGGACTATATAAACTCTTTATCCAAGCCAAAAGTTGGCTAGAATTGTGTTTTTTATTTGGATCATGAACTATTTTTAATTGAAGTGAGTATTCGAATTGGAGTGAAAGTGGAAGTTTTTATTCTAGGGAATAGATTGGTAAATTAACAAATTCATTGGAAAAGTTTATTAACATATTTATTTAATAAATTTCTATCAATGGCTAAAAGTTTATTAAAATTACAAAAATAATATATTTTTATTTACTTTTTTATTATTATTCAAACATATATGTTTATTTGGAAATTTTTTTCAAATAAATATATACTTCTAATATTTTTATTTAATAGTTTTTTTATCAACGACTAAAAGTTTATTAACATATAATATATTTTTATTATTATTCAAACATATATGTTTATTTGGAAAAAAATTTCAAATAAACGTATACTTCTTATTTTTTTTACTAATCTAACAATGTTTATAAATAAAAAATTATATTAAATGAAATTTATTTACGTTTATTTGAATTGTTTTACTTTTTTTTATTTAAAAAACAATCAATATATATGTATATAAACAAACAAATTGCTTCTTTTGACAAATGGTTGCTACAAAACGGAGATGGATCAAACTATGATATCATTGATGAAGAACTTATTGAAATTCCTTCTAATGTCTACATGAATTCAATCGGAGATCCAATGCAGTCGATAGTGCAAGCTACGTACCCATCGTTATTACAAAACTATAGAAATCCTACGTACTTAACTGAACGAGCTATTTTAACACCAAAAAAATGGGATGGTTCATGAGTTGAACGACATAATTATGGATACAATTTCGGGTGAAGGGATAACCTACCTTAGTTCTGACAGTGTATGCAAAGGACGTGTAAAGACAAATGATGAGACCTCTTGCAAATAACATTAATATTAATCCAAGTAGTGTTTCAACTAACTTATTACCATCGAAATGAAACGTTTTTTAACAAGCTCAAACAATAAGTTAAACTCTAGTTGCCAAACATGGCTTGAATCAACATCTTTATTTTAAAACATTTTTTAAACATATAATTGGAAAAAGGATTGTATAATCCTTATGATGAAAGGGTCATCAAACACATGAATCAAATCAAAAGTTTGGAATTCATAAATGATATCACTTTTTAACTTTTATATATATAACAGATGATTAATTCATGCACAAGGTGGGAAGGGGAGATGACAGAAACCGCTAATTTTAATGATACCAGGCCACCCTTGCCTTTCTGGGTATTTACATATACATGTCTCATGTTCCTTTAATATTCCACAACATTTTGCTGTGGGTATTCCACCCTCTTTTAGCTGCTCTCCACAAGCATCCAGTAGCACAGTTACATCACAATTTGCTGCCTCTGCCACTTCCACCTGTCCTGAGAGAAGCAGCACCATGGCCACTACACCAACAATAACAATAGCACTAGCGGTCTGCTTCATTATGAATGAACACACTATCTTGGAAGAGCAAGGAATAGAGAAAGGTGGTAGACAACTAGATATGACACAATGAAAATGGATTTTGCTAGATTATTTATATATGTTCTCGGATATACGTTCATTAATTACACGAGATTTTTGTATAAGACAATCCCAAAAATAGCCCAAATCTTCATACGCGTCCATCTTTTAGCCCGAGTTTTTAGTTGTTTACCAATTTAGGCAAAAGATCACAAGTGAATTTTACAATTGTGTGGTCCATTTGCAATTTGCAATATTTCTGAATTTTTGTACAATCCAAAATATCTAGGGACACATCATGAAAATTTTTAAACAAATAAATATTAAAGAAGTATTAAATACCCTCTTCAATACATTTAAATGTATTTAAGATGATATAAAATCCGCGTTTTGATATGTTAATACTACATATATACAATCTTAAGTACCTTTTAAACACCCTCTTAATTTGAATTTTAGAAGATAAAATGTATTTTAATGTACAAAATGGAAGTCACTAATTGCAAATAGAATGTATTTAACACATTATTTTTTAAAAAATCACAATTTGCATATAACATAAACTAATTAAAAACATACAAATCGCAAATGGATCTTATATTTGCAAAGCCATTTATGATTTTCTGATTAAATTGGAGGCAAAACTTAAAGTCTAGACTACAAAGCGAATGAGTCAGAAGATTTGGACTATTTTCGGCATCAACCACCTTTTGTATTTATAATGATTCCTAAATTTACCATATATTTTATTTATTTCCTCCATCTCAAAATAAGTGTTTACAATTCTATTTTGGTTTGTCATAAAATAAATGTTCATCTTTACTCATAAACTGAAGATACATGCTGCTATTATAAGTCCTTATCCGTATGTATTTGATGACATAATAAACTTAGAAGAAATTTGAAACCACAAGCAATCCTTCCAAAATAAACTTAGATCCACAAGTTTCAAACATAAATACACATATCCAAGCACTTAGAATCATTCCCCAAACATCTTATATCAAAATCTCCATTTTGACCAAAACCCTACTTTTGACCTAACTTCCCCAAAATCCTTCAAACCGAAATTTGAGAAACATAAACACTAGGAAGTTATCAATGGAGAATTTATGACTCATAATAAAGTTTATAAATTATGAGGATGAACTCACCACTTAGGTTTTGGTGAAAACCTAGAAAACCCCAAATTTCTTGAAGATGGAGGTGATGATGATTAGCTTTTGACCTTTGCTTCCAATTCACCACCAAATACTCTTGGATAATCACAAAACTAACAATATATCATGGAAAAACTCAAAAAAACGAAACCGTATGGTTTAGTTTGCTGTTTGGGGTGTTAAACCACCCAAATTGGACCGCGCACACCCCTACCTTACTCCAGTTGTGCAAATCCACCACATACTCGATACGAAAAGATTAATTATCGAAATATGCTTGACAAAATTAAGATATCGAAACCATAATAAATGCTTTAAAACGTTCACATAAGATCACACGTTTTTAAAAAACACGGTAAGAGAACTCACGTGAAGCTTAACACACCACCGCACGTCCTAACGACTAAAATGCTCTAACGGAATACGTGAACAAATATGATTAGAAAAGGTGTTAAAACATCTTATTGATCCATCTAAACACTTTATATAAACCTCTAAGTAGCCCCTTTAAACGATGCTCCAATTCCTCTCAAATGAGAAGCGGAAAAGTCGGAAACGTGTTGAAACACTGTCCCACGCGACATGCGCCGCGACCCAAATCGTGCCAGCTATAGCTAACAAAAAACCAAGATTAAACCAGAAAATTGTTGGAACTATATGTATATTAATCGTACATATATTATTTCAAAGTAATCAACTAAATACGATTACAGAGAAGAAAGAAGAAAATTTAAACAGAAGTTGAGGCTCGTGTGTAACACGATTCCCTTAAAGAGATTCGTCGTCTGTTCCAGGGTACAACACAGCGTCAACAGTAGTACAGCCGGAGATGACCACTTGCCTGGAAAAGTCGCCGGAATAGTCATATGCAGTAGAGATTTTGAGAGAGTTGTGTTGTGTGTATCAGAATGCAACCTGACTCCTCGTTTTTATATTGAAGATTGAAACCAAAATAATTAATATTGAATTAACCAATAATTAAACGATATATTATTTATAATCTCGACAAGATTAACTCGTAATTAACCGGTAAATAAACATAATAATTATTCATCTTTAATGCATTGGAGGTTTCATAATCGAAATCAGCAACAGTGCACGGCGCGGGTTAACCCGCGGCACAACCTGCCCGAGTCACTGGATCAAAATGAAAATTACCAAAAACCAAGCTGCATGAACTCAAGATTTCGGAGCTGCATTCGTCTCCGCAGGTCGCGCCCACAACACAAGTTCGGTGTTTTTAGCTTACGAAATTTTCAATCGGCACCCCCTGCATGAGGATAGGTGAAGGAGTAAAACTATTCAAAGGAACTCGTAAACCCCTCACACTTCCATGGTTATAAACCATTAAAGTTTTACTCCTTCTTCCTATGTGGGACACTTTCCCACACCCACTTGGTTTTTACTAAGTTCAACCAAATACTCAACTTTGAGTATCGATTTCTCATTCACACACACTCCGTTTTGGACACATTATATATTGTTTCGAAGCTCTCGTATAGGATAACACAAACCCACTAAGAGTTAATTATGTGTAATATATATATATATATATATATATATAAATGTGTCCAAAGTTAGTAAAAACATATATTTTTACTAAATTTTCCAACAAAAATTTCATTTCTCATCCATACGCTTGAATCAATGCTCACTATTATCCATCCCAATGAACCTCTTAACACATTTCTAAACCACATTTAATCATCTAACACCAAGAGAGCCCAAGATCCCAAATTAAAATCATAGATCAATCCCTTTCTTAGTGAAACTCTGAACTTAGGATGAATTGTATTTATTATCATAAGATTCATGAGGAAAACATGATTACACAAAAGATCTAACACTAAATCCGACCAAATTAATTGATTTACATAAAGAATATAACATTTACTTATAAAAGGTTCACATGAACCCTAGATCCCAAAATCAAAAAGCATAAACTCCATTATGGAGAAACTCAAGCATAAAGTTAAGATTTTCACCTTTATAGGATGATTTCTCCACTCCTCCGTCTTCAGGTCTTCAAAATCCTCTAAGAGAGCATATTTCTATTCAAAGTCCCATTTTCTCTCTCACACACAAGAAAGTTACGATATCAGGTGTGGAAGAATGAGAAGAAATCCTCCTTTTCATCACCAAGTTACAAAAATGGTCATTTCAAATAACAAAGTGTTCAAATTTTATTACCCAATCCAATACTGACAAATTTAAGATATGGTTTATTACAGTAATAGTTTTGGAAGTCAACTAAAAACACCTCGTAAGACATATTCCTTAAAAGTTTAATTCGATTCAATTTGGAAAAATATATTATTTCCGCAATCGACATAAAATTGACTTTCCCTTGGGTCAAACCACGTCAACTTTTTTCCTCCGATCAAAACCACGACGTTGCGAGACTTTAAACCACCTTAAACGTACACCCGCTCGAAAAAATATTCATGGGTCTACCATCCAAGCCAAAAGTTGGCTTGAATTCTTTCCTCTATTATCCATGATCTATCTTTAATTAAAATGTGAGTGTCCGACTTGGAGGTAAATGAGGTGGAAGTCTTTTTTTTTTTTAATTAAACTACATAGATCGGTAAACCAATTCATCTCAAACATCAATGTATTATCACTTTGTTGCTCTTAATAAACTCATCCGAAAACATCAATCTACATAGATTGCTAAATTAACCAATTCATTTGAAAGTATAGAATTTATTAAATCAATTTTCTATTATACAAATACATAGTAATTATAACATGAATTAGTAATTAAAATCATTTCATAAGTTCTTTACTGAAAACGTTCAAACATTTTTCCAAAAACAGAGTCTTCCATAACTTGAAGTTAAGATCGTGACATAATTCACATCTAAATAAATTTGAAGATAACATAGCTACTCGAAGTTCAAGAAAACGTTGAAACTATTAAAGGAAATAAATAAGTAAAAAAGGTTCACCGTAGTTATTGTTTCATCACATATGTAAAAGGATATCTAGACAAGAAGGAGAGGGTTGAACGAGACGGTTTATTGGATCATCACTTTTGATTTTTTGTAATCGTTTCGATCATGGAGATAAATAAATTGATCTCTTGAACTAAGTTTGTTCAATAAATTTCTAGTTTGTGTCAAAGATGGTTATTTGAACAAGAATCCATCAAACTTAATATAAGTACATGAATTTAAAAAACAATCTCAGAAAAGGCCCAATTAACTGCAAATGTATTTTTGTGTCAAAGAGGACAAATAATTCTCTTCAAAGTTCGTATGATTACAAATTAATAACAATAATGTTAACTGGAGCATCAAGATAAATATGCTACTTGGAAGACATGATATGTGGGATATCGTCAAAACATGGTTACATGGAGCAAGATGTTGCTAATCTATCCCAAGTGCAAATGAACAAACCATATAACTATCTTAGAAATCACATGGTGTGTCACACCATTCTAAAAAAGCCAACCATTGGATGAAGTTTTTGTGTCAGTAGTGGGCATGTGGAAGGGGGATTTGTATCCCTTTGGTCAAACCACATCGACTTTTCCCTCTAATCAAACCCACGACTTTGTGGGACTTTAAACCACCTTAAGCGTGCAACCGCTCAAAAAAAATTCCTTAGTTTGCCATCGAAGCCAAAAGTTGGCTTGAATTCTTACCTATATTATCCATGATCTATCTTTAATTAAAATGTGAGTGTCCGACTAGGAGGTAAATGAGGTGGAAGAATTTTTTTTTTAATTAAACTACATAGATCGGTAAACCAATTCATCCAAAAACATCAATCTATTATATCACTTTGCTATTTTAAAATACATAGTAATTAAAGACTAAATTGTTAATTGAAATCATTTCATAAGTACATTACTGAAAACGTTCAATCATATTCTTCCCAAAACAGTCTTCAAGAACGAACATATATAACTTGAAATTAATGTTGGGACATAATTCACTTCTAATTCAATTGCAAGAAAACGTGGTTACGTGATCCAAGACCATCTTGTGTTCAAAATAGTTGCAAACAAAACCCACATCCTCAAAAAGTTAGCACTTACCATTTGGAACATGTGTTGTGAGTGGTTGTACTTTTAGAAAGAAATCAATACAAAAATAAACACTCCTCAAGTTTCTTCGTGAGATATTTCAATTTGCACTTTGAGTTCTTGTAATTTGAAATCGTTTGATTGAGCATCCTTTCCCGTTGAAGACAACTAGTCAAAACGGTAAACGGATCACTACTCGAAGTTTAAGACAACGTTGATTACTCTCGCTACATTAATATTATCGGGTCATAATTCACATTAATTCCATATGTGTGAGAGATCCATGTTACCCTTTCCTAACCAGAAAGAAAAATTTATTGTATTTATTTATTTTTTGTAAGCATAGTTTCAGATGCCAATAGTCCAATATATTTTTAAAATTTATAAAATCTATGATTTTAGATAAAATTGAATAGGAGTTTGTTGCCTTTAATTTTCTTGATTAGTCCAATAATAAGCCTGTTGGACCGTGATCCAATGGATCAAATGGTATCCATCAGAAAATTAGGGTTAATTTCACGGAGGCCGATAAAATCTTTGCTATATATACTCGCTTCTGCTCTTCTACATTGCCATCGAATTCTTCGCTGCCGCCATGTATGAAGTCGTGAATTCTTATCATCCAATATACGCTTCTCACTCACATCCCTCATTCACTGTAAGCGATTTTTATTTAATCTAATTCTTTTGTTGTGTATTTCGTTAGGATATATATCGATCGTTAGCAAATTACTTTCTTCCATCTTTTCAATCGATTGGGTTTGCAAAGGGTTTATGCTTGCTAGCAGTAACTAATTTTCTTCACACAAATTTAGCGAGATTTTTGCATATATAGACAAGAAATAATTTTCTATTGTTTTGTAAGGACAATGATGATCAATCACAAAATAGATGCTAGAAAATTTGCAAAAAGTTTCTTCTGTGGACTTCTTTAAAAAACACTTGATTTATTACATCCCGAACTGATTAATTGTTTTTGTAGTGTTTTTAATGAAACCAGTTTTTGTAAGAATATATAATGATATTGGGTGAATAATAAACTTTAGTAATGTCCTAAACGTTAAAAAAAACAGCTCGTCTTTATATGAACATCGTATCAGGCTACTTTAGGTAAAACCAAAGTCCGTTCTTAATATGTTGCTAACAGTAAACATCAACGGATTTTGTTTCTTTATAGGTCGTTGCTCTCAGCAGGTTTTCTAGTGGCTGCTGGAAACAATCTTCGTTCGAAGTTATCAAACAACTTGAGGCGGCTTCTGGAAGCCAACCTGTGGCAACTTCTTCTAGCGAATGTGAAATGTACATTAATTTTATCATCCACCTTTAATGTTACCTTAGAATAGTCTAATGAACTCCTAAATAAGGCCCAGTAAGGACTATATAACAGTTTCTACTATGTAGGGACTAGGGACCATCACAACGTAAACTCGACCCTTAGATGAAGTGCGTTTTCATTTTTTTACTTTATTATATTATATGACATTACTTGATTTGTTATTGTTATTTCTCTTTGTTTTCTGACATGCACATTTCTTGCTGCAGTTCAACGTTTCTGGTGAGGTCACCAAGAATGGATGTTGTTACAACCTCAATGTTCATAGCATTTCGCAAGGTTCTACACTTTACACTTCATGCTGCTTTTGCACCTCACATAATAGTTTCTACCATTAGGGACCATGATGACAATGAGCTTGATATATAAACTGTGAGTGGGATTGAGGGTGCATTAATAATGATGATAGGATTTTCTATACTAATTTCATGGCAACTTCACTTCTAATTTAGAGTATGTTGCTTGCGAGACCCCATTGATAGCAAAAGATGTCCAACTTCACTATTCACAGTCTTCTGTCCTTCTGTGAGCATGCTAAAGATTTAAACTTCTTGTCCTCTATGCAGTTTATCTGTGCGAGTAGCAGAGATCAACAGATTTGGTTCACAACACCATGTCAAGGGTCCATATACCATTCAAGGTGAGAAAGAGTCTAGTGCATTTCTAGAATCATTGATGAAATGCTTGAGAGACTATAGGTTTGGACTAGACATTGGGTTCGTTCAAGAGATTATAGAACAGCGTCCTGGTGCAGGAGCCTGTTCAGGATATATCTTATGCAAAGACCGCCTAACTGATTCATCCTTAACAATTGTAAAAAAAAAAAAAAAGATTAAGATTAAGGAGGGTGTGAAGGCTACGGGTGGAGATGTCGTATCTAGCAAAAGGGGGCGCATGCATAGTAGTTACACAATCAACGAGGGTAAGGTACCAGATTTTACTTAGTTGTTGCACAACAAGAAAATTGGTTTTGTAAGATGTCAACAATGTTCAATTGTTTTAATAGACTCTTTTTTGACATATGTTTATAGGCCAAACTATCTTGTGTTTTTCATAAATATGTTGCAATAAGTTTATACCAATTATTTGGACGTGGTTGCAAATGTTTTAGCTATTATATCTTCATATGAGATTATTTAAAAGATGTCAAATGACAAGCAACTTTGTTCATTATACAACAGAAATGAGCACAACTTATATCTGTCTTCATATTGGCCTTTCTATACACAATGTTTACATCAGAGAATTGAACACAAAGACTAGCCAAATTACATGTCTGTTTTGCTTGATCAAGAAGCAGATTTATTTCTGGACCTCTTAATACACTCTTTTTGCAATGTTATCTTATTTTCTTTCTAATTTAACTAATTTTTCTAAACAAATTATCACCGGTCACCAATTCTATGTAACTTGATTCCTAGTGATATTTGTGCTAATTGATTGGGACTATATAAACTCTTTATCCAAGCCAAAAGTTGGCTAGAATTGTGTTTTTTATTTGGATCATGAACTATTTTTAATTGAAGTGAGTATTCGAATTGGAGTGAAAGTGGAAGTTTTTATTCTAGGGAATAGATTGGTAAATTAACAAATTCATTGGAAAAGTTTATTAACATATTTATTTAATAAATTTCTATCAATGGCTAAAAGTTTATTAAAATTACAAAAATAATATATTTTTATTTACTTTTTTATTATTATTCAAACATATATGTTTATTTGGAAATTTTTTTCAAATAAATATATACTTCTAATATTTTTATTTAATAGTTTTTTTATCAACGACTAAAAGTTTATTAACATATAATATATTTTTATTATTATTCAAACATATATGTTTATTTGGAAAAAAATTTCAAATAAACGTATACTTCTTATTTTTTTTACTAATCTAACAATGTTTATAAATAAAAAATTATATTAAATGAAATTTATTTACGTTTATTTGAATTGTTTTACTTTTTTTTATTTAAAAAACAATCAATATATATGTATATAAACAAACAAATTGCTTCTTTTGACAAATGGTTGCTACAAAACGGAGATGGATCAAACTATGATATCATTGATGAAGAACTTATTGAAATTCCTTCTAATGTCTACATGAATTCAATCGGAGATCCAATGCAGTCGATAGTGCAAGCTACGTACCCATCGTTATTACAAAACTATAGAAATCCTACGTACTTAACTGAACGAGCTATTTTAACACCAAAAAAATGGGATGGTTCATGAGTTGAACGACATAATTATGGATACAATTTCGGGTGAAGGGATAACCTACCTTAGTTCTGACAGTGTATGCAAAGGACGTGTAAAGACAAATGATGAGACCTCTTGCAAATAACATTAATATTAATCCAAGTAGTGTTTCAACTAACTTATTACCATCGAAATGAAACGTTTTTTAACAAGCTCAAACAATAAGTTAAACTCTAGTTGCCAAACATGGCTTGAATCAACATCTTTATTTTAAAACATTTTTTAAACATATAATTGGAAAAAGGATTGTATAATCCTTATGATGAAAGGGTCATCAAACACATGAATCAAATCAAAAGTTTGGAATTCATAAATGATATCACTTTTTAACTTTTATATATATAACAGATGATTAATTCATGCACAAGGTGGGAAGGGGAGATGACAGAAACCGCTAATTTTAATGATACCAGGCCACCCTTGCCTTTCTGGGTATTTACATATACATGTCTCCTGTTCCTTTAATATTCCACAACATTTTGCTGTGGGTATTCCACCCTCTTTTAGCTGCTCTCCACAAGCATCCAGTAGCACAGTTACATCACAATTTGCTGCCTCTGCCACTTCCACCTGTCCTGAGAGAAGCAGCACCATGGCCACTACACCAACAATAACAATAGCACTAGCGGTCTGCTTCATTATGAATGAACACACTATCTTGGAAGAGCAAGGAATAGAGAAAGGTGGTAGACAACTAGATATGACACAATGAAAATGGATTTTGCTAGATTATTTATATATGTTCTCGGATATACGTTCATTAATTACACGAGATTTTTGTATAAGACAATCCCAAAAATAGCCCAAATCTTCATACGCGTCCATCTTTTAGCCCGAGTTTTTAGTTGTTTACCAATTTAGGCAAAAGATCACAAGTGAATTTTACAATTGTGTGGTCCATTTGCAATTTGCAATATTTCTGAATTTTTGTACAATCCAAAATATCTAGGGACACATCATGAAAATTTTTAAACAAATAAATATTAAAGAAGTATTAAATACCCTCTTCAATACATTTAAATGTATTTAAGATGATATAAAATCCGCGTTTTGATATGTTAATACTACATATATACAATCTTAAGTACCTTTTAAACACCCTCTTAATTTGAATTTTAGAAGATAAAATGTATTTTAATGTACAAAATGGAAGTCACTAATTGCAAATAGAATGTATTTAACACATTATTTTTTAAAAAATCACAATTTGCATATAACATAAACTAATTAAAAACATACAAATCGCAAATGGATCTTATATTTGCAAAGCCATTTATGATTTTCTGATTAAATTGGAGGCAAAACTTAAAGTCTAGACTACAAAGCGAATGAGTCAGAAGATTTGGACTATTTTCGGCATCAACCACCTTTTGTATTTATAATGATTCCTAAATTTACCATATATTTTATTTATTTCCTCCATCTCAAAATAAGTGTTTACAATTCTATTTTGGTTTGTCATAAAATAAATGTTCATCTTTACTCATAAACTGAAGATACATGCTGCTATTATAAGTCCTTATCCGTATGTATTTGATGACATAATAAACTTAGAAGAAATTTGAAACCACAAGCAATCCTTCCAAAATAAACTTAGATCCACAAGTTTCAAACATAAATACACATATCCAAGCACTTAGAATCATTCCCCAAACATCTTATATCAAAATCTCCATTTTGACCAAAACCCTACTTTTGACCTAACTTCCCCAAAATCCTTCAAACCGAAATTTGAGAAACATAAACACTAGGAAGTTATCAATGGAGAATTTATGACTCATAATAAAGTTTATAAATTATGAGGATGAACTCACCACTTAGGTTTTGGTGAAAACCTAGAAAACCCCAAATTTCTTGAAGATGGAGGTGATGATGATTAGCTTTTGACCTTTGCTTCCAATTCACCACCAAATACTCTTGGATAATCACAAAACTAACAATATATCATGGAAAAACTCAAAAAAACGAAACCGTATGGTTTAGTTTGCTGTTTGGGGTGTTAAACCACCCAAATTGGACCGCGCACACCCCTACCTTACTCCAGTTGTGCAAATCCACCACATACTCGATACGAAAAGATTAATTATCGAAATATGCTTGACAAAATTAAGATATCGAAACCATAATAAATGCTTTAAAACGTTCACATAAGATCACACGTTTTTAAAAAACACGGTAAGAGAACTCACGTGAAGCTTAACACACCACCGCACGTCCTAACGACTAAAATGCTCTAACGGAATACGTGAACAAATATGATTAGAAAAGGTGTTAAAACATCTTATTGATCCATCTAAACACTTTATATAAACCTCTAAGTAGCCCCTTTAAACGATGCTCCAATTCCTCTCAAATGAGAAGCGGAAAAGTCGGAAACGTGTTGAAACACTGTCCCACGCGACATGCGCCGCGACCCAAATCGTGCCAGCTATAGCTAACAAAAAACCAAGATTAAACCAGAAAATTGTTGGAACTATATGTATATTAATCGTACATATATTATTTCAAAGTAATCAACTAAATACGATTACAGAGAAGAAAGAAGAAAATTTAAACAGAAGTTGAGGCTCGTGTGTAACACGATTCCCTTAAAGAGATTCGTCGTCTGTTCCAGGGTACAACACAGCGTCAACAGTAGTACAGCCGGAGATGACCACTTGCCTGGAAAAGTCGCCGGAATAGTCATATGCAGTAGAGATTTTGAGAGAGTTGTGTTGTGTGTATCAGAATGCAACCTGACTCCTCGTTTTTATATTGAAGATTGAAACCAAAATAATTAATATTGAATTAACCAATAATTAAACGATATATTATTTATAATCTCGACAAGATTAACTCGTAATTAACCGGTAAATAAACATAATAATTATTCATCTTTAATGCATTGGAGGTTTCATAATCGAAATCAGCAACAGTGCACGGCGCGGGTTAACCCGCGGCACAACCTGCCCGAGTCACTGGATCAAAATGAAAATTACCAAAAACCAAGCTGCATGAACTCAAGATTTCGGAGCTGCATTCGTCTCCGCAGGTCGCGCCCACAACACAAGTTCGGTGTTTTTAGCTTACGAAATTTTCAATCGGCACCCCCTGCGTGAGGATAGGTGAAGGAGTAAAACTATTCAAAGGAACTCGTAAACCCCTCACACTTCCATGGTTATAAACCATTAAAGTTTTACTCCTTCTTCCTATGTGGGACACTTTCCCACACCCACTTGATTTTTACTAAGTTCAACCAAATACTCAACTTTGAGTATCGATTTCTCATTCACACACACTCCGTTTTGGACACATTATATATTGTTTCGAAGCTCTCGTATAGGATAACACAAACCCACTAAGAGTTAATTATGTGTAATATATATATATATATATATATATATATATAAATGTGTCCAAAGTTAGTAAAAACATATATTTTTACTAAATTTTCCAACAAAAATTTCATTTCTCATCCATACGCTTGAATCAATGCTCACTATTATCCATCCCAATGAACCTCTTAACACATTTCTAAACCACATTTAATCATCTAACACCAAGAGAGCCCAAGATCCCAAATTAAAATCATAGATCAATCCCTTTCTTAGTGAAACTCTGAACTTAGGATGAATTGTATTTATTATCATAAGATTCATGAGGAAAACATGATTACACAAAAGATCTAACACTAAATCCGACCAAATTAATTGATTTACATAAAGAATATAACATTTACTTATAAAAGGTTCACATGAACCCTAGATCCCAAAATCAAAAAGCATAAACTCCATTATGGAGAAACTCAAGCATAAAGTTAAGATTTTCACCTTTATAGGATGATTTCTCCACTCCTCCGTCTTCAGGTCTTCAAAATCCTCTAAGAGAGCATATTTCTATTCAAAGTCCCATTTTCTCTCTCACACACAAGAAAGTTACGATATCAGGTGTGGAAGAATGAGAAGAAATCCTCCTTTATATCACCAAGTTACAAAAATGGTCATTTCAAATAACAAAGTGTTCAAATTTTATTAACCAATCCAATACTGACAAATTTAAGATATGGTTTATTACAGTAATAGTTTTGGAAGTCAACTAAAAACACCTCGTAAGACATATTCCTTAAAAGTTTAATTCGATTCAATTTGGAAAAATATATTATTTCCGCAATCGACATAAAATTGACTTTCCCTTGGGTCAAACCACGTCAACTTTTTTCCTCCGATCAAAACCACGACGTTGCGAGACTTTAAACCACCTTAAACGTACACCCGCTCGAAAAAATATTCATGGGTCTACCATCCAAGCCAAAAGTTGGCTTGAATTCTTTCCTCTATTATCCATGATCTATCTTTAATTAAAATGTGAGTGTCCGACTTGGAGGTAAATGAGGTGGAAGTCTTTTTTTTTTTTAATTAAACTACATAGATCGGTAAACCAATTCATCTCAAACATCAATGTATTATCACTTTGTTGCTCTTAATAAACTCATCCGAAAACATCAATCTACATAGATTGCTAAATTAACCAATTCATTTGAAAGTATAGAATTTATTAAATCAATTTTCTATTATACAAATACATAGTAATTATAACATGAATTAGTAATTAAAATCATTTCATAAGTTCTTTACTGAAAACGTTCAAACATTTTTCCAAAAACAGAGTCTTCCATAACTTGAAGTTAAGATCGTGACATAATTCACATCTAAATAAATTTGAAGATAACATAGCTACTCGAAGTTCAAGAAAACGTTGAAACTATTAAAGGAAATAAATAAGTAAAAAAGGTTCACCGTAGTTATTGTTTCATCACATATGTAAAAGGATATCTAGACAAGAAGGAGAGGGTTGAACGAGACGATTTATTGGATCATCACTTTTGATTTTTTGTAATCGTTTCGATCATGGAGATAAATAAATTGATCTCTTGAACTAAGTTTGTTCAATAAATTTCTAGTTTGTGTCAAAGATGGTTATTTGAACAAGAATCCATCAAACTTAATATAAGTACATGAATTTAAAAAACAATCTCAGAAAAGGCCCAATTAACTGCAAATGTATTTTTGTGTCAAAGAGGACAAATAATTCTCTTCAAAGTTCGTATGATTACAAATTAATAACAATAATGTTAACTGGAGCATCAAGATAAATATGCTACTTGGAAGACATGATATGTGGGATATCGTCAAAACATGGTTACATGGAGCAAGATGTTGCTAATCTATCCCAAGTGCAAATGAACAAACCATATAACTATCTTAGAAATCACATGGTGTGTCACACCATTCTAAAAAAGCCAACCATTGGATGAAGTTTTTGTGTCAGTAGTGGGCATGTGGAAGGGGGATTTGTATCCCTTTGGTCAAACCACATCGACTTTTCCCTCTAATCAAACCCACGACTTTGTGGGACTTTAAACCACCTTAAGCGTGCAACCGCTCAAAAAAAATTCCTTAGTTTGCCATCGAAGCCAAAAGTTGGCTTGAATTCTTACCTATATTATCCATGATCTATCTTTAATTAAAATGTGAGTGTCCGACTAGGAGGTAAATGAGGTGGAAGAATTTTTTTTTTAATTAAACTACATAGATCGGTAAACCAATTCATCCAAAAACATCAATCTATTATATCACTTTGCTATTTTAAAATACATAGTAATTAAAGACTAAATTGTTAATTGAAATCATTTCATAAGTACATTACTGAAAACGTTCAATCATATTCTTCCCAAAACAGTCTTCAAGAACGAACATATATAACTTGAAATTAATGTTGGGACATAATTCACTTCTAATTCAATTGCAAGAAAACGTGGTTACGTGATCCAAGACCATCTTGTGTTCAAAATAGTTGCAAACAAAACCCACATCCTCAAAAAGTTAGCACTTACCATTTGGAACATGTGTTGTGAGTGGTTGTACTTTTAGAAAGAAATCAATACAAAAATAAACACTCCTCAAGTTTCTTCGTGAGATATTTCAATTTGCACTTTGAGTTCTTGTAATTTGAAATCGTTTGATTGAGCATCCTTTCCCGTTGAAGACAACTAGTCAAAACGGTAAACGGATCACTACTCGAAGTTTAAGACAACGTTGATTACTCTCGCTACATTAATATTATCGGGTCATAATTCACATTAATTCCATATGTGTGAGAGATCCATGTTACCCTTTCCTAACCAGAAAGAAAAATTTATTGTATTTATTTATTTTTTGTAAGCATAGTTTCAGATGCCAATAGTCCAATATATTTTTAAAATTTATAAAATCTATGATTTTAGATAAAATTGAATAGGAGTTTGTTGCCTTTAATTTTCTTGATTAGTCCAATAATAAGCCTGTTGGACCGTGATCCAATGGATCAAATGGTATCCATCAGAAAATTAGGGTTAATTTCACGGAGGCCGATAAAATCTTTGCTATATATACTCGCTTCTGCTCTTCTACATTGCCATCGAATTCTTCGCTGCCGCCATGTATGAAGTCGTGAATTCTTATCATCCAATATACGCTTCTCACTCACATCCCTCATTCACTGTAAGCGATTTTTATTTAATCTAATTCTTTTGTTGTGTATTTCGTTAGGATATATATCGATCGTTAGCAAATTACTTTCTTCCATCTTTTCAATCGATTGGGTTTGCAAAGGGTTTATGCTTGCTAGCAGTAACTAATTTTCTTCACACAAATTTAGCGAGATTTTTGCATATATAGACAAGAAATAATTTTCTATTGTTTTGTAAGGACAATGATGATCAATCACAAAATAGATGCTAGAAAATTTGCAAAAAGTTTCTTCTGTGGACTTCTTTAAAAAACACTTGATTTATTACATCCCGAACTGATTAATTGTTTTTGTAGTGTTTTTAATGAAACCAGTTTTTGTAAGAATATATAATGATATTGGGTGAATAATAAACTTTAGTAATGTCCTAAACGTTAAAAAAAACAGCTCGTCTTTATATGAACATCGTATCAGGCTACTTTAGGTAAAACCAAAGTCCGTTCTTAATATGTTGCTAACAGTAAACATCAACGGATTTTGTTTCTTTATAGGTCGTTGCTCTCAGCAGGTTTTCTAGTGGCTGCTGGAAACAATCTTCGTTCGAAGTTATCAAACAACTTGAGGCGGCTTCTGGAAGCCAACCTGTGGCAACTTCTTCTAGCGAATGTGAAATGTACATTAATTTTATCATCCACCTTTAATGTTACCTTAGAATAGTCTAATGAACTCCTAAATAAGGCCCAGTAAGGACTATATAACAGTTTCTACTATGTAGGGACTAGGGACCATCACAACGTAAACTCGACCCTTAGATGAAGTGCGTTTTCATTTTTTTACTTTATTATATTATATGACATTACTTGATTTGTTATTGTTATTTCTCTTTGTTTTCTGACATGCACATTTCTTGCTGCAGTTCAACGTTTCTGGTGAGGTCACCAAGAATGGATGTTGTTACAACCTCAATGTTCATAGCATTTCGCAAGGTTCTACACTTTACACTTCATGCTGCTTTTGCACCTCACATAATAGTTTCTACCATTAGGGACCATGATGACAATGAGCTTGATATATAAACTGTGAGTGGGATTGAGGGTGCATTAATAATGATGATAGGATTTTCTATACTAATTTCATGGCAACTTCACTTCTAATTTAGAGTATGTTGCTTGCGAGACCCCATTGATAGCAAAAGATGTCCAACTTCACTATTCACAGTCTTCTGTCCTTCTGTGAGCATGCTAAAGATTTAAACTTCTTGTCCTCTATGCAGTTTATCTGTGCGAGTAGCAGAGATCAACAGATTTGGTTCACAACACCATGTCAAGGGTCCATATACCATTCAAGGTGAGAAAGAGTCTAGTGCATTTCTAGAATCATTGATGAAATGCTTGAGAGACTATAGGTTTGGACTAGACATTGGGTTCGTTCAAGAGATTATAGAACAGCGTCCTGGTGCAGGAGCCTGTTCAGGATATATCTTATGCAAAGACCGCCTAACTGATTCATCCTTAACAATTGTAAAAAAAAAAAAAAAAGATTAAGATTAAGGAGGGTGTGAAGGCTACGGGTGGAGATGTCGTATCTAGCAAAAGGGGGCGCATGCATAGTAGTTACACAATCAACGAGGGTAAGGTACCAGATTTTACTTAGTTGTTGCACAACAAGAAAATTGGTTTTGTAAGATGTCAACAATGTTCAATTGTTTTAATAGACTCTTTTTTGACATATGTTTATAGGCCAAACTATCTTGTGTTTTTCATAAATATGTTGCAATAAGTTTATACCAATTATTTGGACGTGGTTGCAAATGTTTTAGCTATTATATCTTCATATGAGATTATTTAAAAGATGTCAAATGACAAGCAACTTTGTTCATTATACAACAGAAATGAGCACAACTTATATCTGTCTTCATATTGGCCTTTCTATACACAATGTTTACATCAGAGAATTGAACACAAAGACTAGCCAAATTACATGTCTGTTTTGCTTGATCAAGAAGCAGATTTATTTCTGGACCTCTTAATACACTCTTTTTGCAATGTTATCTTATTTTCTTTCTAATTTAACTAATTTTTCTAAACAAATTATCACCGGTCACCAATTCTATGTAACTTGATTCCTAGTGATATTTGTGCTAATTGATTGGGACTATATAAACTCTTTATCCAAGCCAAAAGTTGGCTAGAATTGTGTTTTTTATTTGGATCATGAACTATTTTTAATTGAAGTGAGTATTCGAATTGGAGTGAAAGTGGAAGTTTTTATTCTAGGGAATAGATTGGTAAATTAACAAATTCATTGGAAAAGTTTATTAACATATTTATTTAATAAATTTCTATCAATGGCTAAAAGTTTATTAAAATTACAAAAATAATATATTTTTATTTACTTTTTTATTATTATTCAAACATATATGTTTATTTGGAAATTTTTTTCAAATAAATATATACTTCTAATATTTTTATTTAATAGTTTTTTTATCAACGACTAAAAGTTTATTAACATATAATATATTTTTATTATTATTCAAACATATATGTTTATTTGGAAAAAAATTTCAAATAAACGTATACTTCTTATTTTTTTTACTAATCTAACAATGTTTATAAATAAAAAATTATATTAAATAAAATTTATTTTCGTTTATTTGAATTGTTTTACTTTTTTTTATTTAAAAAACAATCAATATATATGTATATAAACAAACAAATTGCTTCTTTTGACAAATGGTTGCTACAAAACGGAGATGGATCAAACTATGATATCATTGATGAATAACTTATTGAAATTCCTTCTAATGTCTACATGAATTCAATCGGAGATCCAATGCAGTCGATAGTGCAAGCTACGTACCCATCGTTATTACAAAACTATAGAAATCCTACGTACTTAACTGAACGAGCTATTTTAACACCAAAAAAATGGGATGGTTCATGAGTTGAACGACATAATTATGGATACAATTTCGGGTGAAGGGATAACCTACCTTAGTTCTGACAGTGTATGCAAAGGACGTGTAAAGACAAATGATGAGACCTCTTGCAAATAACATTAATATTAATCCAAGTAGTGTTTCAACTAACTTATTACCATCGAAATGAAACGTTTTTTAACAAGCTCAAACAATAAGTTAAACTCTAGTTGCCAAACATGGCTTGAATCAACATCTTTATTTTAAAACATTTTTTAAACATATAATTGGAAAAAGGATTGTATAATCCTTATGATGAAAGGGTCATCAAACACATGAATCAAATCAAAAGTTTGGAATTCATAAATGATATCACTTTTTAACTTTTATATATATAACAGATGATTAATTCATGCACAAGGTGGGAAGGGGAGATGACAGAAACCGCTAATTTTAATGATACCAGGCCACCCTTGCCTTTCTGGGTATTTACATATACATGTCTCCTGTTCCTTTAATATTCCACAACATTTTGCTGTGGGTATTCCACCCTCTTTTAGCTGCTCTCCACAAGCATCCAGTAGCACAGTTACATCACAATTTGCTGCCTCTGCCACTTCCACCTGTCCTGAGAGAAGCAGCACCATGGCCACTACACCAACAATAACAATAGCACTAGCGGTCTGCTTCATTATGAATGAACACACTATCTTGGAAGAGCAAGGAATAGAGAAAGGTGGTAGACAACTAGATATGACACAATGAAAATGGATTTTGCTAGATTATTTATATATGTTCTCGGATATACGTTCATTAATTACACGAGATTTTTGTATAAGACAATCCCAAAAATAGCCCAAATCTTCATACGCGTCCATCTTTTAGCCCGAGTTTTTAGTTGTTTACCAATTTAGGCAAAAGATCACAAGTGAATTTTACAATTGTGTGGTCCATTTGCAATTTGCAATATTTCTGAATTTTTGTACAATCCAAAATATCTAGGGACACATCATGAAAATTTTTAAACAAATAAATATTAAAGAAGTATTAAATACCCTCTTCAATACATTTAAATGTATTTAAGATGATATAAAATCCGCGTTTTGATATGTTAATACTACATATATACAATCTTAAGTACCTTTTAAACACCCTCTTAATTTGAATTTTAGATGATAAAATGTATTTTAATGTACAAAATGGAAGTCACTAATTGCAAATAGAATGTATTTAACACATTATTTTTTAAAAAATCACAATTTGCATATAACATAAACTAATTAAAAACATACAAATCGCAAATGGATCTTATATTTGCAAAGCCATTTATGATTTTCTGATTAAATTGGAGGCAAAACTTAAAGTCTAGACTACAAAGCGAATGAGTCAGAAGATTTGGACTATTTTCGGCATCAACCACCTTTTGTATTTATAATGATTCCTAAATTTACCATATATTTTATTTATTTCCTCCATCTCAAAATAAGTGTTTACAATTCTATTTTGGTTTGTTATAAAATAAATGTTCATCTTTACTCATAAACTGAAGATACATGCTGCTATTATAAGTCCTTATCCGTATGTATTTGATGACATAATAAACTTAGAAGAAATTTGAAACCACAAGCAATCCTTCCAAAATAAACTTAGATCCACAAGTTTCAAACATAAATACACATATCCAAGCACTTAGAATCATTCCCCAAACATCTTATATCAAAATCTCCATTTTGACCAAAACCCTACTTTTGACCTAACTTCCCCAAAATCCTTCAAACCGAAATTTGAGAAACATAAACACTAGGAAGTTATCAATGGAGAATTTATGACTCATAATAAAGTTTATAAATTATGAGGATGAACTCACCACTTAGGTTTTGGTGAAAACCTAGAAAACCCCAAATTTCTTGAAGATGGAGGTGATGATGATTAGCTTTTGACCTTTGCTTCCAATTCACCACCAAATACTCTTGGATAATCACAAAACTAACAATATATCATGGAAAAACTCAAAAAAACGAAACCGTATGGTTTAGTTTGCTGTTTGGGGTGTTAAACCACCCAAATTGGACCGCGCACACCCCTACCTTACTCCAGTTGTGCAAATCCACCACATACTCGATACGAAAAGATTAATTATCGAAATATGCTTGACAAAATTAAGATATCGAAACCATAATAAATGCTTTAAAACGTTCACATAAGATCACACGTTTTTAAAAAACACGGTAAGAGAACTCACGTGAAGCTTAACACACCACCGCACGTCCTAACGACTAAAATGCTCTAACGGAATACGTGAACAAATATGATTAGAAAAGGTGTTAAAACATCTTATTGATCCATCTAAACACTTTATATAAACCTCTAAGTAGCCCCTTTAAACGATGCTCCAATTCCTCTCAAATGAGAAGCAGAAAAGTCGGAAACGTGTTGAAACACTGTCCCACGCGACATGCGCCGCGACCCAAATCGTGCCAGCTATAGCTAACAAAAAACCAAGATTAAACCAGAAAATTGTTGGAACTATATGTATATTAATCGTACATATATTATTTCAAAGTAATCAACTAAATACGATTACAGAGAAGAAAGAAGAAAATTTAAACAGAAGTTGAGGCTCGTGTGTAACACGATTCCCTTAAAGAGATTCGTCGTCTGTTCCAGGGTACAACACAGCGTCAACAGTAGTACAGCCGGAGATGACCACTTGCCTGGAAAAGTCGCCGGAATAGTCATATGCAGTAGAGATTTTGAGAGAGTTGTGTTGTGTGTATCAGAATGCAACCTGACTCCTCGTTTTTATATTGAAGATTGAAACCAAAATAATTAATATTGAATTAACCAATAATTAAACGATATATTATTTATAATCTCGACAAGATTAACAAGATTAATTCGTAATTAACCGGTAAATAAACATAATAATTATTCATCTTTAATGCATTGGAGGTTTCATAATCGAAATCAGCAACAGTGCACGGCGCGGGTTAACCCGCGGCACAACCTGCCCGAGTCACTGGATCAAAATGAAAATTACCAAAAACCAAGCTGCATGAACTCAAGATTTCGGAGCTGCATTCGTCTCCGCAGGTCGCGCCCACAACACAAGTTCGGTGTTTTTAGCTTACGAAATTTTCAATCGGCACCCCCTGCGTGAGGATAGGTGAAGGAGTAAAACTATTCAAAGGAACTCGTAAACCCCTCACACTTCCATGGTTATAAACCATTAAAGTTTTACTCCTTCTTCCTATGTGGGACACTTTCCCACACCCACTTGGTTTTTACTAAGTTCAACCAAATACTCAACTTTGAGTATCGATTTCTCATTCACACACACTCCGTTTTGGACACATTATATATTGTTTCGAAGCTCTCGTATAGGATAACACAAACCCACTAAGAGTTAATTATGTGTAATATATATATATATATACATGTATATATAAATGTGTCCAAAGTTAGTAAAAACATATATTTTTACTAAATTTTCCAACAAAAATTTCATTTCTCATCCATACGCTTGAATCAATGCTCACTATTATCCATCCCAATGAACCTCTTAACACATTTCTAAACCACATTTAATCATCTAACACCAAGAGAGCCCAAGATCCCAAATTAAAATCATAGATCAATCCCTTTCTTAGTGAAACTCTGAACTTAGGATGAATTGTATTTATTATCATAAGATTCATGAGGAAAACATGATTACACAAAAGATCTAACACTAAATCCGACCAAATTAATTGATTTACATAAAGAATATAACATTTACTTATAAAAGGTTCACATGAACCCTAGATCCCAAAATCAAAAAGCATAAACTCCATTATGGAGAAACTCAAGCATAAAGTTAAGATTTTCACCTTTATAGGATGATTTCTCCACTCCTCCGTCTTCAGGTCTTCAAAATCCTCTAAGAGAGCATATTTCTATTCAAAGTCCCATTTTCTCTCTCACACACAAGAAAGTTACGATATCAGGTGTGGAAGAATGAGAAGAAATCCTCCTTTTCATCACCAAGTTACAAAAATGGTCATTTCAAATAACAAAGTGTTCAAATTTTATTACCCAATCCAATACTGACAAATTTAAGATATGGTTTATTACAGTAATAGTTTTGGAAGTCAACTAAAAACACCTCGTAAGACATATTCCTTAAAAGTTTAATTCGATTCAATTTGGAAAAATATATTATTTCCGCAATCGACATAAAATTGACTTTCCCTTGGGTCAAACCACGTCAACTTTTTTCCTCCGATCAAAACCACGACGTTGCGAGACTTTAAACCACCTTAAACGTACACCCGCTCGAAAAAATATTCATGGGTCTACCATCCAAGCCAAAAGTTGGCTTGAATTCTTTCCTCTATTATCCATGATCTATCTTTAATTAAAATGTGAGTGTCCGACTTGGAGGTAAATGAGGTGGAAGTCTTTTTTTTTTTTAATTAAACTACATAGATCGGTAAACCAATTCATCTCAAACATCAATGTATTATCACTTTGTTGCTCTTAATAAACTCATCCGAAAACATCAATCTACATAGATTGCTAAATTAACCAATTCATTTGAAAGTATAGAATTTATTAAATCAATTTTCTATTATACAAATACATAGTAATTATAACATGAATTAGTAATTAAAATCATTTCATAAGTTCTTTACTGAAAACGTTCAAACATTTTTCCAAAAACAGAGTCTTCCATAACTTGAAGTTAAGATCGTGACATAATTCACATCTAAATAAATTTGAAGATAACATAGCTACTCGAAGTTCAAGAAAACGTTGAAACTATTAAAGGAAATAAATAAGTAAAAAAGGTTCACCGTAGTTATTGTTTCATCACATATGTAAAAGGATATCTAGACAAGAAGGAGAGGGTTGAACGAGACGGTTTATTGGATCATCACTTTTGATTTTTTGTAATCGTTTCGATCATGGAGATAAATAAATTGATCTCTTGAACTAAGTTTGTTCAATAAATTTCTAGTTTGTGTCAAAGATGGTTATTTGAACAAGAATCCATCAAACTTAATATAAGTACATGAATTTAAAAAACAATCTCAGAAAAGGCCCAATTAACTGCAAATGTATTTTTGTGTCAAAGAGGACAAATAATTCTCTTCAAAGTTCGTATGATTACAAATTAATAACAATAATGTTAACTGGAGCATCAAGATAAATATGCTACTTGGAAGACATGATATGTGGGATATCGTCAAAACATGGTTACATGGAGCAAGATGTTGCTAATCTATCCCAAGTGCAAATGAACAAACCATATAACTATCTTAGAAATCACATGGTGTGTCACACCATTCTAAAAAAGCCAACCATTGGATGAAGTTTTTGTGTCAGTAGTGGGCATGTGGAAGGGGGATTTGTATCCCTTTGGTCAAACCACATCGACTTTTCCCTCTAATCAAACCCACGACTTTGTGGGACTTTAAACCACCTTAAGCGTGCAACCGCTCAAAAAAAATTCCTTAGTTTGCCATCGAAGCCAAAAGTTGGCTTGAATTCTTACCTATATTATCCATGATCTATCTTTAATTAAAATGTGAGTGTCCGACTAGGAGGTAAATGAGGTGGAAGAATTTTTTTTTTAATTAAACTACATAGATCGGTAAACCAATTCATCCAAAAACATCAATCTATTATATCACTTTGCTATTTTAAAATACATAGTAATTAAAGACTAAATTGTTAATTGAAATCATTTCATAAGTACATTACTGAAAACGTTCAATCATATTCTTCCCAAAACAGTCTTCAAGAACGAACATATATAACTTGAAATTAATGTTGGGACATAATTCACTTCTAATTCAATTGCAAGAAAACGTGGTTACGTGATCCAAGACCATCTTGTGTTCAAAATAGTTGCAAACAAAACCCACATCCTCAAAAAGTTAGCACTTACCATTTGGAACATGTGTTGTGAGTGGTTGTACTTTTAGAAAGAAATCAATACAAAAATAAACACTCCTCAAGTTTCTTCGTGAGATATTTCAATTTGCACTTTGAGTTCTTGTAATTTGAAATCGTTTGATTGAGCATCCTTTCCCGTTGAAGACAACTAGTCAAAACGGTAAACGGATCACTACTCGAAGTTTAAGACAACGTTGATTACTCTCGCTACATTAATATTATCGGGTCATAATTCACATTAATTCCATATGTGTGAGAGATCCATGTTACCCTTTCCTAACCAGAAAGAAAAATTTATTGTATTTATTTATTTTTTGTAAGCATAGTTTCAGATGCCAATAGTCCAATATATTTTTAAAATTTATAAAATCTATGATTTTAGATAAAATTGAATAGGAGTTTGTTGCCTTTAATTTTCTTGATTAGTCCAATAATAAGCCTGTTGGACCGTGATCCAATGGATCAAATGGTATCCATCAGAAAATTAGGGTTAATTTCACGGAGGCCGATAAAATCTTTGCTATATATACTCGCTTCTGCTCTTCTACATTGCCATCGAATTCTTCGCTGCCGCCATGTATGAAGTCGTGAATTCTTATCATCCAATATACGCTTCTCACTCACATCCCTCATTCACTGTAAGCGATTTTTATTTAATCTAATTCTTTTGTTGTGTATTTCGTTAGGATATATATCGATCGTTAGCAAATTACTTTCTTCCATCTTTTCAATCGATTGGGTTTGCAAAGGGTTTATGCTTGCTAGCAGTAACTAATTTTCTTCACACAAATTTAGCGAGATTTTTGCATATATAGACAAGAAATAATTTTCTATTGTTTTGTAAGGACAATGATGATCAATCACAAAATAGATGCTAGAAAATTTGCAAAAAGTTTCTTCTGTGGACTTCTTTAAAAAACACTTGATTTATTACATCCCGAACTGATTAATTGTTTTTGTAGTGTTTTTAATGAAACCAGTTTTTGTAAGAATATATAATGATATTGGGTGAATAATAAACTTTAGTAATGTCCTAAACGTTAAAAAAAACAGCTCGTCTTTATATGAACATCGTATCAGGCTACTTTAGGTAAAACCAAAGTCCGTTCTTAATATGTTGCTAACAGTAAACATCAACGGATTTTGTTTCTTTATAGGTCGTTGCTCTCAGCAGGTTTTCTAGTGGCTGCTGGAAACAATCTTCGTTCGAAGTTATCAAACAACTTGAGGCGGCTTCTGGAAGCCAACCTGTGGCAACTTCTTCTAGCGAATGTGAAATGTACATTAATTTTATCATCCACCTTTAATGTTACCTTAGAATAGTCTAATGAACTCCTAAATAAGGCCCAGTAAGGACTATATAACAGTTTCTACTATGTAGGGACTAGGGACCATCACAACGTAAACTCGACCCTTAGATGAAGTGCGTTTTCATTTTTTTACTTTATTATATTATATGACATTACTTGATTTGTTATTGTTATTTCTCTTTGTTTTCTGACATGCACATTTCTTGCTGCAGTTCAACGTTTCTGGTGAGGTCACCAAGAATGGATGTTGTTACAACCTCAATGTTCATAGCATTTCGCAAGGTTCTACACTTTACACTTCATGCTGCTTTTGCACCTCACATAATAGTTTCTACCATTAGGGACCATGATGACAATGAGCTTGATATATAAACTGTGAGTGGGATTGAGGGTGCATTAATAATGATGATAGGATTTTCTATACTAATTTCATGGCAACTTCACTTCTAATTTAGAGTATGTTGCTTGCGAGACCCCATTGATAGCAAAAGATGTCCAACTTCACTATTCACAGTCTTCTGTCCTTCTGTGAGCATGCTAAAGATTTAAACTTCTTGTCCTCTATGCAGTTTATCTGTGCGAGTAGCAGAGATCAACAGATTTGGTTCACTACACCATGTCAAGGGTCCATATACCATTCAAGGTGAGAAAGAGTCTAGTGCATTTCTAGAATCATTGATGAAATGCTTGAGAGACTATAGGTTTGGACTAGACATTGGGTTCGTTCAAGAGATTATAGAACAGCGTCCTGGTGCAGGAGCCTGTTCAGGATATATCTTATGCAAAGACCGCCTAACTGATTCATCCTTAACAATTGTAAAAAAAAAAAAAAAGATTAAGATTAAGGAGGGTGTGAAGGCTACGGGTGGAGATGTCGTATCTAGCAAAAGGGGGCGCATGCATAGTAGTTACACAATCAACGAGGGTAAGGTACCAGATTTTACTTAGTTGTTGCACAACAAGAAAATTGGTTTTGTAAGATGTCAACAATGTTCAATTGTTTTAATAGACTCTTTTTTGACATATGTTTATAGGCCAAACTATCTTGTGTTTTTCATAAATATGTTGCAATAAGTTTATACCAATTATTTGGACGTGGTTGCAAATGTTTTAGCTATTATATCTTCATATGAGATTATTTAAAAGATGTCAAATGACAAGCAACTTTGTTCATTATACAACAGAAATGAGCACAACTTATATCTGTCTTCATATTGGCCTTTCTATACACAATGTTTACATCAGAGAATTGAACACAAAGACTAGCCAAATTACATGTCTGTTTTGCTTGATCAAGAAGCAGATTTATTTCTGGACCTCTTAATACACTCTTTTTGCAATGTTATCTTATTTTCTTTCTAATTTAACTAATTTTTCTAAACAAATTATCACCGGTCACCAATTCTATGTAACTTGATTCCTAGTGATATTTGTGCTAATTGATTGGGACTATATAAACTCTTTATCCAAGCCAAAAGTTGGCTAGAATTGTGTTTTTTATTTGGATCATGAACTATTTTTAATTGAAGTGAGTATTCGAATTGGAGTGAAAGTGGAAGTTTTTATTCTAGGGAATAGATTGGTAAATTAACAAATTCATTGGAAAAGTTTATTAACATATTTATTTAATAAATTTCTATCAATGGCTAAAAGTTTATTAAAATTACAAAAATAATATATTTTTATTTACTTTTTTATTATTATTCAAACATATATGTTTATTTGGAAATTTTTTTCAAATAAATATATACTTCTAATATTTTTATTTAATAGTTTTTTTATCAACGACTAAAAGTTTATTAACATATAATATATTTTTATTATTATTCAAACATATATGTTTATTTGGAAAAAAATTTCAAATAAACGTATACTTCTTATTTTTTTTACTAATCTAACAATGTTTATAAATAAAAAATTATATTAAATGAAATTTATTTACGTTTATTTGAATTGTTTTACTTTTTTTTATTTAAAAAACAATCAATATATATGTATATAAACAAACAAATTGCTTCTTTTGACAAATGGTTGCTACAAAACGGAGATGGATCAAACTATGATATCATTGATGAAGAACTTATTGAAATTCCTTCTAATGTCTACATGAATTCAATCGGAGATCCAATGCAGTCGATAGTGCAAGCTACGTACCCATCGTTATTACAAAACTATAGAAATCCTACGTACTTAACTGAACGAGCTATTTTAACACCAAAAAAATGGGATGGTTCATGAGTTGAACGACATAATTATGGATACAATTTCGGGTGAAGGGATAACCTACCTTAGTTCTGACAGTGTATGCAAAGGACGTGTAAAGACAAATGATGAGACCTCTTGCAAATAACATTAATATTAATCCAAGTAGTGTTTCAACTAACTTATTACCATCGAAATGAAACGTTTTTTAACAAGCTCAAACAATAAGTTAAACTCTAGTTGCCAAACATGGCTTGAATCAACATCTTTATTTTAAAACATTTTTTAAACATATAATTGGAAAAAGGATTGTATAATCCTTATGATGAAAGGGTCATCAAACACATGAATCAAATCAAAAGTTTGGAATTCATAAATGATATCACTTTTTAACTTTTATATATATAACAGATGATTAATTCATGCACAAGGTGGGAAGGGGAGATGACAGAAACCGCTAATTTTAATGATACCAGGCCACCCTTGCCTTTCTGGGTATTTACATATACATGTCTCCTGTTCCTTTAATATTCCACAACATTTTGCTGTGGGTATTCCACCCTCTTTTAGCTGCTCTCCACAAGCATCCAGTAGCACAGTTACATCACAATTTGCTGCCTCTGCCACTTCCACCTGTCCTGAGAGAAGCAGCACCATGGCCACTACACCAACAATAACAATAGCACTAGCGGTCTGCTTCATTATGAATGAACACACTATCTTGGAAGAGCAAGGAATAGAGAAAGGTGGTAGACAACTAGATATGACACAATGAAAAGGGATTTTGCTAGATTATTTATATATGTTCTCGGATATACGTTCATTAATTACACGAGATTTTTGTATAAGACAATCCCAAAAATAGCCCAAATCTTCATACGCGTCCATCTTTTAGCCCGAGTTTTTAGTTATTTACCAATTTAGGCAAAAGATCACAAGTGAATTTTACAATTGTGTGGTCCATTTGCAATTTGCAATATTTCTGAATTTTTGTACAATCCAAAATATCTAGGGACACATCATGAAAATTTTTAAACAAATAAATATTAAAGAAGTATTAAATACCCTCTTCAATACATTTAAATGTATTTAAGATGATATAAAATCCGCGTTTTGATATGTTAATACTACATATATACAATCTTAAGTACCTTTTAAACACCCTCTTAATTTGAATTTTAGAAGATAAAATGTATTTTAATGTACAAAATGGAAGTCACTAATTGCAAATAGAATGTATTTAACACATTATTTTTTAAAAAATCACAATTTGCATATAACATAAACTAATTAAAAACATACAAATCGCAAATGGATCTTATATTTGCAAAGCCATTTATGATTTTCTGATTAAATTGGAGGCAACACTTAAAGTCTAGACTACAAAGCGAATGAGTCAGAAGATTTGGACTATTTTCGGCATCAACCACCTTTTGTATTTATAATGATTCCTAAATTTACCATATATTTTATTTATTTCCTCCATCTCAAAATAAGTGTTTACAATTCTATTTTGGTTTGTCATAAAATAAATGTTCATCTTTACTCATAAACTGAAGATACATGCTGCTATTATAAGTCCTTATCCGTATGTATTTGATGACATAATAAACTTAGAAGAAATTTGAAACCACAAGCAATCCTTCCAAAATAAACTTAGATCCACAAGTTTCAAACATAAATACACATATCCAAGCACTTAGAATCATTCCCCAAACATCTTATATCAAAATCTCCATTTTGACCAAAACCCTACTTTTGACCTAACTTCCCCAAAATCCTTCAAACCGAAATTTGAGAAACATAAACACTAGGAAGTTATCAATGGAGAATTTATGACTCATAATAAAGTTTATAAATTATGAGGATGAACTCACCACTTAGGTTTTGGTGAAAACCTAGAAAACCCCAAATTTCTTGAAGATGGAGGTGATGATGATTAGCTTTTGACCTTTGCTTCCAATTCACCACCAAATACTCTTGGATAATCACAAAACTAACAATATATCATGGAAAAACTCAAAAAAACGAAACCGTATGGTTTAGTTTGCTGTTTGGGGTGTTAAACCACCCAAATTGGACCGCGCACACCCCTACCTTACTCCAGTTGTGCAAATCCACCACATACTCGATACGAAAAGATTAATTATCGAAATATGCTTGACAAAATTAAGATATCGAAACCATAATAAATGCTTTAAAACGTTCACATAAGATCACACGTTTTTAAAAAACACGGTAAGAGAACTCACGTGAAGCTTAACACACCACCGCACGTCCTAACGACTAAAATGCTCTAACGGAATACGTGAACAAATATGATTAGAAAAGGTGTTAAAACATCTTATTGATCCATCTAAACACTTTATATAAACCTCTAAGTAGCCCCTTTAAACGATGCTCCAATTCCTCTCAAATGAGAAGCGGAAAAGTCGGAAACGTGTTGAAACACTGTCCCACGCGACATGCGCCGCGACCCAAATCGTGCCAGCTATAGCTAACAAAAAACCAAGATTAAACCAGAAAATTGTTGGAACTATATGTATATTAATCGTACATATATTATTTCAAAGTAATCAACTAAATACGATTACAGAGAAGAAAGAAGAAAATTTAAACAGAAGTTGAGGCTCGTGTGTAACACGATTCCCTTAAAGAGATTCGTCGTCTGTTCCAGGGTACAACACAGCGTCAACAGTAGTACAGCCGGAGATGACTACTTGCCTGGAAAAGTCGCCGGAATAGTCATATGCAGTAGAGATTTTGAGAGAGTTGTGTTGTGTGTATCAGAATGCAACCTGACTCCTCGTTTTTATATTGAAGATTGAAACCAAAATAATTAATATTGAATTAACCAATAATTAAACGATATATTATTTATAATCTCGACAAGATTAACTCGTAATTAACCGGTAAATAAACATAATAATTATTCATCTTTAATGCATTGGAGGTTTCATAATCGAAATCAGCAACAGTGCACGGCGCGGGTTAACCCGCGGCACAACCTGCCCGAGTCACTGGATCAAAATGAAAATTACCAAAAACCAAGCTGCATGAACTCAAGATTTCGGAGCTGCATTCGTCTCCGCAGGTCGCGCCCACAACACAAGTTCGGTGTTTTTAGCTTACGAAATTTTCAATCGGCACCCCCTGCGTGAGGATAGGTGAAGGAGTAAAACTATTCAAAGGAACTCGTAAACCCCTCACACTTCCATGGTTATAAACCATTAAAGTTTTACTCCTTCTTCCTATGTGGGACACTTTCCCACACCCACTTGGTTTTTACTAAGTTCAACCAAATACTCAACTTTGAGTATCGATTTCTCATTCACACACACTCCGTTTTGGACACATTATATATTGTTTCGAAGCTCTCGTATAGGATAACACAAACCCACTAAGAGTTAATTATGTGTAATATATATATATATATATATATATATATATAAATGTGTCCAAAGTTAGTAAAAACATATATTTTTACTAAATTTTCCAACAAAAATTTCATTTCTCATCCATACGCTTGAATCAATGCTCACTATTATCCATCCCAATGAACCTCTTAACACATTTCTAAACCACATTTAATCATCTAACACCAAGAGAGCCCAAGATCCCAAATTAAAATCATAGATCAATCCCTTTCTTAGTGAAACTCTGAACTTAGGATGAATTGTATTTATTATCATAAGATTCATGAGGAAAACATGATTACACAAAAGATCTAACACTAAATCCGACCAAATTAATTGATTTACATAAAGAATATAACATTTACTTATAAAAGGTTCACATGAACCCTAGATCCCAAAATCAAAAAGCATAAACTCCATTATGGAGAAACTCAAGCATAAAGTTAAGATTTTCACCTTTATAGGATGATTTCTCCACTCCTCCGTCTTCAGGTCTTCAAAATCCTCTAAGAGAGCATATTTCTATTCAAAGTCCCATTTTCTCTCTCACACACAAGAAAGTTACGATATCAGGTGTGGAAGAATGAGAAGAAATCCTCCTTTATATCACCAAGTTACAAAAATGGTCATTTCAAATAACAAAGTGTTCAAATTTTATTACCCAATCCAATACTGACAAATTTAAGATATGGTTTATTACAGTAATAGTTTTGGAAGTCAACTAAAAACACCTCGTAAGACATATTCCTTAAAAGTTTAATTCGATTCAATTTGGAAAAATATATTATTTCCGCAATCGACATAAAATTGACTTTCCCTTGGGTCAAACCACGTCAACTTTTTTCCTCCGATCAAAACCACGACGTTGCGAGACTTTAAACCACCTTAAACGTGCACCCGCTCGAAAAAATATTCATGGGTCTACCATCCAAGCCAAAAGTTGGCTTGAATTCTTTCCTCTATTATCCATGATCTATCTTTAATTAAAATGTGAGTGTCCGACTTGGAGGTAAATGAGGTGGAAGTCTTTTTTTTTTTAATTAAACTACATAGATCGGTAAACCAATTCATCTCAAACATCAATGTATTATCACTTTGTTGCTCTTAATAAACTCATCCGAAAACATCAATCTACATAGATTGCTAAATTAACCAATTCATTTGAAAGTATAGAATTTATTAAATCAATTTTCTATTATACAAATACATAGTAATTATAACATGAATTAGTAATTAAAATCATTTCATAAGTTCTTTACTGAAAACGTTCAAACATTTTTCTAAAAACAGAGTCTTCCATAACTTGAAGTTAAGATCGTGACATAATTCACATCTAAATAAATTTGAAGATAACATAGCTACTCGAAGTTCAAGAAAACGTTGAAACTATTAAAGGAAATAAATAAGTAAAAAAGGTTCACCGTAGTTATTGTTTCATCACATATGTAAAAGGATATCTAGACAAGAAGGAGAGGGTTGAACGAGACGGTTTATTGGATCATCACTTTTGATTTTTTGTAATCGTTTCGATCATGGAGATAAATAAATTGATCTCTTGAACTAAGTTTGTTCAATAAATTTCTAGTTTGTGTCAAAGATGGTTATTTGAACAAGAATCCATCAAACTTAATATAAGTACATGAATTTAAAAAACAATCTCAGAAAAGGCCCAATTAACTGCAAATGTATTTTTGTGTCAAAGAGGACAAATAATTCTCTTCAAAGTTCGTATGATTACAAATTAATAACAATAATGTTAACTGGAGCATCAAGATAAATATGCTACTTGGAAGACATGATATGTGGGATATCGTCAAAACATGGTTACATGGAGCAAGATGTTGCTAATCTATCCCAAGTGCAAATGAACAAACCATATAACTATCTTAGAAATCACATGGTGTGTCACACCATTCTAAAAAAGCCAACCATTGGATGAAGTTTTTGTGTCAGTAGTGGGCATGTGGAAGGGGGATTTGTATCCCTTTGGTCAAACCACATCGACTTTTCCCTCTAATCAAACCCACGACTTTGTGGGACTTTAAACCACCTTAAGCGTGCAACCGCTCAAAAAAAATTCCTTAGTTTGCCATCGAAGCCAAAAGTTGGCTTGAATTCTTACCTATATTATCCATGATCTATCTTTAATTAAAATGTGAGTGTCCGACTAGGAGGTAAATGAGGTGGAAGAATTTTTTTTTTAATTAAACTACATAGATCGGTAAACCAATTCATCCAAAAACATCAATCTATTATATCACTTTGCTATTTTAAAATACATAGTAATTAAAGACTAAATTGTTAATTGAAATCATTTCATAAGTACATTACTGAAAACGTTCAATCATATTCTTCCCAAAACAGTCTTCAAGAACGAACATATATAACTTGAAATTAATGTTGGGACATAATTCACTTCTAATTCAATTGCAAGAAAACGTGGTTACGTGATCCAAGACCATCTTGTGTTCAAAATAGTTGCAAACAAAACCCACATCCTCAAAAAGTTAGCACTTACCATTTGGAACATGTGTTGTGAGTGGTTGTACTTTTAGAAAGAAATCAATACAAAAATAAACACTCCTCAAGTTTCTTCGTGAGATATTTCAATTTGCACTTTGAGTTCTTGTAATTTGAAATCGTTTGATTGAGCATCCTTTCCCGTTGAAGACAACTAGTCAAAACGGTAAACGGATCACTACTCGAAGTTTAAGACAACGTTGATTACTCTCGCTACATTAATATTATCGGGTCATAATTCACATTAATTCCATATGTGTGAGAGATCCATGTTACCCTTTCCTAACCAGAAAGAAAAATTTATTGTATTTATTTATTTTTTGTAAGCATAGTTTCAGATGCCAATAGTCCAATATATTTTTAAAATTTATAAAATCTATGATTTTAGATAAAATTGAATAGGAGTTTGTTGCCTTTAATTTTCTTGATTAGTCCAATAATAAGCCTGTTGGACCGTGATCCAATGGATCAAATGGTATCCATCAGAAAATTAGGGTTAATTTCACGGAGGCCGATAAAATCTTTGCTATATATACTCGCTTCTGCTCTTCTACATTGCCATCGAATTCTTCGCTGCCGCCATGTATGAAGTCGTGAATTCTTATCATCCAATATACGCTTCTCACTCACATCCCTCATTCACTGTAAGCGATTTTTATTTAATCTAATTCTTTTGTTGTGTATTTCGTTAGGATATATATCGATCGTTAGCAAATTACTTTCTTCCATCTTTTCAATCGATTGGGTTTGCAAAGGGTTTATGCTTGCTAGCAGTAACTAATTTTCTTCACACAAATTTAGCGAGATTTTTGCATATATAGACAAGAAATAATTTTCTATTGTTTTGTAAGGACAATGATGATCAATCACAAAATAGATGCTAGAAAATTTGCAAAAAGTTTCTTCTGTGGACTTCTTTAAAAAACACTTGATTTATTACATCCCGAACTGATTAATTGTTTTTGTAGTGTTTTTAATGAAACCAGTTTTTGTAAGAATATATAATGATATTGGGTGAATAATAAACTTTAGTAATGTCCTAAACGTTAAAAAAAACAGCTCGTCTTTATATGAACATCGTATCAGGCTACTTTAGGTAAAACCAAAGTCCGTTCTTAATATGTTGCTAACAGTAAACATCAACGGATTTTGTTTCTTTATAGGTCGTTGCTCTCAGCAGGTTTTCTAGTGGCTGCTGGAAACAATCTTCGTTCGAAGTTATCAAACAACTTGAGGCGGCTTCTGGAAGCCAACCTGTGGCAACTTCTTCTAGCGAATGTGAAATGTACATTAATTTTATCATCCACCTTTAATGTTACCTTAGAATAGTCTAATGAACTCCTAAATAAGGCCCAGTAAGGACTATATAACAGTTTCTACTATGTAGGGACTAGGGACCATCACAACGTAAACTCGACCCTTAGATGAAGTGCGTTTTCATTTTTTTACTTTATTATATTATATGACATTACTTGATTTGTTATTGTTATTTCTCTTTGTTTTCTGACATGCACATTTCTTGCTGCAGTTCAACGTTTCTGGTGAGGTCACCAAGAATGGATGTTGTTACAACCTCAATGTTCATAGCATTTCGCAAGGTTCTACACTTTACACTTCATGCTGCTTTTGCACCTCACATAATAGTTTCTACCATTAGGGACCATGATGACAATGAGCTTGATATATAAACTGTGAGTGGGATTGAGGGTGCATTAATAATGATGATAGGATTTTCTATACTAATTTCATGGCAACTTCACTTCTAATTTAGAGTATGTTGCTTGCGAGACCCCATTGATAGCAAAAGATGTCCAACTTCACTATTCACAGTCTTCTGTCCTTCTGTGAGCATGCTAAAGATTTAAACTTCTTGTCCTCTATGCAGTTTATCTGTGCGAGTAGCAGAGATCAACAGATTTGGTTCACAACACCATGTCAAGGGTCCATATACCATTCAAGGTGAGAAAGAGTCTAGTGCATTTCTAGAATCATTGATGAAATGCTTGAGAGACTATAGGTTTGGACTAGACATTGGGTTCGTTCAAGAGATTATAGAACAGCGTCCTGGTGCAGGAGCCTGTTCAGGATATATCTTATGCAAAGACCGCCTAACTGATTCATCCTTAACAATTGTAAAAAAAAAAAAAAAAGATTAAGATTAAGGAGGGTGTGAAGGCTACGGGTGGAGATGTCGTATCTAGCAAAAGGGGGCGCATGCATAGTAGTTACACAATCAACGAGGGTAAGGTACCAGATTTTACTTAGTTGTTGCACAACAAGAAAATTGGTTTTGTAAGATGTCAACAATGTTCAATTGTTTTAATAGACTCTTTTTTGACATATGTTTATAGGCCAAACTATCTTGTGTTTTTCATAAATATGTTGCAATAAGTTTATACCAATTATTTGGACGTGGTTGCAAATGTTTTAGCTATTATATCTTCATATGAGATTATTTAAAAGATGTCAAATGACAAGCAACTTTGTTCATTATACAACAGAAATGAGCACAACTTATATCTGTCTTCATATTGGCCTTTCTATACACAATGTTTACATCAGAGAATTGAACACAAAGACTAGCCAAATTACATGTCTGTTTTGCTTGATCAAGAAGCAGATTTATTTCTGGACCTCTTAATACACTCTTTTTGCAATGTTATCTTATTTTCTTTCTAATTTAACTAATTTTTCTAAACAAATTATCACCGGTCACCAATTCTATGTAACTTGATTCCTAGTGATATTTGTGCTAATTGATTGGGACTATATAAACTCTTTATCCAAGCCAAAAGTTGGCTAGAATTGTGTTTTTTATTTGGATCATGAACTATTTTTAATTGAAGTGAGTATTCGAATTGGAGTGAAAGTGGAAGTTTTTATTCTAGGGAATAGATTGGTAAATTAACAAATTCATTGGAAAAGTTTATTAACATATTTATTTAATAAATTTCTATCAATGGCTAAAAGTTTATTAAAATTACAAAAATAATATATTTTTATTTACTTTTTTATTATTATTCAAACATATATGTTTATTTGGAAATTTTTTTCAAATAAATATATACTTCTAATATTTTTATTTAATAGTTTTTTTATCAACGACTAAAAGTTTATTAACATATAATATATTTTTATTATTATTCAAACATATATGTTTATTTGGAAAAAAATTTCAAATAAACGTATACTTCTTATTTTTTTTACTAATCTAACAATGTTTATAAATAAAAAATTATATTAAATGAAATTTATTTACGTTTATTTGAATTGTTTTACTTTTTTTTATTTAAAAAACAATCAATATATATGTATATAAACAAACAAATTGCTTCTTTTGACAAATGGTTGCTACAAAACGGAGATGGATCAAACTATGATATCATTGATGAAGAACTTATTGAAATTCCTTCTAATGTCTACATGAATTCAATCGGAGATCCAATGCAGTCGATAGTGCAAGCTACGTACCCATCGTTATTACAAAACTATAGAAATCCTACGTACTTAACTGAACGAGCTATTTTAACACCAAAAAATGGGATGGTTCATGAGTTGAACGACATAATTATGGATACAATGTCGGGTGAAGGGATAACCTACCTTAGTTCTGACAGTGTATGCAAAGGACGTGTAAAGACAAATGATGAAGACCTCTTGCAAATAACATTAATATTAATCCAAGTAGTGTTTCAACTAACTTATTACCATCGAAATGAAACGTTTTTTAACAAGCTCAAACAATAAGTTAAACTCTAGTTGCCAAACATGGCTTGAATCAACATCTTTATTTTAAAACATTTTTTAAACATATAATTGGAAAAAGGATTGTATAATCCTTATGATGAAAGGGTCATCAAACACATGAATCAAATCAAAAGTTTGGAATTCATAAATGATATCACTTTTTAACTTTTATATATATAACAGATGATTAATTCATGCACAAGGTGGGAAGGGGAGATGACAGAAACCGCTAATTTTAATGATACCAGGCCACCCTTGCCTTTCTGGGTATTTACATATACATGTCTCCTGTTCCTTTAATATTCCACAACATTTTGCTGTGGGTATTCCACCCTCTTTTAGCTGCTCTCCACAAGCATCCAGTAGCACAGTTACATCACAAGTTGCTGCCTCTGCCACTTCCACCTGTCCTGAGAGAAGCAGCACCATGGCCACTACACCAACAATAACAATAGCACTAGCGGTCTGCTTCATTATGAATGAACACACTATCTTGGAAGAGCAAGGAATAGAGAAAGGTGGTAGACAACTAGATATGACACAATGAAAATGGATTTTGCTAGATTATTTATATATGTTCTCGGATAAACGTTCATTAATTACACGAGATTTTTGTATAAGACAATCCCAAAAATAGCCCAAATCTTCATACGCGTCCATCTTTTAGCCCGAGTTTTTAGTTATTTACCAATTTAGGCAAAAGATCACAAGTGAATTTTACAATTGTGTGGTCCATTTGCAATTTGCAATATTTCTGAATTTTTGTACAATCCAAAATATCTAGGGACACATCATGAAAATTTTTAAACAAATAAATATTAAAGAAGTATTAAATACCCTCTTAAATACATTTAAATGTATTTAAGATGATATAAAATCCGCGTTTTGATATGTTAATACTACATATATACAATCTTAAGTACCTTTTAAACACCCTCTTAATTTGAATTTTAGAAGATAAAATGTATTTTAATGTACAAAATGGAAGTCACTAATTGCAAATAGAATGTATTTAACCCATTATTTTTTAAAAAATCACAATTTGCATATAACATAAACTAATTAAAAACATACAAATCGCAAATGGATCTTATATTTGCAAAGCCATTTATGATTTTCTGATTAAATTGGAGGCAAAACTTAAAGTCTAGACTACAAAGCGAATGAGTCAGAAGATTTGGACTATTTTCGGCATCAACCACCTTTTGTATTTATAATGATTCCTAAATTTACCATATATTTTATTTATTTCCTCCATCTCAAAATAAGTGTTTACAATTCTATTTTGGTTTGTCATAAAATAAATGTTCATCTTTACTCATAAACTGAAGATACATGTTGCTATTATAAGTCCTTATCCGTATGTATTTGATGACATAATAAACTTAGAAGAAATTTGAAACCACAAGCAATCCTTCCAAAATAAACTTAGATCCACAAGTTTCAAACATAAATACACATATCCAAGCACTTAGAATCATTCCCCAAACATCTTATATCAAAATCTCTATTTTGACCAAAACCCTACTTTTGACCTAACTTCCCCAAAATCCTTCAAACCGAAATTTGAGAAACATAAACACTAGGAAGTTATCAATGGAGAATTTATGACTCATAATAAAGTTTATAAATTATGAGGATGAACTCACCACTTAGGTTTTGGTGAAAACCTAGAAAACCCCAAATTTCTTGAAGATGGAGGTGATGATGATTAGCTTTTGACCTTTGCTTCCAATTCACCACCAAATACTCTTGGATAATCACAAAACTAACAATATATCATGGAAAAACTCAAAAATACGAAACCGTATGGTTTAGTTTGCTGTTTGGGGTGTTAAACCACCCAAATTGGACCGCGCACACCCCTACCTTACTCCAGTTGTGCAAATCCACCACATACTCGATACGAAAAGATTAATTATCGAAATATGCTTGACAAAATTAAGATATCAAAACCATAATAAATGCTTTAAAACGTTCACATAAGATCACACGTTTTTAAAAAACACGGTAAGAGAACTCACGTGAAGCTTAACACACCACCGCACGTCCTAACGACTAAAATGCTCTAACGGAATACGTGAACAAATCTGATTAGAAAAGATGTTAAAACATCTTATTGATCCATCTAAACACTTTATATAAACCTCTAAGTAGCCCCTTTAAACGATGCTCCAATTCCTCTCAAATGAGAAGCGGAAAAGTCGAAAACGTGTTGAAACACTGTCCCACGCGACATGCGCCGCGACCCAAATCGTGCCAGCTATAGCTAACAAAAAACCAAGATTAAACCAGAAAATTGTTGGAACTATATGTATATTAATCGTACATATATTATTTCAAAGTAATCAACTAAATACGATTACAGAGAAGAAAGAAGAAAATTTAAACAGAAGTTGAGGCTCGTGTGTAACACGATTCCCTTAAAGAGATTCGTCGTCTGTTCCAGGGTACAACACAGCGTCAACAGTAGTACAGCCGGAGATGACCACTTGCCTGGAAAAGTCGCCGGAATAGTCATTTGCAGTAGAGATTTTGAGAGAGTTGTGTTGTGTGTATCAGAATGCAACCTGACTCCTCGTTTTTATATTGAAGATTGAAACCAAAATAATTAATATTGAATTAACCAATAATTAAACGATATATTATTTATAATCTCGACAAGATTAACAAGATTAATTCGTAATTAACCGGTAAATAAACATAATAATTATTCATCTTTAATGCATTGGAGGTTTCATAATCGAAATCAGCAACAGTGCACGGCGCGGGTTAACCCGCGGCACAACCTGCCCGAGTCACTGGATCAAAATGAAAATTACCAAAAACCAAGCTGCATGAACTCAAGATTTCGGAGCTGCATTCGTCTCCGCAGGTCGCGCCCACAACACAAGTTCGGTGTTTTTAGCTTACGAAATTTTCAATCGGCACCCCCTGCGTGAGGATAGGTGAAGGAGTAAAACTATTCAAAGGAACTCGTAAACCCCTCACACTTCCATGGTTATAAACCATTAAAGTTTTACTCCTTCTTCCTATGTGGGACACTTTCCCACACCCACTTGGTTTTTACTAAGTTCAACCAAATACTCAACTTTGAGTATCGATTTCTCATTCACACACACTCCGTTTTGGACACATTATATATTGTTTCGAAGCTCTCGTATAGGATAACACAAACCCACTAAGAGTTAATTATGTGTAATATATATATATATATATATATATATATATAAATGTGTCCAAAGTTAGTAAAAACATATATTTTTACTAAATTTTCCAACAAAAATTTTATTTCTCATCCATACGCTTGAATCAATGCTCACTATTATCCATCCCAATGAACCTCTTAACACATTTCTAAACCACATTTAATCATCTAACACCAAGAGAGCCCAAGATCCCAAATTAAAATCATAGATCAATCCCTTTCTTAGTGAAACTCTGAACTTAGGATGAATTGTATTTATTATCATAAGATTCATGAGGAAAACATGATTACACAAAAGATCTAACACTAAATCCGACCAAATTAATTGATTTACATAAAGAATATAACATTTACTTATAAAAGGTTCACATGAACCCTAGATCCCAAAATCAAAAAGCATAAACTCCATTATGGAGAAACTCAAGCATAAAGTTAAGATTTTCACCTTTATAGGATGATTTCTCCACTCCTCCGTCTTCAGGTCTTCAAAATCCTCTAAGAGAGCATATTTCTATTCAAAGTCCCATTTTCTCTCTCACACACAAGAAAGTTACGATATCAGGTGTGGAAGAATGAGAAGAAACCCTCCTTTATATCACCAAGTTACAAAAATGGTCATTTCAAATAACAAAGTGTTCAAATTTTATTACCCAATCCAATACTGACAAATTTAAGATATGGTTTATTACAGTAATAGTTTTGGAAGTCAACTAAAAACACCTCGTAAGACATATTCCTTAAAAGTTTAATTCGATTCAATTTGGAAAAATATATTATTTCCGCAATCGACATAAAATTGACTTTCCCTTGGGTCAAACCACGTCAACTTTTTTCCTCCGATCAAAACCACGACGTTGCGAGACTTTAAACCACCTTAAACGTGCACCCGCTCGAAAAAATATTCATGGGTCTACCATCCAAGCCAAAAGTTGGCTTGAATTCTTTCCTCTATTATCCATGATCTATCTTTAATTAAAATGTGAGTGTCCGACTTGGAGGTAAATGAGGTGGAAGTCTTTTTTTTTTTTAATTAAACTACATAGATCGGTAAACCAATTCATCTCAAACATCAATGTATTATCACTTTGTTGCTCTTAATAAACTCATCCGAAAACATCAATCTACATAGATTGCTAAATTAACCAATTCATTTGAAAGTATAGAATTTATTAAATCAATTTTCTATTATACAAATACATAGTAATTATAACATGAATTAGTAATTAAAATCATTTCATAAGTTCTTTACTGAAAACGTTCAAACATTTTTCTAAAAACAGAGTCTTCCATAACTTGAAGTTAAGATCGTGACATAATTCACATCTAAATAAATTTGAAGATAACATAGCTACTCGAAGTTCAAGAAAACGTTGAAACTATTAAAGGAAATAAATAAGTAAAAAAGGTTCACCGTAGTTATTGTTTCATCACATATGTAAAAGGATATCTAGACAAGAAGGAGAGGGTTGAACGAGACGGTTTATTGGATCATCACTTTTGATTTTTTGTAATAGTTTCGATCATGGAGATAAATAAATTGATCTCTTGAACTAAGTTTGTTCAATAAATTTCTAGTTTGTGTCAAAGATGGTTATTTGAACAAGAATCCATCAAACTTAATATAAGTACATGAATTTAAAAAACAATCTCAGAAAAGGCCCAATTAACTGCAAATGTATTTTTGTGTCAAAGAGGACAAATAATTCTCTTCAAAGTTCGTATGATTACAAATTAATAACAATAATGTTAACTGGAGCATCAAGATAAATATGCTACTTGGAAGACATGATATGTGGGATATCGTCAAAACATGGTTACATGGAGCAAGATGTTGCTAATCTATCCCAAGTGCAAATGAACAAACCATATAACTATCTTAGAAATCACATGGTGTGTCACACCATTCTAAAAAAGCCAACCATTGGATGAAGTTTTTGTGTCAGTAGTGGGCATGTGGAAGGGGGATTTGTATCCCTTTGGTCAAACCACATCGACTTTTCCCTCTAATCAAACCCACGACTTTGTGGGACTTTAAACCACCTTAAGCGTGCAACCGCTCAAAAAAAATTCCTTAGTTTGCCATCGAAGCCAAAAGTTGGCTTGAATTCTTACCTATATTATCCATGATCTATCTTTAATTAAAATGTGAGTGTCCGACTAGGAGGTAAATGAGGTGGAAGAATTTTTTTTTAATTAAACTACATAGATCGGTAAACCAATTCATCCAAAAACATCAATCTATTATATCACTTTGCTATTTTAAAATACATAGTAATTAAAGACTAAATTGTTAATTGAAATCATTTCATAAGTACATTACTGAAAACGTTCAATCATATTCTTCCCAAAACAGTTTTCAAGAACGAACATATATAACTTGAAATTAATGTTGGGACATAATTCACTTCTAATTCAATTGCAAGAAAACGTGGTTACGTGATCCAAGACCATCTTGTGTTCAAAATAGTTGCAAACAAAACCCACATCCTCAAAAAGTTAGCACTTACCATTTGTAACATGTGTTGTGAGTGGTTGTACTTTTAGAAAGAAATCAAAACAAAAATAAACACTCCTCAAGTTTCTTCGTGAGATATTTCAATTTGCACTTTGAGTTCTTGTAATTTGAAATCGTTTGATTGAGCATCCTTTCCCGTTGAAGACAACTAGTCAAAACGGTAAACGGATCACTACTCGAAGTTTAAGACAACGTTGATTACTCTCGCTACATTAATATTATCGGGTCATAATTCACATTAATTCCATATGTGTGAGAGATCCATGTTACCCTTTCCTAACCAGAAAGAAAAATTTATTGTATTTATTTATTTTTTGTAAGCATAGTTTCAGATGCCAATAGTCCAATATATTTTTAAAATTTATAAAATCTATGATTTTAGATAAAATTGAATAGGAGTTTGTTGCCTTTAATTTTCTTGATTAGTCCAATAATAAGCCTGTTGGACCGTGATCCAATGGATCAAATGGTATCCATCAGAAAATTAGGGTTAATTTCACGGAGGCCGATAAAATCTTTGCTATATATACTCGCTTCTGCTCTTCTACATTGCCATCGAATTCTTCGCTGCCGCCATGTATGAAGTCGTGAATTCTTATCATCCAATATACGCTTCTCACTCACATCCCTCATTCACTGTAAGCGATTTTTATTTAATCTAATTCTTTTGTTGTGTATTTCGTTAGGATATATATCGATCGTTAGCAAATTACTTTCTTCCATCTTTTCAATCGATTGGGTTTGCAAAGGGTTTATGCTTGCTAGCAGTAACTAATTTTCTTCACACAAATTTAGCGAGATTTTTGCATATATAGACAAGAAATAATTTTCTATTGTTTTGTAAGGACAATGATGATCAATCACAAAATAGATGCTAGAAAATTTGCAAAAAGTTTCTTCTGTGGACTTCTTTAAAAAACACTTGATTTATTACATCCCGAACTGATTAATTGTTTTTGTAGTGTTTTTAATGAAACCAGTTTTTGTAAGAATATATAATGATATTGGGTGAATAATAAACTTTAGTAATGTCCTAAACGTTAAAAAAAACAGCTCGTCTTTATATGAACATCGTATCAGGCTACTTTAGGTAAAACCAAAGTCCGTTCTTAATATGTTGCTAACAGTAAACATCAACGGATTTTGTTTCTTTATAGGTCGTTGCTCTCAGCAGGTTTTCTAGTGGCTGCTGGAAACAATCTTCGTTCGAAGTTATCAAACAACTTGAGGCGGCTTCTGGAAGCCAACCTGTGGCAACTTCTTCTAGCGAATGTGAAATGTACATTAATTTTATCATCCACCTTTAATGTTACCTTAGAATAGTCTAATGAACTCCTAAATAAGGCCCAGTAAGGACTATATAACAGTTTCTACTATGTAGGGACTAGGGACCATCACAACGTAAACTCGACCCTTAGATGAAGTGCGTTTTCATTTTTTTACTTTATTATATTATATGACATTACTTGATTTGTTATTGTTATTTCTCTTTGTTTTCTGACATGCACATTTCTTGCTGCAGTTCAACGTTTCTGGTGAGGTCACCAAGAATGGATGTTGTTACAACCTCAATGTTCATAGCATTTCGCAAGGTTCTACACTTTACACTTCATGCTGCTTTTGCACCTCACATAATAGTTTCTACCATTAGGGACCATGATGACAATGAGCTTGATATATAAACTGTGAGTGGGATTGAGGGTGCATTAATAATGATGATAGGATTTTCTATACTAATTTCATGGCAACTTCACTTCTAATTTAGAGTATGTTGCTTGCGAGACCCCATTGATAGCAAAAGATGTCCAACTTCACTATTCACAGTCTTCTGTCCTTCTGTGAGCATGCTAAAGATTTAAACTTCTTGTCCTCTATGCAGTTTATCTGTGCGAGTAGCAGAGATCAACAGATTTGGTTCACAACACCATGTCAAGGGTCCATATACCATTCAAGGTGAGAAAGAGTCTAGTGCATTTCTAGAATCATTGATGAAATGCTTGAGAGACTATAGGTTTGGACTAGACATTGGGTTCGTTCAAGAGATTATAGAACAGCGTCCTGGTGCAGGAGCCTGTTCAGGATATATCTTATGCAAAGACCGCCTAACTGATTCATCCTTAACAATTGTAAAAAAAAAAAAAAAGATTAAGATTAAGGAGGGTGTGAAGGCTACGGGTGGAGATGTCGTATCTAGCAAAAGGGGGCGCATGCATAGTAGTTACACAATCAACGAGGGTAAGGTACCAGATTTTACTTAGTTGTTGCACAACAAGAAAATTGGTTTTGTAAGATGTCAACAATGTTCAATTGTTTTAATAGACTCTTTTTTGACATATGTTTATAGGCCAAACTATCTTGTGTTTTTCATAAATATGTTGCAATAAGTTTATACCAATTATTTGGACGTGGTTGCAAATGTTTTAGCTATTATATCTTCATATGAGATTATTTAAAAGATGTCAAATGACAAGCAACTTTGTTCATTATACAACAGAAATGAGCACAACTTATATCTGTCTTCATATTGGCCTTTCTATACACAATGTTTACATCAGAGAATTGAACACAAAGACTAGCCAAATTACATGTCTGTTTTGCTTGATCAAGAAGCAGATTTATTTCTGGACCTCTTAATACACTCTTTTTGCAATGTTATCTTATTTTCTTTCTAATTTAACTAATTTTTCTAAACAAATTATCACCGGTCACCAATTCTATGTAACTTGATTCCTAGTGATATTTGTGCTAATTGATTGGGACTATATAAACTCTTTATCCAAGCCAAAAGTTGGCTAGAATTGTGTTTTTTATTTGGATCATGAACTATTTTTAATTGAAGTGAGTATTCGAATTGGAGTGAAAGTGGAAGTTTTTATTCTAGGGAATAGATTGGTAAATTAACAAATTCATTGGAAAAGTTTATTAACATATTTATTTAATAAATTTCTATAAAAGTTTATTAAAATTACAAAAATAATATATTTTTATTTACTTTTTTATTATTATTCAAACATATATGTTTATTTGGAAATTTGTTTCAAATAAATATATACTTCTAATATTTTTATTTAATAGTTTTTTTATCAACGACTAAAAGTTTATTAACATATAATATATTTTTATTATTATTCAAACATATATGTTTATTTGGAAAAAAATTTCAAATAAACGTATACTTCTTATTTTTTTTACTAATCTAACAATGTTTATAAATAAAAAATTATATTAAATGAAATTTATTTACGTTTATTTGAATTGTTTTACTTTTTTTTATTTAAAAAACAATCAATATATATGTATATAAACAAACAAATTGCTTCTTTTGACAAATGGTTGCTACAAAACGGAGATGGATCAAACTATGATATCATTGATGAAGAACTTATTGAAATTCCTTCTAATGTCTACATGAATTCAATCGGAGATCCAATGCAGTCGATAGTGCAAGCTACGTACCCATCGTTATTACAAAACTATAGAAATCCTACGTACTTAACTGAACGAGCTATTTTAACACCAAAAAAATGGGATGGTTCATGAGTTGAACGACATAATTATGGATACAATTTCGGGTGAAGGGATAACCTACCTTAGTTCTGACAGTGTATGCAAAGGACGTGTAAAGACAAATGATGAGACCTCTTGCAAATAACATTAATATTAATCCAAGTAGTGTTTCAACTAACTTATTACCATCGAAATGAAACGTTTTTTAACAAGCTCAAACAATAAGTTAAACTCTAGTTGCCAAACATGGCTTGAATCAACATCTTTATTTTAAAACATTTTTTAAACATATAATTGGAAAAAGGATTGTATAATCCTTATGATGAAAGGGTCATCAAACACATGAATCAAATCAAAAGTTTGGAATTCATAAATGATATCACTTTTTAACTTTTATATATATAACAGATGATTAATTCATGCACAAGGTGGGAAGGGGAGATGACAGAAACCGCTAATTTTAATGATACCAGGCCACCCTTGCCTTTCTGGGTATTTACATATACATGTCTCCTGTTCCTTTAATATTCCACAACATTTTGCTGTGGGTATTCCACCCTCTTTTAGCTGCTCTCCACAAGCATCCAGTAGCACAGTTACATCACAATTTGCTGCCTCTGCCACTTCCACCTGTCCTGAGAGAAGCAGCACCATGGCCACTACACCAACAATAACAATAGCACTAGCGGTCTGCTTCATTATGAATGAACACACTATCTTGGAAGAGCAAGGAATAGAGAAAGGTGGTAGACAACTAGATATGACACAATGAAAATGGATTTTGCTAGATTATTTATATATGTTCTCGGATATACGTTCATTAATTACACGAGATTTTTGTATAAGACAATCCCAAAAATAGCCCAAATCTTCATACGCGTCCATCTTTTAGCCCGAGTTTTTAGTTATTTACCAATTTAGGCAAAAGATCACAAGTGAATTTTACAATTGTGTGGTCCATTTGCAATTTGCAATATTTCTGAATTTTTGTACAATCCAAAATATCTAGGGACACATCATGAAAAATTTTAAACAAACAAATATTAAAGAAGTATTAAATACCCTCTTCAATACATTTAAATGTATTTAAGATGATATAAAATCCGCGTTTTGATATGTTAATACTACATATGTACAATCTTAAGTACCTTTTAAACACCCTCTTAATTTGAATTTTAGAAGATAAAATGTATTTTAATGTACAAAATGGAAGTCACTAATTGCAAATAGAATGTATTTAACACATTATTTTTTAAAAAATCACAATTTGCATATAACATAAACTAATTAAAAACATACAAATCGCAAATGGATCTTATATTTGCAAAGCCATTTATGATTTTCTGATTAAATTGGAGGCAAAACTTAAAGTCTAGACTACAAAGCGAATGAGTCAGAAGATTTGGACTATTTTCGGCATCAACCACCTTTTGTATTTATAATGATTCCTAAATTTACCATATATTTTATTTATTTCCTCCATCTCAAAATAAGTGTTTACAATTCTATTTTGGTTTGTCATAAAATAAATGTTCATCTTTACTCATAAACTGAAGATACATGCTGCTATTATAAGTCCTTATCCGTATGTATTTGATGACATAATAAACTTAGAAGAAATTTGAAACCACAAGCAATCCTTCCAAAATAAACTTAGATCCACAAGTTTCAAACATAAATACACATATCCAAGCACTTAGAATCATTCCCCAAACATCTTATATCAAAATCTCCATTTTGACCAAAACCCTACTTTTGACCTAACTTCCCCAAAATCCTTCAAACCGAAATTTGAGAAACATAAACACTAGGAAGTTATCAATGGAGAATTTATGACTCATAATAAAGTTTATAAATTATGAGGATGAACTCACCACTTAGGTTTTGGTGAAAACCTAGAAAACCCCAAATTTCTTGAAGATGGAGGTGATGATGATTAGCTTTTGACCTTTGCTTCCAATTCACCACCAAATACTCTTGGATAATCACAAAACTAACAATATATCATGGAAAAACTCAAAAAAACGAAACCGTATGGTTTAGTTTGCTGTTTGGGGTGTTAAACCACCCAAATTGGACCGCGCACACCCCTACCTTACTCCAGTTGTGCAAATCCACCACATACTCGATACGAAAAGATTAATTATCGAAATATGCTTGACAAAATTAAGATATCGAAACCATAATAAATGCTTTAAAACGTTCACATAAGATCACACGTTTTTAAAAAACACGGTAAGAGAACTCACGTGAAGCTTAACACACCACCGCACGTCCTAACGACTAAAATGCTCTAACGGAATACGTGAACAAATATGATTAGAAAAGGTGTTAAAACATCTTATTGATCCATCTAAACACTTTATATAAACCTCTAAGTAGCCCCTTTAAACGATGCTCCAATTCCTCTCAAATGAGAAGCGGAAAAGTCGGAAACGTGTTGAAACACTGTCCCACGCGACATGCGCCGCGACCCAAATCGTGCCAGCTATAGCTAACAAAAAACCAAGATTAAACCAGAAAATTGTTGGAACTATATGTATATTAATCGTACATATATTATTTCAAAGTAATCAACTAAATACGATTACAGAGAAGAAAGAAGAAAATTTAAACAGAAGTTGAGGCTCGTGTGTAACACGATTCCCTTAAAGAGATTCGTCGTCTGTTCCAGGGTACAACACAGCGTCAACAGTAGTACAGCCGGAGATGACCACTTGCCTGGAAAAGTCGCCGGAATAGTCATATGCAGTAGAGATTTTGAGAGAGTTGTGTTGTGTGTATCAGAATGCAACCTGACTCCTCGTTTTTATATTGAAGATTGAAACCAAAATAATTAATATTGAATTAACCAATAATTAAACGATATATTATTTATAATCTCGACAAGATTAACAAGATTAATTCGTAATTAACCGGTAAATAAACATAATAATTATTCATCTTTAATGCATTGGAGGTTTCATAATCGAAATCAGCAACAGTGCACGGCGCGGGTTAACCCGCGGCACAACCTGCCCGAGTCACTGGATCAAAATGAAAATTACCAAAAACCAAGCTGCATGAACTCAAGATTTCGGAGCTGCATTCGTCTCCGCAGGTCGCGCCCACAACACAAGTTCGGTGTTTTTAGCTTACGAAATTTTCAATCGGCACCCCCTGCGTGAGGATAGGTGAAGGAGTAAAACTATTCAAAGGAACTCGTAAACCCCTCACACTTCCATGGTTATAAACCATTAAAGTTTTACTCCTTCTTCCTATGTGGGACACTTTCCCACACCCACTTGGTTTTTACTAAGTTCAACCAAATACTCAACTTTGAGTATCGATTTCTCATTCACACACACTCCGTTTTGGACACATTATATATTGTTTCGAAGCTCTCGTATAGGATAACACAAACCCACTAAGAGTTAATTATGTGTAATATATATATATATATATATATATAAATGTGTCCAAAGTTAGTAAAAACATATATTTTTACTAAATTTTCCAACAAAAATTTCATTTCTCATCCATACGCTTGAATCAATGCTCACTATTATCCATCCCAATGAACCTCTTAACACATTTCTAAACCACATTTAATCATCTAACACCAAGAGAGCCCAAGATCCCAAATTAAAATCATAGATCAATCCCTTTCTTAGTGAAACTCTGAACTTAGGATGAATTGTATTTATTATCATAAGATTCATGAGGAAAACATGATTACACAAAAGATCTAACACTAAATCCGACCAAATTAATTGATTTACATAAAGAATATAACATTTACTTATAAAAGGTTCACATGAACCCTAGATCCCAAAATCAAAAAGCATAAACTCCATTATGGAGAAACTCAAGCATAAAGTTAAGATTTTCACCTTTATAGGATGATTTCTCCACTCCTCCGTCTTCAGGTCTTCAAAATCCTCTAAGAGAGCATATTTCTATTCAAAGTCCCATTTTCTCTCTCACACACAAGAAAGTTACGATATCAGGTGTGGAAGAATGAGAAGAAATCCTCCTTTATATCACCAAGTTACAAAAATGGTCATTTCAAATAACAAAGTGTTCAAATTTTATTACCCAATCCAATACTGACAAATTTAAGATATGGTTTATTACAGTAATAGTTTTGGAAGTCAACTAAAAACACCTCGTAAGACATATTCCTTAAAAGTTTAATTCGATTCAATTTGGAAAAATATATTATTTCCGCAATCGACATAAAATTGACTTTCCCTTGGGTCAAACCACGTCAACTTTTTTCCTCCGATCAAAACCACGACGTTGCGAGACTTTAAACCACCTTAAACGTGCACCCGCTCGAAAAAATATTCATGGGTCTACCATCCAAGCCAAAAGTTGGCTTGAATTCTTTCCTCTATTATCCATGATCTATCTTTAATTAAAATGTGAGTGTCCGACTTGGAGGTAAATGAGGTGGAAGTCTTTTTTTTTTTTTAATTAAACTACATAGATCGGTAAACCAATTCATCTCAAACATCAATGTATTATCACTTTGTTGCTCTTAATAAACTCATCCGAAAACATCAATCTACATAGATTGCTAAATTAACCAATTCATTTGAAAGTATAGAATTTATTAAATCAATTTTCTATTATACAAATACATAGTAATTATAACATGAATTAGTAATTAAAATCATTTCATAAGTTCTTTACTGAAAACGTTCAAACATTTTTCTAAAAACAGAGTCTTCCATAACTTGAAGTTAAGATCGTGACATAATTCACATCTAAATAAATTTGAAGATAACATAGCTACTCGAAGTTCAAGAAAACGTTGAAACTATTAAAGGAAATAAATAAGTAAAAAAGGTTCACCGTAGTTATTGTTTCATCACATATGTAAAAGGATATCTAGACAAGAAGGAGAGGGTTGAACGAGACGGTTTATTGGATCATCACTTTTGATTTTTTGTAATCGTTTCGATCATGGAGATAAATAAATTGATCTCTTGAACTAAGTTTGTTCAATAAATTTCTAGTTTGTGTCAAAGATGGTTATTTGAACAAGAATCCATCAAACTTAATATAAGTACATGAATTTAAAAAACAATCTCAGAAAAGGCCCATTTAACTGCAAATGTATTTTTGTGTCAAAGAGGACAAATAATTCTCTTCAAAGTTCGTATGATTACAAATTAATAACAATAATGTTAACTGGAGCATCAAGATAAATATGCTACTTGGAAGACATGATATGTGGGATATCGTCAAAACATGGTTACATGGAGCAAGATGTTGCTAATCTATCCCAAGTGCAAATGAACAAACCATATAACTATCTTAGAAATCACATGGTGTGTCACACCATTCTAAAAAAGCCAACCATTGGATGAAGTTTTTGTGTCAGTAGTGGGCATGTGGAAGGGGGATTTGTATCCCTTTGGTCAAACCACATCGACTTTTCCCTCTAATCAAACCCACGACTTTGTGGGACTTTAAACCACCTTAAGCGTGCAACCGCTCAAAAAAAATTCCTTAGTTTGCCATCGAAGCCAAAAGTTGGCTTGAATTCTTACCTATATTATCCATGATCTATCTTTAATTAAAATGTGAGTGTCCGACTAGGAGGTAAATGAGGTGGAAGAATTTTTTTTTAATTAAACTACATAGATCGGTAAACCAATTCATCCAAAAACATCAATCTATTATATCACTTTGCTATTTTAAAATACATAGTAATTAAAGACTAAATTGTTAATTGAAATCATTTCATAAGTACATTACTGAAAACGTTCAATCATATTCTTCCCAAAACAGTCTTCAAGAACGAACATATATAACTTGAAATTAATGTTGGGACATAATTCACTTCTAATTCAATTGCAAGAAAACGTGGTTACGTGATCCAAGACCATCTTGTGTTCAAAATAGTTGCAAACAAAACCCACATCCTCAAAAAGTTAGCACTTACCATTTGTAACATGTGTTGTGAGTGGTTGTACTTTTAGAAAGAAATCAAAACAAAAATAAACACTCCTCAAGTTTCTTCGTGAGATATTTCAATTTGCACTTTGAGTTCTTGTAATTTGAAATCGTTTGATTGAGCATCCTTTCCCGTTGAAGACAACTAGTCAAAACGGTAAACGGATCACTACTCGAAGTTTAAGACAACGTTGATTACTCTCGCTACATTAATATTATCGGGTCATAATTCACATTAATTCCATATGTGTGAGAGATCCATGTTACCCTTTCCTAACCAGAAAGAAAAATTTATTGTATTTATTTATTTTTTGTAAGCATAGTTTCAGATGCCAATAGTCCAATATATTTTTAAAATTTATAAAATCTATGATTTTAGATAAAATTGAATAGGAGTTTGTTGCCTTTAATTTTCTTGATTAGTCCAATAATAAGCCTGTTGGACCGTGATCCAATGGATCAAATGGTATCCATCAGAAAATTAGGGTTAATTTCACGGAGGCCGATAAAATCTTTGCTATATATACTCGCTTCTGCTCTTCTACATTGCCATCGAATTCTTCGCTGCCGCCATGTATGAAGTCGTGAATTCTTATCATCCAATATACGCTTCTCACTCACATCCCTCATTCACTGTAAGCGATTTTTATTTAATCTAATTCTTTTGTTGTGTATTTCGTTAGGATATATATCGATCGTTAGCAAATTACTTTCTTCCATCTTTTCAATCGATTGGGTTTGCAAAGGGTTTATGCTTGCTAGCAGTAACTAATTTTCTTCACACAAATTTAGCGAGATTTTTGCATATATAGACAAGAAATAATTTTCTATTGTTTTGTAAGGACAATGATGATCAATCACAAAATAGATGCTAGAAAATTTGCAAAAAGTTTCTTCTGTGGACTTCTTTAAAAAACACTTGATTTATTACATCCCGAACTGATTAATTGTTTTTGTAGTGTTTTTAATGAAACCAGTTTTTGTAAGAATATATAATGATATTGGGTGAATAATAAACTTTAGTAATGTCCTAAACGTTAAAAAAAACAGCTCGTCTTTATATGAACATCGTATCAGGCTACTTTAGGTAAAACCAAAGTCCGTTCTTAATATGTTGCTAACAGTAAACATCAACGGATTTTGTTTCTTTATAGGTCGTTGCTCTCAGCAGGTTTTCTAGTGGCTGCTGGAAACAATCTTCGTTCGAAGTTATCAAACAACTTGAGGCGGCTTCTGGAAGCCAACCTGTGGCAACTTCTTCTAGCGAATGTGAAATGTACATTAATTTTATCATCCACCTTTAATGTTACCTTAGAATAGTCTAATGAACTCCTAAATAAGGCCCAGTAAGGACTATATAACAGTTTCTACTATGTAGGGACTAGGGACCATCACAACGTAAACTCGACCCTTAGATGAAGTGCGTTTTCATTTTTTTACTTTATTATATTATATGACATTACTTGATTTGTTATTGTTATTTCTCTTTGTTTTCTGACATGCACATTTCTTGCTGCAGTTCAACGTTTCTGGTGAGGTCACCAAGAATGGATGTTGTTACAACCTCAATGTTCATAGCATTTCGCAAGGTTCTACACTTTACACTTCATGCTGCTTTTGCACCTCACATAATAGTTTCTACCATTAGGGACCATGATGACAATGAGCTTGATATATAAACTGTGAGTGGGATTGAGGGTGCATTAATAATGATGATAGGATTTTCTATACTAATTTCATGGCAACTTCACTTCTAATTTAGAGTATGTTGCTTGCGAGACCCCATTGATAGCAAAAGATGTCCAACTTCACTATTCACAGTCTTCTGTCCTTCTGTGAGCATGCTAAAGATTTAAACTTCTTGTCCTCTATGCAGTTTATCTGTGCGAGTAGCAGAGATCAACAGATTTGGTTCACAACACCATGTCAAGGGTCCATATACCATTCAAGGTGAGAAAGAGTCTAGTGCATTTCTAGAATCATTGATGAAATGCTTGAGAGACTATAGGTTTGGACTAGACATTGGGTTCGTTCAAGAGATTATAGAACAGCGTCCTGGTGCAGGAGCCTGTTCAGGATATATCTTATGCAAAGACCGCCTAACTGATTCATCCTTAACAATTGTAAAAAAAAAAAAAAGATTAAGATTAAGGAGGGTGTGAAGGCTACGGGTGGAGATGTCGTATCTAGCAAAAGGGGGCGCATGCATAGTAGTTACACAATCAACGAGGGTAAGGTACCAGATTTTACTTAGTTGTTGCACAACAAGAAAATTGGTTTTGTAAGATGTCAACAATGTTCAATTGTTTTAATAGACTGTTTTTTGACGTATGTTTATAGGCTAAACTATATTGTGTTTTTCATAAATATGTTGCAATAAGTTTATACCAATTATTTGGACGTGGTTGCAAATGTTTTAGCTATTATATCTTCATATGAGATTATTTAAAAGATGTCAAATGACAAGCAACTTTGTTCATTATACAACAGAAATGAGCACAACTTATATCTGTCTTCATATTGGCCTTTCTATACACAATGTTTACATCAGAGAATTGAACACAAAGACTAGCCAAATTACATGTCTGTTTTGCTTGATCAAGAAGCAGATTTATTTCTGGACCTCTTAATACACTCTTTTTGCAATGTTATCTTATTTTCTTTCTAATTTAACTAATTTTTCTAAACAAATTATCACCGGTCACCAATTCTATGTAACTTGATTCCTAGTGATATTTGTGCTAATTGATTGGGACTATATAAACTCTTTATCCAAGCCAAAAGTTGGCTAGAATTGTGTTTTTTATTTGGATCATGAACTATTTTTAATTGAAGTGAGTATTCGAATTGGAGTGAAAGTGGAAGTTTTTATTCTAGGGAATAGATTGGTAAATTAACAAATTCATTGGAAAAGTTTATTAACATATTTATTTAATAAATTTCTATAAAAGTTTATTAAAATTACAAAAATAATATATTTTTATTTACTTTTTTATTATTATTCAAACATATATGTTTATTTGGAAATTTTTTTCAAATAAATATATACTTCTAATATTTTTATTTAATAGTTTTTTTATCAACGACTAAAAGTTTATTAACATATAATATATTTTTATTATTATTCAAACATATATGTTTATTTGGAAAAAAAATTCAAATAAACGTATACTTCTTATTTTTTTTACTAATCTAACAATGTTTATAAATAAAAAATTATATTAAATGAAATTTATTTACGTTTATTTGAATTGTTTTACTTTTTTTTATTTAAAAAACAATCAATATATATGTATATAAACAAACAAATTGCTTCTTTTGACAAATGGTTGCTACAAAACGGAGATGGATCAAACTATGATATCATTGATGAAGAACTTATTGAAATTCCTTCTAATGTCTACATGAATTCAATCGGAGATCCAATGCAGTCGATAGTGCAAGCTACGTACCCATCGTTATTACAAAACTATAGAAATCCTACGTACTTAACTGAACGAGCTATTTTAACACCAAAAAAATGGGATGGTTCATGAGTTGAACGACATAATTATGGATACAATTTCGGGTGAAGGGATAACCTACCTTAGTTCTGACAGTGTATGCAAAGGACGTGTAAAGACAAATGATGAGACCTCTTGCAAATAACATTAATATTAATCCAAGTAGTGTTTCAACTAACTTATTACCATCGAAATGAAACGTTTTTTAACAAGCTCAAACAATAAGTTAAACTCTAGTTGCCAAACATGGCTTGAATCAACATCTTTATTTTAAAACATTTTTTAAACATATAATTGGAAAAAGGATTGTATAATCCTTATGATGAAAGGGTCATCAAACACATGAATCAAATCAAAAGTTTGGAATTCATAAATGATATCACTTTTTAACTTTTATATATATAACAGATGATTAATTCATGCACAAGGTGGGAAGGGGAGATGACAGAAACCGCTAATTTTAATGATACCAGGCCACCCTTGCCTTTCTGGGTATTTACATATACATGTCTCCTGTTCCTTTAATATTCCACAACATTTTGCTGTGGGTATTCCACCCTCTTTTAGCTGCTCTCCACAAGCATCCAGTAGCACAGTTACATCACAATTTGCTGCCTCTGCCACTTCCACCTGTCCTGAGAGAAGCAGCACCATGGCCACTACACCAACAATAACAATAGCACTAGCGGTCTGCTTCATTATGAATGAACACACTATCTTGGAAGAGCAAGGAATAGAGAAAGGTGGTAGACAACTAGATATGACACAATGAAAATGGATTTTGCTAGATTATTTATATATGTTCTCGGATATACGTTCATTAATTACACGAGATTTTTGTATAAGACAATCCCAAAAATAGCCCAAATCTTCATACGCGTCCATCTTTTAGCCCGAGTTTTTAGTTATTTACCAATTTAGGCAAAAGATCACAAGTGAATTTTACAATTGTGTGGTCCATTTGCAATTTGCAATATTTCTGAATTTTTGTACAATCCAAAATATCTAGGGACACATCATGAAAATTTTTAAACAAATAAATATTAAAGAAGTATTAAATACCCTCTTCAATACATTTAAATGTATTTAAGATGATATAAAATCCGCGTTTTGATATGTTAATACTACATATGTACAATCTTAAGTACCTTTTAAACACCCTCTTAATTTGAATTTTAGAAGATAAAATGTATTTTAATGTACAAAATGGAAGTCACTAATTGCAAATAGAATGTATTTAACACATTATTTTTTAAAAAATCACAATTTGCATATAACATAAACTAATTAAAAACATACAAATCGCAAATGGATCTTATATTTGCAAAGCCATTTATGATTTTCTGATTAAATTGGAGACAAAACTTAAAGTCTAGACTACAAAGCGAATGAGTCAGAAGATTTGGACTATTTTCGGCATCAACCACCTTTTGTATTTATAATGATTCCTAAATTTACCATATATTTTATTTATTTCCTCCATCTCAAAATAAGTGTTTACAATTCTATTTTGGTTTGTCATAAAATAAATGTTCATCTTTACTCATAAACTGAAGATACATGCTGCTATTATAAGTCCTTATCCGTATGTATTTGATGACATAATAAACTTAGAAGAAATTTGAAACCACAAGCAATCCTTCCAAAATAAACTTAGATCCACAAGTTTCAAACATAAATACACATATCCAAGCACTTAGAATCATTCCCCAAACATCTTATATCAAAATCTCCATTTTGACCAAAACCCTACTTTTGACCTAACTTCCCCAAAATCCTTCAAACCGAAATTTGAGAAACATAAACACTAGGAAGTTATCAATGGAGAATTTATGACTCATAATAAAGTTTATAAATTATGAGGATGAACTCACCACTTAGGTTTTGGTGAAAACCTAGAAAACCCCAAATTTCTTGAAGATGGAGGTGATGATGATTAGCTTTTGACCTTTGCTTCCAATTCACCACCAAATACTCTTGGATAATCACAAAACTAACAATATATCATGGAAAAACTCAAAAAAACGAAACCGTATGGTTTAGTTTGCTGTTTGGGGTGTTAAACCACCCAAATTGGACCGCGCACACCCCTACCTTACTCCAGTTGTGCAAATCCACCACATACTCGATACGAAAAGATTAATTATCGAAATATGCTTGACAAAATTAAGATATCGAAACCATAATAAATGCTTTAAAACGTTCACATAAGATCACACGTTTTTAAAAAACACGGTAAGAGAACTCACGTGAAGCTTAACACACCACCGCACGTCCTAACGACTAAAATGCTCTAACGGAATACGTGAACAAATATGATTAGAAAAGGTGTTAAAACATCTTATTGATCCATCTAAACACTTTATATAAACCTCTAAGTAGCCCCTTTAAACGATGCTCCAATTCCTCTCAAATGAGAAGCGGAAAAGTCGGAAACGTGTTGAAACACTGTCCCACGCGACATGCGCCGCGACCCAAATCGTGCCAGCTATAGCTAACAAAAAACCAAGATTAAACCAGAAAATTGTTGGAACTATATGTATATTAATCGTACATATATTATTTCAAAGTAATCAACTAAATACGATTACAGAGAAGAAAGAAGAAAATTTAAACAGAAGTTGAGGCTCGTGTGTAACACGATTCCCTTAAAGAGATTCGTCGTCTGTTCCAGGGTACAACACAGCGTCAACAGTAGTACAGCCGGAGATGACCACTTGCCTGGAAAAGTCGCCGGAATAGTCATATGCAGTAGAGATTTTGAGAGAGTTGTGTTGTGTGTATCAGAATGCAACCTGACTCCTCGTTTTTATATTGAAGATTGAAACCAAAATAATTAATATTGAATTAACCAATAATTAAACGATATATTATTTATAATCGACAAGATTAACAAGATTAATTCGTAATTAACCGGTAAATAAACATAATAATTATTCATCTTTAATGCATTGGAGGTTTCATAATCGAAATCAGCAACAGTGCACGGCGCGGGTTAACCCGCGGCACAACCTGCCCGAGTCACTGGATCAAAATGAAAATTACCAAAAACCAAGCTGCATGAACTCAAGATTTCGGAGCTGCATTCGTCTCCGCAGGTCGCGCCCACAACACAAGTTCGGTGTTTTTAGCTTACGAAATTTTCAATCGGCACCCCCTGCGTGAGGATAGGTGAAGGAGTAAAACTATTCAAAGGAACTCGTAAACCCCTCACACTTCCATGGTTATAAACCATTAAAGTTTTACTCCTTCTTCCTATGTGGGACACTTTCCCACACCCACTTGGTTTTTACTAAGTTCAACCAAATACTCAACTTTGAGTATCGATTTCTCATTCACACACACTCCGTTTTGGACACATTATATATTGTTTCGAAGCTCTCGTATAGGATAACACAAACCCACTAAGAGTTAATTATGTGTAATATATATATATATATATATATATATAAATGTGTCCAAAGTTAGTAAAAACATATATTTTTACTAAATTTTCCAACAAAAATTTCATTTCTCATCCATACGCTTGAATCAATGCTCACTATTATCCATCCCAATGAACCTCTTAACACATTTCTAAACCACATTTAATCATCTAACACCAAGAGAGCCCAAGATCCCAAATTAAAATCATAGATCAATCCCTTTCTTAGTGAAACTCTGAACTTAGGATGAATTGTATTTATTATCATAAGATTCATGAGGAAAACATGATTACACAAAAGATCTAACACTAAATCCGACCAAATTAATTGATTTACATAAAGAATATAACATTTACTTATAAAAGGTTCACATGAACCCTAGATCCCAAAATCAAAAAGCATAAACTCCATTATGGAGAAACTCAAGCATAAAGTTAAGATTTTCACCTTTATAGGATGATTTCTCCACTCCTCCGTCTTCAGGTCTTCAAAATCCTCTAAGAGAGCATATTTCTATTCAAAGTCCCATTTTCTCTCTCACACACAAGAAAGTTACGATATCAGGTGTGGAAGAATGAGAAGAAATCCTCCTTTATATCACCAAGTTACAAAAATGGTCATTTCAAATAACAAAGTGTTCAAATTTTATTACCCAATCCAATACTGACAAATTTAAGATATGGTTTATTACAGTAATAGTTTTGGAAGTCAACTAAAAACACCTCGTAAGACATATTCCTTAAAAGTTTAATTCGATTCAATTTGGAAAAATATATTATTTCCGCAATCGACATAAAATTGACTTTCCCTTGGGTCAAACCACGTCAACTTTTTTCCTCCGATCAAAACCACGACGTTGCGAGACTTTAAACCACCTTAAACGTGCACCCGCTCGAAAAAATATTCATGGGTCTACCATCCAAGCCAAAAGTTGGCTTGAATTCTTTCCTCTATTATCCATGATCTATCTTTAATTAAAATGTGAGTGTCCGACTTGGAGGTAAATGAGGTGGAAGTCTTTTTTTTTTTAATTAAACTACATAGATCGGTAAACCAATTCATCTCAAACATCAATGTATTATCACTTTGTTGCTCTTAATAAACTCATCCGAAAACATCAATCTACATAGATTGCTAAATTAACCAATTCATTTGAAAGTATAGAATTTATTAAATCAATTTTCTATTATACAAATACATAGTAATTATAACATGAATTAGTAATTAAAATCATTTCATAAGTTCTTTACTGAAAACGTTCAAACATTTTTCTAAAAACAGAGTCTTCCATAACTTGAAGTTAAGATCGTGACATAATTCACATCTAAATAAATTTGAAGATAACATAGCTACTCGAAGTTCAAGAAAACGTTGAAACTATTAAAGGAAATAAATAAGTAAAAAAGGTTCACCGTAGTTATTGTTTCATCACATATGTAAAAGGATATCTAGACAAGAAGGAGAGGGTTGAACGAGACGGTTTATTGGATCATCACTTTTGATTTTTTGTAATCGTTTCGATCATGGAGATAAATAAATTGATCTCTTGAACTAAGTTTGTTCAATAAATTTCTAGTTTGTGTCAAAGATGGTTATTTGAACAAGAATCCATCAAACTTAATATAAGTACATGAATTTAAAAAACAATCTCAGAAAAGGCCCAATTAACTGCAAATGTATTTTTGTGTCAAAGAGGACAAATAATTCTCTTCAAAGTTCGTATGATTACAAATTAATAACAATAATGTTAACTGGAGCATCAAGATAAATATGCTACTTGGAAGACATGATATGTGGGATATCGTCAAAACATGGTTACATGGAGCAAGATGTTGCTAATCTATCCCAAGTGCAAATGAACAAACCATATAACTATCTTAGAAATCACATGGTGTGTCACACCATTCTAAAAAAGCCAACCATTGGAGGAAGTTTTTGTGTCAGTAGTGGGCATGTGGAAGGGGGATTTGTATCCCTTTGGTCAAACCACATCGACTTTTCCCTCTAATCAAACCCACGACTTTGTGGGACTTTAAACCACCTTAAGCGTGCAACCGCTCAAAAAAAATTCCTTAGTTTGCCATCGAAGCCAAAAGTTGGCTTGAATTCTTACCTATATTATCCATGATCTATCTTTAATTAAAATGTGAGTGTCCGACTAGGAGGTAAATGAGGTGGAAGAATTTTTTTTTAATTAAACTACATAGATCGGTAAACCAATTCATCCAAAAACATCAATCTATTATATCACTTTGCTATTTTAAAATACATAGTAATTAAAGACTAAATTGTTAATTGAAATCATTTCATAAGTACATTACTGAAAACGTTCAATCATATTCTTCCCAAAACAGTCTTCAAGAACGAACATATATAACTTGAAATTAATGTTGGGACATAATTCACTTCTAATTCAATTGCAAGAAAACGTGGTTACGTGATCCAAGACCATCTTGTGTTCAAAATAGTTGCAAACAAAACCCACATCCTCAAAAAGTTAGCACTTACCATTTGTAACATGTGTTGTGAGTGGTTGTACTTTTAGAAAGAAATCAAAACAAAAATAAACACTCCTCAAGTTTCTTCGTGAGATATTTCAATTTGCACTTTGAGTTCTTGTAATTTGAAATCGTTTGATTGAGCATCCTTTCCCGTTGAAGACAACTAGTCAAAACGGTAAACGGATCACTACTCGAAGTTTAAGACAACGTTGATTACTCTCGCTACATTAATATTATCGGGTCATAATTCACATTAATTCCATATGTGTGAGAGATCCATGTTACCCTTTCCTAACCAGAAAGAAAAATTTATTGTATTTATTTATTTTTTGTAAGCATAGTTTCAGATGCCAATAGTCCAATATATTTTTAAAATTTATAAAATCTATGATTTTAGATAAAATTGAATAGGAGTTTGTTGCCTTTAATTTTCTTGATTAGTCCAATAATAAGCCTGTTGGACCGTGATCCAATGGATCAAATGGTATCCATCAGAAAATTAGGGTTAATTTCACGGAGGCCGATAAAATCTTTGCTATATATACTCGCTTCTGCTCTTCTACATTGCCATCGAATTCTTCGCTGCCGCCATGTATGAAGTCGTGAATTCTTATCATCCAATATACGCTTCTCACTCACATCCCTCATTCACTGTAAGCGATTTTTATTTAATCTAATTCTTTTGTTGTGTATTTCGTTAGGATATATATCGATCGTTAGCAAATTACTTTCTTCCATCTTTTCAATCGATTGGGTTTGCAAAGGGTTTATGCTTGCTAGCAGTAACTAATTTTCTTCACACAAATTTAGCGAGATTTTTGCATATATAGACAAGAAATAATTTTCTATTGTTTTGTAAGGACAATGATGATCAATCACAAAATAGATGCTAGAAAATTTGCAAAAAGTTTCTTCTGTGGACTTCTTTAAAAAACACTTGATTTATTACATCCCGAACTGATTAATTGTTTTTGTAGTGTTTTTAATGAAACCAGTTTTTGTAAGAATATATAATGATATTGGGTGAATAATAAACTTTAGTAATGTCCTAAACGTTAAAAAAAACAGCTCGTCTTTATATGAACATCGTATCAGGCTACTTTAGGTAAAACCAAAGTCCGTTCTTAATATGTTGCTAACAGTAAACATCAACGGATTTTGTTTCTTTATAGGTCGTTGCTCTCAGCAGGTTTTCTAGTGGCTGCTGGAAACAATCTTCGTTCGAAGTTATCAAACAACTTGAGGCGGCTTCTGGAAGCCAACCTGTGGCAACTTCTTCTAGCGAATGTGAAATGTACATTAATTTTATCATCCACCTTTAATGTTACCTTAGAATAGTCTAATGAACTCCTAAATAAGGCCCAGTAAGGACTATATAACAGTTTCTACTATGTAGGGACTAGGGACCATCACAACGTAAACTCGACCCTTAGATGAAGTGCGTTTTCATTTTTTTACTTTATTATATTATATGACATTACTTGATTTGTTATTGTTATTTCTCTTTGTTTTCTGACATGCACATTTCTTGCTGCAGTTCAACGTTTCTGGTGAGGTCACCAAGAATGGATGTTGTTACAACCTCAATGTTCATAGCATTTCGCAAGGTTCTACACTTTACACTTCATGCTGCTTTTGCACCTCACATAATAGTTTCTACCATTAGGGACCATGATGACAATGAGCTTGATATATAAACTGTGAGTGGGATTGAGGGTGCATTAATAATGATGATAGGATTTTCTATACTAATTTCATGGCAACTTCACTTCTAATTTAGAGTATGTTGCTTGCGAGACCCCATTGATAGCAAAAGATGTCCAACTTCACTATTCACAGTCTTCTGTCCTTCTGTGAGCATGCTAAAGATTTAAACTTCTTGTCCTCTATGCAGTTTATCTGTGCGAGTAGCAGAGATCAACAGATTTGGTTCACAACACCATGTCAAGGGTCCATATACCATTCAAGGTGAGAAAGAGTCTAGTGCATTTCTAGAATCATTGATGAAATGCTTGAGAGACTATAGGTTTGGACTAGACATTGGGTTCGTTCAAGAGATTATAGAACAGCGTCCTGGTGCAGGAGCCTGTTCAGGATATATCTTATGCAAAGACCGCCTAACTGATTCATCCTTAACAATTGTAAAAAAAAAAAAAAGATTAAGATTAAGGAGGGTGTGAAGGCTACGGGTGGAGATGTCGTATCTAGCAAAAGGGGGCGCATGCATAGTAGTTACACAATCAACGAGGGTAAGGTACCAGATTTTACTTAGTTGTTGCACAACAAGAAAATTGGTTTTGTAAGATGTCAACAATGTTCAATTGTTTTAATAGACTGTTTTTTGACGTATGTTTATAGGCTAAACTATATTGTGTTTTTCATAAATATGTTGCAATAAGTTTATACCAATTATTTGGACGTGGTTGCAAATGTTTTAGCTATTATATCTTCATATGAGATTATTTAAAAGATGTCAAATGACAAGCAACTTTGTTCATTATACAACAGAAATGAGCACAACTTATATCTGTCTTCATATTGGCCTTTCTATACACAATGTTTACATCAGAGAATTGAACACAAAGACTAGCCAAATTACATGTCTGTTTTGCTTGATCAAGAAGCAGATTTATTTCTGGACCTCTTAATACACTCTTTTTGCAATGTTATCTTATTTTCTTTCTAATTTAACTAATTTTTCTAAACAAATTATCACCGGTCACCAATTCTATGTAACTTGATTCCTAGTGATATTTGTGCTAATTGATTGGGACTATATAAACTCTTTATCCAAGCCAAAAGTTGGCTAGAATTGTGTTTTTTATTTGGATCATGAACTATTTTTAATTGAAGTGAGTATTCGAATTGGAGTGAAAGTGGAAGTTTTTATTCTAGGGAATAGATTGGTAAATTAACAAATTCATTGGAAAAGTTTATTAACATATTTATTTAATAAATTTCTATAAAAGTTTATTAAAATTACAAAAATAATATATTTTTATTTACTTTTTTATTATTATTCAAACATATATGTTTATTTGGAAATTTTTTTCAAATAAATATATACTTCTAATATTTTTATTTAATAGTTTTTTTATCAACGACTAAAAGTTTATTAACATATAATATATTTTTATTATTATTCAAACATATATGTTTATTTGGAAAAAAAATTCAAATAAACGTATACTTCTTATTTTTTTTACTAATCTAACAATGTTTATAAATAAAAAATTATATTAAATGAAATTTATTTACGTTTATTTGAATTGTTTTACTTTTTTTTATTTAAAAAACAATCAATATATATGTATATAAACAAACAAATTGCTTCTTTTGACAAATGGTTGCTACAAAACGGAGATGGATCAAACTATGATATCATTGATGAAGAACTTATTGAAATTCCTTCTAATGTCTACATGAATTCAATCGGAGATCCAATGCAGTCGATAGTGCAAGCTACGTACCCATCGTTATTACAAAACTATAGAAATCCTACGTACTTAACTGAACGAGCTATTTTAACACCAAAAAAATGGGATGGTTCATGAGTTGAACGACATAATTATGGATACAATTTCGGGTGAAGGGATAACCTACCTTAGTTCTGACAGTGTATGCAAAGGACGTGTAAAGACAAATGATGAGACCTCTTGCAAATAACATTAATATTAATCCAAGTAGTGTTTCAACTAACTTATTACCATCGAAATGAAACGTTTTTTAACAAGCTCAAACAATAAGTTAAACTCTAGTTGCCAAACATGGCTTGAATCAACATCTTTATTTTAAAACATTTTTTAAACATATAATTGGAAAAAGGATTGTATAATCCTTATGATGAAAGGGTCATCAAACACATGAATCAAATCAAAAGTTTGGAATTCATAAATGATATCACTTTTTAACTTTTATATATATAACAGATGATTAATTCATGCACAAGGTGGGAAGGGGAGATGACAGAAACCGCTAATTTTAATGATACCAGGCCACCCTTGCCTTTCTGGGTATTTACATATACATGTCTCCTGTTCCTTTAATATTCCACAACATTTTGCTGTGGGTATTCCACCCTCTTTTAGCTGCTCTCCACAAGCATCCAGTAGCACAGTTACATCACAATTTGCTGCCTCTGCCACTTCCACCTGTCCTGAGAGAAGCAGCACCATGGCCACTACACCAACAATAACAATAGCACTAGCGGTCTGCTTCATTATGAATGAACACACTATCTTGGAAGAGCAAGGAATAGAGAAAGGTGGTAGACAACTAGATATGACACAATGAAAATGGATTTTGCTAGATTATTTATATATGTTCTCGGATATACGTTCATTAATTACACGAGATTTTTGTATAAGACAATCCCAAAAATAGCCCAAATCTTCATACGCGTCCATCTTTTAGCCCGAGTTTTTAGTTATTTACCAATTTAGGCAAAAGATCACAAGTGAATTTTACAATTGTGTGGTCCATTTGCAATTTGCAATATTTCTGAATTTTTGTACAATCCAAAATATCTAGGGACACATCATGAAAATTTTTAAACAAACAAATATTAAAGAAGTATTAAATACCCTCTTCAATACATTTAAATGTATTTAAGATGATATAAAATCCGCGTTTTGATATGTTAATACTACATATGTACAATCTTAAGTACCTTTTAAACACCCTCTTAATTTGAATTTTAGAAGATAAAATGTATTTTAATGTACAAAATGGAAGTCACTAATTGCAAATAGAATGTATTTAACACATTATTTTTTAAAAAATCACAATTTGCATATAACATAAACTAATTAAAAACATACAAATCGCAAATGGATCTTATATTTGCAAAGCCATTTATGATTTTCTGATTAAATTGGAGGCAAAACTTAAAGTCTAGACTACAAAGCGAATGAGTCAGAAGATTTGGACTATTTTCGGCATCAACCACCTTTTGTATTTATAATGATTCCTAAATTTACCATATATTTTATTTATTTCCTCCATCTCAAAATAAGTGTTTACAATTCTATTTTGGTTTGTCATAAAATAAATGTTCATCTTTACTCATAAACTGAAGATACATGTTGCTATTATAAGTCCTTATCCGTATGTATTTGATGACATAATAAACTTAGAAGAAATTTGAAACCACAAGCAATCCTTCCAAAATAAACTTAGATCCACAAGTTTCAAACATAAATACACATATCCAAGCACTTAGAATCATTCCCCAAACATCTTATATCAAAATCTCCATTTTGACCAAAACCCTACTTTTGACCTAACTTCCCAAAATCCTTCAAACCGAAATTTGAGAAACATAAACACTAGGAAGTTATCAATGGAGAATTTATGACTCATAATAAAGTTTATAAATTATGAGGATGAACTCACCACTTAGGTTTTGGTGAAAACCTAGAAAACCCCAAATTTCTTGAAGATGGAGGTGATGATGATTAGCTTTTGACCTTTGCTTCCAATTCACCACCAAATACTCTTGGATAATCACAAAACTAACAATATATCATGGAAAAACTCAAAAAAACGAAACCGTATGGTTTAGTTTGCTGTTTGGGGTGTTAAACCACCCAAATTGGACCGCGCACACCCCTACCTTACTCCAGTTGTGCAAATCCACCACATACTCGATACGAAAAGATTAATTATCGAAATATGCTTGACAAAATTAAGATATCGAAACCATAATAAATGCTTTAAAACGTTCACATAAGATCACACGTTTTTAAAAAACACGGTAAGAGAACTCACGTGAAGCTTAACACACCACCGCACGTCCTAACGACTAAAATGCTCTAACGGAATACGTGAACAAATATGATTAGAAAAGGTGTTAAAACATCTTATTGATCCATCTAAACACTTTATATAAACCTCTAAGTAGCCCCTTTAAACGATGCTCCAATTCCTCTCAAATGAGAAGCGGAAAAGTCGGAAACGTGTTGAAACACTGTCCCACGCGACATGCGCCGCGACCCAAATCGTGCCAGCTATAGCTAACAAAAAACCAAGATTAAACCAGAAAATTGTTGGAACTATATGTATATTAATTGTACATATATTATTTCAAAGTAATCAACTAAATACGATTACAGAGAAGAAAGAAGAAAATTTAAACAGAAGTTGAGGCTCGTGTGTAACACGATTCCCTTAAAGAGATTCGTCGTCTGTTCCAGGGTACAACACAGCGTCAACAGTAGTACAGCCGGAGATGACCACTTGCCTGGAAAAGTCGCCGGAATAGTCATATGCAGTAGAGATTTTGAGAGAGTTGTGTTGTGTGTATCAGAATGCAACCTGACTCCTCGTTTTTATATTGAAGATTGAAACCAAAATAATTAATATTGAATTAACCAATAATTAAACGATATATTATTTATAATCGACAAGATTAACAAGATTAATTCGTAATTAACCGGTAAATAAACATAATAATTATTCATCTTTAATGCATTGGAGGTTTCATAATCGAAATCAGCAACAGTGCACGGCGCGGGTTAACCCGCGGCACAACCTGCCCGAGTCACTGGATCAAAATGAAAATTACCAAAAACCAAGCTGCATGAACTCAAGATTTCGGAGCTGCATTCGTCTCCGCAGGTCGCGCCCACAACACAAGTTCGGTGTTTTTAGCTTACGAAATTTTCAATCGGCACCCCCTGCGTGAGGATAGGTGAAGGAGTAAAACTATTCAAAGGAACTCGTAAACCCCTCACACTTCCATGGTTATAAACCATTAAAGTTTTACTCCTTCTTCCTATGTGGGACACTTTCCCACACCCACTTGGTTTTTACTAAGTTCAACCAAATACTCAACTTTGAGTATCGATTTCTCATTCACACACACTCCGTTTTGGACACATTATATATTGTTTCGAAGCTCTCGTATAGGATAACACAAACCCACTAAGAGTTAATTATGTGTAATATATATATATATATATATATATATAAATGTGTCCAAAGTTAGTAAAAACATATATTTTTACTAAATTTTCCAACAAAAATTTCATTTCTCATCCATACGCTTGAATCAATGCTCACTATTATCCATCCCAATGAACCTCTTAACACATTTCTAAACCACATTTAATCATCTAACACCAAGAGAGCCCAAGATCCCAAATTAAAATCATAGATCAATCCCTTTCTTAGTGAAACTCTGAACTTAGGATGAATTGTATTTATTATCATAAGATTCATGAGGAAAACATGATTACACAAAAGATCTAACACTAAATCCGACCAAATTAATTGATTTACATAAAGAATATAACATTTACTTATAAAAGGTTCACATGAACCCTAGATCCCAAAATCAAAAAGCATAAACTCCATTATGGAGAAACTCAAGCATAAAGTTAAGATTTTCACCTTTATAGGATGATTTCTCCACTCCTCCGTCTTCAGGTCTTCAAAATCCTCTAAGAGAGCATATTTCTATTCAAAGTCCCATTTTCTCTCTCACACACAAGAAAGTTACGATATCAGGTGTGGAAGAATGAGAAGAAATCCTCCTTTATATCACCAAGTTACAAAAATGGTCATTTCAAATAACAAAGTGTTCAAATTTTATTACCCAATCCAATACTGACAAATTTAAGATATGGTTTATTACAGTAATAGTTTTGGAAGTCAACTAAAAACACCTCGTAAGACATATTCCTTAAAAGTTTAATTCGATTCAATTTGGAAAAATATATTATTTCCGCAATCGACATAAAATTGACTTTCCCTTGGGTCAAACCACGTCAACTTTTTTCCTCCGATCAAAACCACGACGTTGCGAGACTTTAAACCACCTTAAACGTGCACCCGCTCGAAAAAATATTCATGGGTCTACCATCCAAGCCAAAAGTTGGCTTGAATTCTTTCCTCTATTATCCATGATCTATCTTTAATTAAAATGTGAGTGTCCGACTTGGAGGTAAATGAGGTGGAAGTCTTTTTTTTTTTAATTAAACTACATAGATCGGTAAACCAATTCATCTCAAACATCAATGTATTATCACTTTGTTGCTCTTAATAAACTCATCCGAAAACATCAATCTACATAGATTGCTAAATTAACCAATTCATTTGAAAGTATAGAATTTATTAAATCAATTTTCTATTATACAAATACATAGTAATTATAACATGAATTAGTAATTAAAATCATTTCATAAGTTCTTTACTGAAAACGTTCAAACATTTTTCTAAAAACAGAGTCTTCCATAACTTGAAGTTAAGATCGTGACATAATTCACATCTAAATAAATTTGAAGATAACATAGCTACTCGAAGTTCAAGAAAACGTTGAAACTATTAAAGGAAATAAATAAGTAAAAAAGGTTCACCGTAGTTATTGTTTCATCACATATGTAAAAGGATATCTAGACAAGAAGGAGAGGGTTGAACGAGACGGTTTATTGGATCATCACTTTTGATTTTTTGTAATCGTTTCGATCATGGAGATAAATAAATTGATCTCTTGAACTAAGTTTGTTCAATAAATTTCTAGTTTGTGTCAAAGATGGTTATTTGAACAAGAATCCATCAAACTTAATATAAGTACATGAATTTAAAAAACAATCTCAGAAAAGGCCCAATTAACTGCAAATGTATTTTTGTGTCAAAGAGGACAAATAATTCTCTTCAAAGTTCGTATGATTACAAATTAATAACAATAATGTTAACTGGAGCATCAAGATAAATATGCTACTTGGAAGACATGATATGTGGGATATCGTCAAAACATGGTTACATGGAGCAAGATGTTGCTAATCTATCCCAAGTGCAAATGAACAAACCATATAACTATCTTAGAAATCACATGGTGTGTCACACCATTCTAAAAAAGCCAACCATTGGAGGAAGTTTTTGTGTCAGTAGTGGGCATGTGGAAGGGGGATTTGTATCCCTTTGGTCAAACCACATCGACTTTTCCCTCTAATCAAACCCACGACTTTGTGGGACTTTAAACCACCTTAAGCGTGCAACCGCTCAAAAAAAATTCCTTAGTTTGCCATCGAAGCCAAAAGTTGGCTTGAATTCTTACCTATATTATCCATGATCTATCTTTAATTAAAATGTGAGTGTCCGACTAGGAGGTAAATGAGGTGGAAGAATTTTTTTTTAATTAAACTACATAGATCGGTAAACCAATTCATCCAAAAACATCAATCTATTATATCACTTTGCTATTTTAAAATACATAGTAATTAAAGACTAAATTGTTAATTGAAATCATTTCATAAGTACATTACTGAAAACGTTCAATCATATTCTTCCCAAAACAGTCTTCAAGAACGAACATATATAACTTGAAATTAATGTTGGGACATAATTCACTTCTAATTCAATTGCAAGAAAACGTGGTTACGTGATCCAAGACCATCTTGTGTTCAAAATAGTTGCAAACAAAACCCACATCCTCAAAAAGTTAGCACTTACCATTTGTAACATGTGTTGTGAGTGGTTGTACTTTTAGAAAGAAATCAAAACAAAAATAAACACTCCTCAAGTTTCTTCGTGAGATATTTCAATTTGCACTTTGAGTTCTTGTAATTTGAAATCGTTTGATTGAGCATCCTTTCCCGTTGAAGACAACTAGTCAAAACGGTAAACGGATCACTACTCGAAGTTTAAGACAACGTTGATTACTCTCGCTACATTAATATTATCGGGTCATAATTCACATTAATTCCATATGTGTGAGAGATCCATGTTACCCTTTCCTAACCAGAAAGAAAAATTTATTGTATTTATTTATTTTTTGTAAGCATAGTTTCAGATGCCAATAGTCCAATATATTTTTAAAATTTATAAAATCTATGATTTTAGATAAAATTGAATAGGAGTTTGTTGCCTTTAATTTTCTTGATTAGTCCAATAATAAGCCTGTTGGACCGTGATCCAATGGATCAAATGGTATCCATCAGAAAATTAGGGTTAATTTCACGGAGGCCGATAAAATCTTTGCTATATATACTCGCTTCTGCTCTTCTACATTGCCATCGAATTCTTCGCTGCCGCCATGTATGAAGTCGTGAATTCTTATCATCCAATATACGCTTCTCACTCACATCCCTCATTCACTGTAAGCGATTTTTATTTAATCTAATTCTTTTGTTGTGTATTTCGTTAGGATATATATCGATCGTTAGCAAATTACTTTCTTCCATCTTTTCAATCGATTGGGTTTGCAAAGGGTTTATGCTTGCTAGCAGTAACTAATTTTCTTCACACAAATTTAGCGAGATTTTTGCATATATAGACAAGAAATAATTTTCTATTGTTTTGTAAGGACAATGATGATCAATCACAAAATAGATGCTAGAAAATTTGCAAAAAGTTTCTTCTGTGGACTTCTTTAAAAAACACTTGATTTATTACATCCCGAACTGATTAATTGTTTTTGTAGTGTTTTTAATGAAACCAGTTTTTGTAAGAATATATAATGATATTGGGTGAATAATAAACTTTAGTAATGTCCTAAACGTTAAAAAAAACAGCTCGTCTTTATATGAACATCGTATCAGGCTACTTTAGGTAAAACCAAAGTCCGTTCTTAATATGTTGCTAACAGTAAACATCAACGGATTTTGTTTCTTTATAGGTCGTTGCTCTCAGCAGGTTTTCTAGTGGCTGCTGGAAACAATCTTCGTTCGAAGTTATCAAACAACTTGAGGCGGCTTCTGGAAGCCAACCTGTGGCAACTTCTTCTAGCGAATGTGAAATGTACATTAATTTTATCATCCACCTTTAATGTTACCTTAGAATAGTCTAATGAACTCCTAAATAAGGCCCAGTAAGGACTATATAACAGTTTCTACTATGTAGGGACTAGGGACCATCACAACGTAAACTCGACCCTTAGATGAAGTGCGTTTTCATTTTTTTACTTTATTATATTATATGACATTACTTGATTTGTTATTGTTATTTCTCTTTGTTTTCTGACATGCACATTTCTTGCTGCAGTTCAACGTTTCTGGTGAGGTCACCAAGAATGGATGTTGTTACAACCTCAATGTTCATAGCATTTCGCAAGGTTCTACACTTTACACTTCATGCTGCTTTTGCACCTCACATAATAGTTTCTACCATTAGGGACCATGATGACAATGAGCTTGATATATAAACTGTGAGTGGGATTGAGGGTGCATTAATAATGATGATAGGATTTTCTATACTAATTTCATGGCAACTTCACTTCTAATTTAGAGTATGTTGCTTGCGAGACCCCATTGATAGCAAAAGATGTCCAACTTCACTATTCACAGTCTTCTGTCCTTCTGTGAGCATGCTAAAGATTTAAACTTCTTGTCCTCTATGCAGTTTATCTGTGCGAGTAGCAGAGATCAACAGATTTGGTTCACAACACCATGTCAAGGGTCCATATACCATTCAAGGTGAGAAAGAGTCTAGTGCATTTCTAGAATCATTGATGAAATGCTTGAGAGACTATAGGTTTGGACTAGACATTGGGTTCGTTCAAGAGATTATAGAACAGCGTCCTGGTGCAGGAGCCTGTTCAGGATATATCTTATGCAAAGACCGCCTAACTGATTCATCCTTAACAATTGTAAAAAAAAAAAAAAAGATTAAGATTAAGGAGGGTGTGAAGGCTACGGGTGGAGATGTCGTATCTAGCAAAAGGGGGCGCATGCATAGTAGTTACACAATCAACGAGGGTAAGGTACCAGATTTTACTTAGTTGTTGCACAACAAGAAAATTGGTTTTGTAAGATGTCAACAATGTTCAATTGTTTTAATAGACTCTTTTTTGACATATGTTTATAGGCCAAACTATCTTGTGTTTTTCATAAATATGTTGCAATAAGTTTATACCAATTATTTGGACGTGGTTGCAAATGTTTTAGCTATTATATCTTCATATGAGATTATTTAAAAGATGTCAAATGACAAGCAACTTTGTTCATTATACAACAGAAATGAGCACAACTTATATCTGTCTTCATATTGGCCTTTCTATACACAATGTTCACATCAGAGAATTGAACACAAAGACTAGCCAAATTACATGTCTGTTTTGCTTGATCAAGAAGCAGATTTATTTCTGGACCTCTTAATACACTCTTTTTGCAATGTTATCTTATTTTCTTTCTAATTTAACTAATTTTTCTAAACAAATTATCACCGGTCACCAATTCTATGTAACTTGATTCCTAGTGATATTTGTGCTAATTGATTGGGACTATATAAACTCTTTATCCAAGCCAAAAGTTGGCTAGAATTGTGTTTTTTATTTGGATCATGAACTATTTTTAATTGAAGTGAGTATTCGAATTGGAGTGAAAGTGGAAGTTTTTATTCTAGGGAATAGATTGGTAAATTAACAAATTCATTGGAAAAGTTTATTAACATATTTATTTAATAAATTTCTATAAAAGTTTATTAAAATTACAAAAATAATATATTTTTATTTACTTTTTTATTATTATTCAAACATATATGTTTATTTGGAAATTTTTTTCAAATAAATATATACTTCTAATATTTTTATTTAATAGTTTTTTTATCAACGACTAAAAGTTTATTAACATATAATATATTTTTATTATTATTCAAACATATATGTTTATTTGGAAAAAAATTTCAAATAAACGTATACTTCTTATTTTTTTTACTAATCTAACAATGTTTATAAATAAAAAATTATATTAAATGAAATTTATTTACGTTTATTTGAATTGTTTTACTTTTTTTTATTTAAAAAACAATCAATATATATGTATATAAACAAACAAATTGCTTCTTTTGACAAATGGTTGCTACAAAACGGAGATGGATCAAACTATGATATCATTGATGAAGAACTTATTGAAATTCCTTCTAATGTCTACATGAATTCAATCGGAGATCCAATGCAGTCGATAGTGCAAGCTACGTACCCATCGTTATTACAAAACTATAGAAATCCTACGTACTTAACTGAACGAGCTATTTTAACACCAAAAAAATGGGATGGTTCATGAGTTGAACGACATAATTATGGATACAATTTCGGGTGAAGGGATAACCTACCTTAGTTCTGACAGTGTATGCAAAGGACGTGTAAAGACAAATGATGAGACCTCTTGCAAATAACATTAATATTAATCCAAGTAGTGTTTCAACTAACTTATTACCATCGAAATGAAACGTTTTTTAACAAGCTCAAACAATAAGTTAAACTCTAGTTGCCAAACATGGCTTGAATCAACATCTTTATTTTAAAACATTTTTTAAACATATAATTGGAAAAAGGATTGTATAATCCTTATGATGAAAGGGTCATCAAACACATGAATCAAATCAAAAGTTTGGAATTCATAAATGATATCACTTTTTAACTTTTATATATATAACAGATGATTAATTCATGCACAAGGTGGGAAGGGGAGATGACAGAAACCGCTAATTTTAATGATACCAGGCCACCCTTGCCTTTCTGGGTATTTACATATACATGTCTCCTGTTCCTTTAATATTCCACAACATTTTGCTGTGGGTATTCCACCCTCTTTTAGCTGCTCTCCACAAGCATCCAGTAGCACAGTTACATCACAATTTGCTGCCTCTGCCACTTCCACCTGTCCTGAGAGAAGCAGCACCATGGCCACTACACCAACAATAACAATAGCACTAGCGGTCTGCTTCATTATGAATGAACACACTATCTTGGAAGAGCAAGGAATAGAGAAAGGTGGTAGACAACTAGATATGACACAATGAAAATGGATTTTGCTAGATTATTTATATATGTTCTCGGATATACGTTCATTAATTACACGAGATTTTTGTATAAGACAATCCCAAAAATAGCCCAAATCTTCATACGCGTCCATCTTTTAGCCCGAGTTTTTAGTTATTTACCAATTTAGGCAAAAGATCACAAGTGAATTTTACAATTGTGTGGTCCATTTGCAATTTGCAATATTTCTGAATTTTTGTACAATCCAAAATATCTAGGGACACATCATGAAAATTTTTAAACAAATAAATATTAAAGAAGTATTAAATACCCTCTTCAATACATTTAAATGTATTTAAGATGATATAAAATCCGCGTTTTGATATGTTAATACTACATATGTACAATCTTAAGTACCTTTTAAACACCCTCTTAATTTGAATTTTAGAAGATAAAATGTATTTTAATGTACAAAATGGAAGTCACTAATTGCAAATAGAATGTATTTAACACATTATTTTTTAAAAAATCACAATTTGCATATAACATAAACTAATTAAAAACATACAAATCGCAAATGGATCTTATATTTGCAAAGCCATTTATGATTTTCTGATTAAATTGGAGGCAAAACTTAAAGTCTAGACTACAAAGCGAATGAGTCAGAAGATTTGGACTATTTTCGGCATCAACCACCTTTTGTATTTATAATGATTCCTAAATTTACCATATATTTTATTTATTTCCTCCATCTCAAAATAAGTGTTTACAATTCTATTTTGGTTTGTCATAAAATAAATGTTCATCTTTACTCATAAACTGAAGATACATGTTGCTATTATAAGTCCTTATCCGTATGTATTTGATGACATAATAAACTTAGAAGAAATTTGAAACCACAAGCAATCCTTCCAAAATAAACTTAGATCCACAAGTTTCAAACATAAATACACATATCCAAGCACTTAGAATCATTCCCCAAACATCTTATATCAAAATCTCCATTTTGACCAAAACCCTACTTTTGACCTAACTTCCCAAAATCCTTCAAACCGAAATTTGAGAAACATAAACACTAGGAAGTTATCAATGGAGAATTTATGACTCATAATAAAGTTTATAAATTATGAGGATGAACTCACCACTTAGGTTTTGGTGAAAACCTAGAAAACCCCAAATTTCTTGAAGATGGAGGTGATGATGATTAGCTTTTGACCTTTGCTTCCAATTCACCACCAAATACTCTTGGATAATCACAAAACTAACAATATATCATGGAAAAACTCAAAAAAACGAAACCGTATGGTTTAGTTTGCTGTTTGGGGTGTTAAACCACCCAAATTGGACCGCGCACACCCCTACCTTACTCCAGTTGTGCAAATCCACCACATACTCGATACGAAAAGATTAATTATCGAAATATGCTTGACAAAATTAAGATATCGAAACCATAATAAATGCTTTAAAACGTTCACATAAGATCACACGTTTTTAAAAAACACGGTAAGAGAACTCACGTGAAGCTTAACACACCACCGCACGTCCTAACGACTAAAATGCTCTAACGGAATACGTGAACAAATATGATTAGAAAAGGTGTTAAAACATCTTATTGATCCATCTAAACACTTTATATAAACCTCTAAGTAGCCCCTTTAAACGATGCTCCAATTCCTCTCAAATGAGAAGCGGAAAAGTCGGAAACGTGTTGAAACACTGTCCCACGCGACATGCGCCGCGACCCAAATCGTGCCAGCTATAGCTAACAAAAAACCAAGATTAAACCAGAAAATTGTTGGAACTATATGTATATTAATTGTACATATATTATTTCAAAGTAATCAACTAAATACGATTACAGAGAAGAAAGAAGAAAATTTAAACAGAAGTTGAGGCTCGTGTGTAACACGATTCCCTTAAAGAGATTCGTCGTCTGTTCCAGGGTACAACACAGCGTCAACAGTAGTACAGCCGGAGATGACCACTTGCCTGGAAAAGTCGCCGGAATAGTCATATGCAGTAGAGATTTTGAGAGAGTTGTGTTGTGTGTATCAGAATGCAACCTGACTCCTCGTTTTTATATTGAAGATTGAAACCAAAATAATTAATATTGAATTAACCAATAATTAAACGATATATTATTTATAATCGACAAGATTAACAAGATTAATTCGTAATTAACCGGTAAATAAACATAATAATTATTCATCTTTAATGCATTGGAGGTTTCATAATCGAAATCAGCAACAGTGCACGGCGCGGGTTAACCCGCGGCACAACCTGCCCGAGTCACTGGATCAAAATGAAAATTACCAAAAACCAAGCTGCATGAACTCAAGATTTCGGAGCTGCATTCGTCTCCGCAGGTCGCGCCCACAACACAAGTTCGGTGTTTTTTTTAGCTTACGAAATTTTCAATCGGCACCCCCTGCGTGAGGATAGGTGAAGGAGTAAAACTATTCAAAGGAACTCGTAAACCCCTCACACTTCCATGGTTATAAACCATTAAAGTTTTACTCCTTCTTCCTATGTGGGACACTTTCCCACACCCACTTGGTTTTTACTAAGTTCAACCAAATACTCAACTTTGAGTATCGATTTCTCATTCACACACACTCCGTTTTGGACACATTATATATTGTTTCGAAGCTCTCGTATAGGATAACACAAACCCACTAAGAGTTAATTATGTGTAATATATATATATATATATATATATATATATATAAATGTGTCCAAAGTTAGTAAAAACATATATTTTTACTAAATTTTCCAACAAAAATTTCATTTCTCATCCATACGCTTGAATCAATGCTCACTATTATCCATCCCAATGAACCTCTTAACACATTTCTAAACCACATTTAATCATCTAACACCAAGAGAGCCCAAGATCCCAAATTAAAATCATAGATCAATCCCTTTCTTAGTGAAACTCTGAACTTAGGATGAATTGTATTTATTATCATAAGATTCATGAGGAAAACATGATTACACAAAAGATCTAACACTAAATCCGACCAAATTAATTGATTTACATAAAGAATATAACATTTACTTATAAAAGGTTCACATGAACCCTAGATCCCAAAATCAAAAAGCATAAACTCCATTATGGAGAAACTCAAGCATAAAGTTAAGATTTTCACCTTTATAGGATGATTTCTCCACTCCTCCGTCTTCAGGTCTTCAAAATCCTCTAAGAGAGCATATTTCTATTCAAAGTCCCATTTTCTCTCTCACACACAAGAAAGTTACGATATCAGGTGTGGAAGAATGAGAAGAAATCCTCCTTTATATCACCAAGTTACAAAAATGGTCATTTCAAATAACAAAGTGTTCAAATTTTATTACCCAATCCAATACTGACAAATTTAAGATATGGTTTATTACAGTAATAGTTTTGGAAGTCAACTAAAAACACCTCGTAAGACATATTCCTTAAAAGTTTAATTCGATTCAATTTGGAAAAATATATTATTTCCGCAATCGACATAAAATTGACTTTCCCTTGGGTCAAACCACGTCAACTTTTTTCCTCCGATCAAAACCACGACGTTGCGAGACTTTAAACCACCTTAAACGTGCACCCGCTCGAAAAAATATTCATGGGTCTACCATCCAAGCCAAAAGTTGGCTTGAATTCTTTCCTCTATTATCCATGATCTATCTTTAATTAAAATGTGAGTGTCCGACTTGGAGGTAAATGAGGTGGAAGTCTTTTTTTTTTTAATTAAACTACATAGATCGGTAAACCAATTCATCTCAAACATCAATGTATTATCACTTTGTTGCTCTTAATAAACTCATCCGAAAACATCAATCTACATAGATTGCTAAATTAACCAATTCATTTGAAAGTATAGAATTTATTAAATCAATTTTCTATTATACAAATACATAGTAATTATAACATGAATTAGTAATTAAAATCATTTCATAAGTTCTTTACTGAAAACGTTCAAACATTTTTCTAAAAACAGAGTCTTCCATAACTTGAAGTTAAGATCGTGACATAATTCACATCTAAATAAATTTGAAGATAACATAGCTACTCGAAGTTCAAGAAAACGTTGAAACTATTAAAGGAAATAAATAAGTAAAAAAGGTTCACCGTAGTTATTGTTTCATCACATATGTAAAAGGATATCTAGACAAGAAGGAGAGGGTTGAACGAGACGGTTTATTGGATCATCACTTTTGATTTTTTGTAATCGTTTCGATCATGGAGATAAATAAATTGATCTCTTGAACTAAGTTTGTTCAATAAATTTCTAGTTTGTGTCAAAGATGGTTATTTGAACAAGAATCCATCAAACTTAATATAAGTACATGAATTTAAAAAACAATCTCAGAAAAGGCCCAATTAACTGCAAATGTATTTTTGTGTCAAAGAGGACAAATAATTCTCTTCAAAGTTCGTATGATTACAAATTAATAACAATAATGTTAACTGGAGCATCAAGATAAATATGCTACTTGGAAGACATGATATGTGGGATATCGTCAAAACATGGTTACATGGAGCAAGATGTTGCTAATCTATCCCAAGTGCAAATGAACAAACCATATAACTATCTTAGAAATCACATGGTGTGTCACACCATTCTAAAAAAGCCAACCATTGGATGAAGTTTTTGTGTCAGTAGTGGGCATGTGGAAGGGGGATTTGTATCCCTTTGGTCAAACCACATCGACTTTTCCCTCTAATCAAACCCACGACTTTGTGGGACTTTAAACCACCTTAAGCGTGCAACCGCTCAAAAAAAATTCCTTAGTTTGCCATCGAAGCCAAAAGTTGGCTTGAATTCTTACCTATATTATCCATGATCTATCTTTAATTAAAATGTGAGTGTCCGACTAGGAGGTAAATGAGGTGGAAGAATTTTTTTTTAATTAAACTACATAGATCGGTAAACCAATTCATCCAAAAACATCAATCTATTATATCACTTTGCTATTTTAAAATACATAGTAATTAAAGACTAAATTGTTAATTGAAATCATTTCATAAGTACATTACTGAAAACGTTCAATCATATTCTTCCCAAAACAGTCTTCAAGAACGAACATATATAACTTGAAATTAATGTTGGGACATAATTCACTTCTAATTCAATTGCAAGAAAACGTGGTTACGTGATCCAAGACCATCTTGTGTTCAAAATAGTTGCAAACAAAACCCACATCCTCAAAAAGTTAGCACTTACCATTTGTAACATGTGTTGTGAGTGGTTGTACTTTTAGAAAGAAATCAAAACAAAAATAAACACTCCTCAAGTTTCTTCGTGAGAAATTTCAATTTGCACTTTGAGTTCTTGTAATTTGAAATCGTTTGATTGAGCATCCTTTCCCGTTGAAGACAACTAGTCAAAACGGTAAACGGATCACTACTCGAAGTTTAAGACAACGTTGATTACTCTCGCTACATTAATATTATCGGGTCATAATTCACATTAATTCCATATGTGTGAGAGATCCATGTTACCCTTTCCTAACCAGAAAGAAAAATTTATTGTATTTATTTATTTTTTGTAAGCATAGTTTCAGATGCCAATAGTCCAATATATTTTTAAAATTTATAAAATCTATGATTTTAGATAAAATTGAATAGGAGTTTGTTGCCTTTAATTTTCTTGATTAGTCCAATAATAAGCCTGTTGGACCGTGATCCAATGGATCAAATGGTATCCATCAGAAAATTAGGGTTAATTTCACGGAGGCCGATAAAATCTTTGCTATATATACTCGCTTCTGCTCTTCTACATTGCCATCGAATTCTTCGCTGCCGCCATGTATGAAGTCGTGAATTCTTATCATCCAATATACGCTTCTCACTCACATCCCTCATTCACTGTAAGCGATTTTTATTTAATCTAATTCTTTTGTTGTGTATTTCGTTAGGATATATATCGATCGTTAGCAAATTACTTTCTTCCATCTTTTCAATCGATTGGGTTTGCAAAGGGTTTATGCTTGCTAGCAGTAACTAATTTTCTTCACACAAATTTAGCGAGATTTTTGCATATATAGACAAGAAATAATTTTCTATTGTTTTGTAAGGACAATGATGATCAATCACAAAATAGATGCTAGAAAATTTGCAAAAAGTTTCTTCTGTGGACTTCTTTAAAAAACACTTGATTTATTACATCCCGAACTGATTAATTGTTTTTGTAGTGTTTTTAATGAAACCAGTTTTTGTAAGAATATATAATGATATTGGGTGAATAATAAACTTTAGTAATGTCCTAAACGTTAAAAAAAACAGCTCGTCTTTATATGAACATCGTATCAGGCTACTTTAGGTAAAACCAAAGTCCGTTCTTAATATGTTGCTAACAGTAAACATCAACGGATTTTGTTTCTTTATAGGTCGTTGCTCTCAGCAGGTTTTCTAGTGGCTGCTGGAAACAATCTTCGTTCGAAGTTATCAAACAACTTGAGGCGGCTTCTGGAAGCCAACCTGTGGCAACTTCTTCTAGCGAATGTGAAATGTACATTAATTTTATCATCCACCTTTAATGTTACCTTAGAATAGTCTAATGAACTCCTAAATAAGGCCCAGTAAGGACTATATAACAGTTTCTACTATGTAGGGACTAGGGACCATCACAACGTAAACTCGACCCTTAGATGAAGTGCGTTTTCATTTTTTTACTTTATTATATTATATGACATTACTTGATTTGTTATTGTTATTTCTCTTTGTTTTCTGACATGCACATTTCTTGCTGCAGTTCAACGTTTCTGGTGAGGTCACCAAGAATGGATGTTGTTACAACCTCAATGTTCATAGCATTTCGCAAGGTTCTACACTTTACACTTCATGCTGCTTTTGCACCTCACATAATAGTTTCTACCATTAGGGACCATGATGACAATGAGCTTGATATATAAACTGTGAGTGGGATTGAGGGTGCATTAATAATGATGATAGGATTTTCTATACTAATTTCATGGCAACTTCACTTCTAATTTAGAGTATGTTGCTTGCGAGACCCCATTGATAGCAAAAGATGTCCAACTTCACTATTCACAGTCTTCTGTCCTTCTGTGAGCATGCTAAAGATTTAAACTTCTTGTCCTCTATGCAGTTTATCTGTGCGAGTAGCAGAGATCAACAGATTTGGTTCACAACACCATGTCAAGGGTCCATATACCATTCAAGGTGAGAAAGAGTCTAGTGCATTTCTAGAATCATTGATGAAATGCTTGAGAGACTATAGGTTTGGACTAGACATTGGGTTCGTTCAAGAGATTATAGAACAGCGTCCTGGTGCAGGAGCCTGTTCAGGATATATCTTATGCAAAGACCGCCTAACTGATTCATCCTTAACAATTGTAAAAAAAAAAAAAAAGATTAAGATTAAGGAGGGTGTGAAGGCTACGGGTGGAGATGTCGTATCTAGCAAAAGGGGGCGCATGCATAGTAGTTACACAATCAACGAGGGTAAGGTACCAGATTTTACTTAGTTGTTGCACAACAAGAAAATTGGTTTTGTAAGATGTCAACAATGTTCAATTGTTTTAATAGACTCTTTTTTGACATATGTTTATAGGCCAAACTATCTTGTGTTTTTCATAAATATGTTGCAATAAGTTTATACCAATTATTTGGACGTGGTTGCAAATGTTTTAGCTATTATATCTTCATATGAGATTATTTAAAAGATGTCAAATGACAAGCAACTTTGTTCATTATACAACAGAAATGAGCACAACTTATATCTGTCTTCATATTGGCCTTTCTATACACAATGTTCACATCAGAGAATTGAACACAAAGACTAGCCAAATTACATGTCTGTTTTGCTTGATCAAGAAGCAGATTTATTTCTGGACCTCTTAATACACTCTTTTTGCAATGTTATCTTATTTTCTTTCTAATTTAACTAATTTTTCTAAACAAATTATCACCGGTCACCAATTCTATGTAACTTGATTCCTAGTGATATTTGTGCTAATTGATTGGGACTATATAAACTCTTTATCCAAGCCAAAAGTTGGCTAGAATTGTGTTTTTTATTTGGATCATGAACTATTTTTAATTGAAGTGAGTATTCGAATTGGAGTGAAAGTGGAAGTTTTTATTCTAGGGAATAGATTGGTAAATTAACAAATTCATTGGAAAAGTTTATTAACATATTTATTTAATAAATTTCTATAAAAGTTTATTAAAATTACAAAAATAATATATTTTTATTTACTTTTTTATTATTATTCAAACATATATGTTTATTTGGAAATTTTTTTCAAATAAATATATACTTCTAATATTTTTATTTAATAGTTTTTTTATCAACGACTAAAAGTTTATTAACATATAATATATTTTTATTATTATTCAAACATATATGTTTATTTGGAAAAAAATTTCAAATAAACGTATACTTCTTATTTTTTTTACTAATCTAACAATGTTTATAAATAAAAAATTATATTAAATGAAATTTATTTACGTTTATTTGAATTGTTTTACTTTTTTTTATTTAAAAAACAATCAATATATATGTATATAAACAAACAAATTGCTTCTTTTGACAAATGGTTGCTACAAAACGGAGATGGATCAAACTATGATATCATTGATGAAGAACTTATTGAAATTCCTTCTAATGTCTACATGAATTCAATCGGAGATCCAATGCAGTCGATAGTGCAAGCTACGTACCCATCGTTATTACAAAACTATAGAAATCCTACGTACTTAACTGAACGAGCTATTTTAACACCAAAAAAATGGGATGGTTCATGAGTTGAACGACATAATTATGGATACAATTTCGGGTGAAGGGATAACCTACCTTAGTTCTGACAGTGTATGCAAAGGACGTGTAAAGACAAATGATGAGACCTCTTGCAAATAACATTAATATTAATCCAAGTAGTGTTTCAACTAACTTATTACCATCGAAATGAAACGTTTTTTAACAAGCTCAAACAATAAGTTAAACTCTAGTTGCCAAACATGGCTTGAATCAACATCTTTATTTTAAAACATTTTTTAAACATATAATTGGAAAAAGGATTGTATAATCCTTATGATGAAAGGGTCATCAAACACATGAATCAAATCAAAAGTTTGGAATTCATAAATGATATCACTTTTTAACTTTTATATATATAACAGATGATTAATTCATGCACAAGGTGGGAAGGGGAGATGACAGAAACCGCTAATTTTAATGATACCAGGCCACCCTTGCCTTTCTGGGTATTTACATATACATGTCTCCTGTTCCTTTAATATTCCACAACATTTTGCTGTGGGTATTCCACCCTCTTTTAGCTGCTCTCCACAAGCATCCAGTAGCACAGTTACATCACAATTTGCTGCCTCTGCCACTTCCACCTGTCCTGAGAGAAGCAGCACCATGGCCACTACACCAACAATAACAATAGCACTAGCGGTCTGCTTCATTATGAATGAACACACTATCTTGGAAGAGCAAGGAATAGAGAAAGGTGGTAGACAACTAGATATGACACAATGAAAATGGATTTTGCTAGATTATTTATATATGTTCTCGGATATACGTTCATTAATTACACGAGATTTTTGTATAAGACAATCCCAAAAATAGCCCAAATCTTCATACGCGTCCATCTTTTAGCCCGAGTTTTTAGTTATTTACCAATTTAGGCAAAAGATCACAAGTGAATTTTACAATTGTGTGGTCCATTTGCAATTTGCAATATTTCTGAATTTTTGTACAATCCAAAATATCTAGGGACACATCATGAAAATTTTTAAACAAATAAATATTAAAGAAGTATTAAATACCCTCTTCAATACATTTAAATGTATTTAAGATGATATAAAATCCGCGTTTTGATATGTTAATACTACATATGTACAATCTTAAGTACCTTTTAAACACCCTCTTAATTTGAATTTTAGAAGATAAAATGTATTTTAATGTACAAAATGGAAGTCACTAATTGCAAATAGAATGTATTTAACACATTATTTTTTAAAAAATCACAATTTGCATATAACATAAACTAATTAAAAACATACAAATCGCAAATGGATCTTATATTTGCAAAGCCATTTATGATTTTCTGATTAAATTGGAGGCAAAACTTAAAGTCTAGACTACAAAGCGAATGAGTCAGAAGATTTGGACTATTTTCGGCATCAACCACCTTTTGTATTTATAATGATTCCTAAATTTACCATATATTTTATTTATTTCCTCCATCTCAAAATAAGTGTTTACAATTCTATTTTGGTTTGTCATAAAATAAATGTTCATCTTTACTCATAAACTGAAGATACATGTTGCTATTATAAGTCCTTATCCGTATGTATTTGATGACATAATAAACTTAGAAGAAATTTGAAACCACAAGCAATCCTTCCAAAATAAACTTAGATCCACAAGTTTCAAACATAAATACACATATCCAAGCACTTAGAATCATTCCCCAAACATCTTATATCAAAATCTCCATTTTGACCAAAACCCTACTTTTGACCTAACTTCCCCAAAATCCTTCAAACCGAAATTTGAGAAACATAAACACTAGGAAGTTATCAATGGAGAATTTATGACTCATAATAAAGTTTATAAATTATGAGGATGAACTCACCACTTAGGTTTTGGTGAAAACCTAGAAAACCCCAAATTTCTTGAAGATGGAGGTGATGATGATTAGCTTTTGACCTTTGCTTCCAATTCACCACCAAATACTCTTGGATAATCACAAAACTAACAATATATCATGGAAAAACTCAAAAAAACGAAACCGTATGGTTTAGTTTGCTGTTTGGGGTGTTAAACCACCCAAATTGGACCGCGCACACCCCTACCTTACTCCAGTTGTGCAAATCCACCACATACTCGATACGAAAAGATTAATTATCGAAATATGCTTGACAAAATTAAGATATCGAAACCATAATAAATGCTTTAAAACGTTCACATAAGATCACACGTTTTTAAAAAACACGGTAAGAGAACTCACGTGAAGCTTAACACACCACCGCACGTCCTAACGACTAAAATGCTCTAACGGAATACGTGAACAAATATGATTAGAAAAGGTGTTAAAACATCTTATTGATCCATCTAAACACTTTATATAAACCTCTAAGTAGCCCCTTTAAACGATGCTCCAATTCCTCTCAAATGAGAAGCGGAAAAGTCGGAAACGTGTTGAAACACTGTCCCACGCGACATGCGCCGCGACCCAAATCGTGCCAGCTATAGCTAACAAAAAACCAAGATTAAACCAGAAAATTGTTGGAACTATATGTATATTAATTGTACATATATTATTTCAAAGTAATCAACTAAATACGATTACAGAGAAGAAAGAAGAAAATTTAAACAGAAGTTGAGGCTCGTGTGTAACACGATTCCCTTAAAGAGATTCGTCGTCTGTTCCAGGGTACAACACAGCGTCAACAGTAGTACAGCCGGAGATGACCACTTGCCTGGAAAAGTCGCCGGAATAGTCATATGCAGTAGAGATTTTGAGAGAGTTGTGTTGTGTGTATCAGAATGCAACCTGACTCCTCGTTTTTATATTGAAGATTGAAACCAAAATAATTAATATTGAATTAACCAATAATTAAACGATATATTATTTATAATCGACAAGATTAACAAGATTAATTCGTAATTAACCGGTAAATAAACATAATAATTATTCATCTTTAATGCATTGGAGGTTTCATAATCGAAATCAGCAACAGTGTCACTGGATCAAAATGAAAATTACCAAAAACCAAGCTGCATGAACTCAAGATTTCGGAGCTGCATTCGTCTCCGCAGGTCGCGCCCACAACACAAGTTCGGTGTTTTTAGCTTACGAAATTTTCAATCGGCACCCCCTGCGTGAGGATAGGTGAAGGAGTAAAACTATTCAAAGGAACTCGTAAACCCCTCACACTTCCATGGTTATAAACCATTAAAGTTTTACTCCTTCTTCCTATGTGGGACACTTTCCCACACCCACTTGGTTTTTACTAAGTTCAACCAAATACTCAACTTTGAGTATCGATTTCTCATTCACACACACTCCGTTTTGGACACATTATATATTGTTTCGAAGCTCTCGTATAGGATAACACAAACCCACTAAGAGTTAATTATGTGTAATATATATATATATATATATATATATATAAATGTGTCCAAAGTTAGTAAAAACATATATTTTTACTAAATTTTCCAACAAAAATTTCATTTCTCATCCATACGCTTGAATCAATGCTCACTATTATCCATCCCAATGAACCTCTTAACACATTTCTAAACCACATTTAATCATCTAACACCAAGAGAGCCCAAGATCCCAAATTAAAATCATAGATCAATCCCTTTCTTAGTGAAACTCTGAACTTAGGATGAATTGTATTTATTATCATAAGATTCATGAGGAAAACATGATTACACAAAAGATCTAACACTAAATCCGACCAAATTAATTGATTTACATAAAGAATATAACATTTACTTATAAAAGGTTCACATGAACCCTAGATCCCAAAATCAAAAAGCATAAACTCCATTATGGAGAAACTCAAGCATAAAGTTAAGATTTTCACCTTTATAGGATGATTTCTCCACTCCTCCGTCTTCAGGTCTTCAAAATCCTCTAAGAGAGCATATTTCTATTCAAAGTCCCATTTTCTCTCTCACACACAAGAAAGTTACGATATCAGGTGTGGAAGAATGAGAAGAAATCCTCCTTTATATCACCAAGTTACAAAAATGGTCATTTCAAATAACAAAGTGTTCAAATTTTATTACCCAATCCAATACTGACAAATTTAAGATATGGTTTATTACAGTAATAGTTTTGGAAGTCAACTAAAAACACCTCGTAAGACATATTCCTTAAAAGTTTAATTCGATTCAATTTGGAAAAATATATTATTTCCGCAATCGACATAAAATTGACTTTCCCTTGGGTCAAACCACGTCAACTTTTTTCCTCCGATCAAAACCACGACGTTGCGAGACTTTAAACCACCTTAAACGTGCACCCGCTCGAAAAAATATTCATGGGTCTACCATCCAAGCCAAAAGTTGGCTTGAATTCTTTCCTCTATTATCCATGATCTATCTTTAATTAAAATGTGAGTGTCCGACTTGGAGGTAAATGAGGTGGAAGTCTTTTTTTTTTTAATTAAACTACATAGATCGGTAAACCAATTCATCTCAAACATCAATGTATTATCACTTTGTTGCTCTTAATAAACTCATCCGAAAACATCAATCTACATAGATTGCTAAATTAACCAATTCATTTGAAAGTATAGAATTTATTAAATCAATTTTCTATTATACAAATACATAGTAATTATAACATGAATTAGTAATTAAAATCATTTCATAAGTTCTTTACTGAAAACGTTCAAACATTTTTCTAAAAACAGAGTCTTCCATAACTTGAAGTTAAGATCGTGACATAATTCACATCTAAATAAATTTGAAGATAACATAGCTACTCGAAGTTCAAGAAAACGTTGAAACTATTAAAGGAAATAAATAAGTAAAAAAGGTTCACCGTAGTTATTGTTTCATCACATATGTAAAAGGATATCTAGACAAGAAGGAGAGGGTTGAACGAGACGGTTTATTGGATCATCACTTTTGATTTTTTGTAATCGTTTCGATCATGGAGATAAATAAATTGATCTCTTGAACTAAGTTTGTTCAATAAATTTCTAGTTTGTGTCAAAGATGGTTATTTGAACAAGAATCCATCAAACTTAATATAAGTACATGAATTTAAAAAACAATCTCAGAAAAGGCCCAATTAACTGCAAATGTATTTTTGTGTCAAAGAGGACAAATAATTCTCTTCAAAGTTCGTATGATTACAAATTAATAACAATAATGTTAACTGGAGCATCAAGATAAATATGCTACTTGGAAGACATGATATGTGGGATATCGTCAAAACATGGTTACATGGAGCAAGATGTTGCTAATCTATCCCAAGTGCAAATGAACAAACCATATAACTATCTTAGAAATCACATGGTGTGTCACACCATTCTAAAAAAGCCAACCATTGGATGAAGTTTTTGTGTCAGTAGTGGGCATGTGGAAGGGGGATTTGTATCCCTTTGGTCAAACCACATCGACTTTTCCCTCTAATCAAACCCACGACTTTGTGGGACTTTAAACCACCTTAAGCGTGCAACCGCTCAAAAAAAATTCCTTAGTTTGCCATCGAAGCCAAAAGTTGGCTTGAATTCTTACCTATATTATCCATGATCTATCTTTAATTAAAATGTGAGTGTCCGACTAGGAGGTAAATGAGGTGGAAGAATTTTTTTTTAATTAAACTACATAGATCGGTAAACCAATTCATCCAAAAACATCAATCTATTATATCACTTTGCTATTTTAAAATACATAGTAATTAAAGACTAAATTGTTAATTGAAATCATTTCATAAGTACATTACTGAAAACGTTCAATCATATTCTTCCCAAAACAGTCTTCAAGAACGAACATATATAACTTGAAATTAATGTTGGGACATAATTCACTTCTAATTCAATTGCAAGAAAACGTGGTTACGTGATCCAAGACCATCTTGTGTTCAAAATAGTTGCAAACAAAACCCACATCCTCAAAAAGTTAGCACTTACCATTTGTAACATGTGTTGTGAGTGGTTGTACTTTTAGAAAGAAATCAAAACAAAAATAAACACTCCTCAAGTTTCTTCGTGAGAAATTTCAATTTGCACTTTGAGTTCTTGTAATTTGAAATCGTTTGATTGAGCATCCTTTCCCGTTGAAGACAACTAGTCAAAACGGTAAACGGATCACTACTCGAAGTTTAAGACAACGTTGATTACTCTCGCTACATTAATATTATCGGGTCATAATTCACATTAATTCCATATGTGTGAGAGATCCATGTTACCCTTTCCTAACCAGAAAGAAAAATTTATTGTATTTATTTATTTTTTGTAAGCATAGTTTCAGATGCCAATAGTCCAATATATTTTTAAAATTTATAAAATCTATGATTTTAGATAAAATTGAATAGGAGTTTGTTGCCTTTAATTTTCTTGATTAGTCCAATAATAAGCCTGTTGGACCGTGATCCAATGGATCAAATGGTATCCATCAGAAAATTAGGGTTAATTTCACGGAGGCCGATAAAATCTTTGCTATATATACTCGCTTCTGCTCTTCTACATTGCCATCGAATTCTTCGCTGCCGCCATGTATGAAGTCGTGAATTCTTATCATCCAATATACGCTTCTCACTCACATCCCTCATTCACTGTAAGCGATTTTTATTTAATCTAATTCTTTTGTTGTGTATTTCGTTAGGATATATATCGATCGTTAGCAAATTACTTTCTTCCATCTTTTCAATCGATTGGGTTTGCAAAGGGTTTATGCTTGCTAGCAGTAACTAATTTTCTTCACACAAATTTAGCGAGATTTTTGCATATATAGACAAGAAATAATTTTCTATTGTTTTGTAAGGACAATGATGATCAATCACAAAATAGATGCTAGAAAATTTGCAAAAAGTTTCTTCTGTGGACTTCTTTAAAAAACACTTGATTTATTACATCCCGAACTGATTAATTGTTTTTGTAGTGTTTTTAATGAAACCAGTTTTTGTAAGAATATATAATGATATTGGGTGAATAATAAACTTTAGTAATGTCCTAAACGTTAAAAAAAACAGCTCGTCTTTATATGAACATCGTATCAGGCTACTTTAGGTAAAACCAAAGTCCGTTCTTAATATGTTGCTAACAGTAAACATCAACGGATTTTGTTTCTTTATAGGTCGTTGCTCTCAGCAGGTTTTCTAGTGGCTGCTGGAAACAATCTTCGTTCGAAGTTATCAAACAACTTGAGGCGGCTTCTGGAAGCCAACCTGTGGCAACTTCTTCTAGCGAATGTGAAATGTACATTAATTTTATCATCCACCTTTAATGTTACCTTAGAATAGTCTAATGAACTCCTAAATAAGGCCCAGTAAGGACTATATAACAGTTTCTACTATGTAGGGACTAGGGACCATCACAACGTAAACTCGACCCTTAGATGAAGTGCGTTTTCATTTTTTTACTTTATTATATTATATGACATTACTTGATTTGTTATTGTTATTTCTCTTTGTTTTCTGACATGCACATTTCTTGCTGCAGTTCAACGTTTCTGGTGAGGTCACCAAGAATGGATGTTGTTACAACCTCAATGTTCATAGCATTTCGCAAGGTTCTACACTTTACACTTCATGCTGCTTTTGCACCTCACATAATAGTTTCTACCATTAGGGACCATGATGACAATGAGCTTGATATATAAACTGTGAGTGGGATTGAGGGTGCATTAATAATGATGATAGGATTTTCTATACTAATTTCATGGCAACTTCACTTCTAATTTAGAGTATGTTGCTTGCGAGACCCCATTGATAGCAAAAGATGTCCAACTTCACTATTCACAGTCTTCTGTCCTTCTGTGAGCATGCTAAAGATTTAAACTTCTTGTCCTCTATGCAGTTTATCTGTGCGAGTAGCAGAGATCAACAGATTTGGTTCACAACACCATGTCAAGGGTCCATATACCATTCAAGGTGAGAAAGAGTCTAGTGCATTTCTAGAATCATTGATGAAATGCTTGAGAGACTATAGGTTTGGACTAGACATTGGGTTCGTTCAAGAGATTATAGAACAGCGTCCTGGTGCAGGAGCCTGTTCAGGATATATCTTATGCAAAGACCGCCTAACTGATTCATCCTTAACAATTGTAAAAAAAAAAAAAAAGATTAAGATTAAGGAGGGTGTGAAGGCTACGGGTGGAGATGTCGTATCTAGCAAAAGGGGGCGCATGCATAGTAGTTACACAATCAACGAGGGTAAGGTACCAGATTTTACTTAGTTGTTGCACAACAAGAAAATTGGTTTTGTAAGATGTCAACAATGTTCAATTGTTTTAATAGACTCTTTTTTGACATATGTTTATAGGCCAAACTATCTTGTGTTTTTCATAAATATGTTGCAATAAGTTTATACCAATTATTTGGACGTGGTTGCAAATGTTTTAGCTATTATATCTTCATATGAGATTATTTAAAAGATGTCAAATGACAAGCAACTTTGTTCATTATACAACAGAAATGAGCACAACTTATATCTGTCTTCATATTGGCCTTTCTATACACAATGTTCACATCAGAGAATTGAACACAAAGACTAGCCAAATTACATGTCTGTTTTGCTTGATCAAGAAGCAGATTTATTTCTGGACCTCTTAATACACTCTTTTTGCAATGTTATCTTATTTTCTTTCTAATTTAACTAATTTTTCTAAACAAATTATCACCGGTCACCAATTCTATGTAACTTGATTCCTAGTGATATTTGTGCTAATTGATTGGGACTATATAAACTCTTTATCCAAGCCAAAAGTTGGCTAGAATTGTGTTTTTTATTTGGATCATGAACTATTTTTAATTGAAGTGAGTATTCGAATTGGAGTGAAAGTGGAAGTTTTTATTCTAGGGAATAGATTGGTAAATTAACAAATTCATTGGAAAAGTTTATTAACATATTTATTTAATAAATTTCTATAAAAGTTTATTAAAATTACAAAAATAATATATTTTTATTTACTTTTTTATTATTATTCAAACATATATGTTTATTTGGAAATTTTTTTCAAATAAATATATACTTCTAATATTTTTATTTAATAGTTTTTTTATCAACGACTAAAAGTTTATTAACATATAATATATTTTTATTATTATTCAAACATATATGTTTATTTGGAAAAAAATTTCAAATAAACGTATACTTCTTATTTTTTTTACTAATCTAACAATGTTTATAAATAAAAAATTATATTAAATGAAATTTATTTACGTTTATTTGAATTGTTTTACTTTTTTTTATTTAAAAAACAATCAATATATATGTATATAAACAAACAAATTGCTTCTTTTGACAAATGGTTGCTACAAAACGGAGATGGATCAAACTATGATATCATTGATGAAGAACTTATTGAAATTCCTTCTAATGTCTACATGAATTCAATCGGAGATCCAATGCAGTCGATAGTGCAAGCTACGTACCCATCGTTATTACAAAACTATAGAAATCCTACGTACTTAACTGAACGAGCTATTTTAACACCAAAAAAATGGGATGGTTCATGAGTTGAACGACATAATTATGGATACAATTTCGGGTGAAGGGATAACCTACCTTAGTTCTGACAGTGTATGCAAAGGACGTGTAAAGACAAATGATGAGACCTCTTGCAAATAACATTAATATTAATCCAAGTAGTGTTTCAACTAACTTATTACCATCGAAATGAAACGTTTTTTAACAAGCTCAAACAATAAGTTAAACTCTAGTTGCCAAACATGGCTTGAATCAACATCTTTATTTTAAAACATTTTTTAAACATATAATTGGAAAAAGGATTGTATAATCCTTATGATGAAAGGGTCATCAAACACATGAATCAAATCAAAAGTTTGGAATTCATAAATGATATCACTTTTTAACTTTTATATATATAACAGATGATTAATTCATGCACAAGGTGGGAAGGGGAGATGACAGAAACCGCTAATTTTAATGATACCAGGCCACCCTTGCCTTTCTGGGTATTTACATATACATGTCTCCTGTTCCTTTAATATTCCACAACATTTTGCTGTGGGTATTCCACCCTCTTTTAGCTGCTCTCCACAAGCATCCAGTAGCACAGTTACATCACAATTTGCTGCCTCTGCCACTTCCACCTGTCCTGAGAGAAGCAGCACCATGGCCACTACACCAACAATAACAATAGCACTAGCGGTCTGCTTCATTATGAATGAACACACTATCTTGGAAGAGCAAGGAATAGAGAAAGGTGGTAGACAACTAGATATGACACAATGAAAATGGATTTTGCTAGATTATTTATATATGTTCTCGGATATACGTTCATTAATTACACGAGATTTTTGTATAAGACAATCCCAAAAATAGCCCAAATCTTCATACGCGTCCATCTTTTAGCCCGAGTTTTTAGTTATTTACCAATTTAGGCAAAAGATCACAAGTGAATTTTACAATTGTGTGGTCCATTTGCAATTTGCAATATTTCTGAATTTTTGTACAATCCAAAATATCTAGGGACACATCATGAAAATTTTTAAACAAATAAATATTAAAGAAGTATTAAATACCCTCTTCAATACATTTAAATGTATTTAAGATGATATAAAATCCGCGTTTTGATATGTTAATACTACATATGTACAATCTTAAGTACCTTTTAAACACCCTCTTAATTTGAATTTTAGAAGATAAAATGTATTTTAATGTACAAAATGGAAGTCACTAATTGCAAATAGAATGTATTTAACACATTATTTTTTAAAAAATCACAATTTGCATATAACATAAACTAATTAAAAACATACAAATCGCAAATGGATCTTATATTTGCAAAGCCATTTATGATTTTCTGATTAAATTGGAGGCAAAACTTAAAGTCTAGACTACAAAGCGAATGAGTCAGAAGATTTGGACTATTTTCGGCATCAACCACCTTTTGTATTTATAATGATTCCTAAATTTACCATATATTTTATTTATTTCCTCCATCTCAAAATAAGTGTTTACAATTCTATTTTGGTTTGTCATAAAATAAATGTTCATCTTTACTCATAAACTGAAGATACATGTTGCTATTATAAGTCCTTATCCGTATGTATTTGATGACATAATAAACTTAGAAGAAATTTGAAACCACAAGCAATCCTTCCAAAATAAACTTAGATCCACAAGTTTCAAACATAAATACACATATCCAAGCACTTAGAATCATTCCCCAAACATCTTATATCAAAATCTCCATTTTGACCAAAACCCTACTTTTGACCTAACTTCCCCAAAATCCTTCAAACCGAAATTTGAGAAACATAAACACTAGGAAGTTATCAATGGAGAATTTATGACTCATAATAAAGTTTATAAATTATGAGGATGAACTCACCACTTAGGTTTTGGTGAAAACCTAGAAAACCCCAAATTTCTTGAAGATGGAGGTGATGATGATTAGCTTTTGACCTTTGCTTCCAATTCACCACCAAATACTCTTGGATAATCACAAAACTAACAATATATCATGGAAAAACTCAAAAAAACGAAACCGTATGGTTTAGTTTGCTGTTTGGGGTGTTAAACCACCCAAATTGGACCGCGCACACCCCTACCTTACTCCAGTTGTGCAAATCCACCACATACTCGATACGAAAAGATTAATTATCGAAATATGCTTGACAAAATTAAGATATCGAAACCATAATAAATGCTTTAAAACGTTCACATAAGATCACACGTTTTTAAAAAACACGGTAAGAGAACTCACGTGAAGCTTAACACACCACCGCACGTCCTAACGACTAAAATGCTCTAACGGAATACGTGAACAAATATGATTAGAAAAGGTGTTAAAACATCTTATTGATCCATCTAAACACTTTATATAAACCTCTAAGTAGCCCCTTTAAACGATGCTCCAATTCCTCTCAAATGAGAAGCGGAAAAGTCGGAAACGTGTTGAAACACTGTCCCACGCGACATGCGCCGCGACCCAAATCGTGCCAGCTATAGCTAACAAAAAACCAAGATTAAACCAGAAAATTGTTGGAACTATATGTATATTAATTGTACATATATTATTTCAAAGTAATCAACTAAATACGATTACAGAGAAGAAAGAAGAAAATTTAAACAGAAGTTGAGGCTCGTGTGTAACACGATTCCCTTAAAGAGATTCGTCGTCTGTTCCAGGGTACAACACAGCGTCAACAGTAGTACAGCCGGAGATGACCACTTGCCTGGAAAAGTCGCCGGAATAGTCATATGCAGTAGAGATTTTGAGAGAGTTGTGTTGTGTGTATCAGAATGCAACCTGACTCCTCGTTTTTATATTGAAGATTGAAACCAAAATAATTAATATTGAATTAACCAATAATTAAACGATATATTATTTATAATCGACAAGATTAACAAGATTAATTCGTAATTAACCGGTAAATAAACATAATAATTATTCATCTTTAATGCATTGGAGGTTTCATAATCGAAATCAGCAACAGTGCACGGCGCGGGTTAACCCGCGGCACAACCTGCCCGAGTCACTGGATCAAAATGAAAATTACCAAAAACCAAGCTGCATGAACTCAAGATTTCGGAGCTGCATTCGTCTCCGCAGGTCGCGCCCACAACACAAGTTCGGTGTTTTTAGCTTACGAAATTTTCAATCGGCACCCCCTGCGTGAGGATAGGTGAAGGAGTAAAACTATTCAAAGGAACTCGTAAACCCCTCACACTTCCATGGTTATAAACCATTAAAGTTTTACTCCTTCTTCCTATGTGGGACACTTTCCCACACCCACTTGGTTTTTACTAAGTTCAACCAAATACTCAACTTTGAGTATCGATTTCTCATTCACACACACTCCGTTTTGGACACATTATATATTGTTTCGAAGCTCTCGTATAGGATAACACAAACCCACTAAGAGTTAATTATGTGTAATATATATATATATATATATATATATATAAATGTGTCCAAAGTTAGTAAAAACATATATTTTTACTAAATTTTCCAACAAAAATTTCATTTCTCATCCATACGCTTGAATCAATGCTCACTATTATCCATCCCAATGAACCTCTTAACACATTTCTAAACCACATTTAATCATCTAACACCAAGAGAGCCCAAGATCCCAAATTAAAATCATAGATCAATCCCTTTCTTAGTGAAACTCTGAACTTAGGATGAATTGTATTTATTATCATAAGATTCATGAGGAAAACATGATTACACAAAAGATCTAACACTAAATCCGACCAAATTAATTGATTTACATAAAGAATATAACATTTACTTATAAAAGGTTCACATGAACCCTAGATCCCAAAATCAAAAAGCATAAACTCCATTATGGAGAAACTCAAGCATAAAGTTAAGATTTTCACCTTTATAGGATGATTTCTCCACTCCTCCGTCTTCAGGTCTTCAAAATCCTCTAAGAGAGCATATTTCTATTCAAAGTCCCATTTTCTCTCTCACACACAAGAAAGTTACGATATCAGGTGTGGAAGAATGAGAAGAAATCCTCCTTTATATCACCAAGTTACAAAAATGGTCATTTCAAATAACAAAGTGTTCAAATTTTATTACCCAATCCAATACTGACAAATTTAAGATATGGTTTATTACAGTAATAGTTTTGGAAGTCAACTAAAAACACCTCGTAAGACATATTCCTTAAAAGTTTAATTCGATTCAATTTGGAAAAATATATTATTTCCGCAATCGACATAAAATTGACTTTCCCTTGGGTCAAACCACGTCAACTTTTTTCCTCCGATCAAAACCACGACGTTGCGAGACTTTAAACCACCTTAAACGTGCACCCGCTCGAAAAAATATTCATGGGTCTACCATCCAAGCCAAAAGTTGGCTTGAATTCTTTCCTCTATTATCCATGATCTATCTTTAATTAAAATGTGAGTGTCCGACTTGGAGGTAAATGAGGTGGAAGTCTTTTTTTTTTTAATTAAACTACATAGATCGGTAAACCAATTCATCTCAAACATCAATGTATTATCACTTTGTTGCTCTTAATAAACTCATCCGAAAACATCAATCTACATAGATTGCTAAATTAACCAATTCATTTGAAAGTATAGAATTTATTAAATCAATTTTCTATTATACAAATACATAGTAATTATAACATGAATTAGTAATTAAAATCATTTCATAAGTTCTTTACTGAAAACGTTCAAACATTTTTCTAAAAACAGAGTCTTCCATAACTTGAAGTTAAGATCGTGACATAATTCACATCTAAATAAATTTGAAGATAACATAGCTACTCGAAGTTCAAGAAAACGTTGAAACTATTAAAGGAAATAAATAAGTAAAAAAGGTTCACCGTAGTTATTGTTTCATCACATATGTAAAAGGATATCTAGACAAGAAGGAGAGGGTTGAACGAGACGGTTTATTGGATCATCACTTTTGATTTTTTGTAATCGTTTCGATCATGGAGATAAATAAATTGATCTCTTGAACTAAGTTTGTTCAATAAATTTCTAGTTTGTGTCAAAGATGGTTATTTGAACAAGAATCCATCAAACTTAATATAAGTACATGAATTTAAAAAACAATCTCAGAAAAGGCCCAATTAACTGCAAATGTATTTTTGTGTCAAAGAGGACAAATAATTCTCTTCAAAGTTCGTATGATTACAAATTAATAACAATAATGTTAACTGGAGCATCAAGATAAATATGCTACTTGGAAGACATGATATGTGGGATATCGTCAAAACATGGTTACATGGAGCAAGATGTTGCTAATCTATCCCAAGTGCAAATGAACAAACCATATAACTATCTTAGAAATCACATGGTGTGTCACACCATTCTAAAAAAGCCAACCATTGGATGAAGTTTTTGTGTCAGTAGTGGGCATGTGGAAGGGGGATTTGTATCCCTTTGGTCAAACCACATCGACTTTTCCCTCTAATCAAACCCACGACTTTGTGGGACTTTAAACCACCTTAAGCGTGCAACCGCTCAAAAAAAATTCCTTAGTTTGCCATCGAAGCCAAAAGTTGGCTTGAATTCTTACCTATATTATCCATGATCTATCTTTAATTAAAATGTGAGTGTCCGACTAGGAGGTAAATGAGGTGGAAGAATTTTTTTTTAATTAAACTACATAGATCGGTAAACCAATTCATCCAAAAACATCAATCTATTATATCACTTTGCTATTTTAAAATACATAGTAATTAAAGACTAAATTGTTAATTGAAATCATTTCATAAGTACATTACTGAAAACGTTCAATCATATTCTTCCCAAAACAGTCTTCAAGAACGAACATATATAACTTGAAATTAATGTTGGGACATAATTCACTTCTAATTCAATTGCAAGAAAACGTGGTTACGTGATCCAAGACCATCTTGTGTTCAAAATAGTTGCAAACAAAACCCACATCCTCAAAAAGTTAGCACTTACCATTTGTAACATGTGTTGTGAGTGGTTGTACTTTTAGAAAGAAATCAAAACAAAAATAAACACTCCTCAAGTTTCTTCGTGAGAAATTTCAATTTGCACTTTGAGTTCTTGTAATTTGAAATCGTTTGATTGAGCATCCTTTCCCGTTGAAGACAACTAGTCAAAACGGTAAACGGATCACTACTCGAAGTTTAAGACAACGTTGATTACTCTCGCTACATTAATATTATCGGGTCATAATTCACATTAATTCCATATGTGTGAGAGATCCATGTTACCCTTTCCTAACCAGAAAGAAAAATTTATTGTATTTATTTATTTTTTGTAAGCATAGTTTCAGATGCCAATAGTCCAATATATTTTTAAAATTTATAAAATCTATGATTTTAGATAAAATTGAATAGGAGTTTGTTGCCTTTAATTTTCTTGATTAGTCCAATAATAAGCCTGTTGGACCGTGATCCAATGGATCAAATGGTATCCATCAGAAAATTAGGGTTAATTTCACGGAGGCCGATAAAATCTTTGCTATATATACTCGCTTCTGCTCTTCTACATTGCCATCGAATTCTTCGCTGCCGCCATGTATGAAGTCGTGAATTCTTATCATCCAATATACGCTTCTCACTCACATCCCTCATTCACTGTAAGCGATTTTTATTTAATCTAATTCTTTTGTTGTGTATTTCGTTAGGATATATATCGATCGTTAGCAAATTACTTTCTTCCATCTTTTCAATCGATTGGGTTTGCAAAGGGTTTATGCTTGCTAGCAGTAACTAATTTTCTTCACACAAATTTAGCGAGATTTTTGCATATATAGACAAGAAATAATTTTCTATTGTTTTGTAAGGACAATGATGATCAATCACAAAATAGATGCTAGAAAATTTGCAAAAAGTTTCTTCTGTGGACTTCTTTAAAAAACACTTGATTTATTACATCCCGAACTGATTAATTGTTTTTGTAGTGTTTTTAATGAAACCAGTTTTTGTAAGAATATATAATGATATTGGGTGAATAATAAACTTTAGTAATGTCCTAAACGTTAAAAAAAACAGCTCGTCTTTATATGAACATCGTATCAGGCTACTTTAGGTAAAACCAAAGTCCGTTCTTAATATGTTGCTAACAGTAAACATCAACGGATTTTGTTTCTTTATAGGTCGTTGCTCTCAGCAGGTTTTCTAGTGGCTGCTGGAAACAATCTTCGTTCGAAGTTATCAAACAACTTGAGGCGGCTTCTGGAAGCCAACCTGTGGCAACTTCTTCTAGCGAATGTGAAATGTACATTAATTTTATCATCCACCTTTAATGTTACCTTAGAATAGTCTAATGAACTCCTAAATAAGGCCCAGTAAGGACTATATAACAGTTTCTACTATGTAGGGACTAGGGACCATCACAACGTAAACTCGACCCTTAGATGAAGTGCGTTTTCATTTTTTTACTTTATTATATTATATGACATTACTTGATTTGTTATTGTTATTTCTCTTTGTTTTCTGACATGCACATTTCTTGCTGCAGTTCAACGTTTCTGGTGAGGTCACCAAGAATGGATGTTGTTACAACCTCAATGTTCATAGCATTTCGCAAGGTTCTACACTTTACACTTCATGCTGCTTTTGCACCTCACATAATAGTTTCTACCATTAGGGACCATGATGACAATGAGCTTGATATATAAACTGTGAGTGGGATTGAGGGTGCATTAATAATGATGATAGGATTTTCTATACTAATTTCATGGCAACTTCACTTCTAATTTAGAGTATGTTGCTTGCGAGACCCCATTGATAGCAAAAGATGTCCAACTTCACTATTCACAGTCTTCTGTCCTTCTGTGAGCATGCTAAAGATTTAAACTTCTTGTCCTCTATGCAGTTTATCTGTGCGAGTAGCAGAGATCAACAGATTTGGTTCACAACACCATGTCAAGGGTCCATATACCATTCAAGGTGAGAAAGAGTCTAGTGCATTTCTAGAATCATTGATGAAATGCTTGAGAGACTATAGGTTTGGACTAGACATTGGGTTCGTTCAAGAGATTATAGAACAGCGTCCTGGTGCAGGAGCCTGTTCAGGATATATCTTATGCAAAGACCGCCTAACTGATTCATCCTTAACAATTGTAAAAAAAAAAAAAAAGATTAAGATTAAGGAGGGTGTGAAGGCTACGGGTGGAGATGTCGTATCTAGCAAAAGGGGGCGCATGCATAGTAGTTACACAATCAACGAGGGTAAGGTACCAGATTTTACTTAGTTGTTGCACAACAAGAAAATTGGTTTTGTAAGATGTCAACAATGTTCAATTGTTTTAATAGACTCTTTTTTGACATATGTTTATAGGCCAAACTATCTTGTGTTTTTCATAAATATGTTGCAATAAGTTTATACCAATTATTTGGACGTGGTTGCAAATGTTTTAGCTATTATATCTTCATATGAGATTATTTAAAAGATGTCAAATGACAAGCAACTTTGTTCATTATACAACAGAAATGAGCACAACTTATATCTGTCTTCATATTGGCCTTTCTATACACAATGTTCACATCAGAGAATTGAACACAAAGACTAGCCAAATTACATGTCTGTTTTGCTTGATCAAGAAGCAGATTTATTTCTGGACCTCTTAATACACTCTTTTTGCAATGTTATCTTATTTTCTTTCTAATTTAACTAATTTTTCTAAACAAATTATCACCGGTCACCAATTCTATGTAACTTGATTCCTAGTGATATTTGTGCTAATTGATTGGGACTATATAAACTCTTTATCCAAGCCAAAAGTTGGCTAGAATTGTGTTTTTTATTTGGATCATGAACTATTTTTAATTGAAGTGAGTATTCGAATTGGAGTGAAAGTGGAAGTTTTTATTCTAGGGAATAGATTGGTAAATTAACAAATTCATTGGAAAAGTTTATTAACATATTTATTTAATAAATTTCTATAAAAGTTTATTAAAATTACAAAAATAATATATTTTTATTTACTTTTTTATTATTATTCAAACATATATGTTTATTTGGAAATTTTTTTCAAATAAATATATACTTCTAATATTTTTATTTAATAGTTTTTTTATCAACGACTAAAAGTTTATTAACATATAATATATTTTTATTATTATTCAAACATATATGTTTATTTGGAAAAAAATTTCAAATAAACGTATACTTCTTATTTTTTTTACTAATCTAACAATGTTTATAAATAAAAAATTATATTAAATGAAATTTATTTACGTTTATTTGAATTGTTTTACTTTTTTTTATTTAAAAAACAATCAATATATATGTATATAAACAAACAAATTGCTTCTTTTGACAAATGGTTGCTACAAAACGGAGATGGATCAAACTATGATATCATTGATGAAGAACTTATTGAAATTCCTTCTAATGTCTACATGAATTCAATCGGAGATCCAATGCAGTCGATAGTGCAAGCTACGTACCCATCGTTATTACAAAACTATAGAAATCCTACGTACTTAACTGAACGAGCTATTTTAACACCAAAAAAATGGGATGGTTCATGAGTTGAACGACATAATTATGGATACAATTTCGGGTGAAGGGATAACCTACCTTAGTTCTGACAGTGTATGCAAAGGACGTGTAAAGACAAATGATGAGACCTCTTGCAAATAACATTAATATTAATCCAAGTAGTGTTTCAACTAACTTATTACCATCGAAATGAAACGTTTTTTAACAAGCTCAAACAATAAGTTAAACTCTAGTTGCCAAACATGGCTTGAATCAACATCTTTATTTTAAAACATTTTTTAAACATATAATTGGAAAAAGGATTGTATAATCCTTATGATGAAAGGGTCATCAAACACATGAATCAAATCAAAAGTTTGGAATTCATAAATGATATCACTTTTTAACTTTTATATATATAACAGATGATTAATTCATGCACAAGGTGGGAAGGGGAGATGACAGAAACCGCTAATTTTAATGATACCAGGCCACCCTTGCCTTTCTGGGTATTTACATATACATGTCTCCTGTTCCTTTAATATTCCACAACATTTTGCTGTGGGTATTCCACCCTCTTTTAGCTGCTCTCCACAAGCATCCAGTAGCACAGTTACATCACAATTTGCTGCCTCTGCCACTTCCACCTGTCCTGAGAGAAGCAGCACCATGGCCACTACACCAACAATAACAATAGCACTAGCGGTCTGCTTCATTATGAATGAACACACTATCTTGGAAGAGCAAGGAATAGAGAAAGGTGGTAGACAACTAGATATGACACAATGAAAATGGATTTTGCTAGATTATTTATATATGTTCTCGGATATACGTTCATTAATTACACGAGATTTTTGTATAAGACAATCCCAAAAATAGCCCAAATCTTCATACGCGTCCATCTTTTAGCCCGAGTTTTTAGTTATTTACCAATTTAGGCAAAAGATCACAAGTGAATTTTACAATTGTGTGGTCCATTTGCAATTTGCAATATTTCTGAATTTTTGTACAATCCAAAATATCTAGGGACACATCATGAAAATTTTTAAACAAATAAATATTAAAGAAGTATTAAATACCCTCTTCAATACATTTAAATGTATTTAAGATGATATAAAATCCGCGTTTTGATATGTTAATACTACATATGTACAATCTTAAGTACCTTTTAAACACCCTCTTAATTTGAATTTTAGAAGATAAAATGTATTTTAATGTACAAAATGGAAGTCACTAATTGCAAATAGAATGTATTTAACACATTATTTTTTAAAAAATCACAATTTGCATATAACATAAACTAATTAAAAACATACAAATCGCAAATGGATCTTATATTTGCAAAGCCATTTATGATTTTCTGATTAAATTGGAGGCAAAACTTAAAGTCTAGACTACAAAGCGAATGAGTCAGAAGATTTGGACTATTTTCGGCATCAACCACCTTTTGTATTTATAATGATTCCTAAATTTACCATATATTTTATTTATTTCCTCCATCTCAAAATAAGTGTTTACAATTCTATTTTGGTTTGTCATAAAATAAATGTTCATCTTTACTCATAAACTGAAGATACATGTTGCTATTATAAGTCCTTATCCGTATGTATTTGATGACATAATAAACTTAGAAGAAATTTGAAACCACAAGCAATCCTTCCAAAATAAACTTAGATCCACAAGTTTCAAACATAAATACACATATCCAAGCACTTAGAATCATTCCCCAAACATCTTATATCAAAATCTCCATTTTGACCAAAACCCTACTTTTGACCTAACTTCCCCAAAATCCTTCAAACCGAAATTTGAGAAACATAAACACTAGGAAGTTATCAATGGAGAATTTATGACTCATAATAAAGTTTATAAATTATGAGGATGAACTCACCACTTAGGTTTTGGTGAAAACCTAGAAAACCCCAAATTTCTTGAAGATGGAGGTGATGATGATTAGCTTTTGACCTTTGCTTCCAATTCACCACCAAATACTCTTGGATAATCACAAAACTAACAATATATCATGGAAAAACTCAAAAAAACGAAACCGTATGGTTTAGTTTGCTGTTTGGGGTGTTAAACCACCCAAATTGGACCGCGCACACCCCTACCTTACTCCAGTTGTGCAAATCCACCACATACTCGATACGAAAAGATTAATTATCGAAATATGCTTGACAAAATTAAGATATCGAAACCATAATAAATGCTTTAAAACGTTCACATAAGATCACACGTTTTTAAAAAACACGGTAAGAGAACTCACGTGAAGCTTAACACACCACCGCACGTCCTAACGACTAAAATGCTCTAACGGAATACGTGAACAAATATGATTAGAAAAGGTGTTAAAACATCTTATTGATCCATCTAAACACTTTATATAAACCTCTAAGTAGCCCCTTTAAACGATGCTCCAATTCCTCTCAAATGAGAAGCGGAAAAGTCGGAAACGTGTTGAAACACTGTCCCACGCGACATGCGCCGCGACCCAAATCGTGCCAGCTATAGCTAACAAAAAACCAAGATTAAACCAGAAAATTGTTGGAACTATATGTATATTAATTGTACATATATTATTTCAAAGTAATCAACTAAATACGATTACAGAGAAGAAAGAAGAAAATTTAAACAGAAGTTGAGGCTCGTGTGTAACACGATTCCCTTAAAGAGATTCGTCGTCTGTTCCAGGGTACAACACAGCGTCAACAGTAGTACAGCCGGAGATGACCACTTGCCTGGAAAAGTCGCCGGAATAGTCATATGCAGTAGAGATTTTGAGAGAGTTGTGTTGTGTGTATCAGAATGCAACCTGACTCCTCGTTTTTATATTGAAGATTGAAACCAAAATAATTAATATTGAATTAACCAATAATTAAACGATATATTATTTATAATCGACAAGATTAACAAGATTAATTCGTAATTAACCGGTAAATAAACATAATAATTATTCATCTTTAATGCATTGGAGGTTTCATAATCGAAATCAGCAACAGTGCACGGCGCGGGTTAACCCGCGGCACAACCTGCCCGAGTCACTGGATCAAAATGAAAATTACCAAAAACCAAGCTGCATGAACTCAAGATTTCGGAGCTGCATTCGTCTCCGCAGGTCGCGCCCACAACACAAGTTCGGTGTTTTTAGCTTACGAAATTTTCAATCGGCACCCCCTGCGTGAGGATAGGTGAAGGAGTAAAACTATTCAAAGGAACTCGTAAACCCCTCACACTTCCATGGTTATAAACCATTAAAGTTTTACTCCTTCTTCCTATGTGGGACACTTTCCCACACCCACTTGGTTTTTACTAAGTTCAACCAAATACTCAACTTTGAGTATCGATTTCTCATTCACACACACTCCGTTTTGGACACATTATATATTGTTTCGAAGCTCTCGTATAGGATAACACAAACCCACTAAGAGTTAATTATGTGTAATATATATATATATATATATATATATATAAATGTGTCCAAAGTTAGTAAAAACATATATTTTTACTAAATTTTCCAACAAAAATTTCATTTCTCATCCATACGCTTGAATCAATGCTCACTATTATCCATCCCAATGAACCTCTTAACACATTTCTAAACCACATTTAATCATCTAACACCAAGAGAGCCCAAGATCCCAAATTAAAATCATAGATCAATCCCTTTCTTAGTGAAACTCTGAACTTAGGATGAATTGTATTTATTATCATAAGATTCATGAGGAAAACATGATTACACAAAAGATCTAACACTAAATCCGACCAAATTAATTGATTTACATAAAGAATATAACATTTACTTATAAAAGGTTCACATGAACCCTAGATCCCAAAATCAAAAAGCATAAACTCCATTATGGAGAAACTCAAGCATAAAGTTAAGATTTTCACCTTTATAGGATGATTTCTCCACTCCTCCGTCTTCAGGTCTTCAAAATCCTCTAAGAGAGCATATTTCTATTCAAAGTCCCATTTTCTCTCTCACACACAAGAAAGTTACGATATCAGGTGTGGAAGAATGAGAAGAAATCCTCCTTTATATCACCAAGTTACAAAAATGGTCATTTCAAATAACAAAGTGTTCAAATTTTATTACCCAATCCAATACTGACAAATTTAAGATATGGTTTATTACAGTAATAGTTTTGGAAGTCAACTAAAAACACCTCGTAAGACATATTCCTTAAAAGTTTAATTCGATTCAATTTGGAAAAATATATTATTTCCGCAATCGACATAAAATTGACTTTCCCTTGGGTCAAACCACGTCAACTTTTTTCCTCCGATCAAAACCACGACGTTGCGAGACTTTAAACCACCTTAAACGTGCACCCGCTCGAAAAAATATTCATGGGTCTACCATCCAAGCCAAAAGTTGGCTTGAATTCTTTCCTCTATTATCCATGATCTATCTTTAATTAAAATGTGAGTGTCCGACTTGGAGGTAAATGAGGTGGAAGTCTTTTTTTTTTTAATTAAACTACATAGATCGGTAAACCAATTCATCTCAAACATCAATGTATTATCACTTTGTTGCTCTTAATAAACTCATCCGAAAACATCAATCTACATAGATTGCTAAATTAACCAATTCATTTGAAAGTATAGAATTTATTAAATCAATTTTCTATTATACAAATACATAGTAATTATAACATGAATTAGTAATTAAAATCATTTCATAAGTTCTTTACTGAAAACGTTCAAACATTTTTCTAAAAACAGAGTCTTCCATAACTTGAAGTTAAGATCGTGACATAATTCACATCTAAATAAATTTGAAGATAACATAGCTACTCGAAGTTCAAGAAAACGTTGAAACTATTAAAGGAAATAAATAAGTAAAAAAGGTTCACCGTAGTTATTGTTTCATCACATATGTAAAAGGATATCTAGACAAGAAGGAGAGGGTTGAACGAGACGGTTTATTGGATCATCACTTTTGATTTTTTGTAATCGTTTCGATCATGGAGATAAATAAATTGATCTCTTGAACTAAGTTTGTTCAATAAATTTCTAGTTTGTGTCAAAGATGGTTATTTGAACAAGAATCCATCAAACTTAATATAAGTACATGAATTTAAAAAACAATCTCAGAAAAGGCCCAATTAACTGCAAATGTATTTTTGTGTCAAAGAGGACAAATAATTCTCTTCAAAGTTCGTATGATTACAAATTAATAACAATAATGTTAACTGGAGCATCAAGATAAATATGCTACTTGGAAGACATGATATGTGGGATATCGTCAAAACATGGTTACATGGAGCAAGATGTTGCTAATCTATCCCAAGTGCAAATGAACAAACCATATAACTATCTTAGAAATCACATGGTGTGTCACACCATTCTAAAAAAGCCAACCATTGGATGAAGTTTTTGTGTCAGTAGTGGGCATGTGGAAGGGGGATTTGTATCCCTTTGGTCAAACCACATCGACTTTTCCCTCTAATCAAACCCACGACTTTGTGGGACTTTAAACCACCTTAAGCGTGCAACCGCTCAAAAAAAATTCCTTAGTTTGCCATCGAAGCCAAAAGTTGGCTTGAATTCTTACCTATATTATCCATGATCTATCTTTAATTAAAATGTGAGTGTCCGACTAGGAGGTAAATGAGGTGGAAGAATTTTTTTTTAATTAAACTACATAGATCGGTAAACCAATTCATCCAAAAACATCAATCTATTATATCACTTTGCTATTTTAAAATACATAGTAATTAAAGACTAAATTGTTAATTGAAATCATTTCATAAGTACATTACTGAAAACGTTCAATCATATTCTTCCCAAAACAGTCTTCAAGAACGAACATATATAACTTGAAATTAATGTTGGGACATAATTCACTTCTAATTCAATTGCAAGAAAACGTGGTTACGTGATCCAAGACCATCTTGTGTTCAAAATAGTTGCAAACAAAACCCACATCCTCAAAAAGTTAGCACTTACCATTTGTAACATGTGTTGTGAGTGGTTGTACTTTTAGAAAGAAATCAAAACAAAAATAAACACTCCTCAAGTTTCTTCGTGAGATATTTCAATTTGCACTTTGAGTTCTTGTAATTTGAAATCGTTTGATTGAGCATCCTTTCCCGTTGAAGACAACTAGTCAAAACGGTAAACGGATCACTACTCGAAGTTTAAGACAACGTTGATTACTCTCGCTACATTAATATTATCGGGTCATAATTCACATTAATTCCATATGTGTGAGAGATCCATGTTACCCTTTCCTAACCAGAAAGAAAAATTTATTGTATTTATTTATTTTTTGTAAGCATAGTTTCAGATGCCAATAGTCCAATATATTTTTAAAATTTATAAAATCTATGATTTTAGATAAAATTGAATAGGAGTTTGTTGCCTTTAATTTTCTTGATTAGTCCAATAATAAGCCTGTTGGACCGTGATCCAATGGATCAAATGGTATCCATCAGAAAATTAGGGTTAATTTCACGGAGGCCGATAAAATCTTTGCTATATATACTCGCTTCTGCTCTTCTACATTGCCATCGAATTCTTCGCTGCCGCCATGTATGAAGTCGTGAATTCTTATCATCCAATATACGCTTCTCACTCACATCCCTCATTCACTGTAAGCGATTTTTATTTAATCTAATTCTTTTGTTGTGTATTTCGTTAGGATATATATCGATCGTTAGCAAATTACTTTCTTCCATCTTTTCAATCGATTGGGTTTGCAAAGGGTTTATGCTTGCTAGCAGTAACTAATTTTCTTCACACAAATTTAGCGAGATTTTTGCATATATAGACAAGAAATAATTTTCTATTGTTTTGTAAGGACAATGATGATCAATCACAAAATAGATGCTAGAAAATTTGCAAAAAGTTTCTTCTGTGGACTTCTTTAAAAAACACTTGATTTATTACATCCCGAACTGATTAATTGTTTTTGTAGTGTTTTTAATGAAACCAGTTTTTGTAAGAATATATAATGATATTGGGTGAATAATAAACTTTAGTAATGTCCTAAACGTTAAAAAAAACAGCTCGTCTTTATATGAACATCGTATCAGGCTACTTTAGGTAAAACCAAAGTCCGTTCTTAATATGTTGCTAACAGTAAACATCAACGGATTTTGTTTCTTTATAGGTCGTTGCTCTCAGCAGGTTTTCTAGTGGCTGCTGGAAACAATCTTCGTTCGAAGTTATCAAACAACTTGAGGCGGCTTCTGGAAGCCAACCTGTGGCAACTTCTTCTAGCGAATGTGAAATGTACATTAATTTTATCATCCACCTTTAATGTTACCTTAGAATAGTCTAATGAACTCCTAAATAAGGCCCAGTAAGGACTATATAACAGTTTCTACTATGTAGGGACTAGGGACCATCACAACGTAAACTCGACCCTTAGATGAAGTGCGTTTTCATTTTTTTACTTTATTATATTATATGACATTACTTGATTTGTTATTGTTATTTCTCTTTGTTTTCTGACATGCACATTTCTTGCTGCAGTTCAACGTTTCTGGTGAGGTCACCAAGAATGGATGTTGTTACAACCTCAATGTTCATAGCATTTCGCAAGGTTCTACACTTTACACTTCATGCTGCTTTTGCACCTCACATAATAGTTTCTACCATTAGGGACCATGATGACAATGAGCTTGATATATAAACTGTGAGTGGGATTGAGGGTGCATTAATAATGATGATAGGATTTTCTATACTAATTTCATGGCAACTTCACTTCTAATTTAGAGTATGTTGCTTGCGAGACCCCATTGATAGCAAAAGATGTCCAACTTCACTATTCACAGTCTTCTGTCCTTCTGTGAGCATGCTAAAGATTTAAACTTCTTGTCCTCTATGCAGTTTATCTGTGCGAGTAGCAGAGATCAACAGATTTGGTTCACAACACCATGTCAAGGGTCCATATACCATTCAAGGTGAGAAAGAGTCTAGTGCATTTCTAGAATCATTGATGAAATGCTTGAGAGACTATAGGTTTGGACTAGACATTGGGTTCGTTCAAGAGATTATAGAACAGCGTCCTGGTGCAGGAGCCTGTTCAGGATATATCTTATGCAAAGACCGCCTAACTGATTCATCCTTAACAATTGTAAAAAAAAAAAAAAAGATTAAGATTAAGGAGGGTGTGAAGGCTACGGGTGGAGATGTCGTATCTAGCAAAAGGGGGCGCATGCATAGTAGTTACACAATCAACGAGGGTAAGGTACCAGATTTTACTTAGTTGTTGCACAACAAGAAAATTGGTTTTGTAAGATGTCAACAATGTTCAATTGTTTTAATAGACTCTTTTTTGACATATGTTTATAGGCCAAACTATCTTGTGTTTTTCATAAATATGTTGCAATAAGTTTATACCAATTATTTGGACGTGGTTGCAAATGTTTTAGCTATTATATCTTCATATGAGATTATTTAAAAGATGTCAAATGACAAGCAACTTTGTTCATTATACAACAGAAATGAGCACAACTTATATCTGTCTTCATATTGGCCTTTCTATACACAATGTTTACATCAGAGAATTGAACACAAAGACTAGCCAAATTACATGTCTGTTTTGCTTGATCAAGAAGCAGATTTATTTCTGGACCTCTTAATACACTCTTTTTGCAATGTTATCTTATTTTCTTTCTAATTTAACTAATTTTTCTAAACAAATTATCACCGGTCACCAATTCTATGTAACTTGATTCCTAGTGATATTTGTGCTAATTGATTGGGACTATATAAACTCTTTATCCAAGCCAAAAGTTGGCTAGAATTGTGTTTTTTATTTGGATCATGAACTATTTTTAATTGAAGTGAGTATTCGAATTGGAGTGAAAGTGGAAGTTTTTATTCTAGGGAATAGATTGGTAAATTAACAAATTCATTGGAAAAGTTTATTAACATATTTATTTAATAAATTTCTATCAATGGCTAAAAGTTTATTAAAATTACAAAAATAATATATTTTTATTTACTTTTTTATTATTATTCAAACATATATGTTTATTTGGAAATTTTTTTCAAATAAATATATACTTCTAATATTTTTATTTAATAGTTTTTTTATCAACGACTAAAAGTTTATTAACATATAATATATTTTTATTATTATTCAAACATATATGTTTATTTGGAAAAAAATTTCAAATAAACGTATACTTCTTATTTTTTTTACTAATCTAACAATGTTTATAAATAAAAAATTATATTAAATGAAATTTATTTACGTTTATTTGAATTGTTTTACTTTTTTTTATTTAAAAAACAATCAATATATATGTATATAAACAAACAAATTGCTTCTTTTGACAAATGGTTGCTACAAAACGGAGATGGATCAAACTATGATATCATTGATGAAGAACTTATTGAAATTCCTTCTAATGTCTACATGAATTCAATCGGAGATCCAATGCAGTCGATAGTGCAAGCTACGTACCCATCGTTATTACAAAACTATAGAAATCCTACGTACTTAACTGAACGAGCTATTTTAACACCAAAAAAATGGGATGGTTCATGAGTTGAACGACATAATTATGGATACAATTTCGGGTGAAGGGATAACCTACCTTAGTTCTGACAGTGTATGCAAAGGACGTGTAAAGACAAATGATGAGACCTCTTGCAAATAACATTAATATTAATCCAAGTAGTGTTTCAACTAACTTATTACCATCGAAATGAAACGTTTTTTAACAAGCTCAAACAATAAGTTAAACTCTAGTTGCCAAACATGGCTTGAATCAACATCTTTATTTTAAAACATTTTTTAAACATATAATTGGAAAAAGGATTGTATAATCCTTATGATGAAAGGGTCATCAAACACATGAATCAAATCAAAAGTTTGGAATTCATAAATGATATCACTTTTTAACTTTTATATATATAACAGATGATTAATTCATGCACAAGGTGGGAAGGGGAGATGACAGAAACCGCTAATTTTAATGATACCAGGCCACCCTTGCCTTTCTGGGTATTTACATATACATGTCTCCTGTTCCTTTAATATTCCACAACATTTTGCTGTGGGTATTCCACCCTCTTTTAGCTGCTCTCCACAAGCATCCAGTAGCACAGTTACATCACAATTTGCTGCCTCTGCCACTTCCACCTGTCCTGAGAGAAGCAGCACCATGGCCACTACACCAACAATAACAATAGCACTAGCGGTCTGCTTCATTATGAATGAACACACTATCTTGGAAGAGCAAGGAATAGAGAAAGGTGGTAGACAACTAGATATGACACAATGAAAATGGATTTTGCTAGATTATTTATATATGTTCTCGGATATACGTTCATTAATTACACGAGATTTTTGTATAAGACAATCCCAAAAATAGCCCAAATCTTCATACGCGTCCATCTTTTAGCCCGAGTTTTTAGTTATTTACCAATTTAGGCAAAAGATCACAAGTGAATTTTACAATTGTGTGGTCCATTTGCAATTTGCAATATTTCTGAATTTTTGTACAATCCAAAATATCTAGGGACACATCATGAAAATTTTTAAACAAATAAATATTAAAGAAGTATTAAATACCCTCTTCAATACATTTAAATGTATTTAAGATGATATAAAATCCGCGTTTTGATATGTTAATACTACATATATACAATCTTAAGTACCTTTTAAACACCCTCTTAATTTGAATTTTAGAAGATAAAATGTATTTTAATGTACAAAATGGAAGTCACTAATTGCAAATAGAATGTATTTAACACATTATTTTTTAAAAAATCACAATTTGCATATAACATAAACTAATTAAAAACATACAAATCGCAAATGGATCTTATATTTGCAAAGCCATTTATGATTTTCTGATTAAATTGGAGGCAAAACTTAAAGTCTAGACTACAAAGCGAATGAGTCAGAAGATTTGGACTATTTTCGGCATCAACCACCTTTTGTATTTATAATGATTCCTAAATTTACCATATATTTTATTTATTTCCTCCATCTCAAAATAAGTGTTTACAATTCTATTTTGGTTTGTCATAAAATAAATGTTCATCTTTACTCATAAACTGAAGATACATGCTGCTATTATAAGTCCTTATCCGTATGTATTTGATGACATAATAAACTTAGAAGAAATTTGAAACCACAAGCAATCCTTCCAAAATAAACTTAGATCCACAAGTTTCAAACATAAATACACATATCCAAGCACTTAGAATCATTCCCCAAACATCTTATATCAAAATCTTCATTTTGACCAAAACCCTACTTTTGACCTAACTTCCCCAAAATCCTTCAAACCGAAATTTGAGAAACATAAACACTAGGAAGTTATCAATGGAGAATTTATGACTCATAATAAAGTTTATAAATTATGAGGATGAACTCACCACTTAGGTTTTGGTGAAAACCTAGAAAACCCCAAATTTCTTGAAGATGGAGGTGATGATGATTAGCTTTTGACCTTTGCTTCCAATTCACCACCAAATACTCTTGGATAATCACAAAACTAACAATATATCATGGAAAAACTCAAAAAAACGAAACCGTATGGTTTAGTTTGCTGTTTGGGGTGTTAAACCACCCAAATTGGACCGCGCACACCCCTACCTTACTCCAGTTGTGCAAATCCACCACATACTCGATACGAAAAGATTAATTATCGAAATATGCTTGACAAAATTAAGATATCGAAACCATAATAAATGCTTTAAAACGTTCACATAAGATCACACGTTTTTAAAAAACACGGTAAGAGAACTCACGTGAAGCTTAACACACCACCGCACGTCCTAACGACTAAAATGCTCTAACGGAATACGTGAACAAATATGATTAGAAAAGGTGTTAAAACATCTTATTGATCCATCTAAACACTTTATATAAACCTCTAAGTAGCCCCTTTAAACGATGCTCCAATTCCTCTCAAATGAGAAGCGGAAAAGTCGGAAACGTGTTGAAACACTGTCCCACGCGACATGCGCCGCGACCCAAATCGTGCCAGCTATAGCTAACAAAAAACCAAGATTAAACCAGAAAATTGTTGGAACTATATGTATATTAATCGTACATATATTATTTCAAAGTAATCAACTAAATACGATTACAGAGAAGAAAGAAGAAAATTTAAACAGAAGTTGAGGCTCGTGTGTAACACGATTCCCTTAAAGAGATTCGTCGTCTGTTCCAGGGTACAACACAGCGTCAACAGTAGTACAGCCGGAGATGACCACTTGCCTGGAAAAGTCGCCGGAATAGTCATATGCAGTAGAGATTTTGAGAGAGTTGTGTTGTGTGTATCAGAATGCAACCTGACTCCTCGTTTTTATATTGAAGATTGAAACCAAAATAATTAATATTGAATTAACCAATAATTAAACGATATATTATTTATAATCGACAAGATTAACAAGATTAATTCGTAATTAACCGGTAAATAAACATAATAATTATTCATCTTTAATGCATTGGAGGTTTCATAATCGAAATCAGCAACAGTGCACGGCGCGGGTTAACCCGCGGCACAACCTGCCCGAGTCACTGGATCAAAATGAAAATTACCAAAAACCAAGCTGCATGAACTCAAGATTTCGGAGCTGCATTCGTCTCCGCAGGTCGCGCCCACAACACAAGTTCGGTGTTTTTAGCTTACGAAATTTTCAATCGGCACCCCCTGCGTGAGGATAGGTGAAGGAGTAAAACTATTCAAAGGAACTCGTAAACCCCTCACACTTCCATGGTTATAAACCATTAAAGTTTTACTCCTTCTTCCTATGTGGGACACTTTCCCACACCCACTTGGTTTTTACTAAGTTCAACCAAATACTCAACTTTGAGTATCGATTTCTCATTCACACACACTCCGTTTTGGACACATTATATATTGTTTCGAAGCTCTCGTATAGGATAACACAAACCCACTAAGAGTTAATTATGTGTAATATATATATATATATATATATATATATATATATATATAAATGTGTCCAAAGTTAGTAAAAACATATATTTTTACTAAATTTTCCAACAAAAATTTCATTTCTCATCCATACGCTTGAATCAATGCTCACTATTATCCATCCAAATGAACCTCTTAACACATTTCTAAACCACATTTAATCATCTAACACCAAGAGAGCCCAAGATCCCAAATTAAAATCATAGATCAATCCCTTTCTTAGTGAAACTCTGAACTTAGGATGAATTGTATTTATTATCATAAGATTCATGAGGAAAACATGATTACACAAAAGATCTAACACTAAATCCGACCAAATTAATTGATTTACATAAAGAATATAACATTTACTTATAAAAGGTTCACATGAACCCTAGATCCCAAAATCAAAAAGCATAAACTCCATTATGGAGAAACTCAAGCATAAAGTTAAGATTTTCACCTTTATAGGATGATTTCTCCACTCCTCCGTCTTCAGGTCTTCAAAATCCTCTAAGAGAGCATATTTCTATTCAAAGTCCCATTTTCTCTCTCACACACAAGAAAGTTACGATATCAGGTGTGGAAGAATGAGAAGAAATCCTCCTTTATATCACCAAGTTACAAAAATGGTCATTTCAAATAACAAAGTGTTCAAATTTTATTACCCAATCCAATACTGACAAATTTAAGATATGGTTTATTACAGTAATAGTTTTGGAAGTCAACTAAAAACACCTCGTAAGACATATTCCTTAAAAGTTTAATTCGATTCAATTTGGAAAAATATATTATTTCCGCAATCGACATAAAATTGACTTTCCCTTGGGTCAAACCACGTCAACTTTTTTCCTCCGATCAAAACCACGACGTTGCGAGACTTTAAACCACCTTAAACGTGCACCCGCTCGAAAAAATATTCATGGGTCTACCATCCAAGCCAAAAGTTGGCTTGAATTCTTTCCTCTATTATCCATGATCTATCTTTAATTAAAATGTGAGTGTCCGACTTGGAGGTAAATGAGGTGGAAGTCTTTTTTTTTTTAAATTAAACTACATAGATCGGTAAACCAATTCATCTCAAACATCAATGTATTATCACTTTGTTGCTCTTAATAAACTCATCCGAAAACATCAATCTACATAGATTGCTAAATTAACCAATTCATTTGAAAGTATAGAATTTATTAAATCAATTTTCTATTATACAAATACATAGTAATTATAACATGAATTAGTAATTAAAATCATTTCATGAGTTCTTTACTGAAAACGTTCAAACATTTTTCTAAAAACAGAGTCTTCCATAACTTGAAGTTAAGATCGTGACATAATTCACATCTAAATAAATTTGAAGATAACATAGCTACTCGAAGTTCAAGAAAACGTTGAAACTATTAAAGGAAATAAATAAGTAAAAAAGGTTCACCGTAGTTATTGTTTCATCACATATGTAAAAGGATATCTAGACAAGAAGGAGAGGGTTGAACGAGACGGTTTATTGGATCATCACTTTTGATTTTTTGTAATCGTTTCGATCATGGAGATAAATAAATTGATCTCTTGAACTAAGTTTGTTCAATAAATTTCTAGTTTGTGTCAAAGATGGTTATTTGAACAAGAATCCATCAAACTTAATATAAGTACATGAATTTAAAAAACAATCTCAGAAAAGGCCCAATTAACTGCAAATGTATTTTTGTGTCAAAGAGGACAAATAATTCTCTTCAAAGTTCGTATGATTACAAATTAATAACAATAATGTTAACTGGAGCATCAAGATAAATATGCTACTTGGAAGACATGATATGTGGGATATCGTCAAAACATGGTTACATGGAGCAAGATGTTGCTAATCTATCCCAAGTGCAAATGAACAAACCATATAACTATCTTAGAAATCACATGGTGTGTCACACCATTCTAAAAAAGCCAACCATTGGATGAAGTTTTTGTGTCAGTAGTGGGCATGTGGAAGGGGGATTTGTATCCCTTTGGTCAAACCACATCGACTTTTCCCTCTAATCAAACCCACGACTTTGTGGGACTTTAAACCACCTTAAGCGTGCAACCGCTCAAAAAAAATTCCTTAGTTTGCCATCGAAGCCAAAAGTTGGCTTGAATTCTTACCTATATTATCCATGATCTATCTTTAATTAAAATGTGAGTGTCCGACTAGGAGGTAAATGAGGTGGAAGAATTTTTTTTTAATTAAACTACATAGATCGGTAAACCAATTCATCCAAAAACATCAATCTATTATATCACTTTGCTATTTTAAAATACATAGTAATTAAAGACTAAATTGTTAATTGAAATCATTTCATAAGTACATTACTGAAAACGTTCAATCATATTCTTCCCAAAACAGTCTTCAAGAACGAACATATATAACTTGAAATTAATGTTGGGACATAATTCACTTCTAATTCAATTGCAAGAAAACGTGGTTACGTGATCCAAGACCATCTTGTGTTCAAAATAGTTGCAAACAAAACCCACATCCTCAAAAAGTTAGCACTTACCATTTGTAACATGTGTTGTGAGTGGTTGTACTTTTAGAAAGAAATCAAAACAAAAATAAACACTCCTCAAGTTTCTTCGTGAGATATTTCAATTTGCACTTTGAGTTCTTGTAATTTGAAATCGTTTGATTGAGCATCCTTTCCCGTTGAAGACAACTAGTCAAAACGGTAAACGGATCACTACTCGAAGTTTAAGACAACGTTGATTACTCTCGCTACATTAATATTATCGGGTCATAATTCACATTAATTCCATATGTGTGAGAGATCCATGTTACCCTTTCCTAACCAGAAAGAAAAATTTATTGTATTTATTTATTTTTTGTAAGCATAGTTTCAGATGCCAATAGTCCAATATATTTTTAAAATTTATAAAATCTATGATTTTAGATAAAATTGAATAGGAGTTTGTTGCCTTTAATTTTCTTGATTAGTCCAATAATAAGCCTGTTGGACCGTGATCCAATGGATCAAATGGTATCCATCAGAAAATTAGGGTTAATTTCACGGAGGCCGATAAAATCTTTGCTATATATACTCGCTTCTGCTCTTCTACATTGCCATCGAATTCTTCGCTGCCGCCATGTATGAAGTCGTGAATTCTTATCATCCAATATACGCTTCTCACTCACATCCCTCATTCACTGTAAGCGATTTTTATTTAATCTAATTCTTTTGTTGTGTATTTCGTTAGGATATATATCGATCGTTAGCAAATTACTTTCTTCCATCTTTTCAATCGATTGGGTTTGCAAAGGGTTTATGCTTGCTAGCAGTAACTAATTTTCTTCACACAAATTTAGCGAGATTTTTGCATATATAGACAAGAAATAATTTTCTATTGTTTTGTAAGGACAATGATGATCAATCACAAAATAGATGCTAGAAAATTTGCAAAAAGTTTCTTCTGTGGACTTCTTTAAAAAACACTTGATTTATTACATCCCGAACTGATTAATTGTTTTTGTAGTGTTTTTAATGAAACCAGTTTTTGTAAGAATATATAATGATATTGGGTGAATAATAAACTTTAGTAATGTCCTAAACGTTAAAAAAAACAGCTCGTCTTTATATGAACATCGTATCAGGCTACTTTAGGTAAAACCAAAGTCCGTTCTTAATATGTTGCTAACAGTAAACATCAACGGATTTTGTTTCTTTATAGGTCGTTGCTCTCAGCAGGTTTTCTAGTGGCTGCTGGAAACAATCTTCGTTCGAAGTTATCAAACAACTTGAGGCGGCTTCTGGAAGCCAACCTGTGGCAACTTCTTCTAGCGAATGTGAAATGTACATTAATTTTATCATCCACCTTTAATGTTACCTTAGAATAGTCTAATGAACTCCTAAATAAGGCCCAGTAAGGACTATATAACAGTTTCTACTATGTAGGGACTAGGGACCATCACAACGTAAACTCGACCCTTAGATGAAGTGCGTTTTCATTTTTTTACTTTATTATATTATATGACATTACTTGATTTGTTATTGTTATTTCTCTTTGTTTTCTGACATGCACATTTCTTGCTGCAGTTCAACGTTTCTGGTGAGGTCACCAAGAATGGATGTTGTTACAACCTCAATGTTCATAGCATTTCGCAAGGTTCTACACTTTACACTTCATGCTGCTTTTGCACCTCACATAATAGTTTCTACCATTAGGGACCATGATGACAATGAGCTTGATATATAAACTGTGAGTGGGATTGAGGGTGCATTAATAATGATGATAGGATTTTCTATACTAATTTCATGGCAACTTCACTTCTAATTTAGAGTATGTTGCTTGCGAGACCCCATTGATAGCAAAAGATGTCCAACTTCACTATTCACAGTCTTCTGTCCTTCTGTGAGCATGCTAAAGATTTAAACTTCTTGTCCTCTATGCAGTTTATCTGTGCGAGTAGCAGAGATCAACAGATTTGGTTCACAACACCATGTCAAGGGTCCATATACCATTCAAGGTGAGAAAGAGTCTAGTGCATTTCTAGAATCATTGATGAAATGCTTGAGAGACTATAGGTTTGGACTAGACATTGGGTTCGTTCAAGAGATTATAGAACAGCGTCCTGGTGCAGGAGCCTGTTCAGGATATATCTTATGCAAAGACCGCCTAACTGATTCATCCTTAACAATTGTAAAAAAAAAAAAAAAAGATTAAGATTAAGGAGGGTGTGAAGGCTACGGGTGGAGATGTCGTATCTAGCAAAAGGGGGCGCATGCATAGTAGTTACACAATCAACGAGGGTAAGGTACCAGATTTTACTTAGTTGTTGCACAACAAGAAAATTGGTTTTGTAAGATGTCAACAATGTTCAATTGTTTTAATAGACTCTTTTTTGACATATGTTTATAGGCCAAACTATCTTGTGTTTTTCATAAATATGTTGCAATAAGTTTATACCAATTATTTGGACGTGGTTGCAAATGTTTTAGCTATTATATCTTCATATGAGATTATTTAAAAGATGTCAAATGACAAGCAACTTTGTTCATTATACAACAGAAATGAGCACAACTTATATCTGTCTTCATATTGGCCTTTCTATACACAATGTTTACATCAGAGAATTGAACACAAAGACTAGCCAAATTACATGTCTGTTTTGCTTGATCAAGAAGCAGATTTATTTCTGGACCTCTTAATACACTCTTTTTGCAATGTTATCTTATTTTCTTTCTAATTTAACTAATTTTTCTAAACAAATTATCACCGGTCACCAATTCTATGTAACTTGATTCCTAGTGATATTTGTGCTAATTGATTGGGACTATATAAACTCTTTATCCAAGCCAAAAGTTGGCTAGAATTGTGTTTTTTATTTGGATCATGAACTATTTTTAATTGAAGTGAGTATTCGAATTGGAGTGAAAGTGGAAGTTTTTATTCTAGGGAATAGATTGGTAAATTAACAAATTCATTGGAAAAGTTTATTAACATATTTATTTAATAAATTTCTATCAATGGCTAAAAGTTTATTAAAATTACAAAAATAATATATTTTTATTTACTTTTTTATTATTATTCAAACATATATGTTTATTTGGAAATTTTTTTCAAATAAATATATACTTCTAATATTTTTATTTAATAGTTTTTTTATCAACGACTAAAAGTTTATTAACATATAATATATTTTTATTATTATTCAAACATATATGTTTATTTGGAAAAAAATTTCAAATAAACGTATACTTCTTATTTTTTTTACTAATCTAACAATGTTTATAAATAAAAAATTATATTAAATAAAATTTATTTACGTTTATTTGAATTGTTTTACTTTTTTTTATTTAAAAAACAATCAATATATATGTATATAAACAAACAAATTGCTTCTTTTGACAAATGGTTGCTACAAAACGGAGATGGATCAAACTATGATATCATTGATGAAGAACTTATTGAAATTCCTTCTAATGTCTACATGAATTCAATCGGAGATCCAATGCAGTCGATAGTGCAAGCTACGTACCCATCGTTATTACAAAACTATAGAAATCCTACGTACTTAACTGAACGAGCTATTTTAACACCAAAAAATGGGATGGTTCATGAGTTGAACGACATAATTATGGATACAATGTCGGGTGAAGGGATAACCTACCTTAGTTCTGACAGTGTATGCAAAGGACGTGTAAAGACAAATGATGAGACCTCTTGCAAATAACATTAATATTAATCCAAGTAGTGTTTCAACTAACTTATTACCATCGAAATGAAACGTTTTTTAACAAGCTCAAACAATAAGTTAAACTCTAGTTGCCAAACATGGCTTGAATCAACATCTTTATTTTAAAACATTTTTTAAACATATAATTGGAAAAAGGATTGTATAATCCTTATGATGAAAGGGTCATCAAACACATGAATCAAATCAAAAGTTTGGAATTCATAAATGATATCACTTTTTAACTTTTATATATATAACAGATGATTAATTCATGCACAAGGTGGGAAGGGGAGATGACAGAAACCGCTAATTTTAATGATACCAGGCCACCCTTGCCTTTCTGGGTATTTACATATACATGTCTCCTGTTCCTTTAATATTCCACAACATTTTGCTGTGGGTATTCCACCCTCTTTTAGCTGCTCTCCACAAGCATCCAGTAGCACAGTTACATCACAATTTGCTGCCTCTGCCACTTCCACCTGTCCTGAGAGAAGCAGCACCATGGCCACTACACCAACAATAACAATAGCACTAGCGGTCTGCTTCATTATGAATGAACACACTATCTTGGAAGAGCAAGGAATAGAGAAAGGTGGTAGACAACTAGATATGACACAATGAAAATGGATTTTGCTAGATTATTTATATATGTTCTCGGATAAACGTTCATTAATTACACGAGATTTTTGTATAAGACAATCCCAAAAATAGCCCAAATCTTCATACGCGTCCATCTTTTAGCCCGAGTTTTTAGTTATTTACCAATTTAGGCAAAAGATCACAAGTGAATTTTACAATTGTGTGGTCCATTTGCAATTTGCAATATTTCTGAATTTTTGTACAATCCAAAATATCTAGGGACACATCATGAAAATTTTTAAACAAATAAATATTAAAGAAGTATTAAATACCCTCTTAAATACATTTAAATGTATTTAAGATGATATAAAATCCGCGTTTTGATATGTTAATACTACATATATACAATCTTAAGTACCTTTTAAACACCCTCTTAATTTGAATTTTAGAAGATAAAATGTATTTTAATGTACAAAATGGAAGTCACTAATTGCAAATAGAATGTATTTAACACATTATTTTTTTAAAAATCACAATTTGCATATAACATAAACTAATTAAAAACATACAAATCGCAAATGGATCTTATATTTGCAAAGCCATTTATGATTTTCTGATTAAATTGGAGGCAAAACTTAAAGTCTAGACTACAAAGCGAATGAGTCAGAAGATTTGGACTATTTTCGGCATCAACCACCTTTTGTATTTATAATGATTCCTACATTTACCATATATTTTATTTATTTCCTCCATCTCAAAATAAGTGTTTACAATTCTATTTTGGTTTGTCATAAAATAAATGTTCATCTTTACTCATAAACTGAAGATACATGTTGCTATTATAAGTCCTTATCCGTATGTATTTGATGACATAATAAACTTAGAAGAAATTTGAAACCACAAGCAATCCTTCCAAAATAAACTTAGATCCACAAGTTTCAAACATAAATACACATATCCAAGCACTTAGAATCATTCCCCAAACATCTTATATCAAAATCTCCATTTTGACCAAAACCCTACTTTTGACCTAACTTCCCCAAAATCCTTCAAACCGAAATTTGAGAAACATAAACACTAGGAAGTTATCAATGGAGAATTTATGACTCATAATAAAGTTTATAAATTATGAGGATGAACTCACCACTTAGGTTTTGGTGAAAACCTAGAAAACCCCAAATTTCTTGAAGATGGAGGTGATGATGATTAGCTTTTGACCTTTGCTTCCAATTCACCACCAAATACTCTTGGATAATCACAAAACTAACAATATATCATGGAAAAACTCAAAAATACGAAACCGTATGGTTTAGTTTGCTGTTTGGGGTGTTAAACCACCCAAATTGGACCGCGCACACCCCTACCTTACTCCAGTTGTGCAAATCCACCACATACTCGATACGAAAAGATTAATTATCGAAATATGCTTGACAAAATTAAGATATCGAAACCATAATAAATGCTTTAAAACGTTCACATAAGATCACACGTTTTTAAAAAACACGGTAAGAGAACTCACGTGAAGCTTAACACACCACCGCACGTCCTAACGACTAAAATGCTCTAACGGAATACGTGAACAAATCTGATTAGAAAAGATGTTAAAACATCTTATTGATCCATCTAAACACTTTATATAAACCTCTAAGTAGCCCCTTTAAACGATGCTCCAATTCCTCTCAAATGAGAAGCGGAAAAGTCGAAAACGTGTTGAAACACTGTCCCACGCGACATGCGCCGCGACCCAAATCGTGCCAGCTATAGCTAACAAAAAACCAAGATTAAACGAGAAAATTGTTGGAACTATATGTATATTAATCGTACATATATTATTTCAAAGTAATCAACTGAATACGATTACAGAGAAGAAAGAAGAAAATTTAAACAGAAGTTGAGGCTCGTGTGTAACACGATTCCCTTAAAGAGATTCGTCGTCTGTTCCAGGGTACAACACAGCGTCAACAGTAGTACAGCCGGAGATGACCACTTGCCTGTAAAAGTCGCCGGAATAGTCATATGCAGTAGAGATTTTGAGAGAGTTGTGTTGTGTGTATCAGAATGCAACCTGACTCCTCGTTTTTATATTGAAGATTGAAACCAAAATAATTAATATTGAATTAACCAATAATTAAACGATATATTATTTATAATCTCGACAAGATTAACAAGATTAATTCGTAATTAACCGGTAAATAAACATAATAATTATTCATCTTTAATGCATTGGAGGTTTCATAATCGAAATCAGCAACAGTGCACGGCGCGGGTTAACCCGCGGCACAACCTGCCCGAGTCACTGGATCAAAATGAAAATTACCAAAAACCAAGCTGCATGAACTCAAGATTTCGGAGCTGCATTCGTCTCCGCAGGTCGCGCCCACAACACAAGTTCGGTGTTTTTAGCTTACGAAATTTTCAATCGGCACCCCCTGCGTGAGGATAGGTGAAGGAGTAAAACTATTCAAAGGAACTCGTAAACCCCTCACACTTCCATGGTTATAAACCATTAAAGTTTTACTCCTTCTTCCTATGTGGGACACTTTCCCACACCCACTTGGTTTTTACTAAGTTCAACCAAATACTCAACTTTGAGTATCGATTTCTCATTCACACACACTCCGTTTTGGACACATTATATATTGTTTCGAAGCTCTCGTATAGGATAACACAAACCCACTAAGAGTTAATTATGTGTAATATATATATATATATATATATATATATATATAAATGTGTCCAAAGTTAGTAAAAACATATATTTTTACTAAATTTTCCAACAAAAATTTCATTTCTCATCCATACGCTTGAATCAATGCTCACTATTATCCATCCCAATGAACCTCTTAACACATTTCTAAACCACATTTAATCATCTAACACCAAGAGAGCCCAAGATCCCAAATTAAAATCATAGATCAATCCCTTTCTTAGTGAAACTCTGAACTTAGGATGAATTGTATTTATTATCATAAGATTCATGAGGAAAACATGATTACACAAAAGATCTAACACTAAATCCGACCAAATTAATTGATTTACATAAAGAATATAACATTTACTTATAAAAGGTTCACATGAACCCTAGATCCCAAAATCAAAAAGCATAAACTCCATTATGGAGAAACTCAAGCATAAAGTTAAGATTTTCACCTTTATAGGATGATTTCTCCACTCCTCCGTCTTCAGGTCTTCAAAATCCTCTAAGAGAGCATATTTCTATTCAAAGTCCCATTTTCTCTCTCACACACAAGAAAGTTACGATATCAGGTGTGGAAGAATGAGAAGAAATCCTCCTTTATATCACCAAGTTACAAAAATGGTCATTTCAAATAACAAAGTGTTCAAATTTTATTACCCAATCCAATACTGACAAATTTAAGATATGGTTTATTACAGTAATAGTTTTGGAAGTCAACTAAAAACACCTCGTAAGACATATTCCTTAAAAGTTTAATTCGATTCAATTTGGAAAAATATATTATTTCCGCAATCGACATAAAATTGACTTTCCCTTGGGTCAAACCACGTCAACTTTTTTCCTCCGATCAAAACCATGACGTTGCGAGACTTTAAACCACCTTAAACGTGCACCCGCTCGAAAAAATATTCATGGGTCTACCATCCAAGCCAAAAGTTGGCTTGAATTCTTTCCTCTATTATCCATGATCTATCTTTAATTAAAATGTGAGTGTCCGACTTGGAGGTAAATGAGGTGGAAGTCTTTTTTTTTTAATTAAACTACATAGATCGGTAAACCAATTCATCTCAAACATCAATGTATTATCACTTTGTTGCTCTTAATAAACTCATCCGAAAACATCAATCTACATAGATTGCTAAATTAACCAATTCATTTGAAAGTATAGAATTTATTAAATCAATTTTCTATTATACAAATACATAGTAATTATAACATGAATTAGTAATTAAAATCATTTCATAAGTTCTTTACTGAAAACGTTCAAACATTTTTCCAAAAACAGAGTCTTCCATAACTTGAAGTTAAGATCGTGACATAATTCACATCTAAATAAATTTGAAGATAACATAGCTACTCGAAGTTCAAGAAAACGTTGAAACTATTAAAGGAAATAAATAAGTAAAAAAGGTTCACCGTAGTTATTGTTTCATCACATATGTAAAAGGATATCTAGACAAGAAGGAGAGGGTTGAACGAGACGGTTTATTGGATCATCACTTTTGATTTTTTGTAATCGTTTCGATCATGGAGATAAATAAATTGATCTCTTGAACTAAGTTTGTTCAATAAATTTCTAGTTTGTGTCAAAGATGGTTATTTGAACAAGAATCCATCAAACTTAATATAAGTACATGAATTTAAAAAACAATCTCAGAAAAGGCCCAATTAACTGCAAATGTATTTTTGTGTCAAAGAGGACAAATAATTCTCTTCAAAGTTCGTATGATTACAAATTAATAACAATAATGTTAACTGGAGCATCAAGATAAATATGCTACTTGGAAGACATGATATGTGGGATATCGTCAAAACATGGTTACATGGAGCAAGATGTTGCTAATCTATCCCAAGTGCAAATGAACAAACCATATAACTATCTTAGAAATCACATGGTGTGTCACACCATTCTAAAAAAGCCAACCATTGGATGAAGTTTTTGTGTCAGTAGTGGGCATGTGGAAGGGGGATTTGTATCCCTTTGGTCAAACCACATCGACTTTTCCCTCTAATCAAACCCACGACTTTGTGGGACTTTAAACCACCTTAAGCGTGCAACCGCTCAAAAAAAATTCCTTAGTTTGCCATCGAAGCCAAAAGTTGGCTTGAATTCTTACCTATATTATCCATGATCTATCTTTAATTAAAATGTGAGTGTCCGACTAGGAGGTAAATGAGGTGGAAGAATTTTTTTTTAATTAAACTACATAGATCGGTAAACCAATTCATCCAAAAACATCAATCTATTATATCACTTTGCTATTTTAAAATACATAGTAATTAAAGACTAAATTGTTAATTGAAATCATTTCATAAGTACATTACTGAAAACGTTCAATCATATTCTTCCCAAAACAGTCTTCAAGAACGAACATATATAACTTGAAATTAATGTTGGGACATAATTCACTTCTAATTCAATTGCAAGAAAACGTGGTTACGTGATCCAAGACCATCTTGTGTTCAAAATAGTTGCAAACAAAACCCACATCCTCAAAAAGTTAGCACTTACCATTTGTAACATGTGTTGTGAGTGGTTGTACTTTTAGAAAGAAATCAAAACAAAAATAAACACTCCTCAAGTTTCTTCGTGAGATATTTCAATTTGCACTTTGAGTTCTTGTAATTTGAAATCGTTTGATTGAGCATCCTTTCCCGTTGAAGACAACTAGTCAAAACGGTAAACGGATCACTACTCGAAGTTTAAGACAACGTTGATTACTCTCGCTACATTAATATTATCGGGTCATAATTCACATTAATTCCATATGTGTGAGAGATCCATGTTACCCTTTCCTAACCAGAAAGAAAAATTTATTGTATTTATTTATTTTTTGTAAGCATAGTTTCAGATGCCAATAGTCCAATATATTTTTAAAATTTATAAAATCTATGATTTTAGATAAAATTGAATAGGAGTTTGTTGCCTTTAATTTTCTTGATTAGTCCAATAATAAGCCTGTTGGACCGTGATCCAATGGATCAAATGGTATCCATCAGAAAATTAGGGTTAATTTCACGGAGGCCGATAAAATCTTTGCTATATATACTCGCTTCTGCTCTTCTACATTGCCATCGAATTCTTCGCTGCCGCCATGTATGAAGTCGTGAATTCTTATCATCCAATATACGCTTCTCACTCACATCCCTCATTCACTGTAAGCGATTTTTATTTAATCTAATTCTTTTGTTGTGTATTTCGTTAGGATATATATCGATCGTTAGCAAATTACTTTCTTCCATCTTTTCAATCGATTGGGTTTGCAAAGGGTTTATGCTTGCTAGCAGTAACTAATTTTCTTCACACAAATTTAGCGAGATTTTTGCATATATAGACAAGAAATAATTTTCTATTGTTTTGTAAGGACAATGATGATCAATCACAAAATAGATGCTAGAAAATTTGCAAAAAGTTTCTTCTGTGGACTTCTTTAAAAAACACTTGATTTATTACATCCCGAACTGATTAATTGTTTTTGTAGTGTTTTTAATGAAACCAGTTTTTGTAAGAATATATAATGATATTGGGTGAATAATAAACTTTAGTAATGTCCTAAACGTTAAAAAAAACAGCTCGTCTTTATATGAACATCGTATCAGGCTACTTTAGGTAAAACCAAAGTCCGTTCTTAATATGTTGCTAACAGTAAACATCAACGGATTTTGTTTCTTTATAGGTCGTTGCTCTCAGCAGGTTTTCTAGTGGCTGCTGGAAACAATCTTCGTTCGAAGTTATCAAACAACTTGAGGCGGCTTCTGGAAGCCAACCTGTGGCAACTTCTTCTAGCGAATGTGAAATGTACATTAATTTTATCATCCACCTTTAATGTTACCTTAGAATAGTCTAATGAACTCCTAAATAAGGCCCAGTAAGGACTATATAACAGTTTCTACTATGTAGGGACTAGGGACCATCACAACGTAAACTCGACCCTTAGATGAAGTGCGTTTTCATTTTTTTACTTTATTATATTATATGACATTACTTGATTTGTTATTGTTATTTCTCTTTGTTTTCTGACATGCACATTTCTTGCTGCAGTTCAACGTTTCTGGTGAGGTCACCAAGAATGGATGTTGTTACAACCTCAATGTTCATAGCATTTCGCAAGGTTCTACACTTTACACTTCATGCTGCTTTTGCACCTCACATAATAGTTTCTACCATTAGGGACCATGATGACAATGAGCTTGATATATAAACTGTGAGTGGGATTGAGGGTGCATTAATAATGATGATAGGATTTTCTATACTAATTTCATGGCAACTTCACTTCTAATTTAGAGTATGTTGCTTGCGAGACCCCATTGATAGCAAAAGATGTCCAACTTCACTATTCACAGTCTTCTGTCCTTCTGTGAGCATGCTAAAGATTTAAACTTCTTGTCCTCTATGCAGTTTATCTGTGCGAGTAGCAGAGATCAACAGATTTGGTTCACAACACCATGTCAAGGGTCCATATACCATTCAAGGTGAGAAAGAGTCTAGTGCATTTCTAGAATCATTGATGAAATGCTTGAGAGACTATAGGTTTGGACTAGACATTGGGTTCGTTCAAGAGATTATAGAACAGCGTCCTGGTGCAGGAGCCTGTTCAGGATATATCTTATGCAAAGACCGCCTAACTGATTCATCCTTAACAATTGTAAAAAAAAAAAAAAAAGATTAAGATTAAGGAGGGTGTGAAGGCTACGGGTGGAGATGTCGTATCTAGCAAAAGGGGGCGCATGCATAGTAGTTACACAATCAACGAGGGTAAGGTACCAGATTTTACTTAGTTGTTGCACAACAAGAAAATTGGTTTTGTAAGATGTCAACAATGTTCAATTGTTTTAATAGACTCTTTTTTGACATATGTTTATAGGCCAAACTATCTTGTGTTTTTCATAAATATGTTGCAATAAGTTTATACCAATTATTTGGACGTGGTTGCAAATGTTTTAGCTATTATATCTTCATATGAGATTATTTAAAAGATGTCAAATGACAAGCAACTTTGTTCATTATACAACAGAAATGAGCACAACTTATATCTGTCTTCATATTGGCCTTTCTATACACAATGTTTACATCAGAGAATTGAACACAAAGACTAGCCAAATTACATGTCTGTTTTGCTTGATCAAGAAGCAGATTTATTTCTGGACCTCTTAATACACTCTTTTTGCAATGTTATCTTATTTTCTTTCTAATTTAACTAATTTTTCTAAACAAATTATCACCGGTCACCAATTCTATGTAACTTGATTCCTAGTGATATTTGTGCTAATTGATTGGGACTATATAAACTCTTTATCCAAGCCAAAAGTTGGCTAGAATTGTGTTTTTTATTTGGATCATGAACTATTTTTAATTGAAGTGAGTATTCGAATTGGAGTGAAAGTGGAAGTTTTTATTCTAGGGAATAGATTGGTAAATTAACAAATTCATTGGAAAAGTTTATTAACATATTTATTTAATAAATTTCTATCAATGGCTAAAAGTTTATTAAAATTACAAAAATAATATATTTTTATTTACTTTTTTATTATTATTCAAACATATATGTTTATTTGGAAATTTTTTTCAAATAAATATATACTTCTAATATTTTTATTTAATAGTTTTTTTATCAACGACTAAAAGTTTATTAACATATAATATATTTTTATTATTATTCAAACATATATGTTTATTTGGAAAAAAATTTCAAATAAACGTATACTTCTTATTTTTTTTACTAATCTAACAATGTTTATAAATAAAAAATTATATTAAATGAAATTTATTTACGTTTATTTGAATTGTTTTACTTTTTTTTATTTAAAAAACAATCAATATATATGTATATAAACAAACAAATTGCTTCTTTTGACAAATGGTTGCTACAAAACGGAGATGGATCAAACTATGATATCATTGATGAAGAACTTATTGAAATTCCTTCTAATGTCTACATGAATTCAATCGGAGATCCAATGCAGTCGATAGTGCAAGCTACGTACCCATCGTTATTACAAAACTATAGAAATCCTACGTACTTAACTGAACGAGCTATTTTAACACCAAAAAAATGGGATGGTTCATGAGTTGAACGACATAATTATGGATACAATTTCGGGTGAAGGGATAACCTACCTTAGTTCTGACAGTGTATGCAAAGGACGTGTAAAGACAAATGATGAGACCTCTTGCAAATAACATTAATATTAATCCAAGTAGTGTTTCAACTAACTTATTACCATCGAAATGAAACGTTTTTTAACAAGCTCAAACAATAAGTTAAACTCTAGTTGCCAAACATGGCTTGAATCAACATCTTTATTTTAAAACATTTTTTAAACATATAATTGGAAAAAGGATTGTATAATCCTTATGATGAAAGGGTCATCAAACACATGAATCAAATCAAAAGTTTGGAATTCATAAATGATATCACTTTTTAACTTTTATATATATAACAGATGATTAATTCATGCACAAGGTGGGAAGGGGAGATGACAGAAACCGCTAATTTTAATGATACCAGGCCACCCTTGCCTTTCTGGGTATTTACATATACATGTCTCCTGTTCCTTTAATATTCCACAACATTTTGCTGTGGGTATTCCACCCTCTTTTAGCTGCTCTCCACAAGCATCCAGTAGCACAGTTACATCACAATTTGCTGCCTCTGCCACTTCCACCTGTCCTGAGAGAAGCAGCACCATGGCCACTACACCAACAATAACAATAGCACTAGCGGTCTGCTTCATTATGAATGAACACACTATCTTGGAAGAGCAAGGAATAGAGAAAGGTGGTAGACAACTAGATATGACACAATGAAAATGGATTTTGCTAGATTATTTATATATGTTCTCGGATATACGTTCATTAATTACACGAGATTTTTGTATAAGACAATCCCAAAAATAGCCCAAATCTTCATACGCGTCCATCTTTTAGCCCGAGTTTTTAGTTATTTACCAATTTAGGCAAAAGATCACAAGTGAATTTTACAATTGTGTGGTCCATTTGCAATTTGCAATATTTCTGAATTTTTGTACAATCCAAAATATCTAGGGACACATCATGAAAATTTTTAAACAAATAAATATTAAAGAAGTATTAAATACCCTCTTCAATACATTTAAATGTATTTAAGATGATATAAAATCCGCGTTTTGATATGTTAATACTACATATATACAATCTTAAGTACCTTTTAAACACCCTCTTAATTTGAATTTTAGAAGATAAAATGTATTTTAATGTACAAAATGGAAGTCACTAATTGCAAATAGAATGTATTTAACACATTATTTTTTAAAAAATCACAATTTGCATATAACATAAACTAATTAAAAACATACAAATCGCAAATGGATCTTATATTTGCAAAGCCATTTATGATTTTCTGATTAAATTGGAGGCAAAACTTAAAGTCTAGACTACAAAGCGAATGAGTCAGAAGATTTGGACTATTTTCGGCATCAACCACCTTTTGTATTTATAATGATTCCTAAATTTACCATATATTTTATTTATTTCCTCCATCTCAAAATAAGTGTTTACAATTCTATTTTGGTTTGTCATAAAATAAATGTTCATCTTTACTCATAAACTGAAGATACATGCTGCTATTATAAGTCCTTATCCGTATGTATTTGATGACATAATAAACTTAGAAGAAATTTGAAACCACAAGCAATCCTTCCAAAATAAACTTAGATCCACAAGTTTCAAACATAAATACACATATCCAAGCACTTAGAATCATTCCCCAAACATCTTATATCAAAATCTCCATTTTGACCAAAACCCTACTTTTGACCTAACTTCCCCAAAATCCTTCAAACCGAAATTTGAGAAACATAAACACTAGGAAGTTATCAATGGAGAATTTATGACTCATAATAAAGTTTATAAATTATGAGGATGAACTCACCACTTAGGTTTTGGTGAAAACCTAGAAAACCCCAAATTTCTTGAAGATGGAGGTGATGATGATTAGCTTTTGACCTTTGCTTCCAATTCACCACCAAATACTCTTGGATAATCACAAAACTAACAATATATCATGGAAAAACTCAAAAAAACGAAACCGTATGGTTTAGTTTGCTGTTTGGGGTGTTAAACCACCCAAATTGGACCGCGCACACCCCTACCTTACTCCAGTTGTGCAAATCCACCACATACTCGATACGAAAAGATTAATTATCGAAATATGCTTGACAAAATTAAGATATCGAAACCATAATAAATGCTTTAAAACGTTCACATAAGATCACACGTTTTTAAAAAACACGGTAAGAGAACTCACGTGAAGCTTAACACACCACCGCACGTCCTAACGACTAAAATGCTCTAACGGAATACGTGAACAAATATGATTAGAAAAGGTGTTAAAACATCTTATTGATCCATCTAAACACTTTATATAAACCTCTAAGTAGCCCCTTTAAACGATGCTCCAATTCCTCTCAAATGAGAAGCGGAAAAGTCGGAAACGTGTTGAAACACTGTCCCACGCGACATGCGCCGCGACCCAAATCGTGCCAGCTATAGCTAACAAAAAACCAAGATTAAACCAGAAAATTGTTGGAACTATATGTATATTAATCGTACATATATTATTTCAAAGTAATCAACTAAATACGATTACAGAGAAGAAAGAAGAAAATTTAAACAGAAGTTGAGGCTCGTGTGTAACACGATTCCCTTAAAGAGATTCGTCGTCTGTTCCAGGGTACAACACAGCGTCAACAGTAGTACAGCCGGAGATGACCACTTGCCTGGAAAAGTCGCCGGAATAGTCATATGCAGTAGAGATTTTGAGAGAGTTGTGTTGTGTGTATCAGAATGCAACCTGACTCCTCGTTTTTATATTGAAGATTGAAACCAAAATAATTAATATTGAATTAACCAATAATTAAACGATATATTATTTATAATCGACAAGATTAACAAGATTAATTCGTAATTAACCGGTAAATAAACATAATAATTATTCATCTTTAATGCATTGGAGGTTTCATAATCGAAATCAGCAACAGTGCACGGCGCGGGTTAACCCGCGGCACAACCTGCCCGAGTCACTGGATCAAAATGAAAATTACCAAAAACCAAGCTGCATGAACTCAAGATTTCGGAGCTGCATTCGTCTCCGCAGGTCGCGCCCACAACACAAGTTCGGTGTTTTTAGCTTACGAAATTTTCAATCGGCACCCCCTGCGTGAGGATAGGTGAAGGAGTAAAACTATTCAAAGGAACTCGTAAACCCCTCACACTTCCATGGTTATAAACCATTAAAGTTTTACTCCTTCTTCCTATGTGGGACACTTTCCCACACCCACTTGGTTTTTACTAAGTTCAACCAAATACTCAACTTTGAGTATCGATTTCTCATTCACACACACTCCGTTTTGGACACATTATATATTGTTTCGAAGCTCTCGTATAGGATAACACAAACCCACTAAGAGTTAATTATGTGTAATATATATATATATATATATATATATATATATATAAATGTGTCCAAAGTTAGTAAAAACATATATTTTTACTAAATTTTCCAACAAAAATTTCATTTCTCATCCATACGCTTGAATCAATGCTCACTATTATCCATCCCAATGAACCTCTTAACACATTTCTAAACCACATTTAATCATCTAACACCAAGAGAGCCCAAGATCCCAAATTAAAATCATAGATCAATCCCTTTCTTAGTGAAACTCTGAACTTAGGATGAATTGTATTTATTATCATAAGATTCATGAGGAAAACATGATTACACAAAAGATCTAACACTAAATCCGACCAAATTAATTGATTTACATAAAGAATATAACATTTACTTATAAAAGGTTCACATGAACCCTAGATCCCAAAATCAAAAAGCATAAACTCCATTATGGAGAAACTCAAGCATAAAGTTAAGATTTTCACCTTTATAGGATGATTTCTCCACTCCTCCGTCTTCAGGTCTTCAAAATCCTCTAAGAGAGCATATTTCTATTCAAAGTCCCATTTTCTCTCTCACACACAAGAAAGTTACGATATCAGGTGTGGAAGAATGAGAAGAAATCCTCCTTTATATCACCAAGTTACAAAAATGGTCATTTCAAATAACAAAGTGTTCAAATTTTATTACCCAATCCAATACTGACAAATTTAAGATATGGTTTATTACAGTAATAGTTTTGGAAGTCAACTAAAAACACCTCGTAAGACATATTCCTTAAAAGTTTAATTCGATTCAATTTGGAAAAATATATTATTTCCGCAATCGACATAAAATTGACTTTCCCTTGGGTCAAACCACGTCAACTTTTTTCCTCCGATCAAAACCACGACGTTGCGAGACTTTAAACCACCTTAAACGTGCACCCGCTCGAAAAAATATTCATGGGTCTACCATCCAAGCCAAAAGTTGGCTTGAATTCTTTCCTCTATTATCCATGATCTATCTTTAATTAAAATGTGAGTGTCCGACTTGGAGGTAAATGAGGTGGAAGTCTTTTTTTTTTTTAATTAAACTACATAGATCGGTAAACCAATTCATCTCAAACATCAATGTATTATCACTTTGTTGCTCTTAATAAACTCATCCGAAAACATCAATCTACATAGATTGCTAAATTAACCAATTCATTTGAAAGTATAGAATTTATTAAATCAATTTTCTATTATACAAATACATAGTAATTATAACATGAATTAGTAATTAAAATCATTTCATAAGTTCTTTACTGAAAACGTTCAAACATTTTTCTAAAAACAGAGTCTTCCATAACTTGAAGTTAAGATCGTGACATAATTCACATCTAAATAAATTTGAAGATAACATAGCTACTCGAAGTTCAAGAAAACGTTGAAACTATTAAAGGAAATAAATAAGTAAAAAAGGTTCACCGTAGTTATTGTTTCATCACATATGTAAAAGGATATCTAGACAAGAAGGAGAGGGTTGAACGAGACGGTTTATTGGATCATCACTTTTGATTTTTTGTAATCGTTTCGATCATGGAGATAAATAAATTGATCTCTTGAACTAAGTTTGTTCAATAAATTTCTAGTTTGTGTCAAAGATGGTTATTTGAACAAGAATCCATCAAACTTAATATAAGTACATGAATTTAAAAAACAATCTCAGAAAAGGCCCAATTAACTGCAAATGTATTTTTGTGTCAAAGAGGACAAATAATTCTCTTCAAAGTTCGTATGATTACAAATTAATAACAATAATGTTAACTGGAGCATCAAGATAAATATGCTACTTGGAAGACATGATATGTGGGATATCGTCAAAACATGGTTACATGGAGCAAGATGTTGCTAATCTATCCCAAGTGCAAATGAACAAACCATATAACTATCTTAGAAATCACATGGTGTGTCACACCATTCTAAAAAAGCCAACCATTGGATGAAGTTTTTGTGTCAGTAGTGGGCATGTGGAAGGGGGATTTGTATCCCTTTGGTCAAACCACATCGACTTTTCCCTCTAATCAAACCCACGACTTTGTGGGACTTTAAACCACCTTAAGCGTGCAACCGCTCAAAAAAAATTCCTTAGTTTGCCATCGAAGCCAAAAGTTGGCTTGAATTCTTACCTATATTATCCATGATCTATCTTTAATTAAAATGTGAGTGTCCGACTAGGAGGTAAATGAGGTGGAAGAATTTTTTTTTAATTAAACTACATAGATCGGTAAACCAATTCATCCAAAAACATCAATCTATTATATCACTTTGCTATTTTAAAATACATAGTAATTAAAGACTAAATTGTTAATTGAAATCATTTCATAAGTACATTACTGAAAACGTTCAATCATATTCTTCCCAAAACAGTCTTCAAGAACGAACATATATAACTTGAAATTAATGTTGGGACATAATTCACTTCTAATTCAATTGCAAGAAAACGTGGTTACGTGATCCAAGACCATCTTGTGTTCAAAATAGTTGCAAACAAAACCCACATCCTCAAAAAGTTAGCACTTACCATTTGTAACATGTGTTGTGAGTGGTTGTACTTTTAGAAAGAAATCAAAACAAAAATAAACACTCCTCAAGTTTCTTCGTGAGATATTTCAATTTGCACTTTGAGTTCTTGTAATTTGAAATCGTTTGATTGAGCATCCTTTCCCGTTGAAGACAACTAGTCAAAACGGTAAACGGATCACTACTCGAAGTTTAAGACAACGTTGATTACTCTCGCTACATTAATATTATCGGGTCATAATTCACATTAATTCCATATGTGTGAGAGATCCATGTTACCCTTTCCTAACCAGAAAGAAAAATTTATTGTATTTATTTATTTTTTGTAAGCATAGTTTCAGATGCCAATAGTCCAATATATTTTTAAAATTTATAAAATCTATGATTTTAGATAAAATTGAATAGGAGTTTGTTGCCTTTAATTTTCTTGATTAGTCCAATAATAAGCCTGTTGGACCGTGATCCAATGGATCAAATGGTATCCATCAGAAAATTAGGGTTAATTTCACGGAGGCCGATAAAATCTTTGCTATATATACTCGCTTCTGCTCTTCTACATTGCCATCGAATTCTTCGCTGCCGCCATGTATGAAGTCGTGAATTCTTATCATCCAATATACGCTTCTCACTCACATCCCTCATTCACTGTAAGCGATTTTTATTTAATCTAATTCTTTTGTTGTGTATTTCGTTAGGATATATATCGATCGTTAGCAAATTACTTTCTTCCATCTTTTCAATCGATTGGGTTTGCAAAGGGTTTATGCTTGCTAGCAGTAACTAATTTTCTTCACACAAATTTAGCGAGATTTTTGCATATATAGACAAGAAATAATTTTCTATTGTTTTGTAAGGACAATGATGATCAATCACAAAATAGATGCTAGAAAATTTGCAAAAAGTTTCTTCTGTGGACTTCTTTAAAAAACACTTGATTTATTACATCCCGAACTGATTAATTGTTTTTGTAGTGTTTTTAATGAAACCAGTTTTTGTAAGAATATATAATGATATTGGGTGAATAATAAACTTTAGTAATGTCCTAAACGTTAAAAAAAACAGCTCGTCTTTATATGAACATCGTATCAGGCTACTTTAGGTAAAACCAAAGTCCGTTCTTAATATGTTGCTAACAGTAAACATCAACGGATTTTGTTTCTTTATAGGTCGTTGCTCTCAGCAGGTTTTCTAGTGGCTGCTGGAAACAATCTTCGTTCGAAGTTATCAAACAACTTGAGGCGGCTTCTGGAAGCCAACCTGTGGCAACTTCTTCTAGCGAATGTGAAATGTACATTAATTTTATCATCCACCTTTAATGTTACCTTAGAATAGTCTAATGAACTCCTAAATAAGGCCCAGTAAGGACTATATAACAGTTTCTACTATGTAGGGACTAGGGACCATCACAACGTAAACTCGACCCTTAGATGAAGTGCGTTTTCATTTTTTTACTTTATTATATTATATGACATTACTTGATTTGTTATTGTTATTTCTCTTTGTTTTCTGACATGCACATTTCTTGCTGCAGTTCAACGTTTCTGGTGAGGTCACCAAGAATGGATGTTGTTACAACCTCAATGTTCATAGCATTTCGCAAGGTTCTACACTTTACACTTCATGCTGCTTTTGCACCTCACATAATAGTTTCTACCATTAGGGACCATGATGACAATGAGCTTGATATATAAACTGTGAGTGGGATTGAGGGTGCATTAATAATGATGATAGGATTTTCTATACTAATTTCATGGCAACTTCACTTCTAATTTAGAGTATGTTGCTTGCGAGACCCCATTGATAGCAAAAGATGTCCAACTTCACTATTCACAGTCTTCTGTCCTTCTGTGAGCATGCTAAAGATTTAAACTTCTTGTCCTCTATGCAGTTTATCTGTGCGAGTAGCAGAGATCAACAGATTTGGTTCACAACACCATGTCAAGGGTCCATATACCATTCAAGGTGAGAAAGAGTCTAGTGCATTTCTAGAATCATTGATGAAATGCTTGAGAGACTATAGGTTTGGACTAGACATTGGGTTCGTTCAAGAGATTATAGAACAGCGTCCTGGTGCAGGAGCCTGTTCAGGATATATCTTATGCAAAGACCGCCTAACTGATTCATCCTTAACAATTGTAAAAAAAAAAAAAAAAGATTAAGATTAAGGAGGGTGTGAAGGCTACGGGTGGAGATGTCGTATCTAGCAAAAGGGGGCGCATGCATAGTAGTTACACAATCAACGAGGGTAAGGTACCAGATTTTACTTAGTTGTTGCACAACAAGAAAATTGGTTTTGTAAGATGTCAACAATGTTCAATTGTTTTAATAGACTCTTTTTTGACATATGTTTATAGGCCAAACTATCTTGTGTTTTTCATAAATATGTTGCAATAAGTTTATACCAATTATTTGGACGTGGTTGCAAATGTTTTAGCTATTATATCTTCATATGAGATTATTTAAAAGATGTCAAATGACAAGCAACTTTGTTCATTATACAACAGAAATGAGCACAACTTATATCTGTCTTCATATTGGCCTTTCTATACACAATGTTTACATCAGAGAATTGAACACAAAGACTAGCCAAATTACATGTCTGTTTTGCTTGATCAAGAAGCAGATTTATTTCTGGACCTCTTAATACACTCTTTTTGCAATGTTATCTTATTTTCTTTCTAATTTAACTAATTTTTCTAAACAAATTATCACCGGTCACCAATTCTATGTAACTTGATTCCTAGTGATATTTGTGCTAATTGATTGGGACTATATAAACTCTTTATCCAAGCCAAAAGTTGGCTAGAATTGTGTTTTTTATTTGGATCATGAACTATTTTTAATTGAAGTGAGTATTCGAATTGGAGTGAAAGTGGAAGTTTTTATTCTAGGGAATAGATTGGTAAATTAACAAATTCATTGGAAAAGTTTATTAACATATTTATTTAATAAATTTCTATCAATGGCTAAAAGTTTATTAAAATTACAAAAATAATATATTTTTATTTACTTTTTTATTATTATTCAAACATATATGTTTATTTGGAAATTTTTTTCAAATAAATATATACTTCTAATATTTTTATTTAATAGTTTTTTTATCAACGACTAAAAGTTTATTAACATATAATATATTTTTATTATTATTCAAACATATATGTTTATTTGGAAAAAAATTTCAAATAAACGTATACTTCTTATTTTTTTTACTAATCTAACAATGTTTATAAATAAAAAATTATATTAAATGAAATTTATTTACGTTTATTTGAATTGTTTTACTTTTTTTTATTTAAAAAACAATCAATATATATGTATATAAACAAACAAATTGCTTCTTTTGACAAATGGTTGCTACAAAACGGAGATGGATCAAACTATGATATCATTGATGAAGAACTTATTGAAATTCCTTCTAATGTCTACATGAATTCAATCGGAGATCCAATGCAGTCGATAGTGCAAGCTACGTACCCATCGTTATTACAAAACTATAGAAATCCTACGTACTTAACTGAACGAGCTATTTTAACACCAAAAAAATGGGATGGTTCATGAGTTGAACGACATAATTATGGATACAATTTCGGGTGAAGGGATAACCTACCTTAGTTCTGACAGTGTATGCAAAGGACGTGTAAAGACAAATGATGAGACCTCTTGCAAATAACATTAATATTAATCCAAGTAGTGTTTCAACTAACTTATTACCATCGAAATGAAACGTTTTTTAACAAGCTCAAACAATAAGTTAAACTCTAGTTGCCAAACATGGCTTGAATCAACATCTTTATTTTAAAACATTTTTTAAACATATAATTGGAAAAAGGATTGTATAATCCTTATGATGAAAGGGTCATCAAACACATGAATCAAATCAAAAGTTTGGAATTCATAAATGATATCACTTTTTAACTTTTATATATATAACAGATGATTAATTCATGCACAAGGTGGGAAGGGGAGATGACAGAAACCGCTAATTTTAATGATACCAGGCCACCCTTGCCTTTCTGGGTATTTACATATACATGTCTCCTGTTCCTTTAATATTCCACAACATTTTGCTGTGGGTATTCCACCCTCTTTTAGCTGCTCTCCACAAGCATCCAGTAGCACAGTTACATCACAATTTGCTGCCTCTGCCACTTCCACCTGTCCTGAGAGAAGCAGCACCATGGCCACTACACCAACAATAACAATAGCACTAGCGGTCTGCTTCATTATGAATGAACACACTATCTTGGAAGAGCAAGGAATAGAGAAAGGTGGTAGACAACTAGATATGACACAATGAAAATGGATTTTGCTAGATTATTTATATATGTTCTCGGATATACGTTCATTAATTACACGAGATTTTTGTATAAGACAATCCCAAAAATAGCCCAAATCTTCATACGCGTCCATCTTTTAGCCCGAGTTTTTAGTTATTTACCAATTTAGGCAAAAGATCACAAGTGAATTTTACAATTGTGTGGTCCATTTGCAATTTGCAATATTTCTGAATTTTTGTACAATCCAAAATATCTAGGGACACATCATGAAAATTTTTAAACAAATAAATATTAAAGAAGTATTAAATACCCTCTTCAATACATTTAAATGTATTTAAGATGATATAAAATCCGCGTTTTGATATGTTAATACTACATATATACAATCTTAAGTACCTTTTAAACACCCTCTTAATTTGAATTTTAGAAGATAAAATGTATTTTAATGTACAAAATGGAAGTCACTAATTGCAAATAGAATGTATTTAACACATTATTTTTTAAAAAATCACAATTTGCATATAACATAAACTAATTAAAAACATACAAATCGCAAATGGATCTTATATTTGCAAAGCCATTTATGATTTTCTGATTAAATTGGAGGCAAAACTTAAAGTCTAGACTACAAAGCGAATGAGTCAGAAGATTTGGACTATTTTCGGCATCAACCACCTTTTGTATTTATAATGATTCCTAAATTTACCATATATTTTATTTATTTCCTCCATCTCAAAATAAGTGTTTACAATTCTATTTTGGTTTGTCATAAAATAAATGTTCATCTTTACTCATAAACTGAAGATACATGCTGCTATTATAAGTCCTTATCCGTATGTATTTGATGACATAATAAACTTAGAAGAAATTTGAAACCACAAGCAATCCTTCCAAAATAAACTTAGATCCACAAGTTTCAAACATAAATACACATATCCAAGCACTTAGAATCATTCCCCAAACATCTTATATCAAAATCTCCATTTTGACCAAAACCCTACTTTTGACCTAACTTCCCCAAAATCCTTCAAACCGAAATTTGAGAAACATAAACACTAGGAAGTTATCAATGGAGAATTTATGACTCATAATAAAGTTTATAAATTATGAGGATGAACTCACCACTTAGGTTTTGGTGAAAACCTAGAAAACCCCAAATTTCTTGAAGATGGAGGTGATGATGATTAGCTTTTGACCTTTGCTTCCAATTCACCACCAAATACTCTTGGATAATCACAAAACTAACAATATATCATGGAAAAACTCAAAAAAACGAAACCGTATGGTTTAGTTTGCTGTTTGGGGTGTTAAACCACCCAAATTGGACCGCGCACACCCCTACCTTACTCCAGTTGTGCAAATCCACCACATACTCGATACGAAAAGATTAATTATCGAAATATGCTTGACAAAATTAAGATATCGAAACCATAATAAATGCTTTAAAACGTTCACATAAGATCACACGTTTTTAAAAAACACGGTAAGAGAACTCACGTGAAGCTTAACACACCACCGCACGTCCTAACGACTAAAATGCTCTAACGGAATACGTGAACAAATATGATTAGAAAAGGTGTTAAAACATCTTATTGATCCATCTAAACACTTTATATAAACCTCTAAGTAGCCCCTTTAAACGATGCTCCAATTCCTCTCAAATGAGAAGCGGAAAAGTCGGAAACGTGTTGAAACACTGTCCCACGCGACATGCGCCGCGACCCAAATCGTGCCAGCTATAGCTAACAAAAAACCAAGATTAAACCAGAAAATTGTTGGAACTATATGTATATTAATCGTACATATATTATTTCAAAGTAATCAACTAAATACGATTACAGAGAAGAAAGAAGAAAATTTAAACAGAAGTTGAGGCTCGTGTGTAACACGATTCCCTTAAAGAGATTCGTCGTCTGTTCCAGGGTACAACACAGCGTCAACAGTAGTACAGCCGGAGATGACCACTTGCCTGGAAAAGTCGCCGGAATAGTCATATGCAGTAGAGATTTTGAGAGAGTTGTGTTGTGTGTATCAGAATGCAACCTGACTCCTCGTTTTTATATTGAAGATTGAAACCAAAATAATTAATATTGAATTAACCAATAATTAAACGATATATTATTTATAATCTCGACAAGATTAACAAGATTAATTCGTAATTAACCGGTAAATAAACATAATAATTATTCATCTTTAATGCATTGGAGGTTTCATAATCGAAATCAGCAACAGTGCACGGCGCGGGTTAACCCGCGGCACAACCTGCCCGAGTCACTGGATCAAAATGAAAATTACCAAAAACCAAGCTGCATGAACTCAAGATTTCGGAGCTGCATTCGTCTCCGCAGGTCGCGCCCACAACACAAGTTCGGTGTTTTTAGCTTACGAAATTTTCAATCGGCACCCCCTGCGTGAGGATAGGTGAAGGAGTAAAACTATTCAAAGGAACTCGTAAACCCCTCACACTTCCATGGTTATAAACCATTAAAGTTTTACTCCTTCTTCCTATGTGGGACACTTTCCCACACCCACTTGGTTTTTACTAAGTTCAACCAAATACTCAACTTTGAGTATCGATTTCTCATTCACACACACTCCGTTTTGGACACATTATATATTGTTTCGAAGCTCTCGTATAGGATAACACAAACCCACTAAGAGTTAATTATGTGTAATATATATATATATATATATAAATGTGTCCAAAGTTAGTAAAAACATATATTTTTACTAAATTTTCCAACAAAAATTTCATTTCTCATCCATACGCTTGAATCAATGCTCACTATTATCCATCCCAATGAACCTCTTAACACATTTCTAAACCACATTTAATCATCTAACACCAAGAGAGCCCAAGATCCCAAATTAAAATCATAGATCAATCCCTTTCTTAGTGAAACTCTGAACTTAGGATGAATTGTATTTATTATCATAAGATTCATGAGGAAAACATGATTACACAAAAGATCTAACACTAAATCCGACCAAATTAATTGATTTACATAAAGAATATAACATTTACTTATAAAAGGTTCACATGAACCCTAGATCCCAAAATCAAAAAGCATAAACTCCATTATGGAGAAACTCAAGCATAAAGTTAAGATTTTCACCTTTATAGGATGATTTCTCCACTCCTCCGTCTTCAGGTCTTCAAAATCCTCTAAGAGAGCATATTTCTATTCAAAGTACCATTTTCTCTCTCACACACAAGAAAGTTACGATATCAGGTGTGGAAGAATGAGAAGAAATCCTCCTTTATATCACCAAGTTACAAAAATGGTCATTTCAAATAACAAAGTGTTCAAATTTTATTACCCAATCCAATACTGACAAATTTAAGATATGGTTTATTACAGTAATAGTTTTGGAAGTCAACTAAAAACACCTCGTAAGACATATTCCTTAAAAGTTTAATTCGATTCAATTTGGAAAAATATATTATTTCCGCAATCGACATAAAATTGACTTTCCCTTGGGTCAAACCACGTCAACTTTTTTCCTCCGATCAAAACCACGACGTTGCGAGACTTTAAACCACCTTAAACGTGCACCCGCTCGAAAAAATATTCATGGGTCTACCATCCAAGCCAAAAGTTGGCTTGAATTCTTTCCTCTATTATCCATGATCTATCTTTAATTAAAATGTGAGTGTCCGACTTGGAGGTAAATGAGGTGGAAGTCTTTTTTTTTTTAATTAAACTACATAGATCGGTAAACCAATTCATCTCAAACATCAATGTATTATCACTTTGTTGCTCTTAATAAACTCATCCGAAAACATCAATCTACATAGATTGCTAAATTAACCAATTCATTTGAAAGTATAGAATTTATTAAATCAATTTTCTATTATACAAATACATAGTAATTATAACATGAATTAGTAATTAAAATCATTTCATAAGTTCTTTACTGAAAACGTTCAAACATTTTTCCAAAAACAGAGTCTTCCATAACTTGAAGTTAAGATCGTGACATAATTCACATCTAAATAAATTTGAAGATAACATAGCTACTCGAAGTTCAAGAAAACGTTGAAACTATTAAACGAAATAAATAAGTAAAAAAGGTTCACCGTAGTTATTGTTTCATCACATATGTAAAAGGATATCTAGACAAGAAGGAGAGGGTTGAACGAGACGGTTTATTGGATCATCACTTTTGATTTTTTGTAATCGTTTCGATCATGGAGATAAATAAATTGATCTCTTGAACTAAGTTTGTTCAATAAATTTCTAGTTTGTGTCAAAGATGGTTATTTGAACAAGAATCCATCAAACTTAATATAAGTACATGAATTTAAAAAACAATCTCAGAAAAGGCCCAATTAACTGCAAATGTATTTTTGTGTCAAAGAGGACAAATAATTCTCTTCAAAGTTCGTATGATTACAAATTAATAACAATAATGTTAACTGGAGCATCAAGATAAATATGCTACTTGGAAGACATGATATGTGGGATATCGTCAAAACATGGTTACATGGAGCAAGATGTTGCTAATCTATCCCAAGTGCAAATGAACAAACCATATAACTATCTTAGAAATCACATGGTGTGTCACACCATTCTAAAAAAGCCAACCATTGGATGAAGTTTTTGTGTCAGTAGTGGGCATGTGGAAGGGGGATTTGTATCCCTTTGGTCAAACCACATCGACTTTTCCCTCTAATCAAACCCACGACTTTGTGGGACTTTAAACCACCTTAAGCGTGCAACCGCTCAAAAAAAATTCCTTAGTTTGCCATCGAAGCCAAAAGTTGGCTTGAATTCTTACCTATATTATCCATGATCTATCTTTAATTAAAATGTGAGTGTCCGACTAGGAGGTAAATGAGGTGGAAGAATTTTTTTTTTATTTAAACTACATAGATCGGTAAACCAATTCATCCAAAAACATCAATCTATTATATCACTTTGCTATTTTAAAATACATAGTAATTAAAGACTAAATTGTTAAATGAAATCATTTCATAAGTACATTACTGAAAACGTTCAATCATATTCTTCCCAAAACAGTCTTCAAGAACGAACATATATAACTTGAAATTAATGTTGGGACATAATTCACTTCTAATTCAATTGCAAGAAAACGTGGTTACGTGATCCAAGACCATCTTGTGTTCAAAATAGTTGCAAACAAAACCCACATCCTCAAAAAGTTAGCACTTACCATTTGGAACATGTGTTGTGAGTGGTTGTACTTTTAGAAAGAAATCAATACAAAAATAAACACTCCTCAAGTTTCTTCGTGAGATATTTCAATTTGCACTTTGAGTTCTTGTAATTTGAAATCGTTTGATTGAGCATCCTTTCCCGTTGAAGACAACTAGTCAAAACGGTAAACGGATCACTACTCGAAGTTTAAGACAACGTTGATTACTCTCGCTACATTAATATTATCGGGTCATAATTCACGTTAATTCCATATGTGTGAGAGATCCATGTTACCCTTTCCTAACCAGAAAGAAAAATTTATTGTATTTATTTATTTTTTGTAAGCATAGTTTCAGATGCCAATAGTCCAATATATTTTTAAAATTTATAAAATCTATGATTTTAGATAAAATTGAATAGGAGTTTGTTGCCTTTAATTTTCTTGATTAGTCCAATAATAAGCCTGTTGGACCGTGATCCAATGGATCAAATGGTATCCATCAGAAAATTAGGGTTAATTTCACGGAGGCCGATAAAATCTTTGCTATATATACTCGCTTCTGCTCTTCTACATTGCCATCGAATTCTTCGCTGCCGCCATGTATGAAGTCGTGAATTCTTATCATCCAATATACGCTTCTCACTCACATCCCTCATTCACTGTAAGCGATTTTTATTTAATCTAATTCTTTTGTTGTGTATTTCGTTAGGATATATATCGATCGTTAGCAAATTACTTTCTTCCATCTTTTCAATCGATTGGGTTTGCAAAGGGTTTATGCTTGCTAGCAGTAACTAATTTTCTTCACACAAATTTAGCGAGATTTTTGCATATATAGACAAGAAATAATTTTCTATTGTTTTGTAAGGACAATGATGATCAATCACAAAATAGATGCTAGAAAATTTGCAAAAAGTTTCTTCTGTGGACTTCTTTAAAAAACACTTGATTTATTACATCCCGAACTGATTAATTGTTTTTGTAGTGTTTTTAATGAAACCAGTTTTTGTAAGAATATATAATGATATTGGGTGAATAATAAACTTTAGTAATGTCCTAAACGTTAAAAAAAACAGCTCGTCTTTATATGAACATCGTATCAGGCTACTTTAGGTAAAACCAAAGTCCGTTCTTAATATGTTGCTAACAGTAAACATCAACGGATTTTGTTTCTTTATAGGTCGTTGCTCTCAGCAGGTTTTCTAGTGGCTGCTGGAAACAATCTTCGTTCGAAGTTATCAAACAACTTGAGGCGGCTTCTGGAAGCCAACCTGTGGCAACTTCTTCTAGCGAATGTGAAATGTACATTAATTTTATCATCCACCTTTAATGTTACCTTAGAATAGTCTAATGAACTCCTAAATAAGGCCCAGTAAGGACTATATAACAGTTTCTACTATGTAGGGACTAGGGACCATCACAACGTAAACTCGACCCTTAGATGAAGTGCGTTTTCATTTTTTTACTTTATTATATTATATGACATTACTTGATTTGTTATTGTTATTTCTCTTTGTTTTCTGACATGCACATTTCTTGCTGCAGTTCAACGTTTCTGGTGAGGTCACCAAGAATGGATGTTGTTACAACCTCAATGTTCATAGCATTTCGCAAGGTTCTACACTTTACACTTCATGCTGCTTTTGCACCTCACATAATAGTTTCTACCATTAGGGACCATGATGACAATGAGCTTGATATTAGAAACTTTTGCTTTTTATATTCTCTTAATCCGTATTCTCTATTTCTTATGCAACAATCTGTGTGATTCTTAAGTTTGTTTAGATTATGTTTTACTTAATCTTATTCCGCAACAAACTTGTAAATTGTATTTTGATTTATCAATAAAAAATTTATTAAACCTTTAAAACTTGTGTTTGTATTCAACCCCCTTACTTCTACAAACTTGTTAAGCACTTTCGGGACCAACTTGTTTCAATGAAGTTCACGAAATAATTGTGAAACAACAGTAATATGGCTGCCCGACTCAGAGAATAGATGGTGCAGAGTTTGATATTCTTTTAACTCTGTTCTCACACCCTCTTTGTTTTTATCAATTAAGCTCACATATGACCAAACTCTCCTTTCATTTTATCTCAACAAACACCCACACTCAAATATTGACCCCTCGCCTCTCGATCACTGAAGAATAACTTCATGGGTAGGAAACACTGGTTAACGTGAATCCACATAAGTTCAGTTAAGCTCACACAATTCCCATTTATATTGTCCTATAAACAAAGTGTTGCTCAATTGGTTTAACTTTAACAGTTAAAGCACAATATGAAATACATGTCAGATATATGTATGCTCAGTAAGATAATCATGAAGATTTGAGCATTTTTAAAACATGGAAGAATTTCTCAAAAACAAGTATATTGAATGAATGAAATGAATACAAAAGATTTGTTTGAGAATCTGACAATGTTTGTAGAGATCAAATAAGAATGATTTATCAATGAAAAACTTAGGTCACGAATAATTGGATGTTGTCTATACAAATCAAACATAGACATTCCTGAAAGAAACGTTTTGAATGAATTAACGCTCAATAAACATTGAAAATCAAAAGGGGTGTCTTACCATCGAAAATTTGTTTCAAATTTGAGAAATGGTAAGAACATAGTCAATAAAGTACTAAACCGGTGTGTGTGAATATTTGACAATATATGGAAAAGATAATACACAAGTATTAATCTTTGGAAACACACGGTTTGTTAAACAATAAATCTCATAATATGAAAAACATTTAAAAATCACACTTTTAAATTCATGAAATCGTTTTGAGGATAAGAAGTGGTTTGAACGTTTAACAAATTGTTTTCATATCTGAAATTCGTCCATCTTTCAAACATGTATGAGATTAAGAATAGAAGTATTCCTTACGCTCATCTTGAATCTCATAAAGTCAGCTCCAAAGTCATGATAGATATGATCATGTAAGCTCCCTCTCAAAATCAGCAATTAGTCAAAATGTCGTCAAAGTACAAAGTCTTATTCAGCAACTTTATTGAAAAATAAAGACATGAAAGCAATAAAACTTTTAAAAACGAGTTCTGATAAGATATAATCAGAAGTCAATGTCCTTACTCCCACTGAACATATGCATCACAAAATATGCCAGTGAAAGAATATATGCAAATCTCTACAACTCCCCCAGAATGTAGATCATCTAAATTTTATCTCACTCCCTCTGAAAACACGAACATAACTTTTCAGTCCAGATATCGTTCAATTTAAAAATAAAGAAATGGAGAAAAACAACGAAAATAAACTATACTAGGTAACTACAGATTATGTCTTAAGGTAGCATACATTTATCCGACTTGTATTTTAAATTGTGTTTTAACTGTAAAGTTAAACCATTTGAGCAACATGTTCTTTTAGGATTACATGGGTTTATTGTGTGAGCTTAACTGAAACTTCTATGGATTCACGTTAACCAGTGTTTCCTAACCAAGAAGTTAATCCTTAGTGATCGAGAGGCGAGAAGTCAAAATAACTGGGTTGTGTGATGAGGTAAAATGGAAATGAGAGTTTGGTTAGAAGACAGCTCAATGATTAAAAGAAAGAGGGTGTGAGAATAGAGTAAAAGAATATCAAACTCTTCACCAACTTTTTCTGAGTTGGGCAACCACATTGCTGGTGTTTCACACTTCTTTGGTGAACATCATGGAAACAGACACCTAGCCCATGCCAACTCTTGATTAAAACCCCACCAACTACTCATCTTTTACGCAAATAGAAGATGATACATATTTCAAAGGGACACATCACATAATCTATCTGGTTTTCATTTGGAAAATATGGATATTGAAAAAGAAGGAAGTCTGTCCCACCTTCGCACTTCGATCATGCACAATTGAGTCTGTGTTTAACTGTTGTTGTCTCAATGGTTTAAACAAATTGGAACTGAAGAACTGAAGACGCAAAAATGATCAACATTGTGTAAGACCTGGGGGAGTGAACATCAAAAAGCTCATTTCCAATGTGTATTCGTTACACACAGTGACTTTGTGTTACTGGCAGGCATCTTAACTGATTCATTTGTTGATTCAGGTGTTACACTCATAATTTGTCTGAATTTGCAAAGATTCGGATGAATATCTTTTGGGTAATCCTTACAATGATCAACCCGGTTGTAGACAGAGTTTGGTAAAGCTAGCATCAAATTAGCTTTTAGTTCTCGATCAACTTTCATACGCGAAACCTCTTCAGTTGTTATAGGAGTCTCTATGTTAGGCTTTACGAAAGGTCCTTCAGTAAGAGACTTCATCTTGTTATCTCCATTAACTTGACGCTCGATGAAATTCAGGAACCGATCTTGCCATTGAGTAAATTCGTTTTCATCAACTAGTACTGGAGGACGAGTTTCTATGCCCAAAGACATCATGATATCACTCTTGTAGAACTGAGCTTGAAAGGCAAACTTTGCAGAATCCATATCAAAATTGTCAGAAAAAAATGCTAAGTCTTGAAGCATATAAGAGCTAGCGCAAACTGAAAGTTTGCGTGAGAAGTAGATGGCGCAATTGAAGATTCGCGTGAGCAGTAAGTTGCGCAAAAAGGAGTTTGTGTGACTCGTTGATGGTGCAAACCAAGAATTGAGTGAAACACTGATGGCGCAAACTTAAGTTTGCGTGAAGAACTGAAGACGCAAAAATGACTTTGCGTGAAGCTTTGATGACGAGAACTTTCACTTTGCTTGAACAGAGGGTAGCGAGAACCACTCTTTGCGTGAGAGGTTAAAGGCGCAAACTCAACTTTGCTTGATGTACATAAAACACCCCTGATGAACTGGCGCAAAGAAGATGAACTCGCGCAAACCAAGGACGAACTAGCGCAAAGTACAGATCTGGCGCAAAACGAGAAGAAAACTCAGAATCCTTCTAATTTCGATTACAAAATCGAAATTGATGAGATTTTTCTGCACAGAAGAGTTCGAAAACTGTTTTCTAAAAACATTCAATCAAACAAAATGATCAAAACCCACGAAATCAAGAAATTGAAAATCAAACGGTACGTAAAAATGGTTTTCTAGAAAATCAAAATATTTCAAAATTGAAGATCAAAAACAAGTTTTCGTGCAAATTGATGTGAATCAAAAGTGTTTTTCAATCAAAATCGAATCCAACAAACCAATTTAGAAGCAAAAAATTTCAGAAAACAGAACAAATTTGATGAAAAATCCAAAAACGAGGTTTTCTTGAAAAATTCAAGAAAATCAATCAAATTTTCAGATTAATTCACAAATTTAGAATTCGAAAATCAGTTTCTCTCAATCCTCTCAGATTAGATTTGCTCTGATACCAATTGGGAGTCCAAGATCCTCTAATCTTAGAGAGAGAAAGTAGAGAGAGAGAGAGAAAGTTTAAGAGCAAAGAGTAATCTGATTAGAATATGCGTGAGATACATCCAAACACCAAAGACCAAAGGGACTTAAATACCCTTGGCTTATACAACAGATAAAACTAACTAAGCACAGTATAAGACCAAGCCTATAAATACAATGATTACTATAAAATCAGACTTAACAAAAGTTTTGATGATTCAATGCTACAATCATCAAAAAGGGGAAGAAAGGTTCAAGAAATGTTGTAGATGGGAGAAATGATCAAGAAATGGTTGTGAAAGAAAGTTGTTAAAGAAGGTTATTGAGAAAGTTTGTGTCAAGAAAGTTAATTTGATGAAAGATTGTTGAAGTTTGTTGAAAGCAGAAAGAGCAAATTCAAAGATTTCTGAAAGTGAGCAGGTTTTACTGAAATTTTCTTTGAAGACAATATTGTTGAAGCAAATCGAGCTAAACCTGAAGATAATCTCTTTCCGATGTCTGAAAGAGGTTTTACAACCTTGGGAAGAATGTTATTGTTCATGAAGACAAAATTTGGGAAGAGTACAGAAAGTTTTTGAAGACAAATTTTATCAAAGAAAGGGGAGATTGTTTTGACCATAAAGAGGATACTGATCTTCAATGTATATTCTACTAAAGATCTACAAAGAGAAGATAATTTGTTTTTGTATAGAAAGGAGGAGATTGAATTGCAAAATCTTTTTAGAGATGATCTTGAATCCAAAGAGGGAGATTGTGAGTGCACATATTTGTTGGATACAAGATCATGAAGACTAAAGATTGAAGATAAAAACCAAAGTCAACTCTCAAAGGAAAGTCAAAGTCTTAGTGTAATAAAAAGTCAAAGTCAAAGTTAATTGTAAAGTCAAAAGTGTTGTAATTTTGTCCTTAGTATAAATAGTTGTGTCCGTGTCAAATAGATTTATGACTTAAAGTATTGAATACTGACATATTGTTTTAGAGAGAGAAAGTGAAAGAGTCTGTCTACGAAATCTCGAATTAGAAATCAATTGAAACAGGTTGATTAATTGTTACTTTGAATTGTTGTTACCTTGTGTTTATGCCGAAAATCTCCCAAGGAAAATTTAAGGTAAACGTGAGGCTTGATCCAACCAAAGAAAGTAACGACGATAATCTTACGAATATGATAAAAGAAAAGTAAAGGAGGCGAGGGAATTGGTGACGCGGAAAACCCCTAAAACGGGTAAAAACCGCGGACGAGTGTGAGTCATCGTGCACTATGGACGTCAATCAGGGACGTCGTCCTTGAGAACAAGTGTTACAAGTGTAATACAATGTAAAAAATACAATAAAGTAAAGTTGGGCGTGCGTCGTGTGTAATTAGACTTCGGTCGTGCGTCGTACGACAAACAACAATAAGCCTTGTGGATTTCGAGAGAAACTGAGTGAGCTTGAGAACTAATTCTTGAGCTTCTTAGGTCTGAGAATCAGATATCCCGAATGTGAGGTTCCATCTTCATATTTATACTCTAATTGTCTGTTGGCAAGTCTTGAATGCGTATAGAGTAACCGTTTGATATTGATAGTAGTGTCCGTTACATCCGTTGTTATTGGTAACATCTTCTGTTATAATCTTTGGTCATAAGTGTCCTTTAAATCCTGCATTAAACATAATATAACGTATGTTGCAAGTTAGTAACTGAAATCAGGTCGTGCGACAGAATTTGCTGAACAGATATTTGGTTGTTTAGTTGAAGTCGCCCAAAGGAAGGACGTCAACTTCAGCCGGTCGTACGACTATAGACTGTTGGAATTTCTACCCAAACACCTTGTTAATCAAATTACAATTAGAACTTGAATTAGGGAATAATAAGGTGGAAGCGACAAAAAACGATGAATTGAGAGGTGAAAACGGATCGAAATTAAGGTGCAAGGAATAACATCACCTTCGTCGACATTCACAAGATCATCCTCGTCTTCTTCTTCAACCAAACTAGAACAGTTAGTTAAGAAATTATCTAGGGTTTGTTGAGATGATGAAATTCTTCCATCATCTTCAAGTACCTAGTGTTGTTGTAGTGTATTGGATCGTAGAGATAAAGCTTGGATAAGAAGGTTGTTCACATATTTGGGGTTTTTTATTTCCAAAAATTATGTTTGATTTTATAGGGTGAACTAATATATAGACTGAAATTGTGCTTGATTTCATGAGATTGTGTTTGATGTCATGTGGAATAACATATACATGAACATTATGTTAGATTTCATAAGGTGAAATAAGATATAAATGAAACTTGTATTTTATTTAATGAGGTGAAATAGTTTGTTGAGTATGTGTTTCATTTGGTGAATCTCTATTACCAACATGATGATTATGACCTTTTCAAATTAACATCAACAATAAATTAAAACCAAAACCAAAATTAGGACCTAGATCGGTCCTCACGGTTCTCAAACTTTTTGAGGTTTTCATTCGATTACCGTCCATTCAACGAGAACTTAGTAGTTTGTGATAATTAGAGATCCAATCTCAACCATAAATAAAAGATAAATTAGGAAATTAATAATTTTGGTAATTTTGACATAAAATTTTGATATAAGGATATTTTAGGTATTTTGGAAATCTTCTCTCTCTTTTCTCCGGTGAACCTTATTCCAGCGAACACCACGTAAACACAAGATAACACTGTGATACCTAAAAAATATGGAAACTGTTAAAAAAAAGATACACACAAATGATGTTTTTTGTGATACCTAAGATATATACAAGATACACAATGTGATACCCTTTGTAAAGCAACGGAAATAACATTGTGATACCCTTCGTAAAAAATTTGAAATACGTATTGTGATACACTTAGTAAACAACGCTACATGATACAATTCGAAAAATACACATTGTGGTACCTTTTGTAAAGCAACAAAAACACTAAAAATGCCTACTCTGATAACCTTCATAAGACAACGAAAATACATATTGTATACACTTCGTAAAGCAATGCTACCTGATAGAAATTAATGAAATGGTTCTTCTCAGGAAAAACACAAGAACACATAGAAAAGATAAACAATCTCGTGTGTCTCTATGAATTGCCGTAATGATTCTTCTCTCTGAAAAATAGATTTCATAAGAAATCTAAATTTTATTATTACGTGTATGAGAAAAAAATTGAAATATTGAGATAATTATGAAATATTGGATACATGTAAGCGAAAATAAGATATAATTAGACAATGATATAGTTATATAACTTAAAAATGGGTGGTCAATATTGGTTCATAAAGTTTCTAACATACAAAATTCTTATATGATTTTGGGCCTACTCCATTATAAAATCATATAAAAACTTTTATATGTTAGAAACTCTATGAACCAATATTGACCACCCATTTTTAATTTCTGTAACTATATTATTATTTATATTAATCACGTTATCAACCGTTTCTTTAAAAAAACCCCACTGTTTCTTTTGGTTTTGAAATGACAACAATTTGCACATGTGTTGATGATTGTTGATATGTTTTGATAATAAAGTGTTTTTTCATCATGAAACAACACATTTTTTTTTGAACGACAAGTTAACGCACACACGTTCCAGCGGTGTCGGGCCTCCATTACGGGCAATCCCACTAATCCGTTGCGACCCGGCCCAGCCTTTAGCTGAACCCGACCGGCAGGGTAGAGGGTCCCATAGACTGGACCCACCCGTACCAGTCCCGGACCAGACCCAAAGTCTAGATATCTCAAGAAAGTGTCGTACCTGGGAATCGAACCCGGGTAGTGTGGCTTTCACCCCACCCCCCCAGGATGTTACCTATCCAACTGAGTAACACATTGAATTGATCTATTTTGAATATACAGTATTGTTTCACTAACGAAACATTACATGTGATTGATCTTTGTTTAATACAATATTGTTTATCCAACGAAACGTTAAACCGATCGGGTGATTTCAAATGAAAAACGTGTGGATTTTTTTTTCTTCAGAAATATAGTTGATATTATAATTAGTAAAATAAGTAATAAAGTTAAATATGTATGGACTATTATACTTCATAAAATTTCTAACACATAAAATGGTTTCTATTTATATAATTTACTCCTTGATTATAGAAGTAAATATTATTAAGTTATTATTATTGTTTTAATAACAAAAGCTTCTTTCCTTAAAGTTGTGAACAAGCTACACCTAGAGTCTCATGTGAGCTTCAAAGTCCCACTACCACTCCAATCCACCCCACCCCCCGCCCCCCCCCCCCCCCCCCCCCCCCCCCCTCACACACACATCATTTTCTTTATATAGTGTCTGTAGCTTATGTCTATTGCTGACATCAAAGTTGGTGTGCTTCTTCCTTTGGTGTCTGCAAATCTTTATTATCTGCTTCTGTCAATTTTGAAGTTCCCAAGTTGAGGCATAATCAAAGCACACGGTCCATCATCTTCTTAATCTTTCCAATTCGAGAAACCCTAGCTAGCAGCTGCCTTCTTCTGCAGATACCCTAATTCTTTCCCATGATACCTTCCATTTTCATTTATGGCAAGGTTACATTCTTTCTCAAAACATCCAACTTTATTAACCCTATGATGATGATAAAGAATAATTTCCATTTCATATCAATTACAAACTAATTTATTGAACAATTTCGGTTTTTAGACATTTTGTGTATTGCAGCTGTTAACCATTTATCGTTGTTGTCATGTTTGGCAATAAAAAAATAGTCGTTTATTTATAACTTCTTGAAATTAAAATGTCAGAAAGGTCAGTTTAGTAACACTTAAAACTAGCTTATAAACTAGTTTTTTATTTATTAAGACAACTTCAGGAAACTTGTTGAAACTTGTTCCACGTTCTTTCCCTCGATTATGCCTTTTATTTTATATAAACACCTCTTATGTTTTTCTTTTAAGCCATTTTATATTATAATCAAGTTTCTCATCAGCTAAGTTTTGTCACATTAAGTAGTTTATTAGCTAGCTAGTTTGTTAATTTAACCACGTCACTTGCACAACTAGCTTTTAATCAACAATTAGCTAGTTTGCCAAAGGTGGCATAAATCTCTAGCTTGTCGGTTACTCGAAGAATTAGTAAGACTGTGCGTAATGAAATTTTTCCAGAGCCCTCGGATATGGATTAATTTTCACGGTCTCTTCAAAAGACGATTGTTATTGTTCTCTGTGTCAGTACCAATGTGATCATATATCATTTCCAGAAGAACCTTGCACCAATTTAATTTGCGTCTCATGATCACTCTTATAACTCCTTTTGTACTTCGAATGTTTCCCCTACAGTTTCAGTTTAAAGGGTCTGAAGTTATTGTTGGATAAGCTTCTAAAGAGAATCCTCATATCAAGATATCTCTAACATGTTTGGTTAGGATAAGGAAAGCTTATGATAAGGAAAGTTTTTAAAATAAGGAAAGTTTATTATATTCTCAATAGAATTAGGAGTTATCTAGTTCTAATAGAATTAGGATTAGCAAAGATGTGCTAGTACTATATATATCATTGTTGAGATGTGACAATGATCATATCAAGTTATGGGTGTTTAGTTTTGAGCTATTTTCTAAACATCAATAAGAGAGTTATTCTTATTAAAACCCAAACGTGTGAAACACTTTACTTTATTTGGTATCAGAGCTTTGCCGAATCGATCAACTCAAGGTCTCGATCGCAGAACTGTGCAAATAATCTGACCTCACCAAGCCATGGGTGAAGCCAGACCGCCTCCTCCTCCGAAGGAATCAGACAAGAAGATCTCGATCCAATGTCCCATGCTAACCTCTACAAACTATACGGTATGGGCCATGAGGATGAAAGTATTGCTACGAATTCATAAGGTGTGGGAAGCAATTGAACCCGGAACAGTTGAATCTGATAAGAAAGATGTCGCAGTAGCATTACTCTTCCAATCCATCCCGGAAGCCATGATCTTGCAAGTAGGCGATCTAGATTCTCCAAAGGAGATATGGGAATCAATCAAAACGAGGCACCTAGGTGCCGACCGTGTCAAAGAAGCGCGACTACAAACTCTAATGTCCGAATTCGAAAGGGTCAAGATGAAGGACTCAGACACAATAGATACTTTTGCGGGAAGGTTATCGGAGCTAGCAACAAAGGCAGCCCCTCTTGGACAAACGATTGAGGAACCTAAACTCGTAAAGAGATTCCTAAATAGTTTGCCAAGAAACAAATACATCCATATTATAGCCTCCCTCGAGCAAGTTCTAGATATGAAAACGACAGGTTTTGAGGATATTATAGGAAGACTCAAGGCTTATGAAGAACGAATTCTCGATGAGGAGAATCACGGAGAAACACAAGGCAAGCTATTATTCGCAAATTCAGATCAACAAAGCTCTACGTATTTACGAGGGAGAGGACGTGGAAGAGGAGGCAGAGGGAACAGAGCACGAGGCAGAGGAACGAACAACAAATCAGAATAATCAAAACCAGACAAGAGAAAAGAAGGATAGATAAAAAATAATGTGCTATCGCTGTGACAAACTCGGTCACTTCGCCTCTACATGCCCTGAAAGAACACAAAAGATACAAGAAGCAAATAAAGCAGAGACAGAAGAAGTTGATCCAGCCCTTTATATGCATGAAACCGTGTTCTTAAACGAAGAGAATCTCATACCAAAGAACTACGAAACCAAGGAAGGGGAAGAAGGAGTTTGGTATCTCGATAATGGAGCAAGTAACCACATGACCGGTAACAAGACATACTTCTCTGAACTCAACGAGAATATAAAAGGCAAGGTAAAGTTCGGGGATGGATCTTGTGTTGAAATAGGAGGCAAAGGGTCAATACTTTTTCAAAGCAAAACGGATGAACAAGAACTTGTCACCGATATCTACTATATTCCCGAACTTAAGAGCAATATTCTGAGTTTAGGAAAAGCTACGGAAGCCGGGTGTGATGTTAGGATGAAACAAGACTACTTGACACTCCATGATCCAAGTGGAAGACTCTTGGTAAAAGTCGTACGCTCGCCAAATAGACTTTACAAAATAAGTCTAATGATTGGAAAACCGATATGCCTACACACAAGGATAGAAGACAATACTTGGAGGTGGCACGCAAGGTTGGGACACATAAGCTTTAAAACAATCAAAGCTATGTCCCAACAAAAGATGGTTCATGGCCTACCAGAAATCAAAGAAGAAAAGAAGTTGTGCGAGTCATGCTTAGTCGGGAAACAAACCCGTCAAACTTTTCCAAAGGCATCTATGTTTCGAGCTTCCAAACCACTAGAACTTCTTCACGCAGACTTGTGTGGTCCGCTTACACCACCAACCATAGCTCATAACAAATATATATTTGTTATTATAGACGATTTCTCGAGGTACATGTGGACGATCTTGATAAAAGAAAAAAGTGAAGCTTTCGGTAAATTCAAGGCGTTCAAAAGTCTAGTAGAGAATGATCTTGGGGAAGCGATCATGACTCTAAGAATTGATAGAGGAGGATAGTTCACCTCAAGAGAGTTCAACCAATTCTGTGAGATAAACGGGATCAAGAGACAACTCACGGCTCCCTACACACCACAACAAAACGGTGTGGTAGAAAGAAGAAACAAGACGATGATGGAGAATTAAAGGAAGATGTGTACGTTAGCCAACCCGAAGGCTTTGAAGTAAAAGGCGAAGAACACAAGGTGTATAAGCTTTCAAAAGCCTTATACGGTTTGAGACAAGCTCCATGAGCTTGGAACACAAAGTTGGATCAAATTCTGAGAGGAATGAAATTTAAAAGGTGTTTGAAAGAAACTTTTGTGTATCGCAAAGAAGAAGGAGGAACCCTTCTCATTGTTGCTATTTACGTAGATGACTTGTTTGTAACTGGCAACACCCTCAAAGTCATAAGTGAATTCAAGGCTGGGATGTCATCTAAGTTTGAGATGTCGGATCTCGGAAGACTCACTTATTATCTCGGTATTGAAGTACATCAAGGAGAAGACGGAATCGAAATTAAACAAGAAGGGTACGCACGAAGGATTTTAAAGGAAGCTGGTTTGGAAAATTGTAATCCAACTCAAGTACCCATGGAGTTCGGACTAAACGTTTCAAAAGCACAACAAGAAACAGAGATAGATCCTACGAACTATAGAAGGAACATCGGGTGCTTAAGGTATTTATTACACTCACGACCAGACTTAGCTTTCTCTGTTGGAGTCGCCAGCAGGTATATGCAAAGCCCTCGCAAATCACATGGTGAAATAATGAAGCAAATACTTCGATATCTAAAGGGAACGATCGCATTTGGACTGAAGTTTAATCGGGAAAGATCAAAGAATATCGTCGGGTATAGCGATAGTAGTCACAATATTGATCAAGATGATGGAAGAAGCACTACGGGTCATATGTTCTACTTTGGATCCTCTCCGATTAATTGGTGTTCACAAAAATAGGACACGGTTGCCCTCTCATCGTGTGAAGCCGAGTTCATGGCAGCGACAGAAGCTGCTAGACAAGCCATATGGCTCCAGGACCTTTTAAGCGAGATCACGGGCTGGAAGATCGAGAAAATCCTCATCAAAATTGACAACAAGTCTGCATTAGCACTCACCAAAAACCCTGTATTTCATGGTAAAAGCAAGCACATAAATAAACGCTACCATTTTATACGAGAGTGTATTGAAAGGGAGCTAGTCGATGTGGAACACGTACCGGGAGTTGAGCAAAAGGCAAATATCTTAACTAAGGCTTTGGCACGGATCAAGTTTTGTTAAATGAGAAGCTTAATAGGTGTTCAAAACATGTCCAAGACCAAGTCGAAGCTTAAAGGGAGAATGTTGGATAAGCTTCGAAAGTGAATCCTCATATCAAGATATCTCTAACAAGTTTGGTTAGGGTAAGGAAAACTTATGATAAGGAAAGCTTATGATAAGGAAAGTTTTTAAAATAAGTAAAGTTTATTATATTCTCAATAGAATTAGGAGTTATCTAGTTCTAATAGAATTAGGATTAGCAAAGGTGTGCTAGTACTATATATATCATTGTTGAGATGTGACAATGATCATATCAAGTTTTGGGTGTTTAGTTTTGAGCTATTTTCTAAACATCAATAACAAAGTTATTCTTATTAAAACCCAAACGTGTGAAACACTTTACTTTAGTTATCGAATCAAAACTTCGGAGTCTATAGAAGTTGACAGAGCTGATCAAAGAGGTTCATACGCTTGTTTTTTCGAGATCTTGACATTTTATCGTCACATCCAAGGTTTGATTCAAGCGATTCGATAAATAAGTGGTTATGACATGCAATAATTTATCAAAATTCTTGATCCATATGTGTAGGAATTAATGTGGATTTGTATAAGTTTATGTTCATGTTGGTTAATGATTGATATATGTTGCCATTTTGGGAATCAAAAGTATACTCGAATTTGTTGCAATCATGTTTGATTAGAATATGCAAGAATTTAGATTAGTTATAGCTAAAAAGATTGTCTTTTTTGTTGGCCAATCGATCACTGATCACAGTAGCTTGTTTCAATCTTGTACAGATATTCTTCTGAAGCTTTTGAAATACAAAAATGGAGAGAATTGTTAAATTTAAGCAAGTTATGGTTAAATGGGTGACAGTTAAGTTAGTTACGGTTTGTGGCAGTTTATATTTGACTTTTGTGTAACTTTAATCGTTGTGTCTGTTGGTTAAGGGGTGGCACCCCTTCGCTATGTATTTATATACGTGTATCTATATTGTAAATTGATGATGTTGAATGAAATAAATAGAAAGTGTATTGAAGTTATTTCCAACATTGTGGTATCAGAGCACAGATGATGGCTTCAAGTTCGAATACCATATTTCATCCTCAACCTCCAAAATTAAATGGTAAGAATTACTATCACTGGAGTATACAAATGAAAGTGTTATTTAAGTCACAAGAGTTATGGGAAATAATTGAACAAGGATTCGAAGAACCTGTCGAAATTGATGAATTAACACCAGAAGAAGAGAATGAAATTAGAGAATTTAGAAAGAAGGACAAGAAGGCCCTCTACACGATCTATCAAGCAGTGGATGAAGTTATTTTTGAGAGAATCTCCTATTCGATTTCTTCAAAAGATGCATGGGATATGCTTTATAAAACATATCGAGGGGAAGACAAAGTAAAGATAGTTAGGCTACAAACCTTGAGATGCGAATTTGATAGTCTCAAGATGAAAGACTCTGAAACAATTGAAGAGTTTTACAACCGCGTGATCTTGTTGTTGAATCAATTAAGGCTGAATAGTGAAGAAATAGAAGATAGAAGAGTAATAGAAAAGATACTAAGGAGTTTGAAAAGGAAATTTGAGTACGTAGTAGTGGCTATTGAAGAATCTAAGGACCTTTCAATGTTATTTCTTGAAAGTCTCCTTGGAACTTTACAATCCCACGAATTGAGAATGAGACAATTCGATACTACACCCTATGAACAAGCTTTTCAACTACAATCTTCAAACTTACCAGAAAGAGGCAGATTGTATGGAAAAGAACCACAAACAAATTTGAGAGGAAGAGGAAAACCATCAACACCAGTGCAATGTTTTCATTGCCAGAAATTCGGACATATTGCAAAGTTCTGCAGAAAGAGGATAGCAGAAGAGAGGGATAACAGTTTCTTGAATATAGAAGATGGTGATGATACCTTATTCATGATATTCAATACTCAAGAAGTCCCAATGGAAGATACATGGTATATTGACAGTGGTTGCAGTAACCACATGACTGGAAATAAGGAATTGTTTGTTCATATTGATGAAACTCAAAAGAAAGAGGTAAGAACAGGTGACAATAAGAGGTTAAACGTACAAGGAATTGGAGATATTATGGTCGACACAGTGCATGGGCAGAAGAAAATTCCAAGTGTATACTACGTACCAGGATTGAAGCACAATCTTCTTAGTGTGGGACAACTTATACAGAGAGGATATGATCTACACTTTAAAGATGAGACATGCGAAGTAAAGGATCACAATGGATGCTTAATTGAAAAAATCAAAATGACAGGTAACAAGATGTTCTCATTTAATTTTAAAGAAAACATTTTGTATTCTTTCAATGGTTAAATGGGTGACAGTTAAGTTAGTTACGGTTTGTGGCAGTTTATATTTGACTTTTGTGTAACTTTAATCGTTGTGTCTGTTGGTTAAGGGGTGGCACCCCTTCGCTATGTATTTATATACGTGTATCTATATTGTAAATTGATGATGTTGAATGAAATAAATAGAAAGTGTATTGAAGTTATTTCCAACAAGAATGATGGTGGAGATTCCGATCCCTCCAAAATGGAAACAGTTATGGGATACATGGGATCTTCGAGGCTTCATCATCTTGGGTCTTTCGTTACAGACGTTCTTGATTTTCTTTGCTCCTTTGAGAAAACGAACAAAAAGCAACTGGATTATCATGTCGTTATGGTCTGCATACTTGCTAGCCGATTGGGAGGCTAACTTTGCTGTTGGGCTCATCTCGAACAGCCAAGGGAACCCCGGTGGCCGCTCCGGCAAAAATGGGAGGGCGGCGGTGGAAAATGAGGACCTTCTTGCATTCTGGGCACCGTTCCTCTTGGTGCACCTTGGCGGTCCGGACACCATAACCGCTTTCGTGTTGGAGGATAACGAGTTGTGGCTCCGCCATCTTCTTGGTCTCGTGTTCCAGTGTTTAGCTGCGGTTTATGTGTTCTTTCAGTCGTTGCCGCAAAACCGGTTATGGATTCCAACAATGTTGATGTTCATGACCGGAATCATCAAATATGCCGAGAGAACTCGATCACTTTATCTTGCGAGTGCCGATAGATTCAAAGATTCAATGCTTACAAACGCTGATGCAGGACCGAACTACGCGAAACTCATGGGTGAATACTTTTCGACGAAGGCCGCAAAACTACCGACGAGAATCGAAATGATCCCGGAGCCAGACCGAGCAGTCAAATCAGCAAACAAGGCAAAAAAAGGGAACTTGACAGAATTAGAGATCGTGCCGTACGCTTATGCGTTCTTCGAAAACTTCAAAGGGCTTGTTGTCGATATGATTTTTAGTCGGAGGGAACGAAATCAAAGTCGAGATTTCTTCTTAAATCGGACCGCAAGAGATGCTTTCAAAGTGGTCGAGGTTGAGTTGAACTTCATCTATGAAGTTCTCTTCACCAAGCTTCCGGTTGTTTACGGTTATTTTGGCGCCGTGAGCCGGTTTTTCTCGTTGGCGACGGTTTGTTCGGCAATCGTTTTATTTGTATTCAAGAACAAATCAAATTTTAGCACCGTTGATGTTACTATTACTTATGGTTTGCTATTTGGTGCGTTGGCGTTGGATATAACCGCTCTGATCATGCTCGTATTTTCCGACTGGACCATCATTTCCCTTCGGAAATCACCCGATGATGAGCTTGATAAGTCGATCAAGACACGATTCCTCACTTCAGTTCTCCAGCTCATGACTGAAGGCACTCTTTGAGACTCGAAAGATGACGCCCACAGGAAAACGAGCGAGCCCCAAACACGTAAATGGAGGATTCAAATCTTCAAACGAAGGTGGTCTGAATCGATTTCGACTTACAAACTTATCTATTACTGCTTGCACCCACGTTCATACTTGCAACAATTCGTATACGATAACCTGGGGATCAGTGGCTTTCTTGATGGCATCAAGTATGTGAAACCCAGGAAGTTTACCACGGACGTCCGTGACTTTATCTTCGAAGAGTTGAAATTGAAATCAGAACTCGCAGATGACTTGGAAACTGCAAAAGAAATAAGCGCCGCCCGAGGTGATTGGGTCCTCCGCGTCGAAGATGGTTGGAGCAGCTTACTCCGATACGTGATCGATGTCGACTACGATCAAAGCCTCCTTTTATGGCACATTGCAACCGAGTTATGCTACAACAATGAACTCCACTCGAACACACCCATTGCCGACACCAACCTGAAACATCGAGAAAACACGAAGCTTTTATCAGATTACATGTTCTACCTTCTTATCATGCAACCAAGCATGATGTCGGCGGTCGCTGGAATCGGCCAAATACGGTTCCGCATCACCTGCGCTGAGGCCAAACGGTTTTTCGAGAGTGTAAAAGGGTGTGACGAAGAAGAAAATAAAACTCCGGCAACCGGAGTCAACGGAATGGACTGGGAACAGATAAATGCTTGTAAAGAGATTCTTGGTGTATCTACTGACGTGCCGCCGGTGACGGTGAAGGGTGACCGTAGTAAATCGTTGCTATTCGACGGTTGCATTTTGGCCAAAAAGTTGATGGAGATAGAGGGGAAAGGCAAAGATTTGAATAAATGGTTGATTATAAGCAAAGTGTGGGTGGAGTTATTGTGTTATGTTGCGATTCCTTCTCGTTCCAATACTCAAGCAGCTCAAGTGAGCAAAGGTGGCGAGCTGATTACCATCGTTTGGTTGTTGATGGCTCATTTTGGTTTGGGTGATCAGTTCCAAATCAACGAAGGTCAAGCAAGAGCCAAGTTCATTGTTGGCAAGTAGTTTCTATCCTACGGGCCACTGAAGGTTGGGGTGATTATTAGGGCTTCAAATGGAGATGAAATGAATTCAAATTATAAGAACCATAAATCAGCTATCTAGTCAATTGTTCCAACAAATATAATTAAAATATTAATGATGTTGTACGATTATTAAAAATAAGTGATTGATATAATATTTTTCTAGTATTAGAATTTACCATGATAAATGTTTTCTTTTCTTTGTAAACTTCTCCCTTTTTAAAGGGCTTATGATTAATAAGAATTACAGATTTTATTTCTCTCTATTTACTGTTGTTCTACATGTTTTTCCTATAACACGTTATCAGCACGTACGTTCTATGAAGGTTATCAAACCCAGCACCAAAATATTGCCTCTTTATGCTACTGCTCCTTCAATTAAATTAGATATAGTTTCGATTCCTTTACATTTAGTATCGTAATGAACTTTGATACCCTGATAAACCGATTAACATCAATTGTACATCTATGATTTCATGTTTAAAGTATATTCATAATTAATATTTTGAAATATCTACTACTTCGTTTGAAAATTTTAATTTATTTGTTTTGTGATTAAACACCTAACGGATTGAAAAAAAAACTTTATTTTTTTGTTCAATTGATCTTGGCGACAAAAAAAAGAGAATCCAAAATCAATATGTTTTAACTTTTATGGTGTTTAATTTTGGTTAATCAAATAATTTATAGATTTGTTTAAATATTCTTAAAATATATAATTTTATCATATATGTATTATTTTATAACAAGTTAATTTAAGATATGATAATTTATTTGATTCAATGATATGAGTTATTTAATATTCTAATTGCTATTTTAAACCAACTATATATGGATATGTAAATCTAAATATGTTACTATCATTTATATTGTAATATTTAAATATTATATTAATATTTAAGCATATTTGAAGTCCCTTGAATTCTTAGTAGTCATATTTGCGATTTAGGATCATATAATGATATAATTGTTAAAATGTTTTGCAGTTTATTTATTTTGACATTGAATGTTTTATCAAATCCGACACCAAACCTAAACCGTTGTTTCTGTTACGAGATGATCTCGTGTACGCTATAGTTCTGTCAATTAAATCAGGTATCTTTTCGGTTATTTCATATTAATTTATCCTAATAAAATTTGATACCATGAACCGTTAAAAATATATTGTTGCATATATGTAGTTTCATACAAAATCTTAATTGATATTACATTTAATCCACCTTTTAAATTAAAAATAATTTCTTTTAAGGTGTATCACAAAAAAAAAAAAAAAAACTGATGAAAACCAATCTATTTTAAAATATTGATTATCAAGTCTTGATTTTTTTATATGTGTTCATGCTTGTAAACTGTTTTCTCTTGAACGGTAGCTTTATTATTACTGTGATATGTTATTTTTTTCTTTTAAATATTTATTTAATGGTTAATTAATTATTATTTAGATATGATAGTTAATTTATTTAACTTGGCTTACCATTTTTAATTTAATTATACCAGGAAATAAATATTTATAAACTTGATTATGGATTTAGTATTTAATTGATTTCCCCACATAATATTTAAATGTTATATCTTAATTACATATTAAAATCTTATAACTAATTTTTTGGAAGGTACACTTCCAATCCTCATATATTTTGTTTTTTTTATACCAAAAGCTCCAAAAATATTAGTAATATGTTAAAAATTTGAATTTGAATTTGACTTTATGTCAAAATATTTATTTGTCTAATGACAAAATCTCCTAAAATAATATGAAGGTATTAAAACACTAATTTTGGCTTCATATGCCAAACTCATATTCATTTTGGTCTCATGCCAAAAACTCTATAATTAAAAATGTTATCTTCAAATTAAATAAATCTCAAAATACGATTTGATTTTGTCAAACATGTGTAAATAGCCCTAAGGTTTGTAGGGACTTAAGAAATCCATGTGATTCCCCTACTACCTGGAAATCCAATAGATTGAGTGATTTGTTTTCGCAAATTGAAATATTGATGAAGTATTATCAACAAAATGTAAGCATACAAAAGTCGAATATTGTTAGGATAACGAAATTTCATAACCATAATCCATTTTCTTATCAAAAAAAAAATCATATATTATCATTTATATATGTAAATGGTTAAAACAACTCATCCCAAAATCAACGTCGTAAACTCAAAAGAATCTGAGTATCATAAATGAGTATATATAAACCTCCTTTTGAAAAGGTACAAGAAAAAATTCCATCAACTCCCCAATTGACTCTAAAACCAACATCTTGAAAAGGTACAAGCAAATACCCTCATGTTTTGAGACGACATATAAATCCTAAGTTTCATAGGAATACCTTTACTAGAAACCCCCAAAGAAACGTGGGATGTCCCGAAAGGGATAATAGGGAGTAGTCATGAATATGTGCTTCCTGAACTAATCGTACAGTGGAATGAAACCCACTTACTCGATTACAAAAAGGTAACTTATTTCAACAAAGAAATGTTATGTCCATAACGCGTCTCAATCTCTGTGGCAAGGAACTCACACAAGATGACATGATTCGTAACATTATTTCCACCTTTCATATATCAAAAATATTAATGAACTAATATAAGTTGGAAAGTAACCTTTAGACAAACTCATCAACCTACTGCAAGTGGTTGAGAGACATAACAAGGTTCTTTCGAATAACAACACCACATATGTCGAGACAAAGAAAATTCTCGAGATCAATAATGAAAGCATTAAAGGTGGAAACAACTCCAAAGAACAGAGAGTTAAAAACAATTTCACACATGTAACATTTATGCACTATGTGGACGAAACCCTAGAACAGGGTCAGGATCTCAGTAAGAGTCGGAAATGATTTTTCAACATCTGGAGTAGAGATACAACTACCGTCTAGGTGAAAATGGACAATCAAATAAGAAATGCACTAAAGAGTGTTCTGTCGAAAAGGGAACAAGTTAAAAATGAACTATATCATATTAATTTAAAAATGATAAAGTATAGGTTTCTTTGAAATTTATTTTATAGCATTTTAATTAATTTCTTTTGCTTAAGTAAAATCGAATATGTAACCATTATAGATGTAAAAAAATACATCTAAATAAATAAATAACAAAACTATAAATATTCTCCGTTCCATATAGGAATGTATCGAGGAGAACTTGAGTTTTTGTAGAATATTCCACATAATCTAAAATGATAGACAAATACTTATTTTATAATTCATTCAATCGAAATACTTAGACGATGAACTATCATTTTCTTGTTGGTACAAGATCAATAGGAACCTTGTAAAAATATTCGTATCAAATGGACATTATAATGAGCATATATACATAAGTTCTAATGAATTTGAAAGTAAACATATATCATGGAAACTATGTGGCAAACTAGCTAGAAGATTATTGAGTCATTGAAACATTTTTGTCATCAATAAAGAAATTTAGGGAAATAACACATATATGTTTCGAATGACCATGTGGGACACCATGGTTATGACATAGTGACCCGTGTATTGCAAAATACACATAGACACATTCTCTTTCGAGTGATAGGCAAAACGAGGAAAATTGCAACTGTTGACTTCTGCAACATAAGAAACAACATTTCCATCATAATATACCCTCTCGAATACCTAAAACTTTTGTATATACCCTAATCCTTAGCCAAGACAGGAATGAGATCATCCTAAAGCTAAGGACATAATACAAAAATATTCCATTGTTACAACGAATACAAGGTGATATTTATGGACATAAACATCCAGAATGTAGGCCATTAGAACTTTATGGTTCTGGTTTCGACACGATATATAAACACATGTCATATTATTTTCCACATGAAATACTACACTCCTAGCACTAGCTAAACGTTTAAGGGCTCACCACCCTGATTATTTCATCAAGTCTACATGACTTGGAATGTTGGAGAATTTACATCATAAGGATTTGATGTTAATTGCATATGTATGAGGATCAATGAAGAGTTTCCTATACCCCATGTGTATATATATAAAATGATCTCATAGAAGTTGTTATCAAAAGAATATGATGACATCTAGGGTAATAATAATACGCACCAATTTATCCACATCTACCTGGGGTTATGCAATTATTATATGCAATTTTTTTTTTCGTTTTTAGACCCACTGCTTGCTAACCAACCTCATGTGTACCAGGTGGTAACTGGATATAAGCCTGATACTTTACATTTACGCATGTTTGATTATATGTGCCAATTGCACCCTCACAGCGCATCGAAATGGGTCCTTGAAGACGATTTGATATATGTTGGATATGAATCCCCAATAATTATCCGCTAATAAGAACTTTTGACTAGTGATCTCTTTACCGCTAGATTTGCGGGTTGTCACTTTCATGAGACAGTCTTCCCGTCAGGAAGTGTCATTTAATATTCCCACTCTATCTCATTTTGATCCCCAAAATTTCACAACGTAATGTTGAAGTCAAATGAATCAGACTCGATACCTGATACGTTTAATGTTATTCCAGAAGTGACAAGATCACATATACGAGCTGAAAATATACTCGCAAGGTTAAAGTCCCCAAACAAGGGCACAACATCGCTGGAAAGTGCGTTGCAATCACACATGGTGGAGGTGTGGTTGAGGTCGTAGCTCCCAAATGGAAATGGGGGAAGCATCTCACAAATGTGGTTACCACATATATCTACGAGGATCTAGATTTAGAGATATATAAAAGTGCTTGATGATATTACATTACCAAAATCAAGTAACTCTAAACCATGAAATATGTTTGCAATATAACTGAAACGTCCACTTTATAGATTAAAGCAATCTAATCTATAAAGGATATAGAAGAACTAATGGAATACTTGATTGGGAAAGGATATATAAGAACGATGAACTATTCCCTTGCGTATTTATTATGAAAAACAAATTCCAAATTTTCAAAGTATCTCTATATGTCAATGTTATGAACATAATAGGCACTCTTGATGAAATAAGAGGAACCACAAGCTACTTGAAATCTGATTTTGAGAGGAAAGATCTTGGAAAAACTTGGTTTTGTCTAGATATTTGAGCTAGGACACCGAGTTTGTGAAATATTAATTCACCGATCGCATATGTCCAAAAAATAATCAGGCAATTTAATATTGACAAAGCGCATCCGGTTAGCACTCCTATGATCGGTCGAAGCTTCGGATATAAGGAAAGATCTATTTCGTCTAAAATGATGGTGACGAAAAATGTTGGGAGTTGGAATTCCCTATTTAAGTACAATATGCGCATTATTGTACTTAACACAATACACTTGACCGTATATTGTATTTCTCAGTGAATTTGTTAGCTAGATTTAGCTCAGCGCCAACGCAACGTCATTGGAATGATATCAAATTAATCTTTTGAAACCATTGACATAGGCTTATACCTTCCCTATAGAAAGAAAAATGGGGTTGATAATGAAACTTCAATACCTACTTAGAATATAAGCAACAAAAGTACTAGCTCTTATAGAAAAACACCAAACAATGTCTTGGTATGTCTTTGCTGATATTAGGTATCTGTCTGACCCATACAAAGGTTGTTCCCAAACATAATAAAGAATTACCATAAGGAACACGCCGATTGCTTGGAAGTGAATTAAGCAATCCTTTGTAACTACCCCTTGAACTAATCTAAGAATATTACTCCCCATGATAATTAAATAATGTATATGATTAAGGACTATCATTGCATATAGTAGAGGAGCTAGTAATTTTGGGTTCAACCGGTATCCTACTTGCATATATGGAATTAACGCATCATGTATCGAAGAAATGAACATAAGATACATCAAATATTTTGCTTAAGTCTTATACAATAAGCAATAAGAAAATTCTCATCGAAATTCAATTAAATCAAGTGAGATGTTAAGAGAACATGACACATTTTACCAAATCATTACCTAAAACCATATATTGGGAAACATGTAGAAAGCAAGTGCAAATGTTTTCCAAACTCCCTTGATTAATGCACGAATCAGGGGGAGTAATAGACAAAAGGGGGAGTCTAAAATATTTGTGATATTGGTATGTTGTGCTCTTTCCTTCAACCAAGGTTTTATTTTTCCCATTGGGTTTTGTTCCTTGGTGTAAGGTTTTAGTGAGGCAACTGTTTATATAACATCATGATTAATGTACGAATCTAATAGAAAACTAGATTGAAGGAAAAGTCTATATATTACAAAGAAACTGGTGCGTTGTACTCTTTCCTTCGTCCTATTTTTTTATCCCACTGGGTTTTTATTTTGGCATAAGGTTTTAACAAGGCAACAATTGTGCACCATCACTCTTTTGACTCGGCACAAGGGGAGTGTTGTAGGATTATGTGCCATCATCAAAAGGAAGTGATTGATATAATATTTTTCTAGTATTAGAATTTACAATAATGAATGTTTCATTTTCTTTGTAAACTTCTCCCTATTTAAAGGGCCTATGATTGATGAGAATTATAGATTTCATTCTCTCTATTTATTGTTGTTCTATCATGCTTTTCCTATAACAAATGAAGCATTTTCATTAATTATTTATGATACTAATGATGAATAACCCTAAAATATTATTAACGACATTAATCATGAAATAGTTGTTTTATAGATTCCCCAAAATATTTACTATTCTCATTTTAACCTGCTCCTAATCGAGGTATGTATAAGTTGACCGAAACATTTACAGTTATCTAAAATAGTTTCTAGCTGCAATAAATGAAGTGTATATACAGTTTTCAGAACATTTAGGGAGTTTAGGGCAAACAACGTGTTTATACCCAAAAAGATATGCATCTAATTATGGATCGTATGTGTTTGTACTTCATCAATCATTAACTTTCGTGCTACAATCGATTGTACTTTATGCAAAAAGAATTGTAATCGACGTAAATCGACTTCCTTTTGGTGTTTGAATATCTTGGGATCTTGGTTTATCGTCAACATTAACATAATAGCATACAAAAGTCTGAATGATACGGGTTTATTTTAACGATCTGAATCCTCATTAAAACTCATTGCATAAAACATGACTCAATTCAGTCCTTCGCGAAGTGTCCAAACTTTCCACAGTTGAAGCACCTTTCTGCTTCATCCTTCTTCTCTTCTTTTTTGTTTTCTCTCTTTTCTTTTTTCCTTTCTTCTTTCTTCTCTTCTCTTCTTTCCTCTCTCTTCTCATCTCTCCTACCATACTTGCGCTTGTACCTCAACTCAGACTTGTCCTTCTTGTACCCTTCATACTTCGGCTTTGAATAGTACTTCTTTTTGCCAAAGCTTCTTTTGAATTGGCGCATAATCGGGGCCAAGTTTTCAGAAAATCTATGTATATCGTCATCAGAATCGATATCCAGTTCCTCCTCACTAGTAGCAGAGTCTGAATCAGTAATCTCAGTGACAAATGCTTTCGACACTTTCTTCTTTGACTTTAAAGAGGAAACATGACCAGAACTAGACTCTTTTCCTTTCCCAGCAATAAGAGCCACTGAGTCCTTCAGATCCTTGGACTCATTGTTGATTGATCTCACTTCATCTTCATGTTGGGAAAGAGTGGAGAAGATGTCAATCACATTCTCTTGGGCCATATTCTTTGACATCTGAAGATTGATGGCAAAGTTCTTCCATTCTGGGTTTAAGTTCTTAATAAACTTATAATTTTTTCAGAAGCAAATTTGGTAATGTTCTTCCTCCTCAGATCATTCAAGATGATGTTGTATCTGGTGTAAGTGTCCAGCAGTGTCTCCCCTTCCTTTGCATGAAATCCCTCATATGGATTGATGCACATTTAGTTTGAATTGAAGCTTCACTACCCTCGAATTGTCTTGCTAGCTCATCCCATATTTCCTTTGCAGATGCTGTCTACACGATTGTAGATGTCATTAGGAATGTCCATTGTCAAAAATATGAGAGCTTCTTCATCTATTTTGTACAAATCTTTCTCCCGTTCAGTGAAGTATTCATATGGTTTTGGAACAAATCTGTCAGGAATCTCAGGAGAGGTATCTGTAGCAGCTTGACCAGGCACTTTGACCATGGGATTTACAGGACCAGAAGTAATAGATTCCATGTAACTCTGCTCTTGTGATTCAGAAGTTGGATCATTCGTTTCTTCCACTGTTGGTACTCAATGGATAACAGGACTGGTGGTTTGGACTGAGAGCCCATAGAAAGGATTTGATTCGACATCTCTAGCAGTTGGATTAGTATACAAATTTATCTGTACAATTTAAATCAACTAATAAGATCTTTGAATCAAGAATTGGATAAAATCTACACTCAAAAATTTCAAGAAAGATAAATTTCTAAAAATACTCAAGTGTAGAATTCGAAAGCTATAAGAACCACAGAAAGATTCGCAGACAGAAGGAAAAACTTCAAAATTCGCAAACAAGACATGTAGAATTCGCAACTAGGCTTTCAGCGAAACTTTGAATTCGCAAACAGTAGACCTGCGAAACCTTAACAATTCGCAGAGCAATACCTAGCGAATCCTTGCCTTAAGAGTAATTTCAGAATACTAGTTTTCGCAAGTAGAATTCGCAGACTATAGAGTTGCGAGTTCTATACTTAGAAAATGTTTCAGGTTGAAAGTTTTCACAATTCGCACAACAAAGCTTTCGTAAGCAAGGATTCGCAAGACACAGACTTACGAATCCTGGACTTAGAAATTTTTTAATTTTTCACTTAACTTTCGCAATTTAACTTTCGCAACCTGAATGGAGTTATGATTTTAAGAACCTGCGAATCCTATACTTAGTGAAAAATTTGGAAGTTAAGGGTTAAGGATTCGTAAACACAACATGCGAATCTTGGGGAATTCGCAAACTAGTGGCCTGCGACTTCTTCAGTATTCGCAGCCAAGGCACCTGCGAAACTTATACTTGATCAAATTTTCAACTTTTAGGAGTCCTGCGAATCCTAACTTTCGTAGATAAGGTTCTTGTGGGTCTTGAGTTTTTGGTAATACAAACACATGTGAATCTTATACTTGAACAAAATTAACAATCTCTGCGAATTCAGAGATCTTGCGAGTTCTTCCTAAAACTTGCGAGTTCTTCACAAAAACGTCCTTGTACTCGACTTTTAATCCAGAAACACATCAAAAGGTTAAATGTTAGTGTAAAAATCACACAATTCATTCACCTATCTACTACGATCAAACCCCAATCAAAATCACTCACCAAAAACAACTTATAAGCACAGATTCGAATGGAACAGTGTTTGAACTTCACTAAAACAAAAACTTCGAAAATCTTCAAAAAATAGTAATCTATTGATGTTTTTAAATGGAATCATGAAATTTGATGATGTTCTATAACATAATGCGCACCTAATCCAATCATTTTCAGGCTAAAAAACACAATAAATCTAAAAATCGATTTTCACACATTGAAGTTTTTGAAAAATACACTTTTCAATCCAATAACCTTGATTATTGGCTCTGATACCAAATGTTAAGCCCAAATATTAGTTGATTAAAGATAACACAACACAATAAAGATAAGAGATCAAAATGAATCATTAAAAATAGCCATAAATCTCTGGTGTCACAAGTCTAAGTGTGAGTGTGTGTTCTTGGTGTAGTCACTACCTTGTGTATGTAATATCAAATGATGCCCTAGGGATTCTTAAAGAAACAATGCCTTATATAGGTCCACATGACCAAGGCAAGGTCTAGCCTAGATAACTACAAAATACTCCCTAGGAAATTATTAACAATTATAATTAAGACCCCTCTCTACATTTTAATCTTGAATACAATTAATGATCCAACAAAATGGTCGAAGAATGGTCGGGAAAACGATTGATGAACGGAAAACTCTTGGTAAAAGTTTGGCTACAGTGCCCGGCGACAATGCCATAGGGCACTGTAGCATGAAAGGGTTGCAAGAGGGAATTTGTCCTTGGTACATCCCGGGCGACAGTGCCCAGTGACGGTAACAGAGGCACTGTCGCATGTTAGGATCGCGCCAGACCCGCAATGCTTAAAAATCGAGATTTTTCTTCATTTGGTCATATAATGCTTATTTCTCATCTGTTTTAGGCGATTTTTGTTGCTATGAATCGATATTTAAAAGCTTTTCAAGATAGAAACAAATAGGATTGAAGCTTTCTCAAAGAGTTTGGTTCCTATAAGTCGAAAGGTAAGCCTATATCCAACCATCTCTTAACCTAGGGTTTGGTCCTTTCTACCTCAATCCTAATTTCTCCTCTTGGGTTGTTTATGTATGTTTTGGGGAGTAAAAGGAAGTGTTCTTGAGAAGCTATACATCATAGATCTAGCAGTTTTACTTGTGGATCTAAAGTTTCCACCACCTTGGAAGTAGAGGTAGATTTGGAACCTAGGTTTAACTTAAACTAGCAAGTTGAGTTCAAGTTTATTTGTGAAAACGTTGTACATTCCAAAAATGTCCATTTTAAGGTGATTATGTGTTTACATGATTTTTATTAAATGTTGGAATATTTGAAAAGTTATACTTATTTGGGTTATTTAGTTTTATAAATCTTGTAAAACACCTACATTTGAGATTCTTAGGCATTTTGATAAATAAATCATAAATATAGATATTTTAATGGTTTATATTATGAATGGGATATTTTGGTATAAGTTCACTTTTAATATGTGTTTTGGAAAAATATTTGTTCTTGGGTTATGGGACGTTTTGAAAGAATAAATGATATATATGCATTGAGAAAATGATTTGCCCCAGTCTAAAATTATGTTTTCGATTGTTCACGTCTTTGGAGCATTTGGTTGCATAAAAGTGGGTTATTTACGTTTTATTGCATTTTATAACTTATAACAAATGGACAATTGATTTTGTTTGAGCTTATGGCTTGGTTTTTGACTCTGTTGGATCTTGGGGACATTTGTCCCATTTTAATAGCTCAATGTAGACCATTGGTTATGATTTTCATTTATTGCATTTTATTTGAGAATACATGTTTTGTATGTGCTAGTTCATTCATTTGGAGTCATGTAATGTTTCAGACTGTAACGCAATGGATCCATAAGCATATTAGTCAGTTTGAGTAGGATAAATATACTTGTAATGTAACTTGAAATAGGCATAAGGTCTTATGTGTAACACCCCAAAAAAATGGGCTAACAAAAGTTTCAAAAAACGAAAATGTGGTATTTAAGATGCTATAGCACGAGCCTCCCAAAAATGGGGAAATAAGAATACCTGTGTAATTACAGTTTGTAATTGTAAGGGAAAATAAAACAACAACCGGCTAATCTAATTTCTCAACAGAAAAAAGATTACAAAAGGGGTGTCGTCTATAGTCCATTGACGGTCTTCACAAAAATGAGCATTCCCTTGCTCTCCCCAAGCTCACACGGGCCCGCCTAATCCTTGTGGCGGCACTAGAACATGAGATACACATAAATTCAATTCAAATATTCATTTTCCAAGGATGGGTTCAATGAATGGAATCAATGGGGGAGACCCATCACACCAACCAAATTATACCCAAGAGACGAGATACCCTAGTGTCAGACTCCATGAGTGACACCCCAAGGCCCGGAGCATTCTAGGGTACAACATAGGCATTGCCCCAAATGGCGGGGGTCTAGGCATATACCAACAGGATGGCGCCCAAGACTATGTCCTCCTAGTGACCATTTGACTTGGTTCATCCACACAACTCATATATGACCAATGATTACAATAGTTCTTACAATGTGTATTCAACACCAATGTAAACCGTATGTCCCAAATGTTTTTACCCAACAACAAGTAGGGGCAAGGAAACATAATATTATTCACACCATGCTTTAACATGTATCTATAACCATGAAGATAATATACCCAAAATGAGGATATCCCCCCCCCCCCCCCAAACACATGAATAATCATATCATAGAATTGTATCACATAAAAGTCATCCTTTACTTGTCCACATTACCAACATATGTACATTTCCTCCATTCAAGTAAACCCTTCATGCTCAAAATAACACTAGGTAAAATAAACAAGATATAAAAAAACCCTAAAATCCATGAGATGGAAATATCAACAAATATGCAAATAAATACATGTATCTCATTTGTAAAGGTTTAGAATACTCATTATCTAGGTTTTAGGTTAAAACCTAGAAAATAGCAAACCCTAGAAGTTGATAGTGGAAGACTTGGTTGAGAGGAGTAGAAATCTTGCTAAGAACACTTCAATAAATGCCTTGGATTTGCCTTGAAGACCAATAAATGTGTTTACCAACCCAAACCCTAGAAAATAAATGAGAAGGATGCTTGGTTGCCAAAAATCGCCTCCCAAAAGCTCTATCCCGTTTTTCCAAAATAACTTCCAGAAATGAGGTATCATCTCACTATTTAATCAGCAGGTCAGATCATCGGGCGACTATGCCTGGGCGACAATGCCCATGGCATTGTTGCATGTCAAAGTCGCTGTCAAAATACAGCTCACTGCCTCCAAGACGTGACTATGCCCAAGCGACTATGCCCGGGGCATTGTCGTAGGGCAATGTCGCTAGGGAGACACAGAAGCCCTTAGGCAGCTAGCGACAATGGGGTGCAGCTATGACCATTGTGTCATAGTCTCTTGGCAAACTCACTCCAAGCTTGACCCACCCCGAAACTTGATTTATCCAATGATTAGCTAAAACTAACGAGGTGTACCGACATAAGTGGGTTCGAGTGATAGAAAAACAAATGCGATAAAAAGGCAAGCCGAGACTTCTAATAATATAGCTTACTTCGATTTTCCTGGTGTTACAATCCTCCCTACCTAATTTGAGATTTCGTCCCCGAAATCCCAATCTAAGGAAACAAGTGGGGGTATCTCCGCTTCATGTCCTTCTCCAATTCCCAAGTTATGTTGGCACCGCGATGGTGCTTCCATTGGACCTTAACCATGGTCACTTCCTTGTGGCGAAGTTTCTTCGCTTTGGATTCTAATATCGCCTCGGGTTCTTCTACACACTGATTCCCATTGTCCACTCGGATCTCCATCAATGGAATGATGCTTTCCTCCTCGGCTAGACACTTATGAAGATAACATACATGAAATGTAGGGTGAATTCCCATTGTCCACTCGGATCTCCATCAATGGAATTTTATCGGCATCCTCTTCTTGTCCGTGTCGCTTTTCTGACGGTCTTGAGCTGCTTTCAAACGATCTCGAAATTCTTTTACTTTATCTGCGGTTTCTTGAACAATCTCCAGTCCTACAAATTGTTTTTCCCCCACTTCAAGCCAACAAGTTGGGGTCCTACACTTTTGGTCATAAAGCGCTTCGAATGGAGCCATCCCAATGCTCGAATGATAGCTATTGTTGTAGGCAAACTCCGCCAACGGTATGTGCGAGTCCCAATTCCCTCGAAATCGATAACGCGCGATCTCAACATGTCTTCGAGAGTCTGAATGGTCTGCTCACTTTGTCCGTCCGTCTGAGGATGGTAAGCCGTGCTCAACTTAACCTTGGTACCCAATCTTTTTGTATCCCATACCAAAACTTCGAAGTGAATCGGCTATCTCAATCGAACACGATAGATAACAAAACACCATGCCTTGACACAATTTCATTGATGTATAACTTCGCTAGTTTGTCCATTGGCAATGTCTCACGCCAAGAAGTGTGCGCTTTTGGTGAGTTGGTCCACCACTACCCAAATTGTATTGTGGCCCTTCAATGTTTTCGGTAGTTTGGTGACGAAGTCCATCGTGATATGCTCCCACTTCCATTCCGGGATTGACAAAGGTTGTAAACTCCCGTAGGGTCTTTGATGATCTGCCTTTACTTGTAAACAAGTGACACATTTCTCCACATACTTGGCCACGTCGAGCTTCATCACCGACCACGAATAATTCAACTTGAGGTCTCTATACATCTTCGTGCTACCGGGGTGTATGGAGTATCTAGATTTGTGGGCTTCATCTAGAAGAAGTTCATGGTTTCCTCCCAACTTTGGTACCCACACCTGACCTTGGAATAACTTTAATCTGCGACCATCTTCCGTCAACAATTCTCGTTGCTTTACCATAACCTCGGACTTAAGATTTTCTTCTCTAAGTGCTTCGGATTGACATCTCTTGATATTTTCAACTAGACTTGACACGACGTCAATCCTAGTGTGTGATAAATCGGTACCACTCCCATAATTCCTTCAACTCAAAGCATCCGCTACTACGTTAGCTTTACCCGAATGGTAAAGTAACTCGCAGTCATAGTCCTTTAGTAGCTCGAGCCATCTTCTTTTCCACATGTTGAGCTCCTTTTGGTCAAAAATGTATTTCAAACTTTTGTAATCGGTGAAGAGTGTACATTTAGTCCCATAGAGGTAGTGACGCCATAACTTCAACGGAAACACTACCACCGCTAACTCCAAGTCATGGGTTGGGTAATTTTTCTCATGATCCTTTAGTTGCCGTGATGCGTAGGCTATCACCTTCCCCTTTGCATAAGTACACATCCGAGACCCATCTTGGAGGCGTCACTGTAGACAACAAAATCATCTGATCCCTCGGGTAGGGATAAAATTGGTGCTTCATAAAGTTTCTTCTTGAGAGTATAGAAAGCTTGTTCTTGGGAGTCTGTCCATAGGAAATTGACATTCTTTCTGGTCAGCGATGTAAGTGGCGAAACGATCTTTGAGAAGTCTTGAATAAACTTTCTGTAGTACCCGGCTAAACCCAAGAAACTACGGATCTCCGTTGGGCACGTTGGCGGTTCCCATCCCATCATTGCCTCAGTTTTGGCCGGATCCACTTTCACTCCGTCTTTAGACACCACGTAGCCCAAGAATTGGACCTCTTGCAACCAAAATTTGCATTTCGAGAACTTTGAGAATAACTTCTCTTTTCGAAGGACTTCCAATACTTCCCTTAGATGCTTCCCATGCTCCACGTCATCCCTTGAGTATATTAGGATGTCGTCAATGAAGACTATAACCGACTTGTCCAAGAAAGGTCGGCACACCCGGTCATCAGACCCATGAACGCGGTGGGTACATTCGTCAACCCAAATGGCATTACCAAAAATTCGTAATGTCCATATCTTGTTCGAAAGGTCGTCTTCGGGATGTCGTTTCACTCTCACTTGATGGTATCCCGACTGTAAGTCAATCTTTGAAAAGCATCCCGCCCCTTGTAGTTTATCAAAGAGGTCGTCTATTCTGGGAAGAGGATACTTGTTCTTCACCGTGACTTTTTTCAACTCTTGGTAATCAATGCACGTTCATATTGACCCAATGAAGCCTTTCTTTAGAAGCTCTTGAAGTTGGGACATCATCTCTTGCATTTTTGTCGACGCTAAGCGATAGGGATCACGTGCTATCGGGGCCGCTCCCAGGGCGAGATCAATCTGGAACTCCACTTGACGTTCTGGCTGCAAACCGGGTAGATCTTCTGGGAAGACATCCGGATATCTCGAACAATCTTCACATCTTCTACCGACTTCTTTTCCAATTTTGCATCCACAATGTAGGCTAAGTACAACGGGCATCCATTAGCTAGATTCTTGCGAACTTTCAGGTAGGAAATCATGGGAGTGGATCCCTTCCTCTTCTCTCCATAAATAGTAAGCACACCACCCGACATCGGTACTCTGATCATTTTCTTGGAATAAATAATGTCGGCATAGTTCTCGGTCAACCAGTCTATGCTAATCACTACGTCGAAGCCCCCAATGGACATTGGCAAGAGGTTCAACTTAAAAGAGTTCCCACTTATCTCTATGGCGCAGTCATGGTAGTATTTGTTGGTCCTGAATGTGCTTAACAAGTTTGTAGAAGTGGGGTTGAATACAAACACATAATTTAAAGTTTAATAAATTGTTTATTGATAAATCAAACACAATTTACAAGTCTGTTGCAGAATAAGATTAAGTAAAACTCAATCTAAACAACCTTAAGAAAACACTAAGATTGTTGCATAAGAATATAGAGAATGGGAGATTAGAGAGTATAGAAAGCAAAGGTTCTATATTTTAGAAAGATGAAGGCTAGAGGCGCGCACTTCAGATGGAGAGGTAATCTTTTTATTTATACCCTATGCATTAAATGCATGGCAGAGCACTTTACACGTGTCCTTCATTGATTGGAAAAAAGGGTCTGACTTTGGGAGACATATTTTCGGCCATATCATGAACAGTGTAGTTGACAGAGTTGTTGTACAAATTGTGGCAGAGGTATGTCCGTTCTGACACATCATACTGGGTGTGCAAGGGAAAGACAAAAGAGACTTAAGGCATAAGCTAAGTGATCATCGATCCCTGAATATCTCTTTCTTTAGAGATACAAAGAAGTTCAGCTATCACTGAAGCTTTTCCTCAGGTTTCTTCGTGTATGAGTAGAGCCGTCTTTGCTTCACTGATATCCGCATCAGGTCACTAGTAGACTTGACTTTGTTCAGCAGCTTCATCTTCGATTCAGCTATGAACATTTGTTGACGTGAAACTTGTCTTCAGGGATTACGTTTAACTGTTTACATCATAAACAATCAACGATACTAATACATATGAATGTTTACAAGAAAGATCATCAGCGATAACTGAACAGACTCAGTCTGATCGTTGATGATGAAACACTAATACATATTAATAAACGTAATTTTCACTAAGTATTGAAGAGGGTCTTTATCAAATCACTAAGAGAATTTGGATCAACAATCTCCCCCTATTTGATAATGACAAAGTAACTGAAGAAAGTTACTTTGTAATTCAAAATGAGGAATAATCAGGACTCATAACATACATGTCCCAATTACTATTTTGAGGGATCTTTTACAATACTGATAGGGTTAAGTACTTCACTGAAACTTTCATTAATTCAAGGAAAGAATTACAAGATATGAAAATATAAAGTACAAGTGAAGAACTAACTACTGTAAGTCTAACTAATAGATTACAAGAATTAAGAAACTAATCTATCAGCTATCTAGAGAAGACTTTGGAGGATTGATCATATAGTCAAGTATTTCTTCTCCTCTTTGCCTTCGATCTGAAGATTCTTGACTAATGACTGTCTTGATCGATTCAGCTAAAGGAGATAAGTCACACCATAAGCATAAGAGATCCTTGAGATGTCTAAGAGGACAGATAGGGATTTCAGAGACTCTTTGGAATCTGAGCTGTTCCTCATCATCTCTGAAGAAGATTCCAAAAGGATCTTTAAGTACTTGCCTGGGAAGATATGGTCCACCAGTAGGCAGGGGTAGATCTAGAACTGATAGATCAAGAGAAGGACCAAACAATGCTTCCTTTGAGAATTTGATGGAGGTGTCGTTTCTGATAGCAGCGACATTCTCAGAGGAGGAGGAGGCAGGATTTCTTTTGAATTGCCTTGGTTTAGAAGGAAGAGCATATGGCACCTTTAATACAGCAGCGACTCTGTTGATGAGAGCATCAATGATCCCTTCAACATAACCTTTGTAAGTTGACTTTGATTTCTTCAATGCATCCTTAAACTCTAACCATTCCATGTAACCGAAGATTTCAACTTTTGAAACAAACATTGCCTTTGAACTTCCATCCTCTCTGGTTATCTTCATTGTTACAGAAGTTCGGTACTTCTTCTTTCTTCCAGATATGACAACGGCTATAATCTTCATCGGGTCAGAGCGTTATTCGATTTTTTGTTTACACCATTCAAGTGCTTTATCGCTGACATCCTTTTCTTTTGAACGCTCCTCTTCAACTTATTTTAGTAGAGCAGCCTGAACTTCCACTGGATTTTTCTTTAGCTTCTTGTATTTGACTTGAGAAGACTGAACCTTGAGAGCTAGAGAAGCATCTTTTTGACATTCAACGATCAGTTTCTCAACTCTGACAGATTCTTCAATTTCAGCGTCAGTCAGGAAGTCGAGCTTTGTAGATGGAGTTTGAAGAGGGATCTTCAGCGGTTTCTCTCCAGATGAGAGATCATCTCTGTTCTTCTATTCAGTTCTTCCTCTGACCAATGAGCTGATCTGGAGGGCCTTCCTAGGTGGAACAGGGCTTCTTCTTCTTCCTCTTATTCATCAATCTCACTGAATGAGATTGGGATTATTTGGAGTTCATTTCCCTTAAGCAGGGGAGAGAACTGTCTAGTCAAGAAGTGAAAAAGGAGTTAGTGTTTATTTTTAGGAAGGAGAAAGATAAAGGCTTAGAAAGAGACAGGGGTGGGAAAGGTATAGTAAGATATGGGTACAATAGAAAGACATACCTGAGAAGGATTCTCCCCCTCAGATTGTGAGACTATGTTCAGGTTTTCCTCGGCAACTATATCCTTCTGCTTGCCTTGGGAAGGAGCACCTGAAGAAGTTCCACTTCTCCCCCCTGCTGTGACAACTTCTTTCGAAGTTGTCGCTGAAGAGACGTTCGCTGCTGAGAACTAAAGAGATTGGTCCTCTTCATCGTCGTCGTCATCATAAGCTTGTTGCTCTTTCCCTTGTTCTTGAAGATCAAGTTCATCCTCTTCATCTTCATCAAGAATTTGAGCGAGAGAAAAAGAGGGAGGAGTTTTGTCAACAACCTTCTCCCCTCAACATGAGAGGGAGGTTCTTCCGTTTGGAATTCAACAACAGCTTCCACATTTTCTTCTTCGTTCAGATCTTTGTCCCCCTCTTTGTCATTATCAGATTGAGAGAGTTCAGTGGTTGAAGGTGTAGCTTTTGCAGTTGCCAGGGATCAGACTTCAGCCTTATTATTCCCAGATCTATTCAAGTTCTTATCTAAATTTAATCACACAAACAAGATTTATTAATTACCTATTTAGTTAAACCACAAGATTCAATTACAAATCGTTTGAACCACTTTCTCTCTCTAAAACTCTCTCTACGAATCTAGAATCTGATACACAATGACTTCTTACAACAAAATACAAGGAACCAAGACTATCTATATCTAACAACTAAAACAAGGAAACAAAACAATACAATTGAAAGTGACTTTGACTTTTATTACAAAATGACTTTGACTTGCTTGAGAGTTGACTTCAGCTCTTGACTTCTTCAAAAAGATTTAGCAAAACAATCTCCCCTTTCAGATCAATCTGGACAATCTCTGAATATATTCTTCTATGTCCGTCTTCTAAAAAAAATATTAACAATTTTCCCCAAAATATGATAAAAACGATCTTTAATAATCTCTCCAAAAACTATCACAGAAACTCTTTCAAACTTTGGAAAGAAATTATCTTCATATTTTGCTGAGACATCTTCAGCAAAATAATCTTCAAAGAAAATTTCTGAAATTTAGCACATCTTCAAACATCTTTAACTCTGAAATTTCTGAATCTGACATTTATTTAATTCTTCTCCCCCCTTTTGATGAATAGAGCATCTATAACATCAAAACTTTCTCCAAGAAATATCTTTGACCATTCTGATTTGTTCAAGAGCCACTGATTCATTAATATGTAACCATGTATTTATCTAGATCTTTTCAAATCCAGACAACATATTCGTGTAACACCTGAATCAACAAATGAATCAGTTAATATCCCTGTCAGTAACACGAAGTCACTGTGTGTAACAGATACACATTATAAAGGAGCTTTTGTTATAATCACTCCCCCAGAGCTTCCATCCAATCATCGAAACACCATAAAGGCAATTTCTATGAATGTTATGACAGGAAAACAAATTCCTTGTGTGTTCGTGCAAGTGTTAGAAAGAATTAAGCATTTAATGATTGCTTTTATAAAGGCTCAACAATGTGTAAACCACTGAGACAACAGTAGATAAACACTGACTCAATGTGCATGATTGAAGTACGAAGGTGAGGCAGACTTCCTTCTTTTTCAAATATGAAACATTTTCTTTTTAAGAAAAAATGAGTGGCTAGTGGGGTTTTTGTCAAGAGTTGGCATGGGCTAGTTGCCTGTTTCAATAACGTTCACCAAAGAATTGTGAAACATTAGTAATGTGGCTGCCCGACTCAGAAAGTAGTTGGTGCAGAGTTTGATATTCTTTTACTCTGTTCTCTCACCCTCTTTCTTTTTAATCATTTAAGCTCACATCTAACCAAACCCTCTTTTCCATGTTACCTCAACGCACAACCCACACTCATTTCTGTTTGACTCCTAACACTCAATAACTATGGATTAAATTCTTGGGTAGGAAACACTGGTTAACATGAATCCATAGAAGTTCATTTAAGTCCTAGCATAAAGAACCCATATTGTCCTATAAAGCATATGTTGCTGAAGATAGTTTAACTTGAATGATTAAGACACAGAAAACATGGGTCAGATATGTGTATGCTCATAGATGTAAACATACGAATTTGAGCATTTTGAACATTGAAGATTTTTCAAACAAGTAAATTGAATGAATAGACATGAATGCAAGAGACTTGTTTGAAAATATGACATTGTAAGAAAAATGATCAGAATCAAATGATATAGCAATGAAGGCTTATGGTAAAAAATAATTGATATTGTCTATATGAAACAAGAATATAGACATTCTTGAAATGAACGTTTAGAAATGAAATTATGCTCAAAATTCTTTGAAGTACAAGCGGGGTGTCTTACCATCGAAAAATATGTTTCAAAATTTGAGACATGGTAAGAACATCTTGAACAATAAGTCAAATCGGTGTGTGTGAATACTTGAAAGTATATAGAAAAGACAATATGCAAATATTTATCTTTGGAAACACACGGTTTGTAACCATTTAAGCACAAATAAAATGAAAACATTTAAAGTCACACTTCCAATTCATGAAAACTGTTTAAGAATCGAGAAGTGGTTTGAACATTTAAGAACATGTTTTCTATAATTGAAAGTTGTCCTTCTTTCAACCATATATGAGATTAAGATAAGAAATTTAACCTTTGTCGTTCAGTCTTAAATCTCATGAAATCAAGCTTAAAGTCATAAAAATATGATCTTGTAAGCATCATCTCAATCTGCAAAAGTCTCAAAGTCATGTCAAAGCAACTTTATTCACAAATTTATTGAAAAAATAAAAGACATAAAGCAGTAAAACATTGAATAAACGAGTTCTGATCTGAAGTAATCAGAAATCATATCCTTACTCCTTTTGTTATACTCATAGACTCCCCCTAAATAATGTTATAAACTCCCCCTCAAAATAATGTTGATCATCTTAGAATCTTGTCTCACTCCTTTGGAGATCATGAACAAAATGTTAAAGTGCAGATATCCTTTCAGAATTAATGATAAAAAAAATGATGAAAAATTACAATAAAAGAAACTTTAGTAGGTAAGCATTGATTAGATCTTGAGGGAGATTGTTAGATCACATATCTATTGGATTCAAGATCATCCAATTTGAAGATCCAATCTGAAGCTAATGCCGGAAAGTCGACTCTCAATAATAGTTTAACGTCATTTGTAATAAATGTCAAAGTTGTTTTTATTGTTTATTGTAATTCTAGTAATTGGTTTAAATATCTAGTTATGTTAGATATTAGTTTAGTTAATTCGTTATTATGTTAGAAATTAGGTGTTAGATAATATCTAGATATTAATTTTAGTTTAATATCTAAGTTTAGATATTAGTTTGGTAGTGTGTTAGAGAAGCTAGAGTAGTTCAACATATCAGATCACTTTAACACACACACACAAAAGGTGTAAAAACAGAGAGAACACATCAAGAGCTAAATCTGAACACCAAACCTTGTAATCGTTTGTTATTAATCAAACAGGTTGGTAATCTTGTTTTTGTTGTTGTTTTGTAAGAACTTGATATAAACATTGTGGACCGACAGTTACACCCTCTCATTTATTACTCACTCATTCTCTCCATCTCTCTTCCTTAAATCGGCTTAGAGCTAGGGTTTCCTCAATCTTCAACTTCATTCCAAGGATTTCATCATCAAGTTCAAGATCTAAAGGCCTAGGCTCAAGAAACTCCATCTCCTCATCTTGCTAACTTCTAAGTGTTAAAGTTCTAGGTTTCTCATAACAACCTAGTAGAGTGAATTATTCTACAAACCAATGTTATTTCCATGTTAAATGCCATAATAAACACTCATCTTGAGTTTGTATATGATTTTATCATCATTTGGTGGATTTTTGGAAAACTAGGTCAAAACAAGGGTTTTGACATTTTTGAGGCAAATGCTATTTTGATCTTGAAGATTTACTTCACTATGTACTAAGGAGAGTAAATCCATGTTTTGAAAGAATTTGGACGACAATAAAATTTGGGATAAACCTTTATGGTTATTAACTTGTATTTCGTACATGTCCATGGGAAATGTCATGGTTAAATAAAGGCACACACTATATGATACATCTGTGATACTTATGTTGGGAAAGTCATATGTCTAACAATAGTGTAATGGATTCATAGGCACTCGCTGTGTGTGAAATATGTGTTAATGCCTAATTGGCTATATATGGGGGTCTTAAACTTGGGAGCTCGTGTTATAGACCGTGAGTGGTTGAATACGATAACCTTGTGCCTTGTCATATTATAATCTAGCGAGTGAGTCCTTCTTAGACCATTGGGAGCTCGAACTAAAGATCGTTGGAGGTTGAACTCGATAACCTTTGGTGCTATAATAGAAGCTCCATAACATTGATGTATGACCTACTTTTGTGTTCCGTCACCTCAATGGTAATTCTGGGTCTCCCTCGTTTGATCTTGACACTTTATGCCCTTCCATTGGAGTTTTCTTAGAAAATCTTAAAGTTTTCGCAGATCTCTAACTTTCGCTTATTCTTGTTTCAAATATTTTTCAAGTGTAGAATTCGCTGATTTCATATTTGTGAAAAGGATAGAACTCGCAGGTGTGAGTACTGCAAAATTTTCAGGATTCACACTTGTGTGTGTTACGAAAAGCAAGAGATTCGTAGATAAGCATTTCTAAGATTCGCTGATAGATTTCTTTAATTTGTTTGAAAAGTTTTTCAAGGAATGGATTCGCAACGAAGTTTTTTTTTTCAGAACTAAGAATTCGTAAATGTCTATGTTACGAATTTCATAGAATTCGTAGAAGTTGTTTGCGAATTCTGTGAAGGTTTACGAATTCTGAGTTTCCTTTGTTTATGAATCTTAACTTCATTCTGAAGTATTTTTGTGCTTGCGAATTTTGAGTGTCTGTTTTCTCAAGAATTCTTGTTGATTGCGAATTTTAAAGTTCATTTCTTGCGAATTTCTGTGTTTTGCGAATTCTATACTAGAAGATTTTTGGAAATTTCATTTCTGATTTCCTTTCAAGTATTCTGTATTTTCACTTGATTTCTATTGGACTAACGGTCAATTTCAAGTTTCTTATTGTATATTTTTCAAACAGAATGACATCAAGAGAAGCTCTTGCAATTGGAACTGACGTAAAGCCACCAGTACTCTTCAAGGGAGAGTATGAACAATGGAAATATCGGTTCATGGACTTTATTGAAAGACACGAATTGGGTGAACTTATCAAGAAATCTTTGACAGAATGAGTCATGGTAATTCCTATGAAGATTCATACTGTTGGAGGTGAAGAGAGAGAGTATCCTTTACCACTAGATGAATTTACTGAAGAGCAGTTAAAAAAAGAAAAACTGATAGACTGGCAAAAACTTACATTCTTCAAGGCATCCCAAATCAAATCTATGTCAAAATTCATAGCTACAAAGCTACAGGCAAAGAAATGTGGGATCAACTAGAAAAGATGATGCTTGGATCGAAGGTCGGCAATCAGCTTAAGATTTCCAACTGCCTCAACGATTATGAGGAGTTCAAATCCAAGGAAGGAGAATGTCTGGAAACTACTTATGACAGATTTGTGACCTTGCTGAATGAGTTAAGCAAGAACAAGGTCAAGAAGTCACAAATTGAGTTGAACGTCAAGTTTCTTAGCATTTTACAGCCTGAGTGGAAAAGATTTACAAGACAGATGAAACAGATGAAAGATCTGAATGAAATCCCACTTCACGAGGTTTATGAAACTCTCAGACAAAATGAAGAAGAGGTAGATGAGATTAAAGCGGAGAAGATAAATGCTGATAAAGAAGTTGCTGATCCGATTGCTCTTGTAGTGAAGAAGAAGTCGGTGAGCTTGAAGAAGAAAAAGAAAGTCATAGTTTATGAATCAGAAGAGGCTGAAAGTGAGGATAACTCTGATTCTGATGATTGTGAGAATCTGAAGCAAGCTATGCTTATGTTGACTAAGGCTTTTAAGAAGTTCTACAAAAAGCCTAACTCAAACAGTTAGAGATATTGATCCGGTTCATAAATTATGAACACAAGGAGAAAGTAGAAGGAAAAAGAATTGAAGAAAAGAGATCTGATGAGAAGCCGTACAAAGCATAAGAGAAGAAACAACCAAAATCTACCAAGTGCTACAACTGTGGTAAGCTTGGAAATTTTGCTAAAGACTGTCGAAAGCCAAAAGTCCGGAATTCAGAGTACTACAAAAACAAGATGTTAGAGCATAAATCTGTTGGATACAAGATCAAGAAGACTGAAGGTCAAAGTTCAAGAAAGTCAAAGCTGAAGAAAGTCAAATCTCATTAAAGTCAAAGTCTTTTGTAATAAAAGTCAAAGTGTCTTTGTATTTGTTTTTGTATTTTATTTTCCTTGTATTAGGTGTTGGTATAAATAGTATTGTATTCTTTGTATTTCGTAAGTAAGTCAACAGAAACAAAGCGTATTATTCAGTTGTATTTTTAGAGAGAGAAATCTGTTGAGAGAGAGAGAGAGAGATCCAGAGAGAGAGAGAGTTTTAGAGAGAGAAAGTTTGTAATCTTGAATTTGAAGTGAAATCAAACAGGTAATTTGATTGAAATCTTGTTTTATGTTTGATTAATTGTGTTTAGGAACTAGAATCTGGGAACAACAATTGGTATCAGAGCAGATCCAAATCGAAAAATCAAGAAAATACGAAAGTTCGTCTGTGTTCTTGAGCGAAAAATCAAATCTGAGTTTTAGTACGTTTTTGGAGTTGTAATCGATTAGATTTTGTTCAGATAGCATAATCGATCGAGTCTGTATAGGTGATTTCAAGAAATGCACTGTATTTGATTGTTAATTTTGATTTTAGTTGAGTTTGAAGTTCACGAGTCCTGTGCACTGTAATTGAGTCGATTTATACATTTTTGTGTATTTGATCGAAATTAGTTGTTAAGTTTGTATTCTAGTTGTTTAGACGAGTTAATTGTCAAAGTTTAGTGTTGAAATTCTAGCTTTAAATGAGTTTTTGGTGTGATTTTGATCGATTACAGAGGTTTGCGGGTGTTCATCAAGGTTTGCGGGTGTTCATCAAGGTTTGCATTTCATTCATCGAGGTTTGCGTTTCATTCATCAAGATTCATCAATGAGAAACGCAAAGTGATATTTGTGTTTTCAACAAGAACCGAGAAGCGAGCTTTGCGTCTGTAACTACAAACGCAAAGTTGGGTTTGCGTTTGTATCGTGAAACGCAAAGTTCATTGTTTGTCTTTTTCACGACACGCAAAGTTGGTAAACGCAAAGTAGATGTGTATCAAGAAACGCAAAGTTGAGTTCAGAGATAAGTTGTGGTTTTCGTTTGCCACTTGAACCGCAAAGTAAGGGTTTGCGCTTCCCACTTGAATCGCAAAGTGAAGGTTTGCGATTCCCTCTTGAACCGCAAAGTAAGGTTTGCGTTTGTCTCTGGAAACGCAAAGTAAAGGTTTGCGCTTCTAACCTGAACTGCAAAGTTATGGTTTGCGCACCACACTAGAGACGCAAAGTGTGGTTTGCGCATCACTCCTGAAGCGCAAAGTGTGGAGGACTTAGCGGGACCCCCGTGCTAAGTCTGCGAAGGGGGACATATTTCTGGTTGTGATCAAAATTTATGATTTTATATTTCAAGTTTTCTATTTTTTCTTGATTGTTTCATTTGGACTAACGATCAGTTTCTAGTTTCTTATTGCATATATTTTTCAAACAGGTGTAATCAAGATGACTTCCAAAGATGCTCTTTCCATTGGCACTGATGTTAAGCCACCTGTACTATTCAAAGGAGAGTACGAACAGTGGAAAGACAAATTCCTTGATTTTATAGACAGACATGCAAATGGATAGAATATTATGCTGTCAATCATAGAAGGTCCTATGGTACCAATCATGGTACAAATACCAGATGATGACTCTTCTGATAGTGAAGATGGTACTGAGGAAAGAGATCAAAAGATGAAAACAGTGGCAGTGGATATCTCTCAATATTCTGAAGAACAGAAAAGCCGATACAAAGCTGATAAACAAGCAAGATCCTTACTTCTTCAAAGTATCCCGAATGACATCTACAAGGGAAATGCTAAGAAAATGTGGGATCAGTTGCAAAAGATGATGATGGGTTCCAAAGTCGGCAATCAAATGAAAGTGGCTAACTGCATAAATAGCTACGAGGAATTCAAAGCAAAAGAAAATGAGAGCCTAGAGGAAACCTATGAGAGGTTTGTGATTCTTCTGAACGAACTCTCAAAGAACAAAGTGAAGAAGAAGCAAATTGAAAACAACGTCAAGTTTTTAAGCATTCTGCAACCTGAATGGAAGAAGCATACACGTAGGATGAAGCAGATGAAGGATTTGAATGATATTCTGTTACATGAGGTATATGAAACTCTGAGACATAATGAAGAAGAAGTGGAAGAGAAAAGAGCTGAGAAGAAGAAGGCAAAAAAAATTCTTGATCCTATTGCTTTGGTAGCCGGAGAGAAGAAGAAAGAAAAGAAAGAGAAGAAGAAAAAGAAGAAAGTGCTTACAAGTTCTGAGTCTGAATCTGAATCAGATGGTGATGATGGAGAAAGTCTGAAACAAGCAATGCTTTTACTGACTCGAGCTTTTCAAAAGAAATTCTACAAGAAGCCGGGATCCAACTCTCAAAGATATTCTTCATCAAGTTCCAAGAATCATGAGCACCGAGAAAGAGTGGAAGGAAAGCGACATGAAGAGAATCGGTATATGGAAAGGAAGCCGGAAGAAAGGAAGAAGTTCGTGAATGATTACACCGTTGCTGAAAAGCCAGCAAATGATCCAATCAAATGCTACAACTGTGGCAAGATTGGACATTTTGCTAAAGATTGTCGAAAGCCAAAGGTTTGAAACTCTCAGTATTATCAGAACAAACTGCTATTGGCCAAACAGCAAGAAGCAGGCATAACATTAATGGCTGAGGACGAATTTTGGTTGGATCATTCTGAACAAGAGGATGATAAAGAGAAGGAAGTAACAACTCATCTCTGTCTCATGGGCAAAGAAGTGAAGTATGATGAGTCAGATGACGAGACAACTGATGAGGTATTAAATTTATCTGAAAAAGATTTTGTAACCAAAATGGAAGCTATGATGGTTGAGCTTAATGATCTTCAAGTAAAACTGAAGAAAGAAAAGGACAGAGTTGCTAAAAGAAACAATAAGATATTTGAACTCAATAAGTCTGTTATTGGGAAGAAAGATCTGATTGATTCTTTACGCAAGTCTGCTTCTGATTCTAAACTTCAAGTAAATTGTTTTGAAAAGAAGATTTCTGATTTTGAAGTTAAAGTTTCTAAGTATGAGTTTGAGAAGAAAGAATCTGCACTAACTGTTTATAAATTGTAGGTTGAAAATAAGCTTTTGAATAAGAAGGTAATGGTCTGGAAGCCAAACTCTATGCAAGAGGCCAAACAGATCAAACCATTTTTCTGAATGCACCTAACGAAGAGGCTGATGTTAAGGAAAAATGGGGACTTGGTTTTCAAAATCCCCATTACTTAAAGAAAGCTATCAGAAAACAACCGACACTTTATAATTTTGATTTTCTTGCATGTGCTGGTAAACATACTCATTTATAACCCAAATTTGTTACCAAATTACCGGAAGAAGTTGAGGCCAAAGAAACTGAAAATAGAAAGAATGTTAAGAAAATGCAACTATCATTTAACTATGCAAAGTTAAATGATAGTTATCTTTCAGAAACACCAAAAGTTCTTTCAAACGACTATTTTGCGAGCTATTCTGTTTCTGAGTTGAAGGCAAAACCTGCAGTTGCAAAGGTTTATGTTCCTCCACTCATTCTTGAAAGCAAAATAGTTGAGTTGGAAAATGTTTTATCTGATGAAAAACTTTTGGTTGATATTCAACAAAGTGTATTTTCTACTGTATTAAAGAACACGATTTTTCAATCTACATCTACAAAGTGTTCTAAAGTTTCTAAGGCACCTCAAACTTCGTCTGATAATATTGATGACCTATTTGAGTCTGCAAATGATTTTCTTAATTCTGATGATGGGTGCATAGAAGAAATTGATTTGTTTGACTTCAATGCTTCTCTTCCTGATCATTCTACTTGTCTTATAAATAAAAAAGTGTTACCAAGTGATGTTAATATTGCTGAATCATCAACTAAGTTTGGTGAATCAGTTTCTGTAACTGCTGATTACTATGCTCAAGGTAAGAAACATAAGAAACAGCGATTACAGAAACAGAAACACACTGGTACACAAAAGAAAACTCAGTCTCAGAATCTGCTTTTCCTAATAAATCTACATCTTGTGTTTCAGATATAAGCAAGAAAAGGTTGAAAGCTCGAACTGAATGGCGACCAAAAAGGAAGGATGATGAGATAGTTGGATCAGTTTCTGATAATTCTTGTACTAGATCAGTTAGTAGTGATAATGATGTAATTGATCAACTTGCTTCACATAAACAAAACCTTGTAACTTCTTACAAGCGATATTCAATAAAGCAATTGATTCAATTATCTCCTATTTCTACTACATCTTATCATTATCGGAGAAATGATTTTGCTTACTCTCATAAATTTTCTGATTGGTTCGGATCTTATCATGTGTATTCTTCAAGATCAAATATTTTTAAAGGTTTTCAAAAGAACAGAGGGTCCATTTTCAAATGGAAACCAAAATCTTGTGCTAATCTGTTAGGACCCGTTTTTAAATGGGTACCTAAAGTTATTGTTTCCTGATTTCTCTTGCAGACCCGGCATATGTGGTACTTGGACAGTGGATGTTCCAAGCATATGACTGGGCAAAAAGCTTTATTGTCTAACTATATAGAGAAATTCAGTGGAAATGTCAGATTTGGAAACGATCAGCTTTCACCTATCTTAGGATATGGTGACATCATTCAAGACAACATAACGATCAGTAAAGTGAGTTATGTCGAAGGCTTGGGGCACAACTTATTCAGCATTGGTCAATTATGTGATAAAGGGTTAGAGGTCAACTTCAAAGCTAAGAGATGTTCGGTTCGTAAGGAAGATGGCAATGAACTCTTAGTCGGAAATCGAAAGACGAACCTCTATACCATCAATCTTTCAAAGGTACAGAATGACAATCAAGTTTGCTTGATGACAAAGGCTTCATTGCAGCAAAGTTGGCTCTGGCACAGACGTTTATCTCACCTGAACTTTCGTTATATAAATAAGCTGGTTAGTGGGAAATTGGTAAAAGGACTTCCTGAGCTGAAATACGAGAAAGAACACTTATGTGCTGCATGTGAGAAGGGTAAGATGAAGAGAGCTCCGCATAAACCGAAGCCTGAACTAAGCACTAGTTCTCCGTTAGAATTGTTACATATGGATTTGTGTGGTCCAATGAGAACTCAGAGTTTGGGTGGAAAGAAATACGTGTTGGTTATTGTGGACGATTACTCAAGATACACGTGGGTCAAATTTCTTCGATCAAAAGATGAGACGCCCGAAGTTCTCATTACTTTCTTAAAGATGAACCAGGTGAAAATGCAGCGACAAGTCAAGTTTCTTCGAACGGACAACGGCACAGAGTTGAAAAACAAGATAGTTGAAGAATATCTCGAATCGGTCGGGATATCACATCAGTACTCTGCTGCTCGAACGCCTGAACAAAATGGAGTAGTTGAAAGGAGAAATCGGACGCTAGTCGAGGCCGCTCGGACTATGCTTAGCCAATCGGACTTACCTCTATTCTTGTGGACAGAAGCTGTGTCGACTGCATGCCATACTCAAAATCGGTCCATAATACACCTCCGTTTTCAAAAGACTCCATATGAGCTGATAACAACAAATCACCAACAATCAAGTATTTTCACATATTTGGGTGTAAATGTTTTGTGCTTAATGACATGGAGAGTCTGAATAAATTCAGTGCTAAGGCGGACGAGGGTATCTTCATTTGTTATTCTTCAACATCAGCAGCATATCGTGTTTATCTAAAGAAGTCAAAGACAGTCGTCGAGAGCGTTAATGTAACATTCAATGAAGATATGACTTCTGAACAACTCAATTCAGAACCCGTGATCACTGGAGTATTAGCTTCTGGGCAGATCAGTCCAGAACCTGCTTCTACAACCAATAATTCGAATAATGCTTCTACATCTATTTCATATTTAACTGATTTAGATTTGTTATTTAAATTCTTTTATGATGAGTTTCTAGGTTCTAATATATCTAAATCTGTTGTGACTGACAGATCTGAAGATACAAGTTGCAATCATCCAGTCACTTCAGATGTCATAACTGAACAAGCATCCCCTGTTCTGTCAGGATCGAATTCTTAACAAGAATAAATTCTCAGAAACTAATATCAAAGAAGTTTGCGGAATAACACTTTGATATTCACTAAAACAGTAAACCAAAACAGTATATAATCAACAACTTGTAAACTTGTATTGAATGCTTGAAGTTACAAGATTAAACACACAACCTCAATATTGATGAACAGGCTCACCAATACGAATTCTACTTCTCTAGAATTAGGATCTATGCCTTGAGGTTGATTTTCTCTAAAAACTTAGAATTTATGAATTAATCTTATTCTCAACTGTTCTATCAAATCTGTACATATACTGAATAAAAAGATAATTACAATAAATAAAATATCTTCAGTATATCTTCCATCATTATCTTCAAACCTTCCATGAATATCTTGATTCTTTCCAGCTGTCATCCTTTCCATCCGATTCTTTAAATCATAAGCAATACTAACTATGCTCAGCAGCATTAATTTCTTCTAGCAGCATTAACTTGGTCTTAGCAGCATTAACTACTAAGCAGCACTAACCACTAGCAGTACTAACTTTGTTCAAGCAGCACTAACTTTGACTAGCAGTATTAATTCTACTAGCAGTAGTAATATTCAGCAGTATTAACTTTGAAGTCTTCTAGCAGTATTAATTCTGAACTAGCAGCATTAAAGACTTGTTCACATCTTCAGTTCCCAACAATCTCCCCCTAACTTGACTTTTAGAAAGAGAAGTCAAGTTCTTCAAATGCTTCCAAAATCTTCATTAATCTACTCCAATGTTAGGATCCAGTCCCATGCTCTGATTAATAGTTCTTTGAATTAAGTACTTTGCCATTTCTGAATTTGGTGCACAACTCAACTTCTTATTTAACATGGCATGAAGCTTCAGATTTGTATGGTTGTATACCCTATCCACCAAGTAATACTCCCTGTGAAAAGTATCCAATGCTAGTTCGTAGACTCCACTCCTTTCATATAGAGTCCATCCTCTAACAGCTTTAAATACATCTCTTATCAAATGCTTTACTGCTTCTGGTTTGAACAACATACACAAATATTCCATAACTAGCTTCACAACTGGTAACCCTGGAGCTGTCAACTGATCTGCATGAACTTTCATCCCCACTGCAAACATTTCTTCCAAATCAGATCTTGAACACTCTGACAATTTTGCTCCAGGTGCTGTAGACTTCATACTTCTCATCCTTTCTTTTCAATCTAATGTATTCTTTGCCATCCACCTCCATAGTATCCCAGAGGATAACTTCAGGAGGTTTGAATCCAACAGGTTCAGCTGAAATAGGCTTTGGAATTTTATCCATTACCACCATGTACATGTTTACATCTGAACTCTGTGGTACTTCTTCCTGAGATTCAACTTTCTTTTCTTCTTCTACTCTAGACTTCTTGACAACTTTCTTTCTGTTGGCCATCATTTTGGTTCTCTTCAGAATCCTTTGCCCTTGTCCTATAGTAGCTTCCTTCTTATTTTCTTCCTTTTTCCTTTCTTCTGATCTAGGGCCTTTAGAAGCAATAGACTTAACTCTTTTTATCTTCTTGATCTTCTGAGCTAGAGTCTCTTCTTCCTTAATCTCTGCCTTTTTCTTTGTTGGAGTTCCCTCTTCACTTTCAGGGAAGGGTTTATTGATATTCACATCATGCCTCTCCTTAGCTTTCTTTTCAAACTCCATTCTGTCCTTTTCATTATTCTTCAACTTTCCCATTTCTTTCTGATATAGTCCCTTGACTTGATCAAAAGTCATCTTTATGAACATTTCTTTCTTCACACCAATTGCACTCCTCAAGAAAGTTATCATCTTGTTCCTTTCCTGAGTTGCAAGATAAGTTTGTGAAGGTCTTCTCTTCTTTGCACTTGATCTGGCCATCATAGCCTTTCTCAAGCTTATTGCTCTTTGCTTAGCTTTCTCTGTTTCCAACCCTTTCTGAAATGCTTCATTTAGTTCATTGGCTAGTGCTCTTGCTATCTCTCCGTCTTTCTCAACCTGCTCTTTCTCTGCTTGCTCTAACTCTTCTTGCAGTTTCTTGGCTAATGCTTCATCTGATTCAATCATCTTTTGCTTTTTAGTTGGTTGATCAGTTTCTATCATCTTTTCTTTCCCTTTTCTTTTTATATCTGCAGCCATGTATTTCTTTTCTGAGTTCTTTGCTCCCCCTTCATTTATGACCACTCCCTTTGCTTTGGGAGTGTCATTCTTTGCTTTTACCAGCATCTCTGCTACTTCAAACTCTTCAGATGTCAATCCTGTTACTGCTGCTTGTGTAGTTTCAGCAGCACTAACAGTTTCTGCTGCTGGGGTTGTTACTGCTGCTGGTGTTGTTTCTGCTGCTGCCTTTTCTTCAACAAATTCAGCCCTTTCTTCAACAAACTCCCCCTCAAACTGTTGATCTATCTGTTCTGAGCTAGAATTCTCCCCCTTTTTGGAAGCATGTTTCTTATTTGACCTCTTCTTTAAAACAAACTGTTTTCTCCTCTGCTTATGCACCAACCTTGTCACCATTTTCTTTAATTTTGCAATCTGGATTTGTTGTGACAGGATGACCAACTTCATGTCTTCAATTTCTTTTCCTTGTTTGAGAACATCTTGGTTGATGTTCCCCATTGTTTCCATCAATTCATAGTAAGTATATCTGTCCTCACCCTCTCCAGAAGTGTTACCTTCTTTTGAAGGATCATTGGATCTTTTTGTAGTGGAAGTCTTCTGCCTAGCAGAAGCACTATCCACCCCCTTGGTTTCTTGGCACCTGGGACCTTTGAATGATTGCTCATTCAAAGTTGCCATGGGAGAGGTCTTATGGATGTTACCACTGACCTCCTCTGAGCTAGCAAGAGTAGTGGCAACCTTCTCTCCCATATGCTCTTCCTCCTCCTCAGAGAGCACCTCCTTTGGGTTGGGAGACACCCTTGTGGGTTCCCTGTAGATATTCTCTACTGGAGAATGCTCCAATAGAGGGCTTTGAGGCTCTTGGTTAATAGTAGGTACACCAAGGGAAGGAGCCTTGTGTACCTTTCTCTTGACATAGGTCTTGGATATTATGGGAGTGGGTTTAGCAGCAAAGGACTGAGGGAAAATTTTAGAGATGGAAGGTTGGGATTGGCTAGCAGTGGGTTGGTCTAATGGGGGCCTTGACCCTGCTACCATACCTTCATTAGTTTGGGACACCACCATCATTGTAGAGAACAATGGGGTGTCTACTCCTTCCGAGTCCCCAGCAGATCTTCTCATATTTGAGAAAACCTTGCCTTTAGGGGGTTTTGGTACATATATTCCATCAGAATGAGGAATATCTGTCAATTCATGGTTGATTACTGCTTGAACAAACCTGGGATACATATAAAAGCTCTTTTTGTTTCCCATGTTTGAGACAAGATCATTGAAAATCATTTGTGAAAAATTGTACCTTCTGGCAGTGGCCAAACAGACCAAAGCATAAGCAATGGGACTGCTGAACTCACTCCATCCAGTGGTCTTTTTAGAAATGCAGTGCATCAAGGTATGAACAAGAAAACGCCATTGGGGTGAGAATTTAGCTTTTGAGAATTTAAAAACACCCAATGAGCCTCCATACCCCATTCTTGTAAGAGTAGAAAACAGTTCATCATTAGGGATAGAAGTTATACCAGAGGCATCTTCTAGACGTAGACTGATGCGAATTACTTCTTCAGTAACTGTCAATGGCTTGCCACATACTGTCGTCTTGATCATTTGCACACCATCCTCAGAAACAATGGTGGCATGTGCCCAGAATTGCCTCTGATGCTCTATGAAGATAGTAGGAGACATAGTGAGAGCATGGGCAATGTGGCTAGACTTCAGAAAGTCGACTATCTGATGAAAACCTTCAGCTTGCTTTGGCTTTTGGAGCATCGCGATTTCATTGTGCTCGTCAATGAACGCCATTGATGCCATTGACCTTGAAGATTCTTGCCTGAAAACTTTGAACTTTGAGAGAGAAAGGGTTTAGAGCGCAAGAGAATAGTATGCAAAGAGTCGTTATGAACTTTTAGGCGGGCAAAGAGTATTTATAGTATTCGGAACATAAGCAGTATTAACCTAGAGCAGTATTAACTACTAGCAGTATTAACTAACTAGCAGAATTAACCGAGAGCAGTATTAACTACTAGCAGTATTAACTAACTAGCAGTATTAACTGAGAGCAGTATTAACTGCTAGCAATATTAACTAACTAGCAGTATTAACCGAGAGCAGTATTAACTGAGAGCAGTATTAACTACTAGCAGTATTAACTAACTAGCAGTATTAACCGAGAGCAGTATTAACTACTAGCAGTATTAACTAACTAGCAGTATTAACCTAGAGCAGTATTAACTAACTAGCAGTATTAACCGCGAGCAGTATTAACTACTAGCAGTATTAACTAACTAGCAGTATTAACTGAGAGCAGTATTAACTACGAGCAGTATTAACTAACTAGCAGTATTAACTGAGAGCAGTATTAACTACTAGCAGCATTAACTAACTAGCAGTATTAACTACTAGCAGTATTAACTACTTTACTCCTTCAATCTTGCGAAACACTGAGTACTGCTATACATATCCTGAAAAAGAAGATTAGTAACACCAAGAATAAATAATATACAGGTATAGAACCACTTTTTGAGAAGGGGCTTATTCAGAGTTGATCATTCCCACACTTGTTACCAAGAAAGTGAATCTACCCACATCAAAAGCTTTAGTGAATAGATCAGCAAACTGATTATCAGTGTGAACTTTTACAACTTGAATAAGTTTCTTTTCATTACAGTCTCTTATGAAGTGATACCTGATCTCAATGTGCTTTGTCTTTGAGTGCTTGACAGGATTATTCACAATGCTAATAACACTGCTATTATCAATAAAAATTGGAGAGTGTAGAAAGGTTACCCCATAATCCAACATTTGATTCTGAATCCATAAGACTTGAGAACAACAACTTGCAACTGCTATGTACTCTGCCTCTGTTGTAGATGTGGATACTGTGGTTTGTTTCTTGCACTGCCATGAAACTAGTCTTGCACCCAAAAACTGACATCCTCCAGAAGTAGATTTTCTGTCCAAGTTTGCTCCACCTAGATCACTATCTGAGTATGCAAGTAGGTCAAAGGATGAGTCATGAGGATACCAAAGTCCCAATCTGGGTTGCCCTTTGAGATATCTGAATATCCTCTTAACAGCTTGATAGTGAGATTGCTTTGGCCTAACTTGGAATCTTGCACACACACAGACTGGAAACATTATATCTGGCCTAGAGGCTGTAAGATACATGAGAGAGCCAATCATGGATCTATAATGATGAACATCCATATCCTCCCCCTCAAGATCTGCTGTTATTTGCTTGTGTGTTTCCATAGGTGTGCTAGCAGGTTTTGAATCTGAGAAACCAAACTTGGTTAGAATGTCCTGCACATACTTGGACTGACAGATGAAGATTCCATCTGACTTCTGTTGAACTTGGAGTCCAAGGAAGAAAGTAAGTTCCCCCATGGAACTCATTTTGAACCTTTGATGCATTAGTTCCTCAAACTCCTTGCACATGTTGTCTCTTGTTGATCCAAAGATAATATCATCAACATAGATTTGGACCAGCAAGATATCCTTCTTCTTTCTCTTGATGAATAGAGTCTTATCAATGACTCCTCTTTCAAAACCATTTTCCAAGAGATAGGATGACAGAGTGTCATACCATGCTCTTGGAGCTTGATGTAGTCCATAAAGTGCTTTCTTCTATTTGAATACTCTGTCTGGATAGCTTGGGTTTTCAAACCCTGGTGGTTGACAGACATATACTTCTTCTTCAATTGAACCATAAAGAAATGCACTTTTCACATCCATCTGATAGACTTTGAATTTCATGTAGGAAGCATAAGCCAGGAATAATCTAATTGCTTCTATCCTGGCCACTGGTGCAAATACTTCTTCATAGTCTATCCCTTCTTCTTGTGTATACCCTTGAGCCACCAGCCTTGCTTTATTCCTTATCACTATACCTCTTTCATCTCTCTTATTCCTGAAGACCCATTTTGTTCCTATTGCCCTTTGGCCTTTAGGAAGTTCTACCAGATCCTAAACATCTTGCAGCTTGAACTGCAGTAGCTCTTCTTGCATGGCTTCTATCCAACTGGATTCTTTCATAGCATTATGTGCCTTTTTAGGCTCAAGCTGGGATAAAAAGCAAGAAAGCACTGTGTGTTGTTGATCTTGTATTTCTTGAAGTCTACTTTGATTTCTAGTCATCATAGGAGAGGATATATCTCCTATTACCAGCTGTGGAGGATGATTCTTTTGTATTCTGGTGTGATGACTAGGTTCTTCATTAAGTCCCAACTCTAGATTAGAGTCATTCAACTCAACTGAAGTGTTTTCAGTAGCCACTTCTGGTTCTTTATGTTCTTGAGTCTCCTCATCTCTACTTTCTTCTTCACCTTGACTTGGTCCAGTAGATGGTTCCTTTTCACAGTCTTCAACAGGATTCACTGTGGGTATGGGAAATATCACAGATTGAGATATACTTTCTGAGACTTGTGTAGTCCCTGATCCTCCACTCCCTGTACCTGTATAATCATCACTACTGAAACCAAAAGAGTTAGTTAGTGAGTCAATGTCAAATAGCCACTGAGGACCAGACCCAATTGGATTTGGTGTGTTCTCATTGCATTTGACATTGTCACTTTCTTCAATTATTCTGGAAGAAGAGTTAAAGACTCTGTAAGCCTTACTCTGAGATGAGTAGCCAACAAGAAATTCATCATCTTCTTTGCTATCAAACTTACCTAAGTAAGATTTGGTATTGAGAATAGTACAGGGACACCCAAAAGGTTTGAAAAATCCAATAAATGGTTTTCTTTTATTTAAAAGCTCATAAGGAGTCTTGTTCTTTGGCTTGACTACTAGAACTCTGTTTTGGACATAACAAGCAGTATTAACTGCTTCAGCCCAGAAGGTAATTGGCAATTTTGAATCAGCCAACAGAGATCTAGCAGCCTCTATTAGTGTCCTATTTCTCCTTTCAGCAACTCCATTCTGTTGAGGAGTCCTAGGAGCACTATATTGTCTCTCAATACCTTTCTCTTCACAAAAGGTGTTTAGATTAAGATTTTTAAACTCAGTTCCATTATCTGATCTAATGACTTTTACTCTTTGATTAGTTTGGTTTTCAATTCTTAGAATAAAGGATTTGATCAGTCCACTTGTCTCATCCTTAGTCCTTAGAAAATATACCCAAGTAAATCTGGAGTAATCATCAACAATAACCAAGCAGTAAGATTTCTTGCCTATACTCATAACATTTGTAGGACCAAACAGATCCATATGCAATAACTGGAGACAAGAAGAAATAGAATTTAACTCTTTGGTCTTATGAGAAGTTTTGTGCTGTTTGCCTTTAAGACAAGCAACACAATGATCATCACATGAAAAGACTTTTGAAGGTAAACCTCTTACAAGGTTGTTTTTAACAAGTTTGTTCATAGTCTTGAAATTCATGTGACACATCCTTCTGTGCCAAAGAGAGGATTCATCCACAGAAGCTTTTGAAACAAGACAGTTCAGGGATGAATCACTATCAACATTGTCCATATCTAGACAATAAACATTGTCCTTTCTTGGAGTTCTAAGTAGTATCATGCTTTCATCAACTACTTTGAACCTTGGAGCAAGGATCATACACTCTGTGTTTGTAAATAATATGCTATGTTGTTTGTCACACACCTGTGATACACTTAACAGGTTGTACTTCAATTGATCAACATAGTAGACATCCTCAAATGTCATCTTACCTTTTGTGACATTACCTTTGCCACTTATTTTACCACCAGTAAGATTATTTCCAAAAGCAACATGTCCTCCATTGATATGCTTGAAATCCTGAAGGCATGACATGTTACCTGTCATGTGCCTAGAGCAACCACTATCAACATGCCAAATGCTCTTTGCTTTGAGCTGTTGGTTGCCCTGCACATTAGATAAATCAGTTAGTTTGAATAAGGAACCCAAGCCAAAGTGGTCTTGGGTACCCCTTTCTCATCAAAATACTTGCATTCTTTCTTGACAAGATTTTTAAACTTTGATTCCTCATGCTTGGAGTATTTTGTCACAATAATAGGCTTGGAAACATTTTTGCTAGAAGCAATACTGATTTTAGAAGTACTAACTGCCTTAGCAGCACTTGCATGCTTAGCAGTGCTAACCTTGTTAGCAGTAGTAACTGTGTTAGCAACATTAATATTTTCAGCAGTACTAACACTGTTAGCAGTAGTAACTGTGTTAGCAATACTAATATTTTTAGCAGTACTAACACTGTTAGTACTTCTAGGTACCCATAGTAAAATACTTTCTTTTAAAACCTTATTTTTCATAGGGCCTTTACTTTCAACAGATTTCTTCATCACATGTTTCTTTCCAGCCTTCCTATAACCAACAGGTTTTTGCACAAATCTTTGAAAGTTCATCTGTTGGTTAATAGGGTTAAAGTAACAATACTTAGCCAAATGATTCAACTTGCCACATATGAAACAAGGTTTTGGTCTATTGATTTTATTCAGATCAACTCCTTGTTTCTGAGCCCATTGATTATTCCAGTTTCTTTGATTACCTCTTTTTATACCAGAATTTAGGCTCTTAGCTTTATTGCAAGCACACTGTTTACAAGATCCAGGATTCACAACCGTGGTTTGTTTGTAATGGACCTTGTTATCCTTTCCTTTGGTCTTCTCTATCTCCTTGGACTTGACCCAGATTTTCCCACATCCCTCATTGGTGATAATATTGTTTTCTAATGGTATCTTTTTACTCACAGTATTATCCCTATTCTTACTAGCTTCTTTCTCAGTCAAATCCTTAACTACTACCTCATCCAAAGGATCTATCTTAAGAGCTTCCTCAGACAAGTCCTTTTTCTCCTTGGTTTCTAACAAGTCTGAAGTAGGAGAGATATAGTTGTTGTTGTAAGGAGGAGGTGTATTGTTGTATCCAATACCAGGCTTCATCTTATCATGAATCTGAGCCTTTAGAAGAGAATCCATTGCTTTTGAAGCATATGAAAACTTTTCTATGTCAAGCTTAACTTTAGACAGTTCCTCTTTCAGCCTATCATTCTCTTCTAAGGACTTAGACAGTTTGGTCTCTAACTCATTCTTTTCCCACTTCCAATAGTTTGTGTCATAAGAGTGTTGAAGTTCATTAGCTTGAAAGCCTTTGATTTGCTCTTCAAATCTCTCTACTATCAACACATAATCTCTTATGTCCTTTTCTAATCTTTTGAGGTCATCACACATACTTTGATTGTGATCCCTGTATCTTTTGACAGTGTCTATGCAAGATTTAGTGCAAAGATTAGAAATTACCTCAGAGGGGAGATCAGACACTTCTGCCATAAGAGCTTGATTCTGAATGGCTTCCTCAGCTTGATCACTCCAGTCAAATCCCATTCCTTGTTGAGAAACAAGGGCTTGAGCAGGATTCTTGTTTTGATTGTATCCTCCATTCTGAGCTTGTTGGTGGTTGTTGTTTGGAACAACACTCCTGCACTCTCTAGCAAAGTGTCCTTTCATGTGACACTTATAGTATTCCACCTTAGTCTTGTCAAAACCAGCTCCATCTTCTCTTCTTTGAGAGAAGTTGTTCCTTCCTGTTCTTTTAATAAACTTCTTCACTCTCATAGATAACATGGCCATCTGCCATTTAATGTCCATCTCCTCCATGTCATCAGCGTGAAGTTGATCTAGATCATCATTAATCAAGGAATTGTTGCTATGACTGGACAAAAAGGCTTCAAAGATAGTTCCAGTGCCTTTTTCTGAATTTACTCCACTGGCAGTACTAACTGCTTTAGGGTTAGCAGTAGTATCAGTAGATGTTGAAAGAAGTGCAGCATTGTGGATATAACCAGTGGGATTCTTCTTGGATTCTACCTCAGTTTCAAAAACTCTTAGATCATTATATAGATCATCAAGTTCCTTCTCTTCCAGATTGTCACTCTGTCTATATGAGACAGTGTACATAGTCCATTCATCCCCAAGAGATCTGAGGAACTTTCTGTTGATATCATCTTGTTCCATCTTCACCCCTACAGTAGCCAGTTCACCAATGAGCTTGTTGAATCTATCAAAAGTTTGAGTCATAGACTCATTCTTTGAAGAAGTGAAATTCTCATACTGCTGCTTTAGAACATCTCTTTGATTTCTTTTGATACTCTTAGTTCCAGCAAATCTTTTCTCTAGAGAATTCCAGAGAATCTGAGCATCAGTGCAGTTGCAAAATTGATGCTGATATTCATTGGGAATGGCCAAGAGCAGAGTGCTCAAGGCCTTCATCTCTTTCTGTCTGATCTTCCTCTCACCATCTGTCTTTGGTGGAGGTCTTTTCCCATCTGGTCCTATCTTTCCTGCTTCAGAAGGACCATTCTCAATGATATCCCACATTGAGTAGTCAGAAGAAGAATGAATTGTCTAATTCTGATCTTCCACATGTCAAACTCACTGGGTTTGAGCATTGGAACCTTAGAGACCAGAGTACTTTTTGATTCTGCAAGGTTTTCCATGATGAATGAATAGATGTTTCTGAGGGAGTTAGGCTCTGATACCACTTGTCAGGATCGAATTCTTAACAAGAATAAATTCTCAGAAACTAATATCAAAGAAGTTTGCGGAATAACACTTTGATATTCACTAAAACAGTAAACCAAAACAGTATATAATCAACAACTTGTAAACTTGTATTGAATGCTTGAAGTTACAAGATTAAACACACAACCTCAATATTGATGAACAGGCTCACCAATACGAATTCTACTTCTCTAGAATTAGGATCTATGCCTTGAGGTTGATTTTCTCTAAAAACTTAGAATTTATGAATTAATCTTATTCTCAACTATTCTATCAAATCTGTACATATACTGAATAAAAAGATAATTACAATAAATAAAATATCTTCAGTATATCTTCCATCATTATCTTCAAGCCTTCCATGAATATCTTGATTCTTTCCAGCTGTCATCCTTTCCATCCGATTCTTTAAATCATAAGCAGTACTAACTATGCTCAGCAGCATTAATTTCTTCTAGCAGCATTAACTTGGTCTTAGCAGCATTAACTACTAAGCAGCACTAACCACTAGCAGTACTAACTAGTTAAGCAGTACTAACTTTGTTCAAGCAGCACTAACTTTGACTAGCAGTATTAATTCTACTAGCAGTAGTAATATTCAGCAGTATTAACTTTGAAGTCTTCTAGCAGTATTAATTCTGAACTAGCAGCATTAAAGACTTGTTCACATCTTCAGTTCCTAACATGTTCAGTCAGAAACTCACATTCCTACAATTACTCCTACAGTTGAAGATGTACAAGTAAATGTTGAGCCAGAAGTAAATGTTTCAGTTGGGTGTAATATAATGTCTACTCAACAGCTAGAGTCTGTTGTTCCAACTGATGCTTCTGCACCTGAAACTTCAACTGCAAACCCCCCTCCTGTTATTCAAACTGAAAATTCTGATAGTGGATTTATAGATGATGATCATGTTCAATCAGTATCTACTCCACTCCTTCATGAGCATCGCTAGACCAAAGATCATCCATTACAGCAAGAGGAAGGCATAGACTACGATGAGACGTATGCTCCAGTAGCGCGTATAGAAGCAATCCGCATGTTTCTAGCCTACGCAGCTCATAAGAATTTCACAGTCTTTCAGATGGATGTGAAAACAGCCTTTCTGAATGGCATTCTTAAAGAGGAAGTGTATGTGTCTCAACCAGAAGGGTTCGTCAATCCAGAGAAGTCAGATCATGTTTATATCTTGGACAAAGCCCTCTATGGTTTAAAACAAGCCCCTCGAGCATGGTATGACGTTTTATCTAAATTCTTGGTCATGTCCGGTTTTTCTAAAGGTAAGGTTGATACCACTTTATTCATCAAAAAGGAAAAAGTTGATATTATTCTTATTCAGATTTATGTTGATGATATAATATTTGGTTCTACAAATCCAAAATTTTGCAAAAACTTTTCTAACCTTATGGTGTCACATTTTCAAATGAGTATGATGGGAGAGATGAATTTCTTTATCGGATTACAAGTTAAACAGTTTTCTACGGGGATTTTCATTAACCAATCTAAGTACATTTTGGATATTCTTCGGAAGTACAAAATGGAAAATTGTAAACCTATTGGAACCCCGATGGCACCAGGTACTAAGATTAACACTGATCCTTCGGGTAAAAGTGTTGATGTTAGGACTTATAGAGGTATGATAGGATCGTTAATGTATCTTACATCTAGTAGACCAGATATTATGTTTTCAACATGCTTATGTTCTAGATATCAGGCTGCTCCCAAAGAATCCCATTTGGCTGCTGTCAAACAGATTTTTAGATATCTGAAAGGCACTGCAGACCTTGGTTTGTGGTATCCTAAGGATACAGGGTTTCAACTGACTGCCTATTCAGATGCAGATCATGCAGGTTGCATGTTGAACAGAAAGAGTACTTCTGGTCATGTTAATTTCTTGGAGACAAGCTCGTTAGCTGGGCATCAAAGAAACAATTATGCGTTTCCACATCGACTGCTGAAGTAGAGTACATAGCTGCTGCTAGTTGATGCTCTCAAGTCCTGTGGATGCGAACACAGCTGCGAGACTATGGATTCAAGTTTGATAAAATTCCAATTTATTGTGACTCGAAGAGTGCAATCGCGATATCTGCTAATCCTGTCCAGCATACGAAAACAAAACACATTGATGTCAGGTATCATTTTATTAAAGATAATGTAGAAAAAGGAACAATTGAACTTTATTTTGTAAAAACAGATTATCAACTTGCAGATTTATTTACAAAACCATTAGATGAAAAGAGATTTAATTTTCTAGTCTCTAAGCTTGGTATGTTAAATCTTAAGACATAATCGGTTGTTACCTAATAAAGTTACGTATTGTTATTTTTCATCATTTTTCTTTATCTTTATGTCTGAAGGATATCTGCACTTTAATTGTTTGCTCATGATCTCAGGAGGAGTAAGAGAAGATTTTAGATAATCTACATTATTTTGAGGGGGAGCATAACTAATTTCTGCATTTTACTTAAACTGACAAATTTTTTTGTGATGCATGATTTTAGGGGGAGAATATAAGTCAAGTCAAAAGGAGTAAGACTATGATTTCTGATTATTTCAGATCTGAACTCGTACTTTAATCGTTTTATTGCTTTATGTCATTTACATTTGAATAAATTTTGTGAATAAATTTTGCCTAGACTTTGAGACTTATACAGGATGAGAGAGGATGACATGATCATATCATTTTTGACTTCAGCTGACTTTATGAGTATTAAGGTTGAGCGAAAAGGTAAATTTCTTATCTTAATCTCAAATGTATCTGAAAGAAGGACAACTTTCAGATATAGAAAATATGTTCTTAAATGTTCAAACCATTTCTCGAATTTTAAACAGATTTTATAATTTGGAAGTGTGAATTTAAATGTTTTCATTTTATTTTTGTGCTTCATTGATAAACAAACCGTGTGTTATCCAAAGATTAATACTTGTGTATTGTCTTTTCTATATACTTTCAAGTATTCACACACATCGGTTTGACTTTGTTCAAAATGATCTTACCATGTCTCATATTGTAACCAATTTTTTCGATGGTAAGACACCCCGCTTGTACTTCAAAGAATTTTGAGCGTTATTTCATTTCGAAGCGTTCATTTCAAGAATGTCTATATTTTTTGTTTCGTATAGACACATATCCATTATTCTTGACCATAAGTTTTGATTGTTATATCATTCATTTCTGATCATTTTCATACAATGTCAGATTTTCAAACAAGTCTTTTGCATTTATATTCATTCATTCAATATACTTGTTTGAAAATACTTCCATGTTTTAAAATGCTCATATCTTCATGATTATATTCTGAGCATACATTCATCTGACATTTGTATATTAGATTTTACTGATAAAGTTAAATCATCTGAGCAACATTATGCTTTTATAGGAAATATGGGTTTTTTGTGCTAGGAATTAACTGAACTTCTATGGATTCACGTTAACCAGTGTTTCCTACCCAAGAAGTTAATCCTTTAGTGATTGAGTGTGAAGAGTCTTAAAGAAATGAGTGTGGGATGTGTGATGAGGTAAAATGGAAAAGAGAGTTTGGTTAGTAGTGAGCTTAATGATTAAAAGAAAGAGGGTGTGAGATCAGAGTAAAAGAATATCAAACTCTGCACCAACTACTTTCTGAGTCGGGCAGCCACATTACTAGCGTTTCACAACTCTTTGGTGAACGTTATTGAAACGGGCAACTAGCCCATGCCAACTCTTGTCTAAACCCCACCAACCACTCATTTTATTCTCAAAAAGAAAATGTTTCATATTTTTCTGGGGACGCAACATATTATCTATCTGGTTTTCATTTGGAAAATTTGGATATTTAAACAGAAGGAAGTCTGCCCCACCTTCGCACTTCAATCATGCACATTGAGTATGTGTTTATCTACTGTTGTCTCAGTGGTTTACACAACTTTGAGCCTTATTGAAAAGAAATCATCGTGCTTGATTCTTTCTACACATGCACGAACACACAAGGAATTTGTTTCTTTGTCATAACAATCATAGAAATTGCCTTTATGGTATTTCGATGATTGGATGGAAGCCCTGGGGGAGTGAACATCAAAAAGATCCTTTATATTGTGTATTTGTTACACACAGTGACTTTGTGTTACTGACAGGCATTTTAACTGATTCGTTTGTTGATTCAGGAGTTACATGTTCTTATTTTGTCTAGATTTGAAAAGATCTGGATGAATACTTGGCTATGGATTACAGAATCAGAGGCTCTTGGACAGATCAGAATGGTCAAAGACATTTCTTGGGAGAAAAGTTTTGATGATATAGATGCTCAAATCATCAAAAAGGGGGAGATGATATCAAGAAATGTTAAATTTTTGTAGTTTGGGGGAGATGATATCAAGAAATGATAAAGATTTGAGAGATGATTTTTCTGATAAAGATTTTTCTGAAGATTTGAGGAAATTTTCTTTGAAGATTTTTTGCTAAAGCAAATTCGAGCTGATTCTAAAGATAATTTCTTTCCAAAGTCTGAAAGTATTATTGTGAAAGTTTTGGGGAGATTGTTAATCATTTGAAGATAGTTTTGGAAAGAATACAGTCTAAGAAAAAGAGGAGATTGTACTGACAGAGCTTAAAGTGAAGACTGAATTGCTAGATCTTTCAACAATGATCTTGAATCCAAAGGGGGAGATTGTTATAGCATAAATCTGTTGGATACAAGATCAAGAAGACTGAAGGTCAAAGTTCAAGAAAGTCAAAGCTGAAGAAAGACAAATCTCATTAAAGTCAAAGTCTTTTGTAATAAAAGTCAAAGTGTCTTTGTATTTGTTTTTGTATTTTATTTTCACAAGATGCTTTTGGCAAAGCAGCAGGAAGCTGGGAAAACATTAATGGCTGAGGATGAGTACTGGCTAGATCACTCAGATGGAGAGGTTGAGAAAGAAGAGACAACTCATATTTGCCTAATGGGAAAAATAGTGGATGAAGCTGAAGATGGAAAAAGAGGATAATGAAGAGGTATGTGATATGACTGAATCAGATTTTTTAAATCAAATGCATACTATGATGATTAAACTCCAAGAATTAGATTCTAAGCTTAAGCGTGAAAAAGGTGTTATTAAAGATAAAAATAATCAATAAAGAAACTTAGCAATGATATTGCTGAGAAGAATTTTTTGATTGAAACTTTACATAAAAACATTGACACCAGCGTGAAAGACCTGAATCCATAGTCTCAAAACTGTGTCCACATCCACAAGACCTGAGAGCAGCAACTAGCAGCAGCTACATACTCTGCTTCTGCAGTCGAAGTGGAAACACAAAGTTGTTTCTTAGACGCCCAACTAACGAGCTTATCTCCAAGAAATTGAATATGACCCGACGTGATCTTCCTGTCTAACATACATCCAACATGATTTGCGTCTGAATAAGCAGTCAGTTCAAACTCTGTATCCTTCGGATACCACAGACCGAGATCTACAGTCCCCTTCAGATATCTAAAAATACGTTTGACAACAGCCAAATGAGATTCTTTAGGGTCAACCTGATATCTTGCACACAAGCATGTTGAAAACATTATATCTGGCCTACTTGAAGTAAGATACATTAAAGAACCTATCATTCCTCTATAAGTCCTAACATCAACACTTTTACACGAAGGATTAGTGCCAATCTTAGTACCTGGTGCCATTGGGGTTCCAATTGGTTTGCAATTTTCCATTTTGAACTTCCGAAGAATATCAAAAATGTACTTAGATTGATTAATAAAAACCCCCGTTGAAAATTGTTTTACTTGTAATCCGAGAAAGAAATTCATCTCTTCCATCATACTCATTTGAAATATAGACACCATGAGGTTTGAAAAACTCTTACAGTATTTGGGATTAGTTGAGCCAAATATAATATCATCTACATATATCTGAATAAGAATGATATCGACTTTCTCCTTTTTTATAAACATTGTGGTATCGACTTTACCTTTTGAAAAACCTAACTTGACCAAGAATTGAGATAAAACATCATACCAGGTGCGAGATGCTTGTTTCAGACCATAAAGAGCTTTATCCAAGATGTAGACGTGATTAGGCTTATCTGGATTTACAAACCCTTCTGGCTGAGAAACGTAGACTTCCTCCTTACGAATGCCATTCAGAAAGGCAGTCTTCTCGTCCATCTGATAGACAGTGAAGTTTTTATGAGCAGCGTATGCTAGAAACATGCGGATTGCTTCAATACGTGCTACTGGAGCATAAGTCTCGTCGTAGTCTATGCCTTCCTCTTGCCGGTAACCTTTGGCAACAAGTTTTGCTTTGTTTCGAATGACAATACCATCTTCATCCTTCTTGTTCTTGAAAACCCATTTAGCGCCGATAACGGTCTTTTCTTCCGGTTTTGCCATTAATCTCTAAACCTTTAGGGCTTCGAACTGATTTAACTCTTCTTGCATAGCTGACACCCAATCTGAATCAGCAAGAGCTTCTGATACTCGAGTAGGCTCTATCTTGCTTAGGAATGAGTCATGCAGACATTGATTTAAAGTTGCTGACCTAGTTTGCACCGGTTTATTGAGATCTCCAATGATTTGGTGTAGAGGGTGCTCTTTTGTCCAGCGATGTTCATGAGGGAGTGGATTAGATGAAGATTGATCATGGTTGTCATCTACGAATCCATTATCAGCTTCTTCAGTTTGTACATCATGAGGGAGGGATATTGTTGAAGTAATTGGTGCAGAAGTTTTAGTAGGTACAACATGTTCAATCTGTTGATCTGTCCTTACAGTACATCCTACTGAATCAACAACTTCTGGCTCTTCTTTAGTAGTTACAACTTCAACTATCGGAGTAGGCATTTGAACTGGAATTCCTTGCTGAATTGGGGAATATGATTTAGTAGAAACATCTAATGTGGTTGGATGAGTAATCGTTGAATCTTCAATCCTGTCAACCACAACAGGTTTAGTCAATTTAGATCCAAGAAATTCATCATAAAACAGTTCAAATAAAAGATCTAAATCAAATAAATGATTAGTAGACGATGAGGCTTCATCTGATTTGTTCTTTTCAGGTACAGGTTTTGAACTAAGTTGTCCAGAAGCTATCACTCCGGTTATCATGGGTTCTGAACTGACTTGTTCAAAAGTCATCTCTTCATCGAATGTGACATTTACGCTCTCAATAACAGTCTTCGACTTCTTCAAGTATACTCGATATGCAACAGATGTAGAAGAATATCCAATGAAAATGCCCTCGTCTTCCTTAGCACTGAACTTGTTTAGATTCTCTCTGTCGTTTAGCACAAAACATTTGCATCCAAATATATGAATATATTTTAATGTTGGTGTTCGGTTGTTAATCAACGCATACGGAGTCTTTTGAAATATGCGGTGTATCATGGAACGGTTTTGAGTGTAGCACGCAGTCGAAACAGCTTATGCCCACAAAAACAGAGGTAGGTCGGATTGGCTGAGCATAGTGCTAGCGGCCTCGACTAGCGTTCGATTTCTCCTTTCGACTTCTCCATTCTGTTCTGGCATACGAGCAGCAGAGTATTGATGTGATATCTCGACCGATTAGAGATACTCTTCAACAGTTCTGTTTTTGAACTCTGTGCCGTTATCAGTTCTGAGAAGGTTGACTGCTTTCTGTAAATTCACGTGGATTGTCTTTAGAAATGTGATGAGTACTTCGGGCGTCTCATCTTTTGAACGTAGAAATTTGACCCACGTGTATCGCGAATAGTCATCCACGATAACTAGAACATATTTCTTTCCGCCTAAGCTTTGCGTTTGCATCGGACCATAGAGATCCATATGCAACAACTCTAATGGAGAACTTGTACTAGGTTCAGGCTTCGGTTTATGTGGAGCTCTCTTCATCTTCCCTTTTTCACATGTTGCACACAAGTGTTCTTTCACATACTTGAGCTCAGGAAGTCCATTAACTAGCTTTCCACTGACCAGCTTGTTTATGAAACGAAAATTCAGATGAGAAAGCCGTCGATGCCATAGCCAGCTTTGTTGCATCGAGGCTTTTGAAAGTAGACACACCTGATTGTCAGTCTGGACCTTTGACAAATTAATCGTGTAGAGGTTTGACTTGCGAATGCCCACTAAGAGTTCTTTGCCATCTTCAGTACACACCGAGCAACTTTTAGCCTTGAAATTGACCTCTAATCCTTTGTCACAGAACTGGCCAATACTGAATAGATTGTACCCTAATCCTTCAACATAGCTCACCTTTGTAATCGTCACTTTACCATGACTTACATCACCATACCCCAGAATTGGTGAGAATTGATCGTCTCCAAACCGCACTATTCCGCAATATTTCTCTGTATAATTAGACAACAAACTTTTCTGCCCAGTTATATGCTTGGAACACCGGCTATCTAAGTACCACATATGACGGGTCTGCACATGAGAAAATCACGAAACAATTGATTTAGGTACCCATTTATATATGGGCCCAACAGTGTTAGCACAAGTAGATTTTGGCATCCATTTAAAAATGGACCATTTTGCTTTTTGAAAAACATTTGAGGCATAGGAACGATAAGAATATACATGATATGTGCCAAACCAATCATCAGAATATTTCCGAGACTTAAAATCATTTCTATTATAATCAGAAAACTTTCTAGCAAACGAAGATAACTGGAATAATTGCTTCATAAAATATCTCTTGTAAAAAGTTACAAGTTTTGGTTTTGAAAAAGCAATATTCACAATTACATCCTTTTTACTATCAGTATCTTTATTACAATCAGAATTAAAAGATGATTTCACAGTCTCGTCCATCTTCTTCTTTAGTTGCCATTCAGATTTAACTCCATGTCCTTTCTTTTTCACATCTGAAAATTTTGAAACTTTAAAGTTAGACCTATGAGAATCAACAAAATGTTTCTTCTTTGGCTTACCAGTGGTAGTCGGTTTCTGTGAATACCCTGATTTCTTCTTCTTACCTTTAGCAACTTTGGTTTTTACAGAAACTGATTTATCAACTTTCGTTGATGTTTCACCTTTTTTATACACACTTGGTAATCCAAAAGAGTTTATAACAAACTATGAATGATCTGGAAGTTTAGCATTAAAATCAAATTGAGCAACACCTTCATCTAAATCATCATCAGAGTTTAAGAAATCAAACTCATCATCAAGTGAACCAGACACATCATCAGATTTTGAAGCCTTGGTGATTTTAGAAAAATCAGAATATTTGAACACAGTAGAAAAAACAATTTGTTCAAGATCAATCAAAATTCTTTCTTCTGATAGAGTATTCTCAAGTTCAGAAACTTTACTTTCTAAAATGAGGGGATGAACGTAAATTTTACCTTCGATAGGCTTTGCCTCCAAATCTTTTGAGGAATAACTCTCAAAATAATCATCAGAAAGAAATTTTGATTTATCAAAAATATAACTGTTATTCAATCTCTCATATCGAAATGGAAGTTGAACTTTAGTTGTGTTCTTTCTTTTCTCATATTCCTTGGCTTCATCCTCTTTAGATAATTTAGTCCATTCAACGTGAAGTTCAGGATATTGTGGTGCCAATTTAAAAAATCCAAAATCATAAAGAGTAGGCACTTATGATATACCCTTTTTAAGATAGTGTGGATTCTCATTACCAAGTCCCCAAAACTCTTTGTTCTCTTTGGGTTTGTTTAGATGAATGGTTTGTTCAGTTTGACCCAAAGTATATAATTTCCCTTCCAAAACATTCACTTTTTCAAGTAAAGATTTGTCTTCTTCTGAAAGTGAAGAATACATTTTATTTAGCTTTTTTGATTCAAACTCACACAGTCTATATTTTGAAACAGTTTCAGATAATTCTTTGTGAATTATAGTTTTCTCTTTCGCGCTGGTGTCAATGTTTTTATGTAAAGCTTCAATCAAAACATTCTTCTCAGCAATATCATTGCTAAGTTTCTGTATTGATTGATTTTTATCTTTAATAACACCTTTTTCACGCTTAAGTTTAGAATCTAATTCTTGGATTTTAATCATCATAGTATGCATTTGATTTAAAAAATTTGATTCAGTCATATCACATACCTCTTCATTCTCCTCTTCTTCTGAATCAGTCTCTTCTTTCTCAACCTCTTCATCTGAGTGATCTAGCCAATACTCATCCTCAGCCATTAATGCTTTCCCAGCTTCCTGCTGCTTTGCCAAAAGCATCTTGTTTTTGTAGTACTCTGAATTTCGGACTTTTGGCTTTCGACAGTCTTTAGCAAAATGTCCAAGCTTACCACAGTTGTAGCACTTGGTAGATTCTGGCTGTTTCTTCTCTTCTGCTTTGTACGACTTCTCATCAGATCTCTTTTCTTCAATTCTTTTTCCTTCTACTTTGTCCTTGTGTTCATAATTTCTAGAACCAGATCAATATCTCTGACTGTTTGAGCTAGGATTTTTGTAGAACTTCTTTTGAAAAGACTTAGTCAACATAAGCATAGCTTGCTTCAGATTCTCACAATCATCAGAATCAGAGTTATCCTCACTTTCAGCCTCTTCTGATTCAGAAACTATGACTTTCTTTTTCTTCTTCAAGCTCACCGACTTCTTCTTCACTACAAGAGCAATCGGATCAGCAACTTCTTTATCAGCATTTATCTTCTCCGCTTTAATCTCATCTACCTCTTCTTCATTTTGTCTGAGAGTTTCATAAACCTCGTGAAGTGGGATTTCATTCAGATCTTTCATCTGTTTCATCTGTCTTGTAAATCTTTTCCACTCAGGCTGTAAAATGCTGAGAAACTTTACGTTCAACTCAATTTGTGACTTCTTGACCTTGTTCTTGCTTAACTCATTCAGCAAGGTCACAAATCTGTCATAAGTAGTTTCCAGACATTCTCCTTCCATGGCTTTGAACTCCTCATAACCGTTGAGGCAATTGGAAATCTTAAGTTGATTGCCAACCTTCGATCCAAGCATCATCTTTTCTAGTCGATCCCACATTTCTTTGCCTGTAGCTTTGTAGCTATCAATTTTGACATAGATTTCATTTGGGATGCCTTGAAGAATGTAAGTTTTTTCCAGTCTATCAGTATTTCTTATTTTTAACTGCTCTTCAGTAAATTCATCTAGTGGTAAAAGATACTCTCGCTCTTCACCTCCAACAGTATGAATCTTCATAGGAATTACCATGACTCATTCTGTCAAAGATTTCTTGATAAGTTCACCCAATTCGTGTCTTTCAATAAAGTCCATGAACCGATATTTCCATTGTTCATACTCTCCCTTGAAGAGTACTGGTGGCTTTACGTCAGTTCCAATTGCAAGAGCTTCTCCTGATGTCATTCTATTTGAAAAATATACAATAAGAAACTTGAAATTGACCGTTAGTCCAATAGAAATCAAGTGAAAATACAGAATACTTGAAAGGAAATCAGAAATGAAATTTCCAAAAATCTTCTAGTATAGAATTCGCAAAACACAGAAATTCGCAAGAAATGAACTTTAAAATTCGCAATCAACAAGAATTCTTGAGAAAACAGACACTCAAAATTCGCAAGCACAAAAATACTTCAGAATGAAGTTAAGATTCATAAACAAAGGAAACTCAGAATTCGTAAACCTTCACAGAATTCGCAAACAACTTCTACGAATTCTATGAAATTCGTAACATAGACATTTACGAATTCTTAGTTCTGAAAAAAAAAACTTCGTTGCGTATCCATTCCTTGAAAAACTTTTCAAACAGATTAAAGAAATCTATCAGCGAATCTTAGAAATGCTTATCTACGAATCTCTTGCTTTTCGTAACACACACAAGTGTGAGTCCTGAAAAATTTGCAGTACTCACACCTGCGAGTTCTATCCTTTTCACAAATATGAAATCAGCGAATTCTACACTTGAAAAATATTTGAAACAAGAATAAGCGAAAGTTAGAGATCTGGGAAAACTTTAAGATTTTCTAAGAAAACTCCAATGGAAGGGCATAAAGTGTCAAGATCAAACGAGGGAGACCCAGAATTACCATTGAGGTGACGGAACACAAAAGTAGGTCACACATCAATGTTATGGAGCTTCTATTATAGCACCAAAGGTTATCGAGTTCAACCTCCAACGATCTTTAGTTCGAGCTCCCAATGGTCTAAGAAGGACTCACTCGCTAGATTATAATATGACAAGGCACAAGGTTATCGTATTCAACCACTCACGGTCTATAACACGAGCTCCCAAGTTTAAGACCCCCATATCTAGCCAAGTAGGCATTAACACATATTTCACACACAGCGAGGGCCTATGGATCCATTACACTATTGTTAGACATATGACTTTCCCAACATAAGTATCACATATGTATCATATAGTGTGTGCCTTTATTTAACCATGACATTTCCCATGGACATGTACGAAATACAAGTTAATAACCATAAAGGTTTATCCCAAATTTTATTGTCGTCCAAATTCTTTCAAAACATGGATTTACTCTCCTTAGTACATTGTGAAGTAAATCTTCAAGATCAAAATAGCATTTGCCTCAAAAATGTCAAAACCCTTGTTTTGACCTAGTTTTCCAAAAATCCACCAAATGATGATAAAATCATATACAAAGTCAAGATAAGTGTTTATTATGGCATTTAACATGGAAATAACATTGGTTTGTAGAATAATTCACTCTACTAGGTTGTTATGAGAAACCTAGAACTTTAACACTTAGAAGTTAGCAAGATGAGGAGATGGAGTTTCTTGAGCCTAGGCCTTTAGATCTTGAACTTGATGATGAAATCCTTGGAATGAAGTTGAAGATTGAGGAAACCCTAGCTCTAAGCCGATTTAATGAAGAGAGATGGAGAGAATGAGTGAGTAATAAATGAGAGGGTGTAACTGTCGGTCCACAATGTTTATATCAAGTTCTTACAAAACAACAACAAAAACAAGATTACCAACCTGTTTGATTAATAACAAACGATTACAAGGTTTGGTGTTCAGATTTAGCTCTTGATGTGTTCTCTCTGTTTTTACACCTTTTGTGTGTGTGTGTTAAAGTGATCTGATATGTTGAACTACTCTAGCTTCTCTAACACACTACCAAACTAATATCTAAACTTAGATATTAAACTAAAATTAATATCTAGATATTATCTAGATATTATCTAACACCTAATTTCTAACATAATAACGAATTAACTAAACTAATATCTAACATAACTAGATATTTAAACCAATTACTAGAATTACAATAAACAATAAAAACAACTTTGACATTTATTACAAATGACGTTAAACTATTGTTGAGAGTCGACTTTCCGGCATTAGCTTCAGATTGGATCTTCAGATTGGATGATCTTGAATCCAATAGATATGTGATCTAACAATCTCCCTCAAGATCTAATCAATGCTTACCTACTAAAGTTTCTTTTATTGTAATTTTTCATCATTTTTTTATCATTAATTCTGAAAGGATATCTGCACTTTAACATTTTGTTCATGATCTCCAAAGGAGTGAGACAAGATTCTAAGATGATCAACATTATTTTGAGGGGGAGTTTATAACATTATTTAGGGGGAGTCTATGAGTATAACAAAAGGAGTAAGGATATGATTTCTGATTACTTCAGATCAGAACTCGTTTATTCAATGTTTTACTGCTTTATGTCTTTTATTTTTTCAATAAATTTGTGAATAAAGTTGCTTTGACATGACTTTGAGACTTTTGCAGATTGAGATGATGCTTACAATATCATATTTTTATGACTTTAAGCTTGATTTCATGAGATTTAAGACTGAACGACAAAGGTTAAATTTCTTATCTTAATCTCATATATGGTTGAAAGAAGGACAACTTTCAATTATAGAAAACATGTTCTAAAATGTTCAAACCATTTCTCGATTCTTAAAGAGTTTTCATGAATTGGAAGTGTGACTTTAAATGTTTTCATTTTATTTGTGCTTAAATGGTTACAAACCATGTGTTTCCAAAGATAAATACTTGCATATTGTCTTTTCTATATACTTTCAAGTATTCACACACACCGATTTGACTTATTGTTCAAGATGTTCTTACCATGTCTCAAATTTTGAAACATATTTTTCGATGGTAAGACACCCCGCTTGTACTTCAAAGAATTTTGAGCGTCATTTCATTTCTAAACGTTCATTTCAAGAATGTCTATATTATTGTTTCATATAGACAATATCAATTATTTTTTACCATAAGCCTTCATTGCTATATCATTTGATTCTGATCATTTTCCTTACAATGTCAGATTTTCAAACAAGTCTCTTGCATTCATGTCTATTCATTCAATTTACTTGTTTGAAAAATCTTCAATGTTCATGTTATCCCAGTTTAATCTAGTTGGTAAATAATCAAGTAATCAAGCAACACAATAATAATCAAGAGATATATAAATCAGAGTGACATGCCAATCCCTTGAATAAACGGTTAAACCCTTGAGTGTTCTTGATACCCTTTGAATACAGAGAAAACTTACGGCTATTAACTAGAATATTATTAGAGTTCTTTCAAGGTTAACCCTAAAACTGAAATAATAAAACATTAAATACCTAAGCCTTATGGGCTTTAAGCTTAACAAGCTTTCTAATGGGCTTGGGCCCAATAGCTAATAAACTATTAACATATTACACTTTAAACCCTCTAACTTTAACTATCAAACAAATACAGTTTAGACCCTTTAATCTTGAATACAATTATGATCCAACAGTTCAAAATGCTCAAATTCATATGTTTACATCTATGAGCATACACATATCTGACCCATGTTTTCTGTGTCTTAATCATTCAAGTTAAACTATCTTGAGCAACATATGATTTATAGGACAATACGGGTTCTTTATGCTAGGACTTAAATGAACTTCTATGGATTCATGTTAACCAGTGTTTCCTACCCAAGAAGTTAATCCATAGTTATTGAGTGTGAGGAGTCAAACAGAAATGAGTGTGGGTTGTGCGTTGAGGTAACATGGAAAAGAGAGTTTGGTTAGATGTGAGCTTAAATGATTAAAAAGAAAGAGGGTGAGAGAACAGAGTAAAAGAATATCAAACTCTGCACCAACTACTTTCTGAGCCGGCCAGCCACATTACTAATGTTTCACAATTCTTTGGTGAACGTTATTGAAACAGGCAACTAGCCCATGCCAACTCTTGACAAAAACCCCACTAGCCACTCATTTTTTCTTAAAAAGAAAATGTTTCATATTTTTTTTTGGGGATGCAACATATTATCTATCTGGTTTTCATTTGGAAAATCTAGATATTGAAAAAGAAGGAAGTCTGCCTCACCTTCGTACTTCAATCATGCACATTGAGTCAGTGTTTATCTACTGTTGTCTCAGTGGTTTACACATTGTTGAGCCTTTATAAAAGCAATCATTAAATGCTTAATTCTTTCTAACACTTGTACGAACACACAAGGAATTTGTTTTCTTGTAATAACATTCATAGAAATTGCCTTTGTGGTGTTTCGATAATTGGATGGAAGCTCTGGGGGAGTGATCATAACAAAAGCTCCTTCATAATGTGTATCTGTTACACACAGTGACTTCGTGTTACTGACAGGCATATTAACTGATTCATTTGTTGATTCAGGTGTTACACGAATATATTTGTCTGGATTTGAAAAGATCTAGATAAATACATGGTTACGGATTAATGAATCAGTGGCTCTTGAACAAATCAGAATGGTCAAATATATTTATTGGAGAAAGTTTTGATGTTGTAGATGCTCTATTCATCAAAAGGGGGGAGAAGAATTAAATAAATGTCAGATTCAGAAATTTCAGAGTTAAAGATGTTTGAAGATGTGCTAAATTTCAGAAATTTTCTTTGAAGATTATTTTGCTGAAGATGTCTGAGCTAAATATGAAGATAATTTCTTTCCAAAGTTTGAAAGAGTTTCTGTGATAGTTTTTGGAGAGATTATTAAAGATCGTTTTTATCATATTTTGGGGAAAATTGTTAATATTTTTTTTAGAAAACAGACTTAGAAGAATATATTCAGAGATTGTCCAGATTGATCTGAAAGGGGAGATTGCTTTGCTAAATCTTTTTGAAGATGATATTGAATCCAAAGGGGGAGATTGTTAGAGCAGAAATATGTTGGATACAAAATCATGAAGATTATAAGTCAAAGTCAAGAAGTCAAGAGTTGAAGTCAACTCTCAAGCAAGTCAAAGTCATTTTGTAATAAAAGTCAAAGTCACTTTCAATTGTATTGTTTTGTTTCCTTGTTTTAGTTGTTAGATATAGATAGTCTTGGTTTTTTGTATTTTGTTGTAAGAAGTCATTGTGTATCAGATTCTAGATTCGTAGAGAGAGTTTTAGAGAGAGAAAGTGGTTCAAACGATTTGTAATTGAATCTTGTGGTTTAATCAAACAGGTAATTGACAAATCTTGTTTGTGAGATTAAATTTAGATAAGAACTTGAATAGATCTGGGAATAATAAGGCTGAAGTCCGATCCCTGGCAACTGCAAAAGCTACACCTTCAACCACTGAACTCCCTCAATCTGATAATGATAAAGAGGGGGAGAAAGATCTGAACGAAGAAGAAAATGTGGAAGCTGTTGTTGAAGTCCAAACGGAAGAACCTCCCTCTCATGTTGAGGGGGAGAAGGTTGTTGACAAAACTCCTCCCTCTTCTTCTCTCGCTCAAATTCTTGATGAAGATGAAGAGGAAGAACTTGATCTTCAAGATCAAGGGAAAGAGCATCAAGCTTATGACGACGACGACGATGAAGAGGACCAATCTCTTTGGTTCTCAGCAGCGAACGTCTCTTCAGCGACAACTTCGAAAGAAGTTGTCACGGCAGGGGGGAGAAGTGGAACTTCTTCAGGTGCTCCTTCCCAAGGCAAGCAGAAGGATATAGCTGCCGAGGAAAACCTGAACATAGTCTCACAATCTGAGGGGGAGCATCCTTATCAGGTATGTCTTTCTATTGTACCCATATCTTACTATACCTTTCCCACCCCTGTCTCTTTCTAAGCCTTTATCTTTCTCCTTCCTAAAAATAAACACTAACTCCTTTTTCACTTCTTGACCAGACAGTTCTCTCCCCTGCTTAAGGGAAATGAACTCCAAATAATCCTAACTTCTACAGCTGAAGAACAAATAATCCCAATCTCATTCAGTGAGATTGATGAATAAGAGGAAGAAGAAGAAGCCCTGTTCCACCTAGGAAGGCCCTCCAGACCAGCTCATTGGTCAGAGGAAGAACTGAACAGAAGAACAGAGATGATCTCTCATCTGGAGAGAAACCGCTGAAGATCCCTCTTCAAACTCCATCTACAGAGCTCGACTTCCTGACTGACGCTGAAATTGAAGAATCTGTCAGAGTTGAGAAACTGATCGTTGAATGTCAAAAAGATGCTTCTCTAGCTCTCAAGGTTCAGTCTTCTCAAGTCAAAGACAAGAAGCTAAAGAAAAATCCAGTGGAAGTTCAGGCTGCTCTACTAAAATAAGTTGAAGAGGAGCGTTCAAAAGAAAAGGATGTCAGCGATAAAGCACTTGAATGGTGTAAACAAAAAATCGAATATCGCTCTGACCCGATGAAGATTATAGCCGTTGTCATATCTGGAAGAAAGAAGAAGTACCGAACTTCTGTAACAATGAAGATAACCAGAGAGGATGGAAGTTCAAAGGCAATGTTTGTTTCAAAAGTTGAAATCTTCGGTTACATGGAATGGTTAGAGTTTAAGGATGCATTGAAGAAATCAAAGTCAACTTACAAAGGTTATGTTGAAGGGATCATTGATGCTCTCATCAACAGAGTCGCTGCTGTATTAAAGGTGCCATATGCTCTTCCTTCTAAACCAAGGCAATTCAAAAGAAATCCTGCCTCCTCCTCCTCTGAGAATGTCGCTGCTATCAGAAACGACACCTCCATCAAATTCTCAAAGGAAGCATTGTTTGGTCCTTCTCTTGATCTATCAGTTCTAGATCTACCCCTGCCTACTGGTGGACCATATCTTCCCAGGCAAGTACTTAAAGATCCTTTTGGAATCTTCTTCAGAGATGATGAGGAACAGCTCAGATTCCAAAGAGTCTCTGAAATCCCTATCTGTCCTCTTAGACATCTCAAGGATCTCTTATGCTTATGGTGTGACTTATCTCCTTTAGCTGAATCGATCAAGACAGTCATTAGTCAAGAATCTTCAGATCGAAGGCAAAGAGGAGAAGAAATACTTGACTATATGATCAATCCTCCAAAGTCTTCTCTAGATAGCTGATAGATTAGTTTCTTAATTCTTGTAATCTATTAGTTAGACTTACAGTAGTTAGTTCTTCACTTGTACTTTATATTTTCATATCTTGTAATTCTTTCCTTGAATTAATGAAAGTTTCAGTGAAGTACTTAACCCTATCAGTATTGTAAAAGATCCCTCAAAATAGTAATTGGGACATGTATGTTATGAGTCCTGATTATTCCTCATTTTGAATTACAAAGTAACTTTCTTCATTTACTTTGTCATTATCAAATAGGGGGAGATTGTTGATCCAAATTCTCTTAGTGATTTGATAAAGACCCTCTTCAATACTTAGTGAAAATTACGTTTATTAATATGTATTAGTGTTTCATCATCAGCGATCAGACTGAGTCTGTTCAGTTATCGCTGATGATCTTTCTTGTAAACATTCATATGTATTAGTGTTTCACCATTAGCGCTTAAATACTGAGTATGTTCAGTAGTGCTTAAATCTGTTTGATTAATAACAAACGATTACAAGGTTTGGTTTTCGGATTTAGCTCTTGATGTGTTCTCTCTGTTTTTACACCTTTTGTGTGTGTGTTAAAGTGATCTGATATGTTGAACTACTCTAGCTTCTCTAACACACTACCAAACTATTATCTAAACTTAGATATTAAACTAAAACTAATATCTAGATATTATCTAACACCTAATTTCTAACATAATAACTAACTAACTAAACTAATATCTAACATAACTAGATATTTAAACTAATTACTAGAATTACAATAAACAATAAAAACAACTTTGACATTTATTACAAATGACATTAAACTATTGTTGAGAGTCGACTTTCCGGCATTAGCTTCAGATTGGATCTTCAGATTGGATGATCTTGAATCCAATAGATATGTGATCTAACAATCTCCCCCTTTGGATCAAGATAATTACTAAAAAGATTTTAGCAATTCAGTCTTCTTCTTCAGCTCAGAAGATGCAATCTCTTTCTCTAGCTCAGAATGCTTTAGCAAAGTATCTTCAAAGAAAATTTATCTGAAATCAGCATGTCTTCAGAATACTTTGATCACGCATTTCTTTGTTAGATTTTCTCTTCTTCAATGTCTTGTAATGTAATGGACTGGACATTTCTTCAAGCTTTAGATTATCCCCCTTTTTGAGGAAAAGAGCAACGCTTTCATCAAAACTTGTAGTAAGAAATGTATTTCACTTGGAGCCTCTGATCCGTCAATTCAAAAGATATTCATCCAGATCTTTTCAAATCCAGACAAAATAGTCGTGTAACACCAGAATCAACTAATGAATCGATTAACATGCTTGTCAGTAACACTAAGTCACTGTGTGTAACGAATACACATTGGAAAGGAGCTGTTTGATGTTGACTCCCCCAGGGCTTCCATTTAATCATCGAAACACCACAAAGGTAATTTCTATAAACGTTATGACAAAGAAACAAATTCCTTGTGTGTTCGTGCTTGTGATGGAAAGAATTAAGCACTTGATGATTGCTTATAGGCTCAAAATTTGTATAAACCACTGAAACAACAGTGAGTTAAACACAGACTCAGTGTGCATGATTGAAGTGCGAAGGTGGGGCAAACTTCCTTCTTTTCAATATCCAGATTTTCCAAATGAAAAGAAGATAGCAAATGTGCTGCTTCTCCTTTGAAAATGTGAAACACTTTCTTGTTAAAAACAAAATGAGTAGATGGTGAGGTTTGATCAAGAGTTGGCATGGGCTAGTTGTATGTTTCAATAATGATCACCAAAGAATTGTGAAACATTAGAATTGTGGCTGCCTGGCTCAGAAAAAGTTGGTGCAGAGTTGTGATATTCTTTTAACTCTGTTCTCACACTCTCTTTCTTTTAAATATTTAGCTCACTCTAACCAAACATTCTTTTTCTGTTATATCTCATCATTCAATTCTTTTCGACTTCTTACACTTAATCACTATGGATTAACTTCTTGGGTAGAAATCACTGGTTAAGATGATTCCATAGAAGTTGTGTTAATTCCTAGCACAATGAAATCCTTGTTTTCCTAGAAAGCATATGATGCTCAAATTGGTTTAACTATTTCAGTTAAAGCACAATGTAGAACTTGAAAACATTTAAAGTCACACTTCCAAATCATGAATTCAATTTAAGAATCGGGAAGTGGTTTGAACATTTAGAACAATGTTTTCTATGATTGAAAGTTGTCCACTTATCAACCGTATATGAGATTAAGATAAAGGATTATACCTTAACGTGCGATCTTACATCTCATGAAGCTAAGCTTAAAGTCATAAACATATGATCTTGTAAGCATCTCTCAAAACTTCTGCAAAAGTCTTATGTCAAGTCAAAGTAAAATTTATTCACTTAAATTGAAAAGACAAAAAGCAGTAAAATTTTTAAAGTATGAGTTCTGATCAGAAATAATCAGAAGTCATATCCGTACTCCTTTGACTTGAAGAGCTCCCCCTAAAATATTGCATTACAAAAATTTGACATAAAAGATAAATGCAGAAATCTTATGAGCTCTCCCTCAAAATAAGATTGACCACTTGTCAATTTCTTCTCATACTCCCCCTTGGATCATGAACAGAACATTTGAATTGCAGATATCAATCAGAAATAAGAATGAAGAAATGATGAAAAAGTATGCAATTTGAAAACTTTGACAGGTAACTACTGATTATATCTTAAGATTTAGCATACCAATCTTAGAGACAAGAAAGGAAAACCTCTTTTCGTCTAAAGGTTTGGTAAACAAATCGGCAAGCTGATAATCAGTTTTTACAAAGAAAAGTTCAATTGTTCCTTTTTCGACATGATCTTTAATAAAATGATACCTGACGTCTATGTGTTTAGTCTTTGTGTGATGAACAGGATTCACTGTTATTGCGATGGCGCTCTTGGAGTCACAGTAGATCGGGATTTTGTTGAAGTGGAAACCGTAGTCGCGCAATTGAGTTCTCATCCATAAGACCTGAGAACAGCAGCTAGCAGCAGCTACATATTCTGCTTCGGCCGTTGAAGTTGAAACACAAAGTTGCTTCTTCGATGCCCAACTTACGAGCTTATCACCGAGGAAATGTACATGTCCTGACGTGTTCTTCCTGTCTAACATACAACCTGCATGATCTGCATCTGTATACGTTGTTAGTTCGAAACTTGTATCTTTAGGATACCACAGACCAAGATCTGCAGTCCCCTTTAGATACCTAAATATGCGCTTTACTGTAGACATATGGATTTCTTTTAGATTGGTCTGATATCGTGCACATAAGCATGTTGAAAACATTATATCTGGCCTACTAGAAGTAAGATACATTAAAGAACCTATCATCCCTCTGTAAGTCCTAACATCAACTGTGTGTCCCAATACGTAATCATTCATTCAATCAAGCAAACAAATAATTAACACAATAATTCAAACCTGATATTGATTAAGTAGATGATTACAATTGTTCTTGACAAGAAATCAACCTTTGTCTCTGTTTTTCTTCTGTTCACGGCGCACCACCACACCACCAGGTTTCTCTCTATATTAATTTCTCAATTAAGCTCTTCTAACGTAATTACAACTAAAATAAACATAATTTATACTTAGGCTTGATTAGCCTAATGGGCTTTGAAGGCTTGGGCCCAAAAGCTAAAACAAACTAAATACTAAAACAATAAAGACTAATAAATAAAATACTTAAACAGACTTTGACTATTTATTACAAAAGGACCCTAGACTATTTGTTGAGACGATTTTATCACCTTTAACTTCAGTCTTCTATCTTCAGATAATTATGATCTTGAATCCAATAAATATATGCTTTAACAATCTCCCCCTTTGGATCAAGATCATTCTTTAAGCTCGGAAAATGTAATCTTCCTCTTTGTCTTCAGAATGTAACAATCTCCCCAATAGATGAGAATATCTCTTGGAAAGAAATTATCTCCAGTTTCAGCTCAGAATGCTTCAGCAAATCATCTTCAAAGAAAATTTCTTCATTTCAGCATATTTTCAAAATATCTTCAATTTCTTGATTGACGCTTCTCCCCCTTTTTGATGAAAAGAGCAAAGAGTTCATCAAAACGTTTCTTCAAGAAATGTCTTCCACCATTGATCTTGCAAACAAAACCACTGATTATCCGTCAATTCATTAAGATGTTCATCCAGATCTTTGTAAATCTAGACAAATTAGAAAATGAAGTGTAACACCTGAATCAACAAATGAATCAGTTAAAATTGCCTGTCAGTAACACAAAGTCACTGTGTGTAACGAATACACAATATAAAGGAGCTTTTATGATGTTCACTCCCCCAGGGCTTCCATTCAATCATCGAAAAACCACAAAGGTAATTTCTATGAACGTTATGACAAAGAAACAAATTCTTTGTGTGTTCGTGCAAGTGATAGAATAAATTAAGCATATGATGTTTGCTTATAAGGCTCAAAATGTGTAAACCACTGAGACAACAGTTAGTTAAACACAGACTCAATGTGCATGAATGAAGTGTGAAGGTGGGGCAGACTTCCTTCTTTTCAATATCCAGATTTTCCAAATGAAAATTAGATAGCATATGTGCTGCATCCCCTTTGAAAATGAAACATTTTCTTGTTGAGAAGAAAATGAGTGGCTGGTGGGGTAAAGTCAAGAGTTGGCATGGGCTAGTTTCCTGTTTCAATAATGTTCACCAAGAATTGTGAAGCATTAAAAATGTGGCTGCCCGACTCAGAAAGTAGTTGGTGCAGAGTTTAAAAATTCTTTTACTCTGATCTCTCACCCTCTTTCTTTTAATCTTTAAGCTCACAGCTAACCAAAACTCTCTTTTAACATTTCTCTCATCACACATCCCACTCTCATTTCTTTTGACTCCTCACATTCAATCACTAAAGGATTAACTTCTTGGGTAGGAAACACTGGTTAACGTGAATCCATAGAAGTTCAATGAAGTCCTAGCACATTGATCCCATGTTTTCCTATGAAGCATATGATGCTCAGGTAGTTTAACTTTATCAGTTACAACTCAAAGATGAATCATAAAACATTTAAAATCACACTTCCAATTCAAGAAATCTATTTGAGAATCGGGAAGTGGTTTGAACATTTAAGAACATATTTTCTTATGATTGAAAGTTGTCCTTCTTTCAACCATAAATGAGATAAAGATAAGGAATTATACCTTTTTAAGTGCAGTCTTACATCTCACGAAGTCAAGCTTAAAGTCATAAAGATATGATCTTTGAAGCATCTCTCAACCTACAAAAGTCTAAAAGTCTAGTCAAAGTAACTTTATTCACTGAAATTGAACTGACATAAAGCAGTAAAACAGTTGATGTACGAGTTCTGATCAGAAATAATCAGAAGTCACCGCCATACTCTTTTGACTTGAACGCTCCCCCTAAAATCATGCATTACGAACAAATTATCAGTAAGTACAATGCATTCAATATTGCTCCCCCTCAAAATAACATTGACCATCTATAAGATACTTCTTACACTCCCCCTTAGATCATGAACAAACTATTAAAGAGCAGGTATCATGCGGAAATAATAATAAAGATATGATATAGAGACACAATAAGAAACTTTAATAGGTAACCAACGATTAGGTCTTAAGATTTAGCATACCAAGTCTTGAGACAAGAAAATTAAATCTCTTTTCGTCTAAAGGTTTGGTAAACAAATCTGCAAGCTGATAATCGGTTTTTACAAAGTAAAGTTCAATTGTTCCCTTTTCTACATTATCTTTTATAAAATGATACCGGACATCTATGTGTTTGGTCTTAGTATGCTGAACAGGGTTAGCGGTAATCGCAATAGCGCTCTACGAATCACAATAGATCGGAATTCTATTGAAATGAAATCCATAGTCTCGCAGTTGTGTTATCATCCACAAGACTTGAGAACAGCAGCTAGCAGCAGCTACATATTCCGCTTCTGCCGTTGATGTGGAGATACATAATTGCTTCTTCGAAGCCCAACTGATGAGTTTATCTCCGAGGAATTGTATATGACCCGAGGTGCTTTTCCTGTCTAACATGCAACCATCATGATCTGCGTCTGAATAAGATGTTAGTTCAAAGCTTGTATCCTTAGGGTACCACAGACCAAGATCTGCAGTCCCCTTCAGATACCTGAAGATCCGCTTTACAGCAGACAAATGGGATTCTTTAGGATTGGCCTGATATCTAGCACATAAGCATGTAGAAAACATTATGTCCGGCCTACTAGAATTAAGATACATTAAAGAACCTATCATCCCTCTATAAGTCCTAACATCAACAGCCTTTCCCGAAAGATCGGTGCCAATCTTAGTACCAGGTGACATTGGGGTACCAATCGGTTTACAATTTTCCATTTTGAACTTCCGAAGAATATCCAGAATGTATTTAGATTGATTGATAAAAATCCCCGTTGAAAATTGTTTGACTTGCAATCTGAGAAAGAAATTCATCTCTCCCATCATGCTCATTTGAAAACGTGACACCATGAGGTTTGCAAAGTTCTTACAGTACTTAGGATTTGTAGAACCAAAAATAATATCATCCACATATATTTGAATAAGAATGATATCGCCTTTATCCTTTTTAATAAAAAGAGTGGTATCAACCGTACCTTTTGTGAAACCCGACTTGACCAAGAATTGAGATAGAATATCATACCAGGCGCGAGGAGCTTGTTTCAGTCCATAGAGAGCTTTATCCAAGATGTAGACGTGGTTCGGCTTATCTGGATTTACAAACCCTTCTGGCTGTGAGACGTAGACTTCTTCCTTGAGTACTCCATTCAGAAAAGTTGTCTTCACATCCATTTGATAAACGGTGAAGTTCTTGTGGGCTGCGTAGGCTAAGAACATCCGAATTTCCTCTATACGCGCCACTGGAGCATAAGTCTCATCGTAGTCTATTCCTTCCTCTTGCCTATATCCCTTGGCGACAAGTCGTGCTTTGTTTCGGATAACGGTGCCATCTTCATCTTTCTTGTTTTTGAACACCCATTTCGTACCAATGATGGTTTTACCTTGCGGTTTGGGTACGAGTCTCCAGACTTTCAGTGCTTCAAACTGATTCAGCTCATCTTGCATCGCAGTTACCCAATCTGAATCGGCAAAGGCCTCAGATACGCGAGTAGGCTCGATCTTGCTCAGAAAGGATTCATACATACATAGATTTGATGTGGCAGACCTAGTTTGTACCGGTGCAGATGGATCTCCAATAATTTGATGTAGCGGGTGCTCTTTGGTCCATTTATGTTCATGAGGGAGTGTATTAGATGCATGTTGATCATTGTCAGCATCTAGGAATCCACTGTTATCGCCTTCAGATTGTTCAGAATCAACGGGGGTTTCAGTTGAAGGAGTCGTTGCAGAAGTGGCAGTAGGTACAGCTTGGGCAGTCTGTTGATCAGTCCTTACAGTACATCCTACGGAGTCAGCTACTTCTGTCTTGGCATTGTTGGTCACAACTTCAACTGTCGGAGTAGGCTCTTGAACTGGAACTTCTTGCTGAATCGGGGAACCAAATTCAGTAGAGATATCGGAAGTGGTCGGATGAGTAGTCATCGAGTCTTCTATCCTGTCAACCACAACAGAGTTAGGCAATTTAGAACCAAGAAATTCATCATAGAACAGTTCAAATAATAAATCCAAATCAGATAAATTAGAAGTAGACGATGAAGCGCCATCTGATTTGTTCTCTTGAGGTGCAGGTCCTGGACTGGTTGGTCCATAAGCTAATACTCCGGTAATGACGGGTTCTGAACTGATATGCTCAGAAGCCATTTCCTCATCGAATGTAACATTAACGCTCTCGATCACAGTCTTCGACTTGTTCAGGTAAACACGGTATGCAGTAGATGTAGAGGAATAACTAACGAAGATGCCTTCATCCGCCTTAGCACTGAACTTGTTCAGATTCTCTCTGTCGTTTAGAACAAAATACTTACAACCAAAAACATGAAAATATTTAATGGTTGGTGTTCGATTGTTGATCAACGCATACGGAGTCTTCTGAAATCTGCGGTGTATCATGGAGCGATTCTGAGTGTGACACGCAGTCAATACAGCTTCAGCCCACAAAAATAAAGGTAAGTCAGATTGGCTGAGCATTGTTTGAACGACCTCGACAAGTGTACGATTTCTCCTTTTGATGACTCCGTTCTGTTGAGGCGTGCGAGCAGCAGAGTATTGATGTGATATCCCGACCGATTTGAGATATTCTTCAACTATCTTGTTCTTGAACTCTATGCCGTTGTCAGTCCTGAGAATCTTTACTTGTTTTTGCAGATTGACTTGGGTCGTCTTCAGAAACGTAATGAGAACATCGGGAGTCTCATCTTTAGACCGTAGAAATTTAACCCAAGTGTATCACGTATAGTCATCCACGATAACTAGCACATACTTCTTTCCTCCTAAGCTTTGCATTCGCATAGGACCGCATAAGTCCATATGCAACAACTCTAAAGGAGAGCTAGTACTAGGTTCAGGCTTTGGTTTGTGTGGGGCTCTCTTCATCTTTCCCTTTTCACACGCTGCACATAGATGTTCTCTTTCATATTTCAGCTCTGGAAGTCCTTTCACTAGCTTGCCACTGACCAGCTTGTTGATGTACCGAAAGTTGAGGTGAGAAAGCCGTCGATGCCATAACCAACTTTGTTGCATCGAGGCCTTTGATAGTAGACAGACCTGATTGTCAGCCTGGACCTTTGACAAGTTGATGGTGTAGAGGTTTGACTTGCGAGTGTCGACCAAGAGTTCTTTCCTGTCTTCAGTACGTACCGAACATGTCTTGGCCTTGAAATTAACCTCTAAGTCTTTGTCGCAGAACTGGCCAATGCTGAATAGGTTGTGCCCTAAGCCTTCAACGTAGCTCACCTTCTTGATCGTAAGATTTTCATGTACAACATCACCATATCCCAGAATAGGTGAAAACTGATCATTCCCAAAACGAACTGTGCCGTAATATTTGTCTGTAAAATTAGACAACATACTCTTCTGCCCGGTCATATGCTTGGAACACCCGCTATCCAAGTACCACATATGACGGGTCTGCACAACACAAATCAAGAAAGAAGAGGTTTAGGAACCCATTTAAAAATGGGACCTCCACTGTTAGTACTTGATTTTGGCACCCATTTAAATTTGGGTCCGCTTTTTCTTTGAAAACCAGAAGCATGATAAGACGAATGATAATGATAAGATGAAACATTATATGAACCATACCAAACATCAGAATATTTACGAGAAGCATAATCACATTCACCATAATTTAAAAACTTTTATTTGATGGTGCTAACTGGAATAATTGCTTTATAGAGTACTTCTTGCGAGAATCAACAAGATTAGATTTAAAAGTAGCAACATTCACAATCACATCATCTTTACTATAAGTCTTTTTATTCAACATAAAACTAGAACTAGATTTAGCTTTCTCGTCTATCTTCTGTTTCGGTATCCATGCAGTCTTAACTTCAACCCTTTGCTTTTTCAAATCTGAAACATGTGAAACTTTAGAGTTAGAATGATGAGAATTAAGAGAATGCTTCTTCTTTGGCTTAACAGTGGGGATCGGTTTCTGTGAAAGCTGAGATTTTTGTTTCTTACCTTTAGCTTTCTTTGATTTCACATAAACTGATTTATCAACTTTCGTTGATGTTTCACCTTTTTCAAACACACTGGGTAACCCAAAAGAATTAACAACACAAGATGAATGATCAGGAAGTTTAGAGGTAAAATCAAATTGAGCAACACAATCATTCAAAATACCATCAGAGTTTAAGAAATTAAGATCATTCTCAAGTGAACCAGATATGTCATCAGAATTTAAAGCCTTAGAGAATTTAGAAAAATCAGTATCTTTGAACACTGTTGAAAATACAGTTTGTTCTAAGTCCATTAAAAGTCTTTCTTCTGTAAGAGTATTCTCGAGTTCAGAAATTTTACTTTCCACAACTAGAGGAGGTACGTAAAGCTTACCTTCGATGGGTTTAGCCTCCAACTCTTTTACAGAATAACTCTCAAAATAATCATTTGAAAGAAATTTTGATTTATTAGAACTATAACTGTTATTCAACTTCTCATAGCGAAATGGAAGTTGAACTTTAGCTGTGTTCTTTCTTTTATCATATTCCTTGGCTTTATCTTTTTCAGACAGACTAGTCCAAAAGGGTTTGAGTTCCTGATGTTGAGGAGCCAACAACATAAACCCAAAGTCATAAAGTGCAGGCACTTCAGATATACCCTTTTTGAGATGATGTGGGTTCTTGTAACCAAGTCCCTAAGTATTAGGTTTCTCTTTAGGTTTGTTCAAATGAATATTGTGTTCGGTTTGACCTAAAGAATGTAATTTCTCTTCCAAAGCATTTACCTTGTCTATTAAAGAATTCTTTTCTTTTGAAGTAGAAAAATACCTTTTAGAAATCTCTATAGACTTAAACTCACATTCTCTATACTTAGAAACAGTTTCAGACAACTCTTTATGAATTATAGTCTTTTCTTTAGCGCAGGTGTCTATATTTTTATGCAAAGTTTCAATTAATACATTTTTCTCAGCAATATCATTACTAAGTTTATGTATAGATTGATTTTTCTCATTAATGACACCTTTCTCACGCTTCAGTTTAGACTCTAATTCTTGGAGTTTAGACATCATGGCATGCATTTGGTTCAGAAAATCAGATTCAGTTAAGTTACATACCTCATCATTGTCTCCATCATCAGAATCAGCTTCAGCTTCTGACTGGTTTTTCCCCATCAAGCACACATGTGCTGTCTCATCCTTCTCTCATTCTTCAGACTCTTGATCTGAATGGTCGAGCCAGTATTCATCCTCCGCCATTAATGCTTTTCCAGCCTCTTGTTGCTTGGCTAGAAGCATCTTTTTCTTGTAATATTCGGAGTTTCGGACTTTTGATTTGCGGCAGTCCTTGGCAAAATGACCGAATCTGCCACAGTTGTAGCACTTCATTGGTTCTTCCTTCTTGGGCTCTTCGGCTCCAGCCTTCTTCTTTTCTTCTGGTCTCTTGTCTTCAACTTTCTCCTTATGCTTGTAGTTATTAGGACCAGACGAGTATCTCTGACTATTGGAGTTTGGCTTTTTATAGAACTTCTTTTGGAATGCCTTGGTTAACATTAGCATGGTTTCCATCAGTTGTTCACAATCGTCAGAGTCAGACTTTGCCTCACTATCCGCTTCTTCGGACTCAGATGCTATCACCTTCTTCTTCTTGGACTTTTTCTTGACAACAAGAGCAACTGGATCAGTAACTTCTTTGTCAGCCTTCTTCATCTCAGCCTTGATTTCATCCACCTCTTCCTCATTCTGTTTGAGGATTTCATAAACTTCATGAAGTGGAATGTCGTTCAGATCTTTCAACTGCCTCATCTGTCTTGTGAATCTTTTCCATTCTGGCTGAAGGTTGCTGAGAAATTTCACATTCAGCTCAACTTGAGATTTGTTGATCTTGTTCTTGCTGAGCTCATTCAGCAATGTGACAAATCTGTCATAAGTGGCTTCAAGTGATTCTCCAGCTTTGGCTTTGAATTCTTCATAGTTATTCAAGCAGTTGGAAACTTTAAGCTGATTGCCGACTTTTGATCCAATCATCATCTTCTCTAATTGATCCCACATTTGCTTGCCGGTAGCATTGTAGCTATCAATTTTGACATATATTTCGTTCGGTATGCCTTGAAGAATAAATGATCTTGCCAGCTTGTCACCCTTGTGTCTCTTCAGCTGATCTTCCGTATATTCACCAATCGATAACTTATACTCAGTCTCTTCTTCTTCACCATTTTCTCCGGCTACAGTGAGAACCTTGGTTGGAGGTGTCATGATTCCTTCTTTCAGAGATTTTCTGATATAATCTCCCAAATCATGTCGATCGATGAAGTCCAAGAATCTGTCCTTCCACTTCTCGTACTCCCCCTTGAAGAGTACTGGAGGCTTCACAACTGTTCCAATAGCAAGAGCTTCCCGAGACATCTTTACTTATACAATTAGTAGACTAACTTATCTAATTACGATACAATCAACTGATATGAGATCGTTAGAAATCAAGATAAAATCACACAATACTGAAAATCTTAGAATGAAATTCAGAAAAATCTGATCACGAACAAAACTTTGTCCCCCTTCGCAGACTTAGCACGGTAGAGAGTTCGACCGGGAACTTGTAAAGACCAGTAGAATGCTTAGACCGATAGTGCTTAGACCGGAAAGGGATAAGACCGATAGAATGCAAAAGCTTCGACCAGTATTGTCTTTGACCGGAACATGGTCTTAGACCGGAATAGGATATGACTGGGATTGTGTGTGTACCGGTCGAATGCTATAGACCGATAAAAGGTATTCGACCGGAAGTGTAAGGCCCGATATAGTTTGACCGATAATGTGCTTAGACCAGGGTAACCTGTGAGTGTACCGGTCGAATGCTATAGACCGATAAAGAGGTATTCGACCGGAAGTGAAAGACCGATATGTTCTTTAAGTCCTTCGACCCAGAAACCAAAATTCAGCTCAGAAAACACACAATATCACGAATTAAAGTACCAAACTTTACCACTACGATCAAATTACCAACTAGAACAGATTCCAATCAATTAATTTCAATAAAAACCACTTTAAGAATAAATTGATTGAAGACACAGTGTTGACTTCGTGAATGAACCCAAAACAACAAATTCAACAAATTGATAACCAAAATCGATGCAATAATCAAATCAAACAATACCCAATCACTATAATAGATAAAACAAACACAATCCAATCAATAATAACTTGAATGAATAATCACACAATAAAAATTATGAATCTTTGACAGAAAACAGAACCGAACAAAACTCATTCAATTCAATCTGTAACGTGCTCTGATACCAATTGTGTGTCCCAATACGTAATCATTCAATCAAGCAAAAAAGTAATTAACACAATAATTCAAACCTGATATTGATTAAGTAGATGATTACAATTGTTCTTGACAAGAAATCAACCTTTCTCTCTGTTTTTCTTCTGTTCATGGCGCACCACCACACCAGGTTTCTCTCTATATTAATTTCTCAATTAAGCTCTTCTAACCTAATTACAACTAAAATAAACATAATTTATACTTAGGCTTGATTAGCCTAATGGGCTTTGAAGGCTTGGGCCCAAAAGCTAAAACAAACTAAATACTAAAACAATAAAGACTAATAAATAAAATACTTAAACAGACTTTGACTATTTATTACAAAAGGACCCTAGACTATTTGTTGAGACGACTTTATCAGCTTTAACTTCAGTCTTCTATCTTCAGATAATTATGATCTTGAATCCAATAAATATATGCTTTAACATCAACAGCCTTACCCGAAGGATCAGTGCCAATTTTAGTACCTGGTGCCATTGGGGTACCAATCGGTTTTGAATTTTCCATTTTAAACTTCCGAAGAATTTCAAGAATGTATTTTGATTGATTTATAAAAATACCCGATGAAAATTGTTTGACTTGTAATCCGAGAAAGAAATTCATCTCTCCCATCATATTCATCTGAAATCTGGACACCATAAGGTTTGAAAAATTCTTACAGTACTTAGGATTTGTAGAGCCAAAAATAATATCATCTACATAGATTTGAATTAGAATGATATCGGCTTTTTCCATTTTGATAAACAAAGTGGTATCCACCGTACCTTTTGAAAAACCAAACATGACTAGAAATTTGGAAAGCACATCATACCAGGCTCGAGGAGCTTGTTTCAGTCCGTAGAGTGCTTTGTCGAGAATGTAGACGTGATTCGGCTTCTCTTGATTGACAAAACCCTCTGGCTGAGAGACGTAGACTTCCTCCTTCAGAATGCCATTCAGAAAGGCAGTCTTCACGTCCATTTGAAAGACCGTGAAGTTCTTGTGGGCTGCGTAGGCTAGAAACATTCTGATTGCCTCTAATCGCGCCACAGGAGCATAACGGTACTTTGGCTACAAGTCGTAGTCGATTCCTTCCTCTTGTCTGTATTCTTTGGCTACAAGTCTTGCCTTGTTTCGGATAACGGTACCATCTTTGTCCTTTTTGATCTTGAAAACCCACTTCGTACCTATAATGGTTTTACCTTGAGGTTTTGGTACGAGTCTCCAGACTTGAAGTGTATCGAACTGATTCAGCTCTTCTTGCATTGAAATCACCAATTCTGGATCCGCAAGTGCCTCTGATACGCGAGTTGGCTCGAACTTGCTCAGAATTGAGTCTTGCATGCACATATTTATTGATGCTGACCTAGTTTGCACCGGTTTCGTTGGATCGCCAATGATCTGGCTTGTCAAGTGCTCTTTGGTCCATTTAGGTTTATGAGGCAGTGGATTATATGAATGTATGTCAATTGTATCATCTATAAATCCACTTGTACCTTTTTCAGTTTGTTCAGGAGGAATGATGATTGCAGTTGAAGTGGTAGGTTCAGAAGGCTCAGCAGGTACAACTTGGTCCGGCTGTAGATGGATCTGTACAGAACATCCTACTGTTTCAGCTACTTCTGTCTCTTCATTACATGTCACTTCTTCAACTGTTGGAGTCGGCATTTGAACTGGAATTTCTTGTTGAATCGGGGTGCTGGATTCAATAGGAATATCTGAACTGGTTGGATGAGTAGTAGTTAAGTCTTCTATCATGTCAACCACAACAGATTTATTTACATTAGATCCAAGAAATTCATCATAAAACAATTCAAATAATAAGTCTAAATCAGATAAATTATTAGTTGACGTTGATACTCCAGTTATCACGGGTTCTGAATTGTGTTGTTCGGAAGCCATCTCTTCATCAAACGAGACGTTGAAGCTTTCAATAACCGTCTTTGACTTATTCAGATATATACGGTATGCAGTTGATGTAGAGGAATAACCAATGAAGATGCCTTCGTCGGCCTTGGCGCTGAACTTGTTCAGACTCTCCCTATCGTTATTACACCCAAATATATGAAAATATTTGATTGTCGGTGTTCGATTGTTGATCAACGCATAAGGAGTTTTCTTGAATCTGCAGTGTATCACGGATCGATTATGTGTGTAGCACACAGTCGATACAGCTTCAGCCCACAGAAATAGAGGTAAGTCAGATTGACTTAACATAGTACGAGCAGCCTCGACTAGCGTACGATTTCTTCTTTCGACCACTCCATTCTGTTGAGGCGTTCGAGCAGCAGAGTATTGATATGAAATCCTGACAGATTCGAGATATTCTTCAACCTTTTTGTTCTTGAACTCTGTGCCGTTGTCTGTTCTTAGAAGCTTGACCGATTTCGGCATATTCACCTGGGTCGTCTTTAGGAATGTGATGAGAACATCTGGTGTCTCATCCTTTGAACGTAGAAACTTGACCCATGTGTATCACGAGTAATCGTCCACGATAACGAGTATGTACTTCTTTCCGCCTAGACTCTGAGTTCGCATCGGACCGCATAAGTCCATATGCAATAACTCTAACGAAGCGTTAGTACTCGGTCCAGGCTTTGGTTTATGTGGAGCCCTCTTCATCTTTCCCTTTTCACATGTTGCACAAAAATGTTCTCTTTCATACTTCAGCTCTGGAAGTCCTTTGACGAGCTTTCCACTGACCAGATTGTTGATGTACCTGAAGTTGAGGTGAGAGAGCCTTCGATGCCATAACCAGCTTTGTTGCATCGAGGCTTTCGTCAGTAGACAAACCTTCTTGTCAGTCTGGACTTTTGACAAATTAATTGTGTAGAGGTCTGACTTTCTCGTGCCGACCAAGAGTTCTTCGCCTTCTTTAGTGCGAACTGAACACGTCTTGGCTTTGAAATTGACCTCTAAGTTTTTGTCACAGAATTGGCCGATACTGAACAGGTTGTGCCGTAAGCCTTCAACATAGCTCACCTTCTTTATCGTGACTTGATCATGTTGTACATCACCATATCCCATTATTGGTGAAAACTGGTCATTGCCGAATCTAACTGTTCCGCAATACTTCTCTTTAAAGTTGGACAACATCTCCTTTTGTCCATTCATATGCTTGGAACATCCGCTATCCAAGTACCACATATGACGGATCTGAACAAGAGAAATAACGAAACAAGAGATTTAGATAGTCATAAATCAAAATTTAAGACTTTTGAGCATTTAAGTGTGGGTCTTGAACTGATGTGTTCAAAAGCCATTATTTCTTTTAAGCACGGGTTCTGAACAGACGTATTCAGAAACCATATCAAATTTCTCCTTCTTAAACGTTGGGTGCCTGCAACACAGATTTAGCTTTTGGTACCCACTTGAAATTGGGTCCAACTGTGTTAGCACTAGATTTTGGTACCCATTTGAAATTGGGTCCTCTTTTCATTTGAAGCATTATAATGAGATGAATGCACATGATAATTTCCAAACCAAATCTCAGAATCTTGACAAGAAGTAGAAACATGTTTATCATAAATAGAAGACTTTCTAGCAGATAAAGATAACTGAAATAATTGCTTCATTGAATATTGTTTACGAGAAACAGTAAGTTTTGATTTCAAAATAGCAACATCAGCAATTAAGACATCTTTACTAGGCGAAGTCTTACTACAATTAACACTACAAAACGATTTAACGGTCTTGTCAAGCTTCTGTTTCGGTTGCCACTGAGATTTAACTTCTGGCTTTCGTTTGCTCAGATCTGAAACATTTGAAACTCGTGAGTTAGACTTCTGAGCAACAAACGAATGCTTCTTCTTCGGATTACCAGTAGTGTTCGGTTTCTGTGAATGCTTAGATATAATCTTACCTTTAGCACTCTTAGCTTTCACAGAGACTGATTTATCAACTTTCGTTGATTTTGCATTGTTAACAGGCATACTGGTTTTTCCCAAAGATTGCACAAGAAAATATGAATGGTTAGGAAGTTTCGCATTAAAATCAAATTGTTCAAAACAACCATCCGAACCACCGTCAGAGTTAAGAAAATCAAACCCTCCGTTTAATAAACCAAACATGTCATCAGATTTAGAAGCCTTTGAGATAACAACATTTTTCAGCACAGTTGTAAAAACTTTTTGTTGAATCTCAATCAAAAGTCTTTCATCTGTTAAAGAGTTCTTGAGTTCGGAAATTTTACTTTCCAAAACAAGAGGAGGGACATAAAGTTTACCTTTAACAGGCTTTGCCTCCATTTCTTTGACAGAATAACTTTGAAAGAAGTCATTTGAAAGAGATTTCTTTTCATTAATTGGATCATCATAACTATTATTCAACTTCGCATAACAAAATGGAAGGTGAACTTTAGATGATTTCCTCCATTTTTCCGTTTCTTTAGCTTCATCTTCTTTTGATAGTCCAGTCCAGAAAACTTTAAGTTCAGGGCATCGACGAGAGAGTCTTAAGAACGTAAAATCATAAAGTGCAGGCACTTCAGATATACCGTTTTTAAGATAATGAGGATTCTCATAACTGATTCCCCAATTTTCTTTATTCTCTTTCGGTTTGTTTAAATGAATGGTTTGCTCACTTTGACCTAATGAGTATAACTTCTTTTCCAAAGCATCTAATTTTGCAATTAAAGTTTTGTTTTCTTCAGTACATGAAGAATGCATTTTAGTAAGCTCTCTGAAATCAGACTCACTCTTTCGCAGTTTAGACTTGATTTCAGAATTCTCTTTAAGAATTATTGTCTTTTCTTTGGCGTTGGTGTCATTGTTTCTATGTAAAACCTCAATCAATACTTCTCTCTCAACAATTTCATTGCTAAGTTTCTGTATCGATTGGTTTTTGTCAGTTATAACACCATTTTCTCGCTTAAGCTTCGACTCTAACTCTTGTTGTTTTAAATTCATGGCATGCATTTTATTTATGAAATCTGAATTAGATAAATCACATACCTCATCTTCTTCATCATTTGAATCAGCTTCAGCTTCTGATTCTTGCTTTCCCATCAAGCACATGTTGGCTGACTCATCCTTCTCTTCATCATCTTCTTCCTGATCTAAATGATCAAGCCAGTATTCATCCTCTGCCATCAGTGCCTTACCCGCCTCCTGTTGCTTTGCAAGAATCATCTTGTTCTTGTAATAATCGGAGTTTCTGACTTTGGTTCTTCGGCAATCTCTGGCAAAGTGACCTGTTTTGCCACAGTTGTAGCACGTTGGTGGTTCTGACTGACTGGATCCTTCAGCTTTAATTCTTCTCTCTTCTGGTTTCCTCTCCTCTATTCTCTTTCCTTCAGCATGATACATTCTCTCTTCCGGTTTCTTCTCCTCTATTCTCTTCCCTTCAAACTTCTTTCCTTCAAATCGATTTCCTTCAACCCTTTCCTTATGAGCATAGTTGTTAGGACCAGAAGAATACCTCTGACTGTTTGAACTTGGCTTCTTGTAGAACTTCTTCTAAAAGGCCTTTGTCAGCATGAGCATAGCCTGCTTCAGTTGTTCACAATCATCCGAGTCATAGTTTGCATCAACTTCATTTTCTTCTGATTCATACACAATCGTCTTGTTTTTCTTCTTTTTAACAACAAGAGCAACTGTGTCTTCAACTGTCTTCACTTTCTGCCTCTTCTCATCTAGAATTCATCCACCTCTTCTTCATTTTGTTTGAGGGTTTCATACACCTCATGAAGTGGAATCTCATTCAGATCCTTCATCTGCTTCATCTGCCTGGCAAATCTCTTCCATTCCGGCTGTAGAATACTTAGAAATTTGACATTCAGCTCGATTTAAGATTTGGTGACCTTGTTCTTGCTTAGTTCGTTTAGCAAGGTCACGAATCTGTCATAAGTTCCTTCTAGAGACTCTCCAGCTCTGCCTTTAAATTCTTCATAATTGTTTAGGCAGTTGGAAATTTTGAGCTGGTTCCCAACCTTTGAACCCAACATCATCTTCTCTAGCTGATCCCACATCTCCTTGCCTGAGGCTTTATAGCTGTCAATCTTTACATAGATTTTGTTTGGAATTCCTTGTAGAATGTATGACTTTGATAATCTATCACCTTTTGCTCTCTTTAGGTTATCATCATCGAGCTCATGATACTTAAGTTCATACTGTGTCGGCACAGTTCCAACCATACGAGTCGTCGTAACTGGTTTCATAATCCCTTCTTCTATCGATTTCCTGATGAATTCACCCAACTCATGTCTTTCGATAAAGTTCAGGAACCGATGTTTCCACTATTCGTATTCTCCTCTAAAGAGAACTGGTGGCTTGGTGTCAGTTCCGATTGCAAGGGCTTCTCTGGATGTCATTCTGATTTAAGAATGAACAAGTCTGGCAAACTTTGCGCTTTGAGAAGGTGGCGCAAATGAGGTTTGCGCTAGTGGTGGTTGGCGCAAAGATGAGGTTTGCGTTAACAAGCTTTGGCGCAAATGATGATTTCAAGGAACGTTGGCGCAAGTTGAGGTTTGCGCTACTAGAGGATCACGCGAAATGAGGTTTGCGCTATGTGAGTCTGGCGCACAATAGGTTTGCGTTATGCGAGGCTGGCGCAAGATGAGGTTTGCGTGAAGTAAGGTTTGCGCATCAAGGAGTTGGCGCAAATGAGACTTGTGCTTTTCATGAAGAGTTGATCGCGCGAACTGAGGTTTGCGTGATCCGTTGGTCGCGAGAGTTGAGGTTTGCGTGAGATTTTGGTGGCGCAAAGTGGGCTTTGCGTTATACGTTGGTCGCGCAAATCAGACTTTGCATGAGCTTTGAGTTGTGCAAATTGAGATTTATGAACTGGCGCAAGACTAGACTTTGCGTGAGTTCGTCCTGTTCTTCGATAAATCGATCTGATTTCGATAAATCGACATGTTTTTCTAAGATTAGCAGTCCCAAATGATAACAAATTGACCACTAACAGTTATAGATCAGATTACAAGCACTCGATCGCAATAAAAATCACTTTTTGAAAATATGATCGATGGAACAGTGCTGTTTTTCAAACGACTTTCAGACCACAAAATCACTAAATTGGAACTCGATTTAAGCTTTAAACTGAAATCAAACCACAACAACTCAATCTAGCACACCTATCGATCACAACCTGATCGATTTCTAACCCAAAAACACCTTAAATCACGAAAATGATTTTTAACTTAAGAACACAGAGTCGAGTTTTTGAAAAACTTGATTTGAATCTCTAATCAGACTCTGATACCAATTGTCGGTCCACAATGTTTATATCAAGTTCTTACAAAACAACAACAAAAACAAGATTACCAACCTGTTTGATTAATAACAAACGATTACAAGGTTTGGTCTTCGGATTTAGCTCTTGATGTGTTCTCTCTGTTTTTACACCTTTTGTGTGTGTGTATTAAAGTGATCTGATATGTTGAACTACTCTAGCTTCTCTAACACACTACCAAACTAATATCTAAACTTAGATATTAAACTAAAACTAATATCTAGATATTATTTAGATATTATCTAACACCTAATTTCTAACATAATAACTAACTAACTAAACTAATATCTAACATAACTAGATATTTAAACTAATTACTAGAATTACAATAAACAATAAAAACAACTTTGACATTTATTACAAATGACATTAAACTATTGTTGAGAGTCGACTTTCCGGCATTAGCTTCAGATTGGATCTTCAGATTGGATGATCTTGAATCCAATAGATATGTGATCTAACAGTAACACCCTCAAAATTGGAAAGAGCGACTAAATTAAAATTTCAATAATACCTCAAAAAGGAATAAAATCTCTTACTACAAGTCCGTAAATGAAATACATTTCTAGATTGAACCATCAACGAGTAAATAAAGTCTTACATAAAGACTAACTAAAGTCGGGTGTTACTATAACCCAATACCAATCGCTATCTCCAATATAAGTGCGGAAGACTTCAACAAGCTAATCACCTTTTCGAGCAAACAACTAGCACTCATCTCTTCACAGCGTCACTAGAACTATTCCCAACCAGAACCTGTTGTACATGCCGACAAATAAAAAGGGTTAGGCTAACGCCTAGTGAGTTCAAGAGTTTTCATCAAGAATATAAAAACCATTAAACGGAAATAATGCAACTTAAATCATGATCCTTTAAAATTAATTGCTTTAAATATGAGAACGACTCGTTTTCCAATAATAAGCAATTTATAAATGAATGCCTCAACGCCAAACATTATTTCATGAAGTAATGCAATCCAACACTTACTCAAAACGTGAATAGCTGTAAATGCTCCAATGATGATGTTTGAATAGAACTTTATAAACCAAATGACCAAAATTAAAGCATAAGGGGAAAGACCCAAACTCAAAACGTCACCGAAAATAAGGATAAAGTTAAATACCCAAAACAACACTTTTCGATGACGGGGGACACCCGAATTCCATGGCTAGTGGCGGAACACAGAGTAGGCCACATTCCAAGTTACTGAGCTCACGATACTAGGACCCATGGCCACGAGCACTCCGACTCGTACTAAGATGTGGGGGTGGGCCCCCGAGGATCCTAATCATGCTCATTTGCTAGGATTACATTTACGGCCCATGGCTAGTAACCGGTCCCACATAATCGTACCAAATTACCCCCGAGGACCCAATGTCTCAACTAGATACAAATGGAAAATGACTATCCCATAAAAACAGGCACAAAAATTAACTCGCGGATGCAGGTCCGGGTATTGGACTCCACGAGCCCTCACCGTATTATCCTCGAGATCCCAAGACTAATTCTGGCCAACATATAAATAATATCCCATTTTACCAAGGATTGTAGAGGAACACAACAGTAGGCCACAATCCAAGTTATGAGTCAAACACTTGGAATCCATGGCCACGAACAACACAGGTCCGTACTAAGATGTGAGGGAGGGCCCCCGAGGAAACCAAATCTTACTCGTTCACTAGGACTACACTATGATCCATGGCTAGTAACTGGTCTCACATAACCGTACCAAATGGCCCCCGAGGATCATATGCATCCATAGTTACAAAGAGGGGAAAATATGATCCATGGCTAGTAACCGGTCTCACATAACCGTACCAAATGGCCCCCGAAGATCATATACATCCATTTTTACAAAGAGGGGAAAAGACATCCCAAAATATAAGCCGACTCAATACCTAGGGATCCACTAGTAATAGTCTAGACTTGTCACAATATCATTTGTGACCAACCAAAGCTAAACACAAAGCTTCCAATAACGTTTATATCTAAAGAAAATGCATTTTCATGTTTAACTGCTGATAAGAATGAAATTCATAAAAATGAGATCATATACATTCCTTCAAGTAACTCACATAAAAGTGCAATTAAAACCCATTTTACTTCAAATAAGATGGAACCCATCATTTTAGTTGAAAATGATTGGGAACCCTAAAATCTCCCAAAACTCAAGTTAGGTCAAAATGTAGTAAACTTAAATCCAAATCCATGGAGACATATAGGAGTTCAAAATGTAAACTTTGACTTGTATAAAGTTTAGAAAATGATAGTAGGAACTCACATAAATATATAAAATCATCTAGGGAGTGTATTAGCATGATTTATTCACCAAAATGTTCAAGAATCCCAAAAGTGGGTGGTTCACAAACTTTATAAGACCAAATACTTCAAGTTAGTGAAACTCTTCAAATACCCAACTTTTAACAAACTTCATGTAAACATGTAAATACTTTAAAGTAACCATTTTGGCATGTACAACGTTTTCATAATCCAACTTGAACTCACCTTGCTAGATTTAGGCTAAATCTAGATTTTACCCCCAAAACTTGAATCTCCGAAGATGAAGGCTTGAAACTCCAAGAAACTTCTCTAGATCTTAGATCCAACACATCTACAAGGTTCCTTCAACATACAAGTCACCAAAATCACACCTAAATTGAAGGATGAAAGGAAAAAGGGTGAAACCATCTAACCCTAACTTAACATTGAGAGAGATGAGGAACTTACCACCACAAAATACCCTTGGATCTTCCAATAGACTTAAAATATATTGCTATATTCTTGAATAGCTCTCAAAAACGAACCCGAGGCAACTTGAATCACCCCAATCGGAGTTGTGGATCAAAAGTTATGAAGAAATGAAGTTTGGTGGCTGGAAATCGGGTTTTAAGCTCGACTAGACGGTTTAGCGACTTACCACGCGACTGCAAGTCGTGGCATAAGTCTCCCGCTTCCTCTAAGTCGTGGCACAAGTCCTAAGTCGCGGCATAAGTTGCGAGATGCATTGTTCCCCGATTTTCTTCTCGTTCACTGTTTTGGCCATAACTTCTTCGTTATAGCTCCAATTTTGCTCCGAAAAGAACCGTTGGACTCGTAATTGAATCCTTCATCCATTAAGACTATAAAATCTAGGATTCAAGTCCAAAATCCCTGTTGGGAACTGAAGATTTGTCTAAGTGATTACTACTGCCAGGCTATCAAGATTACTACTGCTAGTAGAATTAATACTGCTTGAAAAGTTAGTGCTACTACTTGAATAGTTAGTACTGCTTGGAGAGTTAGTACTGCTAGTAGTTAGTACTGCTGAAGATTAATAATGCTCAGAGTGTTAATGCTGCTATGACTTAATACTGCTTATGTGATAATCATGGTAAGCTTAGTAGATCAAGATTTGAAGATAATCATGGAAGGTTGAAGATAATTATGGAAGAATATACTGAAGATCTTTTTATGTTTTGTAATTATCTTTTATTTTCAGTATATGTATAGATTTATTCAGAATAGTTAGCAGTGAGAGCAATTCTAAGTTTCTGTTAGAGAGAATTAACCTCAAGGTTTACAACCCTAGTTCTAGAGAAGTAGAATTCGTCTTGGTGAGCCTGTTCATCAAGATTGAGGTTTTGTGTGAAAGCTTGTAACTTTAATCATTTAATAAAGTTTACAAGTTGTGATTTCTACTTTACTATTACATTGATATTTGAATATTAAAGTGTTTTTCCGCAACTTCTTTAATATTGTTTCTGAGTTTCATTATTCTTGTTAAGAATCAGATCCTGACAAGTGGTATCAGAGCCTAGTATTCTCAGAAACCTTCTTTCATCATGGACAACACAGTTGAATCAAATAGTACTCTTGTTTCAAAGGATCCTATGCTCAAACCTAATGAGTTTGACATGTGGAAAATTAGGATCAAGCAGTACATCCTCCTTACAGACTTTTCTATGTGGGACATTGTTGAGAATGGTCCCTCTGCTGAAGGTAAAATTGGACAAGATGGAAGAAGACCACCTCCAAAAACTGATGCTGAGAAGAAAGTGAGACAATTGGAGATGAAAGCCTTAAGCACCCTGCTTTTGGCCATCCCTAATGAGTATCAACATCAGTTTCATCACTGCACTGATGCTCAGATTCTATGGAATGCTTTAGAGAAGAGATTTGTTGGCACCAAGAGCACTAAGAGGAATCAAAGGGATATTCTGAAGCAGCAATATGAGAATTTTACATCTTCAAAGAATGAGTCTATGACTCAAACTTTTGGTAGATTCAATAAGTTAATTGGTGAGTTGGCTACTGTTGGAGTTCAGATGGAACAAGATGATGTCAACCGAAAGTTCCTCAGATCTCTTGGAGATGAATGGATCATGTACACTGTCTCATTCAGACATAATGAAATGTTGGAAGAAAAAGAACTGGATGATCTGTATAATGATCTGAGAGTGTTTGAATCTGAGGTGGAAGCAAAGAAGAAGCCTACTGGATATGTTCATAATGCTGCACTTCTATCAGCATCAACTAATTCTACTGCTAACCCTGAATCAGTTAATGCTGCCAGTGGAGTAAATCAAGAAAAAAGCAATGAATCTGTTTTTGAAGCATTTCTTTCTAGCCATGGTACCTCTTCTTTAATCAATGATGATTTGGAACAGCTTCATCCTGATGATCTTGAAGAGATGGATATTAAATGACAGATGGTCATGCTTTCTATGAGGGTGAAGAAGTTCATCAAGAGGACTGGGAGGAACAACTTCTCCCAAAGAAGAGAAGATGGAGCAGGCTTTGATAAGTCAAATGTGGAGTGCTACAAGTGTCATATGAAAGGACACTTTGCCAGGGAATGCAGAAGTGGAGTGTCTCACAACAACCACCAACAAGCTCAGACTGGAAGTGTTGGCTCCACTCACATTGTATAGAAGTATTGAAAAATAGACTAAGTATAGGATTCGCAGAAGCCTGCCGCTGAACACTCAAGTTCACCACAGAAGGTGCAAAGCTCAGAGGTTACTCCGCAGAAGATCTACCAGAAGTCAAACCTGAATGATTCTCAGATCACAGAGCCTCTGTGATCACTCACAGAGCCTCTGTGAAGGCTAACCTCTAGAGATCTATGTTAAAGATTTTCCTAAGAATTCAAGACAAGACCACGTGCCAAGCACGTGAGACCTGCTGTACGAAGATCCTCAAGATCAAAGTAATGGGCGTCCCACGATGTTTACTTTACAGGTGGCATTCCATTTATGGAATGTCAGTCTTTGTCTTGTACTAAGGGGTGCATCCTTCTGCTATATTAAGGAGCACCACCTTAGAGCTCAATGTACAAAAACAGAGCACACACGAAAATAGCAGTCTATATAAACCTTAAGCACATTTTGCACATACCAGTGCGTGTTCTTGGTGTTCTTAAGTAATCAATGAAACAGTTCTTTGAGTAACTTTCTTGTGATACTTTACTTCCTGTTCATTAATTACTTGTGTGTTTACTACCTTGCATGTTCAATCTTTTCTACACGTATTAAGCGCTTCCGCACTCTATTTATTTAATCTGTGTGTAGTAAAAGGTTAAATCAAGTTAAAGAACATCACAACTGGGATCAACAATTGGTATCAGAGCAAACTTTGATTTTCAATATCAAAGGATCCTGTTCTATACTTGTTTCCAGTACTCAAGGTAGTAGTTTGAGTCTGTTCTTCGTCCCAAACTCCATTTACAGTCACACTCTGTTTTCTTGAGCTATATCAACCTGTTTGGTATAGAAACAGGTACAAGTGTGTCCTTCATTCAAAGACAGATTCAAAGCTAGTTGGTTGGTCATTTGTTCTTACTGATTCATACACTCATCATTTCTAAAACCATTACTGTTATACTCTTTCTGGATCGTGCCATACTCTTTTTTTTCCTCTCTAAACTAAAATGGCAAACTCTGTCAACTACTTCAGTGCTGGATCTCAGTCCAAACCTCCCACTCTTCTAAGGGATGAATATCCTCAGTGGAAGATCAGGATGGTGCACTTCCTTGAAGGTGTGGATCCTGGTCTGGTTGAGTTTCTTCACAATCCTCCTTTCATTCCAATGACAACTGTTCCTCGTATTCCTGCCACTGCCAATACTCCTGAAATTCCTGAATATCAACACCCCAAACCTGTCCTTGAATGGAGTGAAGAAGAAAGGCACAACATGAACTTGCAAAGAAAGCCAAAAGACTAATCATAATGGCTATCCCAAATGATATCTTTCAATCTCTTGATTCATGTGAAACTTCAAAGGACCTATGGTTAGAGCTGGAGAAACAACTTGAGGGTGGTGCCAAAACCCTCAAGAACAACAGAGCCTTATGCATAAATGAGTACTTTGCATTCAAAGCTCTGCCGGGTGAATCCATTCAAAGCACTTACAATAGATACAACTCTTTGATAAACAAGTGCAAGAGGTATGGGATCCACAGAACCTCCGAAGAAAACAATGTCAGATTTCTACAGAGCCTAAATGATGAATGGCTTCATTTAACCATGTCCATGCAAGCCACATTGGATCTTGATGTTTGGTCCATATCTGATCTCTTTGGAACACTGATTAGCCAAGAGAACAGAATTTCCAAACTATCAACCTCTGTCGGAGGTCCTCTGGCTCTTGTGGGAAGTGCCTCAGAAGGCAAAGACAAGGGAAAGAAGGATAAGGCAGCTGAGGAGGCACAGAAGAAGAAGAAGAAGGTACTTGTAGCAGAGAGTGAAAGTGAAGAAGACTCTGAGGAGGAGATTGACATGGCTGCTCTGGCCAAAACTCTTGCACTAATGACCCGACAGTTCAATCGTGGTCACAAGAAGCCGGAGTACAGAGGAAGAGAAGAAAGAGATGACAGAAGCAGAGGATATGGTGAGGCAAAGAGAAAGGAGTGGTCTGAAGAACCAAGGCAAGAAGAGAGAAATGGACAGAAGTCAGACGGCAGAGCTGGTGACAAATTTCCGAAGCAAACTGAAGGCTGCTTCAAATGCGGGAAACCAGGCCACTATGCAGCAGAGTGCAGGTCCTCTGCCAACACAGGGAAACCCACAAGGGACGCTGCCTTCTATAAAAAGAAAGCAGAGTACTACACTCAGAAATCCCTAATGGCAGAACAAGAGAACCTTGTAACCGATGAATCATCTGATGAAGAAAATAACGCACTCTTCTGTGGAATGGCAGAAGTCCACTCTTCTGACAACGAAAGTGAGGTATCCACTTCTAACTCTTGCAACTCAGACTTTGAAAACAAGCTTCTTGAAATACAAAATGATCTTCTAGCTTACAAACATACATGCTCAGATCTTGAGAAAAAGCTTGCCTTCCTTGAAAGAGAAACTAGGCTTCTCACAGAGGAGAAGGATAAGCTTTACCTTCAAAACAAAACTCTCACCCCTGAGCATATTTCAACAAAAAGGGATTTCAAGGATAAAATCACAAATCTCGACAGAGCTTTGAAAGAAAAGGTCAAAGAGATTAAGAAACGTGAGAGTGATCGTTTAAATGCCATTTCTTTGAAAAACTTCTTTCAAAAGGAAAGAGAATCTCTTCATCGAGATCTGTTCGACAGAGATCTCAAAATCAAAAGGTATCAGGATGCTCAAAAAGTCACTGAAAAGGTCAACACCCAAATTGGCAGAAGAGGCATAGGGTTCGATGATGTCGATCCCTATACTGGAAACAAAAGAAACAAATCTTTAGCAAACATCTTCTGCGTTGGAAAATCATTAAAACCAAGTCTTCCAAACCTCCTATCCACATTTAAAAGGCAAAAAACATCCTAAGAACCACATCTGAGGAATCCTCTGTTGATGGTAGATACATGGTATGAAAACAATAATCTACTTTCTTCACTCTCATCAAAGAGAAATTATGTTCCAAAGAAATATCTGTCTCAAAAACAGATAGGAATCTTCAGATTCGGTCATCCAGAAACACAAACTCAAATGGCTTTTGTATGCATGATGACTCCTGAAAAGGAATTGTCCTCTAAAGCTCCAGAGTTTGTTCCAGCCTCTGTGGAAGAAAATTTTTTTAAAAGATTTCTGGAAAATGACTTGAGAAAGACCTATGAAAACCATTTTCTTAATCATCCTGATATTATCTCTGATGTAAGAGAAATCTTTGAGCAAGATCTACAAAACTGTCTTAACGTTCCTATGGTCATTCCGTGTATTTCAAAAACTCTAAATACTTCAGAGGACACTAATGGACAAAGCAAGGCACTTGCAGAAGGTCAAGATCTCAGAGACTTCCTCGATTCTGACTCTGAGTGAGAATCAGAGTCCTCTGTTGAAAATGAAACAAGCTCTAAGGTACTCCCCTGTGGTCCAGAGAAGAGTAAACTTACCTCTGGCATTCTTAATAGTACAGTTCTTCCCAAAAGGAAAACCACAGGTGTACCTATCTGTCCGGATTTCCTGGACATGTGCTTGCAAGCAAAGACTTCTCTTGAGCTTGAAAGATCTAAAAAGAACAAGATCTCTCATGATTCAAAAGCTCCAAGACCATTAAAACCTTTTCAAGAAAAACTCACTTGGCAACAAAAGAATAAATAGCCTAAAATTCATAAACTTGATGCTTCTGTTGCAGTGAAAGCAAGGAAAGAAGATCAAGGGAGAGTACAACCAAAGAGCCACTCAAGAAGAGTTTTTGAAAAAACTCAACCTAGATTAGACAAAGCTTTCTGTAAAAAGAAACCCAAATCTAAAATGGGTTGTAGTAAAATTTGCTCTGTACCCTCCTTTGACAAATTTAATGAAATTTTCAAGAAGTTTGCTTCAAATGTTCCTTATTGTAAATGTTTTGATCTTATGCATTCTTTGAATCAACATTTCTCGAGGCCCTCTTGTCTTATATCTCACCCAAAACCCAAGAATGCAAAATTCAAGGGTGAGAAGAGACAAACTGGTACCTTTGCAAATGAGGATAAATCCAAAATCAAAGATGTTAAGGCATCTTCAAAGTCTCCTAACAAAAATGGACCCATTTGGAAATGGGTACCTAAATCTCTCTAATCTGTCCACAGAAAAAACAGCATGTGCCCATCTGGTACCTAGACTCCGGGTGCTCAAGACACATGACTGGCGACAGAGGGTTGCTTTTCTCCTACAAAGAAAAACATGGAGGAGGATCTGTGACTTTTGGAGATAACAAAAAGGGACAAATAAAAGGCTATGGAGTCATTGCCAAAGGAGACATCGATGTCAACAGAGTTGCCTATGTGGATGGCCTCAAGCACAATCTTCTGAGTGTAAGTCAACTCTGTGACAATGGACTCGATGTGATGTTCAAAAGACAGTACTGCTCTCTGCTGAAGGAAGATACTACCACAGAGCTTCTGCAAGCCAAAAGACGAGGTGATCTATACCTCATGGACTTTAAATCAACTAACAGAGAAGAAAAGCTCTGCTTAGTCTCAAGTAAGAATGAAGAAGCTTGGCTCTGGCACAACAGGTTTTGTCATCTAAACTTTCACACACTTAACAAACTTGTGAAACTAGAACTTGTAAGTGGTCTACCAAGTATAAGATTCGACAAGGATCATCTATGTTCATCTTGTGAAATGTGAAAACTCAAAAGGGCTGCCCACAAAACCAAGTTTGACATATCTTGCACCAGACCTCTGCAGATGCTTCATGTTGACCTCTGTGGTCCTATATCTGTGCAAAGTCTTGGTGGCAAGAAGTACATCCTTGTACTCATAGATGAATTCTCTAGATATACTTGGGTTGAATTTGTTCGAAAGAACTCAGATGTTCCTGAAGTACTAATCAATCTTATCAAGAGAATGCAAGTTCTTTATGACTACAGGGTACAGAGAATCCGAAGTGACAATGGAACAGAGTTTAAGAATTCAACCATTGAAGCCTATCTTTCGACAGAAGGCATATCACAGAACTTCTCTGCTGCAAGGACTCCACAACAAAACGGTGTTGTTGAACGAAAGAACAGAACACTAGTGGAAGCCGCAAGGACTATGCTCACTGCCTCAGGGATCTCTATTTCTTTCTGGGCAGAAGTAATTTCAACTGCATGCTTCACCCAAAATCGATCCTTGATCGTAAAGAGACATGCAAAGACACCATATCACTTACTACACCAGAGGAAGCCAAACATCAAGTACTTCCATGTCTTTGGCTGCAGATGTTTCGTACTGAATGACAGAGACCAAATAGGGAAATTCAGTCCCAAAGCCGATGAAGCCAAATTTGTTGGCTATTCATCAAACTCCAAGGCATACAGAATCTATGTGCTCAAATCCAAGCATATACTAGAAAGTATTAATGTTTCATTTGATGATTCTTTTCAGGTGACTTCTGAGCAGATCAGTTCAGGACTCAAACTTTAGGATGAAGATTCTCGTGGATCATCACGAACAAATGATCTTCATCATCTGTTTGAAGAGATGTTCAATGATGATGAACCCTCTGAAGGTGACCGCAGAGCCTCTGAAGCCGAACCCGCTGAGGACCAAACAGGTACTTCTCTAACTGGTCCTAGTGATGCTTCACCCTCTTCCAGTAATGCTGCAGGTGCAACCATCGAGGGGAAGCACTCAGAGGACAATACAACTCAAGGCCCCAAGCTCAATCAAGATCATGGTCCTCTTCACAACCTCTCAGAAGGGTCAACACCAGATCAAGGCTCTGCAGAACTCTCTACCTCCACTCATGATGAACAACCAAGTCCTGTGGAAAGTACAAATGATCAATCTCTTTCAACAGAAGATGATCTACATCAAAACGAATATGCTCCTGAACTAATCACTGAAGTTTCCAATGATCACCTACCCCGCATGATAAAGTGGACCAAGAATCACCCACAGAGCCAAATCATTGGTAATGCCTCTGATAAGGTCCAAACTCGATCGAGTACTGCTAATTTTTGTTACTATACAAATTTTGTGAGTATCATCGAACCCAAAAAGATATCTGAAGCTCTTGAAGACCCAAACTGGGTAGAAGCTATGCAAGATGAGCTTCTGCAGTTTGAAAGAAACAAAGTATGGACCCTAGTGCCTCTGCCGAAAGGCAAAACCGCAATAGGGATCAAATGGGTCTTCAGGAACAAAAAGGACGAAGATGGTGTGGTGATCAGGAACAAAGCAAGACTGGTGGCCAAGGGATATTGCCAAGAAGAAGGGATTGACTACGAAGAAACTTTTGCCCCTGTGGCAAGACTCGAAGCAATAAGAATATTTCTTGCCTTCGCAGCCCACAGAGGTTTCAAAGTATATCAAATGGATGTCAAGTCAGCCTTTCTGAATGGGCAGATTCAAGAAGAAGTATATGTCCAACAACCACCAGGGTTTGAGAACTCTAAGTACCCAAATCATGTCTACTTCTTGGACAAGGCTCTATATGGACTGAAACAAGCTCCCAGAGCCTGGTATGACAGACTTTCAAACTTCCTCCTTGCAAATGGTTTCGAAAGAGGTACAACTGATACTACTTTATTCTATAAGAAGAGAAAATGTGAGATTCTACTTGTACAGATCTATGTTGATGACATTACTTTTGGGTCTACAAATGATTTATACTGCAAAAAATTTGAATCATTGATGAAGAGTGAGTTTGAGATGAGCATGATGGGAGAACTCACATTCTTCTTAGGATTGCAAGTCAAACAAACCACAGAGGGTATCTTCATAAACCAATCAAAATATGTCTCTGACATACTTGAAAGATACAAGCTCTCTGACTCTTCAACAATGAAGACTCCTATGGTCACTGGATCCAAACTTCATGCAGATCCAGAAGGCAAGCCTGTGGAGTGTAAACTCTACAGAGGTATGATAGGGTCTCTGCTATATTTAACCGCAAGTAGACCCGATATAATGTTTTCCACATGTCTCTGTGCAAGATTTCAAGCTAACCCCAAAGAATCTCATCTTTATGCTGTCAAGAGGATCTTCATATACCTAAAAGGGACCAAAAATCTTGGTTTCTGGTATCCGGAGAGCTCTGGCTTTGATCTCATGGTTTATACAGATTCAGATTACGAAGGATGCAAGCTCGACAGAAAGAGTACCTATGAGAGTTGCCAATTCCTAGGAGGGAAACTGGTAAGTTGGACTTCCAAGAAACAGAACTGTGTTTCGACCTCTACGGCAGAAGCATAATATGTTGCTGCTGCAAGTTGCTGCTCACAAGTTCTGTGGATGAGGACCCAACTTAGAGACTATGGATTTGATATCGAAAACATCCCCATCCTCTGTGACTCCAAAAGTGCCATTGCGATCTCTGCCAATCCTGTGCAGCACTCCAAGACCAAACATATCGATATCAGGTATCACTTTCTGAAACATCATGTGGAGCATGGGACAATAGAAATGTACTTTGTGCCCACAGACTATCAACTTGCCGACCTTTTCACAAAGGCATTGGATGAGAAAAGATTCACTTTTCTAGTTGGCAAAATTGGTATGCTCAACATGAGTTGACCACAGAGCCTCTGTACCCCTGCACAGAGCCTCTGTTGCACATATTTGTATGTAACTTATTCCTTGTTTGTAAATAAACCTTTCAGCTTTCCTTATGGTACATTCCTTTCTGCAAATCTATGTCTTGTGCAAAACTTATCTTTATATGATCCAAGCATAGTTGAAGGGGGAGCAGAACGAACCACCAAAGACCAATCGTGATTACTCAAGGGGGAGCAAGACAACTCTGCGCAACACAGACTGCAGAGTGAGGTTAGTCCATCTGAACCACGGGTCAAAACTCTCTCTCGAGCACTATGTCCTCAGAAAGATCTCTCTTTGTATTAACTTTTCTGTCAAAACTTTGAAATGATCAAATCTTTGAAAATCTTTCCTAAAAAGGAAATTTTTGGTCTCAGAACCTCTGAGGTCGACCACAGAGCCTCTGCGATTAATCACAGAGTCTCTGCACCTCTAAGCTGAGAATGTTCGACCAAATGCACTTTAACTAGAAATCGATCATTTCATCGCCCAATCTTGCCTATGATCCCAGAAGCCTCCTATCCACAGAGCTTCTGTCATTCTCATCACTTGAGAAACTCAGGTCATGTGATGCGGGTTATTTTTTGAAACTCACTGTCACGTGAAAATAGAAAATGCCAGGCGCGTGAGAATAGGGTGGCGCACGACCTAGATCGTGCACCACCATCATCTGACGTGGCAACATTTGATTGGTTCGTAACCTGTACCGTCGTTTTTATGAAACGACTTCTTATCCGTTTCCACTCATCACGGATTTGAAAACCTGATTTTTTACCGCTCATTTTTTTTACCTTCCCCTGTATAAAATCCCTTTTGCCTCTTCTTTTCCTTTTTACCTACATCTTTTTCTCTCAAGAACTTCATGCAAAAAGCCTTTCCTCTTCTCCTCTATTTTGTGTCAATGGCTTCTCCCTCATCTTCCTCCAAGAACTCTAATGGATCCAAGAAATCCAACAACTCTCATCACTCGATGGTTCAAAAGGCTGATTCAGACTCCGTCGACCAAGAACATGTGCTTACTAGCAGGATGTTGTCCTTCACCAGACATGACTATCACTTGGCCCAAATGAATAATAAGCCAAACAACCACTTTGTCACCCTAAATCCCTCTGGTTTTCCCACTGAAACTGCACCATTGGTTCAACTCCTCAAGAATCATTTCCTAGTTAGAGCCCTAACGTTGAAACGAGATGACATCCCGGAATCTTACATCCAACAATTCTGGCTAAGTGCCGCCATGCCAAAATGGACAAATATGGACACTGCATCATTGGCTATGCAACCCATCCCTCAACTGCAAAAATTCTGGACTTAGGGATCAATCGTAGGAAACTCTCCGACGTTTTTGGACTTCCCACCAAATCAGATCTCAACCTGCGAAAATTCTCAGAGGAGCCCACAGAAGAAGAGATACTATAATTTCTGAGGTTCATCGGCTATGCAATTCCAATCACCAAGAGAACAAACTTCAGGCGACAGAATCTACCCCCTCTGTGGAACGTCCTTTTCTCAATTCTGATCTGATGCCTAACATCCAAGGTTGGAAGCCCGGATCAATCAAGCCATACAATTTTGGCTATAATGTATGGGATTTACTACGATCTCCCACTGGACTACGCCGGACTAATCTTCAGGGAGATCCAAAATGCTGTGATTTCCAAACAACAGGACCAAGACAGAGGGACAGAACCAAAGAACATCGTGTTTGGACGTTTCCTAGGATTGCTACTAGGCGATGACTTGATCGGAGAAGGAAAACTACCGGCAGACGATAAGACAATCAAACTATATGAGATGAAGTCTCATAAACCCACCACCATCAAAACAGTATATCCAGACGCCAGACCTCTGTCAACAAAGATGTTGACTTATTTGGGTAGCAAAGAAGCGGTTAGGGAATACATACGAGGGAACAGGACACCAGAACCACGTCCTGTAACCCCCCCTCGCGTAGGATTCAAAGTAGGAGAAATTGTAGTTTACTTGAGAGACGAGGGAGTACGGACAGAGGTTGACGCCACAGAGGCTGTAGTGAGTGAGAAAGAGAGCCCATTAGTTAGAGGGGAGGGGAGTGAGAGAAAGACGAAAAAGAAAAACAAGAAAAAGAGAGTCGCAGAGGTAGAGACTCCAAAATCCTTGGCAGCTAAAAAGAAAGCCACAGAAGAAACTGCAGAGATCAGAGTCTCTGAGTAAAAGAAGAGAAAATTGAGAACGCTTGCCGAAAAAGATCAAATATTGGAAGCCCTCAAACAAAAAAGGAAAGATCTGGATGAATACCTTGCTGCAAGAACCACACCTGCAGAGGGTCAGACAAAGCCCCTGCAGAAGGCAAGAAGAGCCCTAGTCCTTGCAGAGTCCCCTGAGGATGGACCTCAGAGCCCAATTAAAATAGCCTCTGCAATAGCACGCGAGGTCTCTCTTCAATACTCTGGAGGATTAGGGGAAACCGTGGCAATGGAAATAGATGATGTGACAAGAAGGTCACAGAGCGAAGATGAAAAAGAAGAACCAAGTAAAAAATCGTTGGAGGAGTGGGAAACAAAAGATGCCTTTGGCACACCAACAAAACCAACTCCCAGTGCAACCCACACTTCTACCCCTGCAGTTCTAGTGCAGAGGGGTATTGAAACAGAACCGCACAGTCCGAACCTTACCTATGCCATCCGGACAGAGGATATTCCTTCATCCTCTGTACCACCTTTCGGGGAACCCAAAACCACCTCACCCACTCAAAAGGGTGAGAGTGTTGCTCTGCGTGTCCATTTGCCCCAGGACACATCTCTTTCACACACAGAGGTATTCGTTACCTCTGTCACACACAAGAGTGACACCCAAACCACCTCAAAGTTGGTGGTGCGAGAACACGATGATTCTGTGGCTCTAGAACAATCACAGGATCCATTCAACATCGATATTAAGGGAGTCTCTGAACCCTCCCCCAAAGAACGTGTTGACAGAACTTCCATAGGTGCTTCCTCTGTGGAACATCAAGGATTGGAAGGAAATCCTCCAGAGCTCATCATAAAAACAGGCTCTGAAGGTGCCAAAGACTCGTTGGCCAAATCTGGAACATGTGTTGTTCCAGAGGTTACCTCTGACACCTTTGTCACAAAGGTCGAGTTTAAAGCTTTTGCTGACATGGTGTTCAAAAAACTTCACGAGTTGCAAAGCTCGATCTCCAGAGAGTCCCAAGCCAACTCTCAAATCCTTGCAGAGGCCCTAAAAGCCAATACAGAAGCTCTGCAAGCACTGAATACGAACTGCGCGAAAAGGGGCGATCTTCAAGCTTGTGGACAAGCCATCATCGCACACTCCCATCAAATTCAGGTTTTGGGGGATCTTTGCACAGAGGAGTTTCCAAAATATGCTACGAACGGAGTTCAGACCGGGGTGGACGAAATGGTCAGGCTTAGAGAGGAAATAAGGTACATAACTCGCAGTGTTATGGTCCCATCTCACACACAAGCATCAACCTCTGCCCTAGACCCCTCTGCGTTTGCAACAAAAGACAACTTGGAAGCCATGGGCAATCTGTTTCTGCAAGACCAAAAACTCCTTCGATCCAACTTCAACGACTAAGGAAAGAAGCTGTCAGCTGACTTGAAGCGATCTATAGCCACATTTCGTTTCAAGTCAGACATCGAAATCAACGCTCTGTCATTGGCAGCAGAGGACGCAATCAAGAAAATCATAGATCATGTCGATAACAATCTCTGTACGCCAAAGAAAAGGAAGGAACCTGTCTCCTGCCAAACCCAAGCGGGACAGAAGAGGGCACGGCATGAGGACCAAGATCCTGATGCCTCCGGCAGTGGTCTTCATGAGGGGGAGAATCTGCAATCCACAAAAGAAGTACCAATATCAGTGGCTCCCCTAAACCAAGTCCCTATGAGCTCAGAACCTGGACCACAGAGAACAACTAAACAAAAGGTCTCTGCAGCCCCCTCTCCAACCATAATCCAAATCAAAGAAACCCCACCAACTGCCAAAGACAAAGGCAAGGCAATAGCTACAGAACCTCTGAAGAAGGTCAAGCCTCCTCCTCCCTCCTCTGAGAAACTACTAAAGAGCTCTTTTGATGCTTTCAAAAGAGTGAAACCTGAAGAGGAAGACTGGGCCTTTGATCTACAACCTCTGTCGGAACTCCCCATCCTACAACCACTTGACACACCATCAAAGGATAGAGTTGCAGAGGTTATCCAAGGCTTTGAGAGCCTAAGAAGACCCTTCCCTGTTCCTCCAAAGAAGGACATCGAAGAAGAAGTGTACAAATACCTCTATAGCCGCGGAGCTCAAGATCTTCCAACAGTCAGACTCTCAGAGGAAGCTATTTCAGAGGAGCGAAGGAGATTCTATAAAGATAAAGCCAAGCCAAAATCCAAAGTCTTCAGCATGGCCAAGATCATAGAGGTTGTTACAATCAAGCTTGGAGACACAAAGTGTAAAAACTTCTGGTTCAGTGAATACGCCGTAAAAAGGGAAGATACGAAGATATGGACTTTCACAGACGCGGATCTACCGAATCTTCACCCTCATGATCTTCCAGAGCTATTCAAATGGACAGAGGATAAGTTTGGATGGAAGAAGGAATACCAAGAAGCACATCTCACAATCAAGAGGGTCATGAGAGAAAAGTTGTTCTACAGTATAGCTAACTTTCAAGTGGTAATTGACTTGGGAGTCAAAAAGGTCAGCTTCCCTCCACCACAAGACAGCTTACCATCCTCTACCAATACTTTACCAAACTCCATCATCACTTCACCTTCTTTTGGCTTTGTGTACTTAAACCCCAAAGGAGAAAAGAAATTATTCATGGGGATAGAAAGCCAAAAGTACTCAACCGAATCTCTGCTGCTCATTCAAGAACTACTCATCAAGCACACAGGAACTCCACTTGTACCCACAGAAGCGGCAGATGTCCTTTTGTCAAACATAGATGCAACCTTAAACTTCAGATTCCTGTGCGTATGCTATTACAGAGAACTAAAGAAAGAAGGTGGTTTGGAAAGAAGATCAACGATTTTCCAGACGCCAAAGTATAGGCTCTGATGACTTGTAATCATTTTAATTGTCAAATGTAATTGCCTTCTAGCATCATCTTATTTTAAATAAAAAAAAATCAAGATTCAGAGGTTGAGTTCCTTTCACCTCTTTTGCTTCTAGTTTAGCCATAGCTCTAAATTCCAAAATTTTTATTTTTCAATACTTAGGGGGAGATTGTTGGCTCTACTCACATTGTATAGAAGTATTGAAAAATAGACTAAGTATAGGATTCGCAGAATCCTGCCGCTGAACACTCAAGTTCACCACAGAAGGTGCAAAGCTCAGAGGTTACTCCGCAGAAGATCTACCAGAAGTCAAACCTGAATGATTCTCAGATCACAGAGCCTCTGTGATCACTCACAGAGCCTTTGTGAAGGCTAACCTCTGGAGATCTCTGTTAAAGCTTTTCCTAAGAATTCAAGACAAGACCACGTGCCAAGCACGTGAGACCTGTTGTACGAAGATCCTCAAGATCAAAGTAATGGGCGTCCCACGATGTTTACTTTACAGGTGGAATTCCATTTATGGAATGTCAGTCTTTGTCTTGTACTAAGGGGTGCATCCTTCTGCTATATTAAGGAGCACCACCTTAGAGCTCAATGTACAAAAACAGAGCACACACGAAAATAGCAGTCTATATAAACCTTAAGCACATTTTGCACATACCAGTGCGTGTTCTTGGTGTTCTTAAGTAATCAATGAAACAGTTCTTTGAGTAACTTTCTTGTGATACTTTACTTCCTGTTCATTAATTACTTGTGTGTTTACTACCTTGCATGTTCAATCTTTTCTACACGTATTAAGCGCTTTCGCACTCTATTTATTTAATCTGTGTGTAGTAAAAGGTTAAATCAAGTTAAAGAACATCACAACTGGGATCAACAGGAAGCTTCAACCAGAACAGAAACTCTGCTCAAGCTCTTGTTTCTCAACAAGGAATGGGGTTTGACTGTAGTGATCAAGCTGAAGAGGCCATCCAAAATCAAGCTCTCATGGCCGAGGTATCAGATCTCCCAACTGAGGTACTTTCTAATCTCTGTTCTTAAACTTGTATAGACACTGTTAAAAGGTACAGGGATTACAACCAGAGTATGAGTGATGACCTTAAGAGGTTATAAAAGGATAGAAAAGACTATGTGAAAATTGTTGAAAGGTTTGAGGAACAAATTAAAGGGTTTCAAGCCAATGAACTTCAACACACATATGATACAAATTACTGGAAGTGGGAGAAAAATGAGCTAGAAATCCAACTGACAAAGTCTAGAGAGGAGAATGAAAAGTTGAGAGGAGAGCTAACCAAGGTTAAGCTAGATGTGGAAAAGTTTTCATATGCTTCTAAAGCCATGGATACAATTTTAAAGGTACAAATTCATAATAAGCTTAAACCAGGAATTGGGTATAATACCACACCACCACCATACAACAACAACTACATCCCTCCTAAATCAGACTTGCTAGAGACCAAGGATAGGAATGACTTGCATGAGGGAGCCACTAAGATAGATCCTTTAGATGAAGTACTTGTTGAGGACAAGACTGAGAAAGAAGCTGGTAAGAGTAAGGATAGTACTGTGAATGGTGAGATTCCCTTAGAAAATAACATTCTTACCAATGAGGGTGGTGGAAGGGATTGGGTCAAATCTGATGGTGTAGAGAAGACTGAGGGAAAGTCTAAAAAGGTCCATTACAAGCAGACTACAGTTGTGAATCCTGTTCCTTGCAAACAGTGTGCAGGTAATAAATCTGAGCCCCTAAAACATGATAAAAGGAAGGGAAATCAAAGAAATTGGAATAATCAGTGGGCTCAGAAACAAGGAGTTGATCTGAGTAGAATCATTAGACCAAAACCTTGTTTCATATGTGGCAAAATGAACCATCTTGCCAAGCACTGTTATTTTAATCCTATTAACCAAAGGATAAATTTTCAAAGATCTGTGCAAAAACCCTTTGGTTATAGGAAGGTTGAAAGGAACCATGTGGCTAAGAAATCTGTTAAATCCAAAAGCCACATGAAGAAAAAGACTGTAAAAGAGAGTGTCAAGATGTGGGTTCCCAAAAGCACTAAAACTGTTAGTACTGCTACCACAAATAGTGTTGCTGACAAAGATAGTGTTGCCAGAAGCAATACTGTTGCTATCAATGTTAGTGTTGTTGAGAGTATTAGTACTTCTAAAACTAACATTGTTAGTACTTCTTCAGATGTTAATTCTGCTAACTCTGTTAGTGCTTCTAACAAGGTTAGTACTGCTAAACCTGTTAGTGCTGCTAACTCTGTTAGTACTTCTAAAATTAGTACTACTTCTAGTATTTGTGCTTCTAGACCAATAATCTTGAAAAAGTACTCCAGTAAAGAGTATTCTAATTTTAAAAATCTCATCAAAAAGGAGTGCAAGTACTTTGATGAGAAAGGGAGGCCCAAGACCACTTTGCATTGGGTTCCCAGTCAATACTAATTGATTTATCTTATGTGCAGGGCAACCAACAGCTCAAGGGAAAGATCATCTGGCATGTTGATAGTGGTTGCTCTAGGCACATGACAGGGAACATGGCTTGCCTCAAGAATTTCAAGAAAATTGATGGAGGACATGTTGCCTTTGGTAATACTCCAGATGGAGGTAAGATTAGTGGGAAGGGTGATGTAACAAAAGGTAAGATGACCTTTGAAGATGTTTACTATGTTGAGCAGTTAAGGTACAACCTGTTAAGTGTATCACAGGTTTGTGACAAAAAGCATAGTATATTATTCACTGACTCAGAATGCATTATTCTTGCTCCTGGATTCAAGGTACTTGATGAAAAGATGATACTACTAAGAACTCCTAGAAAGGATAATGTCTATTGCTTGGATATGGAAAATGTTTCAAATGATTCATCCCTAAACTGTCTTGTTTCAAAAGCCTCTTTGGATGAATCATCACTTTGGCACAGAAGGATGTGTCACATGAACTTTAAAACAATGAATAAACTTGTTAAAAACAACCTTGTAAGAGGTCTGCCTTCAAAAGTCTTTTCATGTGATGATCATTGTGTTGCTTGTCTCAAAGGCAAACAACACAAAACTTCTCATAAGTCCAAAGAGTTGAACACAATTTCTTCTTCTCTTCAGTTGTTGCATATGGATCTGTTTGGTCCTACAAATGTCATGAGTATAGGTAAGAAATCATACTGCTTAGTTATTGTTGATGATTACTCTAGATTTACTTGGGTGTATTTTCTAAGGACTAAGGATGAGACAAGTGGACTGATCAAATCCTTTATTCTAAGAATTGAAAACCAAACAAATCAAAAGGTAAAAGTCATTAGGTCAGATAATGGTACTGAATTTAAAAATCTTGACCTAAACACCTTTTGTGAGAAAAAAGGAATTGAGAGGCAATACAGTGCTCCTAGGACTCCACAACAAAATGGTGTTGCTGAGAGAAGGAATAGGACACTGATTGAGGCTGCTAGATCTATGTTAGTTGATTCAAAACTTCCAATTACTTTCTGGGCTGAAGCAGTCAATACTGCTTGCTATGTCCAAAACAGAGTTCTAGTAGTCAAGCCTAAGAACAAGACACCATATGAGCTTTTAAATAAAAGAAAACCATTTATTGGTTTTTTCAAACCTTTTGGGTGTCCTTGTACCATTCTCAATACTAAAACTCACTTAGGAAAGTTTGATAGCAAAGCAGATGATGGTTTTCTTGTTGGTTACTCATCTCAGAGTAAGGCCTACAGAGTGTTTAATTCTTCTTCTAGAATAATTGAGGAAAGTGACAATGTCAAATGCAATGAGAACTCACCAAATCCTATTGGTTCAGGTCCTCAGTGGTTATTTGACATTGATTCACTAACTCTTTGGGTTTCAGTAGTGATGATCATGCAGGATCAAGAAGTAGAGGATCAGGGGATGAACAAATACAAGAAATTATTCCTTAGTCTGTGATCTTTCCCATACCTACAATGGACCCTGTTGAAATTTGTGAAAATGAGACTGTTACTGAACCAATTCAGAGTGAAGAAGAAAGAAGAGATGAGGAGAATCCAGAGCATGAAGAGCCAGAAGTAGCTAATGAGATCCCCTCAGCTGACTTAAATGACTCCAATTTAGATGAGGGAATTAATGAAGAACCTAGTCATCAGACAAGAACTTATAAGAATCATACTCCTGAGCTGGTAATAGGAGAGACATCACTTCTCCTATGATGACTAGGAATCAAAGCAGACTTCAAGATTTGCAGGATCAGCATCATACAGTACTCTCTTGCTTTCTATCTCAGATTGAGCCTAAGAAGGCTTATGATGCAATGAAAGATTCAAGTTGGATAGAAGCCATGCAAGAAGAGTTGCTACAATTTAAATTGCAAGATGTTTGGGACTTGGTGGACCTTCCAAAAGGTCATAGAGCAATTGGCACCAAGTGGATTTTCAGAAATAAAAAGTATGAGAGAGGAATAGTAATCAGGAACAAAGCAAGGCTAGTGGCACAAGGGTACACTCAGGAAGAAGGCATAGACTATGAGGAAGTTTTTTCTCCAGTTGCACGGGTAGAGGCAATTAGGCTGTTTCTAGCCTATGCCTTATATATGAAGTTCAAGGTATATCAGATGGATGTGAAGAGTGCCTTTCTATATGGAACAATTGATGAAGAAGTATATGTCTGTCAGCCCCCTGGATTTGAAAATCCAACATATCCTGACAGAGTATACAAACTTAAGAAAGCACTCTATGGTCTACATCAAGCCCCAAGAGCATGGTATGATACTCTGTCTACCTATCTCTTGGAAAATGGGTTTGAAAGGGGAATCATTGACAAGACCCTTTTCATTAAAAGAAGTAAGAAGGACATCCTACTTGTTCAGATCTATGTGGATGACATCATATTTGGATCCACAAAAGATCAGATGTGTAGAGACTTTGAAGAGTTGATGCACAAGAGCTTCAAAATGAGTTCAATGGGTGAACTCACTTTCTTCCTTGGGCTTCAAGTGAAACAGCAGAAAGATGGGATTTTCATAAGCCAATCAAAGTATGTGAAAGACATCCTAGATAAGTATGGTTTATCAGACTCAAAGCCAGCAAGCACACCAATGGAAACACACAAACAGATCACTGCTGATCTCGAGGGGGAGGATGTTGATGTCCATCTTTATAGATCAATGATTGGATCTCTCATGTATCTCACAGCCTCAAGACCAGATATCATGTTTCCAGTGTGTGTGTGTGCCAGATTCCAAGTCAAGCCAAAGCAGTCACATCTTCAATCAGTTAAGAGGATTTTCAGATACTTAAGAGGGCAACCTAGATTAGGTCTTTGGTATCCTTATGAATCTACTTTTGACTTGATTGCATATTCAGACAGTGACTTGGGTGGTGCTAATATGGATAGAAATTCTACTTCATGAGGATGTCAGCTTTTGGGTGCAAGGCTAGTATCTTGGCAGTGTAAGAAGCAAACCACTGTGTCCTTATCCACAACAGAAGCTGAGTACATTGTTGTTGCAAGTTGCTGCTCTCAGGTTCTATGGATTCAGAATCAAATGCTGGACTATGGGGTAACCTTTCTTCACACTCCAATCTTCATTGACAATAGCAGTGCTATTAGCATTGTTAACAATCCAGTCAAGCACTCCAAAACAAAGCACATTGAAATCAGGTATCACTTTATTAGAGACTGCAACGAAAAGAAGCTTATTCAAGTTGCTAAAGTTCATACTGATAACCAATTTGTTGATCCATTTACTAAAGCTTTTGATGTGGGTAGATTCACTTTCTTGGTCACAAGTGTGGGCATGATCAACTCTGAATGAGCTCATGTTTAAAAAGTGTTTGTATACCTGTTATTTGTTTATTTCTTTGGTGCTCCTAATCATCTTTCTCAGGAAGTTTATTCCCTTGCTCTGACTAACACAAGCTTCAACAGTGCAAGTATAGTTACTACTGCCATTGCAGTTTTAATGCTGCCAGTGCAAAGTTAATACTGCTCTCAGTTAATACTGCTCTCAGTTAATACTGCTCTCAGATAATACTGCTCTCAGTTAATACTGCCAGTGGGTTAGTACTGCTTTAACTAAAATTAGAGTTAATACTGCTTCTTTCCGAAATTCAATAAATACCCTCTTTGCCCGCCAAAAAGCTCACAACGACTCTTTGAATACTATTCGACTTCTCTCTAACTCTTTTCTCTCAAGCAACCATTGTGTTTCAGTCAAGAATCCTCAAGCCTGGTGGCATCCATGGCGTTTATTGATGAACACAATGAGATCGCAATGCTTCAAAAGCCTCAGCAGGCTGTTGGATTTCATCAAATAGTTGATTTTCTCAAGTCCAGTCACATAGCTCATGCTTTTACAATGTCACAACCAATTTACATCGAGCACTAGAAGCAATTTTGGGCAAATGCCACCACTGTTACTGAAAACGGTGTGCAGTGTATCAAGACAAGGGTGTGTGACAAACCCTTGACAGTCTTTGAAGAGGTCCTTCGCATCTGTCTACGACTAGACGATGCCTCAGGTATTACCTCTATCTCTAATGAGGATTTGTTTTCCAATCTCACAAGAATGGGGTATGAAGGCCAACTGGTGTTTTCAAATTTTACAAAGCTAACTTTTCTTCCCAATGGAGTTTCTTTGTTCATACTCTTATGCATTGTATTTCTCGAAAAACTACTGGATGGAGTCAGTTCAGTAGTACCATTGCTTATGCTTTGGTCTGTTTGTCCACTGTCAGAAAGTACAATTTCTTACGAATGATTTTCAATGACCTTGTGTCAAACTTGGAGAATAAAAAGAGTTTCTATATGTATCCAAGATTTGTCCAGGCAGTTATCACCTCTGAATTGACGGATATACCTCAGTTTAATGAAGTATATGTACCTAAAATCCCTAAGGGAAAGGTCTTTTCAAATATGAAAAAATCTGCCAAGGACTCGGAAGGAGTTGACACCCCCATTGTTCTCTACAATGATAGTGGTATCCCACAACCAAGAAGGTATGGCATCAGGGTCAAGGCCCTCACTAGACCATCCCTCTGATAGCCAAACCCAACCTTCAATCACTATATCACTCCCTCAGTCCCTTGTTCATAAGCCAACCCCAGTTATTTCCAAAACTTATACTAAGAGAAAGGTATACAAGGCTCCTTCCCTTGTTGTACCTCCTACAAACCCAGAACCTCAAAGCCCTCTAATGGAGCATTCTCCATTAGAGAATATCCATAGGGAAATCACTGGGGTGTCTCCCAACCCCAAGGAGGTGCTCACTAAGGAGATGCATGAGCATGTGGGTGAGAAGGCTGCCACTACTCCTGCTAGCACAGAGGAGGCCAGTGGTAACATCACTAAAACCTTCCCCATGGCAACTTTGGGTGAGCAATCATCCAAAGGTCCCAGGTGCCAAGAAACCAAGGGGGTGGAGGGTGCTTCTGCTAGGCAAAAGCCCTCTACTACTAAAAGATCCAAGGATCCTCCAAGGGTGGTAAACACACCCAAAGGAGGTAAGGACAGATATAACTACAATGAATTGATGGAAACTATGGAAAACATTAATCTAGATGTCATCAAGCAAGGCTCAGATATAGAGGAGATGAAATTGGTAATTCTGTCTCAACAAGTGCAGATTACCAAATTGAAGAAGCTGGTGATGAAGTTGGTGCAGAAAAAGAAAAGAAAGCAGTTTGTTTTGAAGAAAAGGGAAGATGCTTTCAACAAGGGGGAGAATAAAGATGAAGGGGAGAAACACAGTCCCATTGGCATGGAAACTCAGTTTGAGGGGGAGCTGAATACAGAAAAAGAAAGTACAGAAGCAGAAAGTTCAAAAGCAGCAGAAACTGTTAAACTAGCAGCAGAAAAGGCACAAGCAGCAGTAACAGAGTCAACAGCAGTAACAGGGCTATCAGTTGAAGAGATAGAAATTGCAGAAACCTTGGTCAAAGCAAAGAATGATACTCCCAAAGCCACTCAAAAGGCTAAGGGAGTAATAATCAAAGAAGGAGGTTCAGAAAAGAAAGAAAAATAGATCAGTATGGAGGATGCAAAGAAGAAGGGAAAGGAGAAGATGGTTGAATCTGAGCAACCTTTAAAGAAAAAGAATCAGATAGAGTTAGATGAAGAAGTGGCCAAACAGCTTCAAGAAGAGTTGGCAAAGGAAGAAGAAATACAATCTGCCAAAGACAGAGAGCTTGCACTAGATATGGCCAAAAAGCTCAATGAAGAATATCAAAAGAATTTGAAGGATGCAGGTGCTGCCAAGATAGTTACAAAGAAGGCTTCTAGGCAAAGGCTGGCATTAAAGCAAAGACAAAGACAACCATCAAAGACCTTCCTGGCCAATCAAGAAAGGAGGAAGATGATAAACTTCTTGAAAGGAGCACTTGGAGTTCCTAAAGGAATGTTTACTAACATGGCCTATGGTAGGATAGAGGAGTTGTATTCAAAGGAGATGGCAAAGCTTCAAGGGAATTCCACTCAAAGGGAAGAAGCTGAAAGGAGGATGAAAGAGAGGCATGATCTTAATATCCAACAACCCTTCCCTGAGAGTGAGGAAACCACTCCTTCAAAAGAAAAGGCTGAAGAAAAGAAGGAAGAACCTGTTGCTGTGGAAGTCAAATCTGCAAAGAGAGTGAAAACTCTAGCTTCCAAGAAACAGTCCAAAAAGCCAAGGGTTGAAGAATCAGAAAAAGAGGCAGAACCATCTGTTGCAAGTCAAAGTGCACAACAATCAAGTCAGTCTAATGTGCAGTTTGAACTCTACATGACTGTAACAGATAGTGAGCCAGTGAAGGAAGATCCCATTTCAGTCCAAGCCCCTGAAATCATCCACTGGGATATTCTTGAAGATCAAGGCAATGAATATTTCAGAATCAAAAGAATGGGTGATCACTTTGAAGTCTACTCTACTTGGGGGAAGATAGTCAGATGTTGTTCCAGGTCAGACTTGGAAAAATTATTTAAAGTGGGAATGAATCTGTATGGGGATGTGCTGAAGACTCCAGGGATGAACATCAAGAAACTAGCAATGGAGTATTTATGCATGATGTTCAGTCTAGATCTTGTCAAGCATGTCATCAAAGATGTATTCAAGTCTGTGGACAACTGGATGCTAATAGAAAGGTGTGGAGTGTATATCTTGACCATAGATAAAATCTTTCATGAATATTATCTGGTGGATAAGATATATGACCACAGCCTAGCCAAGCTTCATGGGATGCTGAAAGCCAAATTAATTTGTCCTCAAGGCTCAGAAATGGCAAAGATTGTGGTTAGCAAGATAATCAATCAAAGTCTGGGACTGGATCCAAATTTGGACAATTGAACTGAAGTGTTGAAAGCATCATGAAGACCACATCTGAAGAACTTGACTTCTTTTCTCTAAAAGTCAAGTTAGGGGGAGATTGTTGGGAACTGAAGATTTGTCTAAGTGATTACTACTGCCAGACTATCAAGATTACTACTGCTAGTAGAATTAATACTGCTTGAAAAGTTAGTGCTGCTACTTGAATAGTTAGTACTGCTTGGAGAGTTAGTACTGCTAGTAGAATTAATACTGCTCAGAGTGTTAATGCTGCTATGACTTAATACTGCTTATGTGATAATCATGGTAAGCTGAGTAGATCAAAATTTGAAGATAATCATGGAAGGTTGAAGATAATTATGGAAGAATATAATGAAGATCTTTTTATGTTTTGAAATTATCTTTTATTTTCAGTATATGTATAGATTTATTCAGAATAGTTAGCAGTGAGAGCAATTCTAAGTTTCTGTTAGAGAGAATTAACCTCAAGGTTTACAACCCTAGTTCTAGAGAAGTAGAATTCGTCTTGGTGAGCATGTTCATCAAGATTGAGGTTTTGTGTGAAAGCTTGTAACTTTAATCATTCAATAAAGTTTACAAGTTGTGATTTCTACTTTACTGTTACATTGATATTTGAATATTAAAGTGTTTTTCTGCAACTTCTTTAATATTGTTTCTGAGTTTCATTATTCTTGTTAAGAATCAGATCCTGACAATCCCATATCTTATTTTTCCCTTAAAATACGGATTTCTGTATTAACTTGAAACGATACATTTTCGAAATCGGGGTGTTACAGAGGGCTTCAAAGGAATACGTATTAAATGAAATCAACATCCTTCCCCCCGACCGTGAGATTGCCTTTGGCAAAGTCGCGAGTCACACTCACTCAATATATACCGAAACCTAGGGACTTCCCGCGATATTGCCACGGCGAGAGTGACATGGTCACAATTATCGGGCATAATCGCCCTGATTGTACCGTAGGTCTAATGCTCCCCACAACAGTGCCATGGTGAGAGTGACACTGTCACAATCACTGGGCATTGTCGCCCCCATCGTACTCGCGGCTGATTTTTGGTCTAAAATCCATGCAAAGGTGGTTCGATGAACATGATTTCATAAATTCTCGATATACAAACATAACAAAGATTAACACAAGGGATTAGAGGCTAAAATATCGGATAATCACTTACCGAAAGTTACGGGTGTTACAATCCTCCCCAACTTGGAAACGATCTCGTCCTCGAAATCTTGGCTCAAGCAAAAAGGTTCGAATATCTCCTCTTCATATCTTCCTCCGCTTCCCACGTCACGTTGGCTCCACGATGATGCTTCCATTTCACCTTCACCATTATGATATCCTTGTGGCGAAGCTTCTTTGACTTTCGATCCAAGATAGCATCGGGTTCCTCTACGCAACGGTTTCCCTCATCGACTCGGATTTCCGAGAGGGGTATCACGCTCTCCTCCTCGGCCAAGCACTTGAGTAGGTAACACACATGAAAGGTGTGATGTATTTCGGCCATTTCGGGTGGTAATTCCAACTTGTAGGCTTGAAGTACCACCCTTGCCAAAATGGTAAACGTTCCTAGAAATCGGGGACTCGGCTTCCCGCGCTTTCCAAACCTTATGATGCCTTTCCAAAGGGACACCTTCAACATAACACGGTCGCCCACTTCGAATTCTATCTGTCTCCGCTTCTTGTCGGCGTAACTCTTTTTTGGTCCTGAGCCGCCTTCAACCGCTCACGGATACCCTTCACTTTTTCGGCGGTCTCTTGGAATATCTCGGGACCGGAAAATTGCTTCTTTCTGGCCTCGAGCCAACATACCGGAGTCCTACATTTTCGCCCGTACAACGCCTCGAACAGTGCCATCCCGATACTGGAGTGATAGATATTGTTGTACTCTAACTCCACCAAAGGTAGGTGAGAATCCCAACTACCACCAAAATCGATAACACACGATCTCAACATGTCTTCCAACGTCTGAATCGTCCTTTCACTTTGGCCATCAGTTTGGGGATGATAGGTCGTGCTTAATTTTACTCCCGTACCCAATTCCTTCTGCAACCCATCCCAGAAAGTTGGAAGTGAAACAACTGTCTCGGTCGGATATGATTGAGAATGGTACCCCATGCCTCGATATGACTTCATCGATGTACAACTTGGTAAGTTTATCCATAGTCAATGTCTCACGCATTGCCAAAAAGTGGGCACTTTTTGTCAATCGGTCCACTATTACCCAAATTGTGTCGCGCCCTCTAAGTGTCTTTGGCAACTTCGTCACGAAATCCATCATGATGTGCTCCCATTTCCACTTCGGAATCTCTAAGGATTGGAGACTGTCGTAGGGTCGTTGATGTTCTGCTTTCACTTGCAAGCATGTCATGCACCTTTCCACAGAGCTTGCCACGTTCAATTTCATAACGGGCCACCAATATGTCAATTTCAAATCTCGATACATCTTGGTGCTTCCCAGTTGAATGGAGTATTTAGAGTTATGCGTATCTTCTAGGAGTAATTCCCGGTTTCCTCCAGTCTTGGGCACCCAAATACGGCCTTGGTATAATTTCAACCCCCGACCGTCTTCGGTCAATAGTGATTGTTGCTTCACCATCACTTTTCCTTTAAGGTTCCCATCACGCAAGGCCTCTCTTTGAGCTGACTTTATTCGATCAATTAAATTGGACATCACATCTATTCTTGAGAGCATGGCTTGAATACCACCACTATATTCCTTCCAGCTCAAAGCGTCCGCCACTACATTCGCTTTTCCTGGATGGTAGAGTAGCTCACAATCATAGTCTTTTAGTAGCTCCAACCAACGTCGTTGTCTCATATTCAACTCCTTCTGATCAAATACATACTACAAGCTTTTGTTGTCCGTGAACAAGGTGCACTTGATGACGTGTAAGTAGTGTCGCCATAGCATTAAAGCGAATACCACGACCGCCAATTCCATGTCATGGGTTGGATAATTCTTCTCGTGCTCCTTGAGTTGTCTTGACGCATAGGCGATCACTTTGCCTCGTTGCATCAACACATAACCCGAGCCCATCTTGGATGCGTCACTGTAGACCACGAAATCCTCGGATCCTTCGGGTAAGGAAAAAATCGGAGCCTCACACAACTTCTTTTGAAGTATCCGAAAAGCTTTCTCTTGAGCTTCCCCCCACAGAACTTCACATTCTTGCGGGTTAAGGCCATCAAAGATGAAGTAATCTTTGAGAAGTCCTGGATGAACCTCCGGTAGTAACCCGCTAGACCCAAAAAGCTTCGAATCTCAGACGGGCTCTTGGGTGGTTCCCAATTCATCATCGCCTCGATTTTGGATAGGTCCACCTTCACTCCATCGCGGTTGACTACATGACCCAAGAATTGGACTTCTTCGAGCCAAAAGTCGCACTTGGAGAATTTCGCATACAACTTCTCCCACCTCAAAACTTCCAGAACTTTTCAGAGGTGTTGCTCATGATGTGCCTCGTCCTTGGAATAGACGAGTATATCATCAATGAACACGATTATAGACCGGTCGAGGTACGGTCAATATACTCGATTCATCAAGTCCATGAACACCGCCGATGCATTCGTCAAACTGAATGGCATCACAAGAAACTCGTAATGGCCATAACGCGTTCTAAAAGAAATATTCCCCACATCTTTGTCTCTCACCTTCACTTGGTGATATCTAGAACGAAGGTCAATCTTCGAGAAACACCCCGCCCCTTGAAGTTGATCGAACAGGTCGCCGATTCTCGGGAGTGGGTATTTGTTCTTCACGGTTACCTTGTTCAGTTCCCGGTAATCTATGCACATTCGCATCGTGCCATCCTTCTTCTTCACGAATAGGACCGGAGCTCCCCAAGGTGACGAGCTCGGCCTCACAAAACCCTTTTCTAAGAGTTCTTATAATTGGGACATCATCTCCGAGGGCGCTAAGCGGCAAGGCGCTCTAGTGATCGGTGCAGCCCCCAAAACTAAGTCTATTCGGAATTCGACTTGCCGATCGGGTGGCAAACCGGGTAATTCGTCGGGAAACACATCTGAAAATTCGTGAACAACATTGACGTACTCAAGCTTATTCTTTTCCAAATTGGCATCCACAACATATGCCAAGTAGGATGTACACCCTTACACCAAACACTTGCGTGCTTTGGCCATAGAGATGACTACTACTTCTCCTTTCCTTCTCTCCCCGTACACCAACACCGCTTGACCACCCTCCAACGGAATACGGATCAACTTTTTAGAGCAAAGAATCTCCACATGGTTCTCTTCCAACCAATCCATTCCAACGATTAAGTCAAATCCACCAATAGACATTGGAAAGAGTTTTATCGAAAATTTCTTCCCTTCGATCTCCAATACACAATTGTCATAGACTTGGCTAACCATGACTCGACTACCATTAGCTATTTCCCCTACTAGAGCATCCTCTAATGTACTAGCAGTCATAGGCAATCTTGATAGGAAGGGCATAGATACGAAAGAATAACTTGCACCAGAACTGAAAAGAACATGTACAGGTACGAAGTTAACAAGGAACGTACCCGACACCACATCAGTCGACGCCTTAGCCTCCTCAGCTGTCATCTGGAAGGCTCTTCCCAGCGCTCTTGGTGCACTCTCTCTTTTCCCTGCATTTCCTCCCGACTTGAGTTTCGGGCACTTATTGCGGAAATGGCCCGGTTCTCGACATTCAAAGCAAACCGGTCCTCTGACCAGGCAATCTTTTTGTGCGTGGCCAAGCTTGACACACTTGTAACAAAAGTCAGGCTTCGAGTGGCATGGGCCCAAATGCTTGCTCTTTCACTTCGGGCACCACCTAGCCTCCCTCCTCGAATAGATACTTCGGTTGTTGTTGAAAGGTCTTGGTTGCTTAAAGGACCCGGATTTACTTTCCCACTTTCTCTTCTCCAACAGCACAACCTCTTCTTCCTTCTTACGGGCATACACGTCTTCCATTTTTTTTGAATATGTAAATTATAAAACACATTTTTGTTAAAGTAAACATTAATTAATTCAAGATGTTGTAAACATAAGAATGGAAAATTGTGTCAAAATAACTAAAGAGTAAACTTCACTTTTGGTTCCTAACGTTTGTCATTTTTAACGGATAGTGTCCCTAGACTATCGAAACTTGGATTTGGTCCCTCACGTTTGTCATTTTACTTTGGTTTTGGTCCCTCCTCCTCACGCCCGTTAACTTTTTCCGTTAAGTCTAATTTAATGAGGGGTATTTTAGTCATTTTACATAATTTATTTCTATTAAAATTAAAGAAACATATTAAATATTATAAGTTTAAAATAAATACAAAAACAAGAAAAAGAAAAACCAACCCAGATTAAGATTCATAACCACCATCACCCACCTTCATCTTCTCCAGCCAAACCCTTTGTTTGGTCATCTTCTTCGGCAACATAATACACACCCACACCAAAAACTCAAAACAAACCCAAATTGATACACATACACATAATATATATAATCAAACACAAAATCAGTATCTCAAATACATTAGATATATATCAAGAACATCAACAACAAAACCCTAAATCAAACTACCAAAATCAAAACCCTAAAACTTAAACCCCTAAATCAATATCCAAAATCAAATAAAACCTAAACTAAACTTACCCCTGAATGAAACAAAAGCCAAAACCAAAATCTTGATGGAGGAGGACCCAGATCAAAGAAACCAATAATCGAAATCTTCATATTCAAAAACCTAAAACCAAAACCCAAATCGTCATGTTCATCTCCATCTCCTCATGTTTGCAACTCGATGTAAAGGCAGTAGATGAAGATGAGAAGGTCTCTATAGAAGCAGATTTGAATCTGAAGCAGACCCAGAAGCAGATATGAACCACCAACACCAACTCGATTATTGTTGAAAAATCCCTCCCCCTTTCCTCGTCGGTGACCAGAACCACATTCCCCTCTGGTCTTGTTGTTGTCATCGAACTGAACTAGAAAACTTCTCCCCAAGTTTCTTCGTCGGTCACGAATTGAACCAGAAACCCTATCCCTTTGTGTCCCCGTCAATATCACAAACAAAACCAGAACGCCCCTCTCCCTTCTCCCTGCTTCTCCATCAACGTCGATAATAGAACCATAAACCCTTTCCCTTGTATCCCTCTCGGTGTTACAAACTAGGATTTTGCACGAGACTACGGATTTGATATGATTATGAAAATGTGAATGGATGAATGCTTATTAAGATGGGAGTGGAAAAAATGTTAGGGCTATGGCATATTCAAAGAAAGGGTGTAACAATAACAACAAAGCTGAAAATTCTTTGTTGTATGTAAAATGACTAAAATGGGGGTGTTTAAATGAGTTTTGATGGGGGTGTTTGGGTGAGTTTTAATTTGTAAGTGAAAGTTTTCTAAATTTTAATAGGAAATAAAAAATATATTGACAATGACGATAATACCCCTCATTTAGTTGGAGTTACCGGAAAAAGTTAACGACCGTTAGTGGGAGGGACCAAAATTGAAGTGAAATGACAAACGTGAGGGACCACACCGAGTTTCGATAGTTTAGGGACGATATCCATTGAAAATGGCAAATGTTAGGGATCAAAAGTTTTCTAAATTTTAATAGGAAATAAAAAATATATTGACAATGACGATAATACCCCTCATTTAGTTGGAGTTGCCGGAAAAAGTTAACGACCGTTAGTGGGAGGGACCAAAATTGAAGTGAAATGACAAACGTGAGGGACCACACCGAGTTTCGATAGTTTAGGGACGATATCCATTGAAAATGGCAAATGTCAGGGATCAAAAGTGAACTTTACTATATGTTTTATTTTGGCCTATGGATCTTTTTTTTATGTAGCAACAATATCACATTTTTTAGATTATATAACCCCAAAACAAATATTTAATAAATAAACCCATATTTTTCTATAAATTGGGGTTTTTGACACATGGTTATTATTATGTGATTTTAATTTTTAACTCTCTAAGTTTTATATGCCTACATCAAATGTTATAAATCCGTATGATATCATATGTTTATGATATTGTTAGCAAAGAGTACATGAATATGTAGGGCCTCACACAAAAAATATGTATGTTTCAATATAATAATTAGATACTTATAAATCCGTATGATATCATATGTATGATATTGATAATTTATTATTATTCTAGTAGAATAATGAAATATGTGTAAAAAACTACAAAGTTTTATATGTAAATGTATCTACATATAATTTTATTAAAATAATAAAATTAAATAAAACCTTTTTTTTAAAAGATTGGGCTTGGCAGGCCATAAAAAGAATGGACTAAAGGATTAAGGTAAGCCTGACCAATTTAGGGTTTATCTCTAATCTGGAATACACGAAACGGTGAGCATCGAAAGCGGGTACCCGTCTTTGGAACCGGGACCGTTTTGAAACTGTCGGTTTCGGAACCGGAACCGATATGATTGGTTCCGGTTCCGGTTCCTAAAATATGAAACTGATCGGGACCGGTTCCGATTCCGGTTCTCATTTTTTTGAAATCGTTAACCGCTGTAGCCGAGACCTGTTCCAGGACCGGGTACCCGGTCCCGTTGGGTATCTAGAACCGGAACCGACGGGTACACGCTATTTTTTAATAAAATATATTTTATTTTTTATCAAATTTTAATAAAGTACCTTTTAGGGAAACACCGTTTGTAGTATTTATTAACATCAACTAATTTTAATGACGTGAAGTGTTTTGGAAGTACCGTTTGTAGTATTTATTTGTTTTGGAAATACCGTTTGTAATATTTATTTGTTTTCTAAGAATCAATTGTAGTATTTATTAGTTTTTACTTTTTAACGTATTAGTTTTCCCGTTTGTGGTATTTGTTGACCTTGGGACTTTGTAATATATCAATATTTATTTTTTTACAATATGAATGATATAAAAAAATTAAAAAATTAGACAGCGGGTACCCGGTACCGGAACCGAAACTGGCGGTTCCAGGATCGGTTCCTAAATATAAAGATTCAGTATAACCGGTTCGGTCCAGTTCTTGGAATTTTGGGCGGGTACCCGCCTTTGCTCACCCCTAGATACACCTATAACTATAAGACTAAACATGATCCTAAGAGATCTAAAATTTTGGTTTCTTTATAACGGAAAGAAACATCAGTGGTTATGTTAATCACACATAGTAGTTTAGTGTGAATCAGAGCTAGCACTCTCAGGGCACTTGCCTTCCTTCCAACCATATACGTAATTGGAGCGAGCACTCTCTGGGCTCCGGTGAATGGGAAAGGCTCTAGTATTGCTGCAGTCAATGCTTGACTGTTTGAGTTGTTCCGAGCAGATGAACGAGATTTCCAATTAGCGGGTTTACCATTGATTTTCCAGCAATTTTCCTCGTCATGACCAACTTTGTTGCAGTGGAACACCAGGGACGCTCACTATGATTTCCGCGACTGTCCATACCATTAATGGGGAGCCGGGCAACAAGAGCAGATTGTTCAGTAGGAACCGGTGATCCTAACATTACCCTCTTTAATTTCGACTTTCTTCCCTACGAATTTCTGAAAAAGCTTCACGGATGGGAAGAGGATTTTTTACCCAAGAGGCGACCATGGACCTCATCAAGATCTCAATTAAGGCCGCGAAGGAAGTCAAAAAATCTCTCTTGATCAAGCATTTTTTTTGATAAATAGAAGCATCAGCAGAGCATTTCCATTGAGGAGTAGGGAAAACGTCAATCTCTTGCCAAAGATTCTAAAGAACACCATAATATTGAGTTATCATAAGAGAATTTTGTCGGTCATGAAGTTTGGATTTGAGTTTGGTAGACACAATCTTGTTATGTTAATTTGTTTAATTTTTGTTATTTTTAAGTAGTGATCCATTTATTAAATTGTAAAAGTTTAATAGTTGTGGTATAATATTTGATCGAATACAATTTTGAAAATTTAATTTTGTTATTTAATATGTATTTTATATATGTGATACATTAATGTATAGGAAAATAAATATAAAATTTATATTTTAAAACAATCAAATATTAGGACGGATCAGTGATGGAATGATGAGGTCTGTCGCAATTTCGTCGCTAATACCAGCCCTCACTAATCCGTTGCTAATACAAGCCCTCGCTAATCTGTTACTAATCTGTCGCTAATACCGGCCCTTGTCGCTAATACCGGCCCTCGCTAATCCATTTTTACACGGTTGTAAGTTAAAACCTTTTAAAAATTTGTGACCTTTTTAAACGGTTTTTATTAGCAACCGTGTAAAAAGAGGTGACCTTTTACTCAGTTTTGCCAAGCAATCGTGTAAAAAGACCTATCTTTTTACACGGTTTTGCCTAACGACCGTGTAAAATTGAGACATTTTTATACGGTTTTGCCTAACGACCGTGTAAAATTGAGACATTTTTACACGATTTTATCTAACAACCGTGTAAAATTGAGATATTTTACACGGTTTTCGTCACCTTTTTACACAGTCTTGGAACCGTGTAAAAAAAGGGACATTTTTACATGGTTTCAAAACCGTGTAAAAAGGTCTCGCACTTTCTTACACGGTGGAGTTTTACACGGTTCTAAAACCGTGTACAAAGCGCTTTATAACCGTGTAAAAAACGCTTTTGTGTAGTAGTGGAAGTGAAAGAAGCAGGTAAGCATATTAGCCCAAGCAGTGGTTGGTTTGGAAAGACATGTACTGTTGTTAGGTATATATGAAAGTTGGAGAGGTTGACAATTAAGATATTTATCATAGGATATAAGAGCAAAGTGAAAAAGTATCAGAAAAAAGATCTATTAAAAGACAACCCTCCATATCATAGGAAGGGGTATTTTATTATTACACCCAATCAATTAATTGGATTACATATACATATACATATACTAATAGAAATTAATTACTCTAAGATAGGAGGAAAATTATACCAATCATTTCTGTGACTAAATGTCCAAATGAATTATGAGCATCGACCCCAGTAGACAGTAATATATCACCAACACTGTAGGCTTAAAATTAGTCATCAGCAAGAAACCTAACTACATTGAAACTCATGAAGCTTCAGATGCATAGTAAAAAAATCATATGCTAAAAATCACTAAATTGCTTATCCATCAATACCACAACAATATATTAATCCATCAATAGCACAACAGTATGTTAATCCTTGCCTTTGACAGTTGATTAATTAAAGAATCACAAACTTCACTATCAAATTAGTGTGTAGAGTTTGTAAACATATATAGATGAAGACAAGTTGTATGTGTATGTACACTGTATCATGGAGAAAGTGAACACAAGTTGTATGTGTAGGTACACTGTATATGGAGAAAGAACTGTTACCATATCAAGATTCCCCAGCAAATATTGATCTCTTGGTAACCTTGGACTTGATATTCCCCTGCATACACATCAAGAAAGCCAGATCGATGGTTAGCAAGGGTTACTAGTGTAATTGTACTCTATCTTGTAATTGTACCTACAAAGAGTAATATCAGCAGTTATGTATTCTTCATCAGGAAATTCTAGTTAAAAGTTTCCTTTTCTACTATGTTACTGTCGTAGTGAGGTAGTGTGATACTTGTCTGCTTCTATATGCACCCAAAGCTATAAAGATCCTACTAAATAAGGTTACCTCCAACCTCTTCTATCACCAAACTAAGATATCCCACTTGTCTGTTCTTCTAGAGAATAATTTTTTAGAACAAGATTTACATCGATAAACTACTTATCCGATTAATACAATTAAATCTGCAAACAAACTTCAAACTCTTGCAAATATTTGGAACAAAAGATCTATATTGGTAACCTTGGACTCGACAAATTGGGAGTTAAGTGTTGAGGTTGAAGGAGGAGACAAACAATGAAGTGACTGTGCTTGAATTTCCCCTCCATACATCAAGAAAGTCAAAAAGTCAGCAAGGTTTATTGAAAATGCAGTCTATTTTGTAATAAGTAATAATAACTAATTAATAAGCCTTGAATATGGAACTAGCTAGTAAACTCTCTTTGCTATTTTCCATCCACCAAGAAAACACCACACCTAACTAAGGATAATATCTATAATTAATCTTGCAAGAAGAAAAGCAAGCATCAAATATAAGAAATCAACTGAGTTAGTACCGGTCAGTATTCTAACATTTTGACATATCTGGAGAGTTATGACATTAATTCCTCATACAAACGTCTATAAAGCAACAATTCTCCCGTTTTTATTTGAGTTGAACTTGTTACAAGCATCACAATAACAAGTTTTACTGTTATGGTGTAGAGTGATGTACCGAACAGAAATTAAAATGGAAAGAATTATTTAAATTAAAGCTGCACAACACCAATAAGATATGTGTACATGCTGTAATTAGGTTTCAAAATTGTATAGAAATAATCATATGTAAATTAATTAGCACATGTTAAAAAAATTATTAAATTCGTTACCATTGTGTACTAGACTTCAGCTTTCAAAAATACCATTATAGTTGTATGAAATTCATAATTAAAACGCTACACCATTGTTGCTATCTTCTCGTGATAAAAAGGAGAGACATTCTTATTCTCTTGATAAATTAATTGGTCCACTAGCTGACTATGAATCACTCAAATTTTGGGGAAAATCTTTTTGGTTGATGGATGTTTAGTTTGAAGTAACATAATATTTTTTATGTGTTGTTTTTTTAGATGCTGTTTATTTTTTACAATACCTTATATTGAATGAGTTATGCATGGTATGTGATGTTTGATATAAACACTCCGGTTTGGCAGCACCCATATTATTTTCTGGTCATTGTGGTTTATGATTTCAATGTTGTCATCATCATCGATAGAATATGTTCAAATAATTAATAGAAATTGCTAACATGGAAAGGCCTTCAGGAATTTCTATTGAACAAGATTTACATGAATAAGCTACTTATCCAATCAAGGCATGCATGTAATTAAATCTGCAAATAAACTTCAAACTGCTAATAAGATATCAAGAGTTTCCAGCAAAATATCTCTCAGTAATTAACTCTGGACTCAGCAAGGTTTAATTTACCATTTTCTTTATAGGGAACAAATTTATTAAGGAGGGAGAAACAGTTACAAGAAAACAAGACAACCCTAGTTCTGCAAGGAGCAAAACGTCAGGGAGAAAACAAACAGACCCCAACAAAGACAAAATATACCCTATTTTGCTATTTTAAAACATGGATATATTGCATCCACTAGGAAAACACAACACCTAATTAATAAGGTTAATGTTTGCATGACTGAAAAGAAAAAATCAAACAGTTAGGGGTTGTTTGTTTTTTAAAAAAAATCTCTTAATGACTCTTAAGTCTGAATCGTTCAGACATTTTTACACATCACCTCTTATTAATCATAACTAAATTAAGACTTCAGACTTTAGACCTCTTAAAAAACAAACGGCGCCTTAATTATTACAAGACAGAACTATACATGTTAAGCATCACATATGTTGAGACCAAAACCTTTGATGAGAACAAAATATTGGGTGGTGGTGCATGGTTTTTATTTATATATGCTGATCGATGAGAGGATATAATTAAAGGGTTTTGGAAATGGAAAACAAAGTACCTTGTATATTGCTTTGGTGCCCCACCCCACCAACAACATTCACTTGTTTTGGGGGAAAGCTCTAAACAAAGGATGCCAATCTGATAAAAAAAAAATTTAGATAGAATGTAAAACATAAGTTATAATTTACATCCACTAATAGTAGTTGTTGTAGGAAGAAATTGTTGTTTTAACAACTTATTGATGTTGTCTCTCTCCTTGTGGAAAATCTAATTGTTGGATTGTGTTGATCTCCACTATATATGAGTGTTAGAATATGATGATGATAATTGAAAGAGACGATGATTATGCTGAAGGCTTGATGACTTCGATATATTGATTGAGAGAAAAGTACAATATGATGAAAGTAAAATAGCGGCTTAACTTAAACTAGAAAATACAAGAGAAATATATACACAGACTATATGGCCCACGGGCTTGGGCCTAATACACATATGTACATTAACATCCCCCCTCAAACTCAATCGGGAGAAGAATGAGCCAGATGGAGTTTGGAAACTATATCACGAAACCGTCCTGGTAGATGAGCTTTAGTGAAAATGTCGGCCGGTTGATCAATAGTTGAAATAGGAAGAAGCTGAATAGTCTGACGAGTCACGTGTTGACGAACAAAGTGACAGTCAATTTCAATATGCTTCGTTCGCTCGTGAAAAACGTCATTGTGAGCAATCTGAAGAGCACTATTGTTGTCGCACCACAAAGGGGTTGGAGAATGTTGAGGTGCCCCCATGTCAAAGAGTAGCCAGCGTAACCACACAAGTTCTTGAGTCGTGTCAACTAGTGCTCGATACTCAGCTTCAGTACTGGATCGAGCTGTTAGAGATTGTTTCTTGCTCCTCCAAGAGATGAAAGAGTCTCCAAGAAAGAAACAGTAGCCAGTAGTAGAGCGACGGTCCGTAATGTCACTGTCCCAATCAGCATCAGAAAATCCTCGCAAAGTCAATGAGGATGCGGATGAAAAATGAAGACCGTGAAACATGGTCCCCTTTAAATATCGAAGGATGTGAAGGACAGCAACATAATGATCTGAACAGGGTGCGGACATGAACTGACTGACTGTATGGACAACATAGGAAATGTCAGGTCGAGTCACTGTTAGGTAGACAAGTGACCCCACTAACTGTCGATACAGAGTAGGATCACGTAGAGGAGGTCCAGCATTCGGAGCCAGATGAAGGTTGTGCTCAAGAGGAGTGGATGCAGTTTTGTTGTCAGTAAGCCCAGCTTTTGTCAAGAGATCGGAGGTGTATTTGGCTTGACAAAGATAAATTCCCGACGGATCTGAAATCACCTCAAGACCAAGAAAATAGTGTAAAGAACCAAGATCCTTCATCTCAAAACAGGAGCTGAGAGATGTCTTGAGATGAGCTATGTCAGTAGAGTCACTTCCAATAATAATCATATCATCCACATATAACAGAAGTAAGATTGTGCCAGCCTCAGTGGTCCGAGTAAACAGTCCTGAATCGTAGTTGCTGGGTGCGAAACCCAGAGAGATGACGGTGGAACTGAACTTCTCAAACCAAGCTCGTGGAGCTTACTTGAGTCCATAAAGAGCCTTCCGAAGTCGACAAACATGGCCTTGTGGAAGTCGAACGCCCGGATGAGGTGTCATGTAGACTTCCTCAGATAAGTCACCATTCAAGAAGGCATTCTTAACATCCATCTGAAAAAGAGGCCATTGTTTGGTAGATGCAATGGCTAGAAGACTGCGAACAGAAGTGACTCGAGCAACAGGTGCAAATGTCTCCTCATAATCAATACCATACTATTGATTGAAGCCCTTGGCCACAAGGCGAGGTTTGTACCGATCAATAGACCCATCGGATTTTTTCTTGATTTTAAACACCCATTTGGAGCCAATGGGTGACTTACCCGGAGGAAGAAGGACAGATTCCCATGTCTGAGCTTTGTCAAGAGCCTGAAGTTCCTCATCCATAGCTTTCTGCCAATCAGGGTTAGAGGAGGTTTCCTTGTAGGAAGTAGGTTCGTGATTTGACAGCAGAGTAGCATAAACATGATAATCACGGAGATGAGAAGGAACTTGTCTTACCCGATCTGATCGTCTAACATTCTAAGATTGAGACGTTCCAGGAGCCAATGACTCAGCAGGCACCTCAGATGTTGGTTGTGCGGATGGAGCAGATGATTGATGTTGATCAGGAAAACTAGAAGAGGCAGGTTGTGTAGGGGCAGGAGACTCTGAAGGAGAGGCAGATTCAGACTGTGGTGGAACAACAGGTGGAGGCAATATGATGTCAGATTGGAGTGACTCCAATGAGACGGAAGCATCAATGAAGAACGGAGTGGTGAAAATGGGAGACTCACGAAACTTAGATATAGAGGAAAAAGGAACATGTTCCCAGAAGGTAACATGACGCGATATACGAAGACGCTGGGAGATAGGTTCCAGCAGCGATAGCCTTTGTGCTCAATACCATATCCAAGGAAGCAGCAAAGTCTGGAGCGAGGTTCAAGTTTGGTATGTTCATGGGGTTGTAACTGAACAAAACAGGCACTACCCCAAACTTTTAGGAGTTCATAGGCAGGGAGTCATAGAGAGCCTCGTAAGGAGACTTATGTTTAAGAAGAGGAGTAGGATGACGATTGATAGTATAAACTGCAGTGAAAACAGCTTCCCCCCAAAACCGTTCCGGACATTTAGCAGAAATAATAAGATATCAAGAGTTTCCAGCAAAATATCTCTCGGTAATTAACTCTGGACTCAGCAAGGTTTAATTTACCATTTTCTTTATAGGGAACAAATTTATTAAGGAGGGAGAAACAGTTACAAGAAAACAAGACAGCCCTAGTTCTTCAAGGAGCAAAACGCTAGGGAGAAAACAAACAGACCCCAACAAAGACAAAATATACCCTATTTTGTAAGTAATATAACTTCTTTTAATATGGAACTAGCTAGTAAACCTCTCTTTGCTATTTTAAAACAAGGATATATTGCATCCACCAGGAAAACACAACACCTAATTAATAAGGTTTGTGTTTGCATGACTGAAAAGAAAAAAAATCAAACAGTCAATAATTACAAGGAAGAACCATACATGTTAAGCATCACATATGTTGAGACCAAAAACTTTGATGAGAACAAGATATTGGGTGGTGGTGCATGGTTTTTATTTATATATGCTGATCGATGAGAATATATAATTGAAGGATTTTGGAAATGGAAAACAAAGTACCTTGTATATATATTGCTTTGGTGCCCCACCCCACCAACTACATTCACTTGTTTTGGGGGAAAGCTCTAAACAAAGGATGCCAATCTGATAAAAAAATTTAGATAGAATGTAAAACATAAATTATAATTTACATCCACTAATAGTAGCTATTGTAGGAAGAAATTGTTGTTTTAACAACTTATTGATGTTGTCTCTCCTTGTGGAAAATCTAAGTGTTGGATTGTGTTGATCTCCACTATATATGAGAAACATGATTGTAAAAGATATTTAACAAATATGTCCATAGGGTTGGATCTGGTAGGAACTCCAAAATTCGTAGAAACCATAAGAACCAGCTTAACACATAGTAACATACCTTAAAACCGTAAGATACCTTAGTATGTATTAAGGTGTGTTACGTCGATGACAATGATATGGCCGGACATGGAGCTTAACATATATATGTTAAACCCTATGAAATAGGTTTACAAACCTGAAACTGTTTTAACATGCATTAAATATTCAATCTTAATATACATTAACATGCCATAACAACTCTGAACATTGTTTTTATGTTAGCATACCCCACAATTTTAACATATATTAACATGAAAACATTGACACATCTTAACCTGCAATCATAACATAAGTTAACTCATCTTAACACACATTAATCATGAAAACCTTAATAGACCTTACTATGTGTTAAGATGTGTTGCTATATGTTAATACGTGTTACAATGTGTTAATGTGTGTTAAGGTGGTTCCTACGGTTCTATGAATTATGAAGTTCCTACCTGATCTCGAGTCTATATTTATATAACACATACCTACATAATTGACGATAGAGTTTACGCCAAAAAAGTGCCACCTATGTAGGTAGTATTCTCCCAGAGTAGTTGTTTGAAAAGGAGAGAGATCCCCACCAATAATATGATTCCACGACTTGTAATAACCCAACACATCTTCTTCTTCCATCTTATTCTTCCCATCATCATCATCATCATACACAAGACTAATCCCACACTCCCTTATTTTACTAATACCAAATACATTATTGTCTAGTATGGAAATAGTAAGTTGGTCACCATCTTCTATCTCATTCTTCCCAAACATCCAATGGCTTAAAAGTATTACATCCTCTCCGGTGGCCTCAAAGTACACAGGAAAATTGTATATCCAAGTGCGTTTCTTTGTTATATTATTAATCTTGATTTCATCCCATACACAAATATACCCCTTTGTAGCCATAAACACATAGCAGAAATTGAATCCTGTAAGGTTGTTAGGAGATGATGGTATGGTAAATGATATTGATGACCCCTCCCTTCTATCACTTATCCAATTCGGAATCTCTTGCCCCCTATAAACAGTGCTGAATATCCCAAATTCATAAGTCATCTGCAAATTATAATCTTAATTAATCAGTATGAGTTATCATGTACAGATTATTCACACATAGAAAAATAGACAGTTGATGAGAGCAAACCTGGACTTTAGATCCTGTCTTTGTCGGCTGAATTTTGGGGAAGTCTAAATTAGTCCACCCCAAACTACGTAATACCTCTTCCTTAACGTCTTCCATATCTTCCACTTTCAACATGCCTTCAATACAAAACCTCAAAGGTCGATCCGTAGTTAACATGATTGGTGACATTTCTCGATCAAATACAACTTTCCCTTCCTTATTATCATCACCAAAACCAAAGATCAATTCTTTTAGTGTACGCGGAGGATGCTCCAATGTCTTCAAACTACGACACTTTTGAATACTAAGTTTCTCAAGCCTGGGAAGGCTTCTCACACAATTAGGCAAGGAAATGATACAATTACCATCTAAATTTAACTCCTTCAAAATCGATAGGCTACTCAAGTCCTTTGGAAAGGATTCGTTGGTCAAATTATTATCTTTAAGTGACAAACATACTAATGAGCTAGGTAAATTAATCACAAAGGTCCACAAAGCTCTAGGTATAGCTTCCACAATGATGGAAGAGGTTTGTGAGTTGATGCCAATGTTGTTACCATTGAGCATTTCTGGTAATTCCACATCATCCCACATATCGACCGGAAATTCACCGAGATTACAACCATCTAATTTTAGTATTTTTACCTTCTTTAACTCGCCAATTGTTCTTAAAACATTTCCAACCTCGTTGCAATAACTTAGATCAATGAGCTCAAGTCCATCACATTGCTCAATTGATTCACAAACCTCAATCAAACTTATGCAATATGAAAGTAATAACCTCTCAAGTGCAGGGAATTCTGAAAAGCCACCAAGACTACGAAGCCGTTCACAGGAACTTAGATTAAGAACCTTCAATGATCTAAGCAAGCGTTTGTCTTTTGAGCAAGAGCCACTTGACTGTTGAAATGGAGATAAGGTCAAATAAGTAGTGAATTGCTTTAACCCAACTTATATATGGAAGAGTAATAATAATTAAGTAGATATATGGTTTAAATTTCTTACCTTCTGCCTCTTCCCAAGTCGTTGCAGGGTATCATATGACATGTCAAAAGACTCCAACCTGCTATAAGACATGTCAAGAACAACCAGATTCTCCAATTGTAAATCGGGAGGCATATACTCTAAAGGGAAGCCATGCATACACAACCATCTTAACCCTTCTGGAAAATTCTTATAAGACCCATTGAGTTGTACATAATTGAGTTGTAGTAGCATTAAATTATCCATCTTACTCAATGCATCTGTTTTCAAATCAAATAACTTGTCCTTCTCAAGCATTCTCATGTCAAGAGCAAGGCCTTTAATTTTTCCTGTACCCTAGGAAAAAAGAAAATGAAAAAGTAAAATAAATAAATAAATAATATAGAAGTAAATTTAGATAACGAAAAACACTTTAAACATGCATAATTACTAGCAGGAAAGTAGTGACGGCCACTTACCTTTTTTTGTTTCAACACTTTGAATGAATCCTCATGACACCATAATCGACTACGCTTCCATGGCTTCTCAAGTGACTCTTGGCGTACGACATCTCTTCCCATCTCTTGAAGCAATTGATGCATCATCAACTTATTATCACCGCCAATCCAAAGAAGGCATCTATCAATGAGATTCTTGATCCCAAGTACTGTGCGGATCCTACATGCCTTTAATATTGCTTCAGTAGATTCTCTATCTTCTCCAACAAAAAAACAAGCAATATGCTTAAACAATTCCTTATCATCTGTGGATGGCAAAGAGTCAAAACTCATTTGCAAGACGTTTTTAATACGTGAATCAGGTTCTTCCTTTAGCCTTTCTATACGATCCTCCCATTCAACTACATCTCGATTACGTAGAGACCTACCCAACACTTCAAGAGCCAATGGATGTCCCTCACAATACTTCACAAGTGTTTCTGAAAGCTCTTCGTAACCTTCCTTCGGACCCTTGCACTTGAATGCATGAAAACTTAACAGATTTAGTGATCCGAACTCATCTAAGCCTTCAAGTAAGTGCTTTGTATGCTTGGGTTGAACTATTGGGTTGAATAACTCACACCTTTCTGTCAACGACGCGTCCTTAGTCGTTATTATGACTTTGGTTCCCGGGTGAAAACCTTTGTTTCCAAGTAATGCATCCAACTGCTTGAGACTATCAACATCATCAAGAACTAGAAACACCTTCTTAAGTGCTAGTACATTCTCAATCTGTGAGGTGCATACAGATTCATCGTGAACTTTAATTGAACTTGTTCTTGAAATGTCACCAGAAAGTTGTTTTTGCATCTCAAGCAATCCTTCAGATTTTTCAGCACATCTACTACTAATATCTGCAATAAAGGTGCTTCTTTGGAACTCATGGCCGTGTAACCTAAAGACATATTTGGCCAAAGATGTCTTCCCAATCCCACCCATGCCCCAAATTGTGAGGATATCAGCAGCATGAGAGGATCCGTCTCTTAACCAAGAACTAACGAATTCAATGTCATAGTCCATTCCGATAAGGAGTGGCAGAGTTAGTTTCAAGGGTACACCTGATCTACGACGAATTTCAGTAACAATTTCCTCAATTAACTCCGTCTCTTTTCTGAAAATTGATCTCAATGAGAATATTGAAACATCAACGGGAAAACCAAACAAACTAGATCCAACGAAATGTACCACAATTTGCTATTGTTTTTTAATTATGTTTATGTGTCAATATTATATGACTTCGATCACATTTGCAAATAAATTTTCCACGTTTCTAAAAGATTCAAATAGGCAGACTTTTGAAATGATGTCAATTGAAAAACAGATATTTCTTTTCTTGAATTTTTGGTTAATAAAAAGGAGTTGCTATTTTTTAATCATAGAAAATTTTGTTTGTAATTATACAATAGAGGAAATCCATTTTTACAAGTACTTATACCACAAAGTGCATGTAACAACTTAATTCTTATGGATAATAAGAAGCCGAGCCTAACCACAAGGGTTGTGGCGTACTGGTTAAGGCCCTAGGGGATGTGGTGGAATATCCCATTTGCCCAGGTTCGAATCCAGTCGTACACAACAATTGTGGACACTGAGGTTTAATCGAAGCTGATGTCTTACAGTCATAATTTGCCAAATGATTCTAGGACACCTTTTCCAAAAAGAAAGAAGCCGAGCCACCAATGCATACAAGTTTCGAATGAGCCACCAAATATAGAAGGTTATTTGGCACAAATACGACCGGAATCTCACTATAAAAAGTTGAAGGTTATCCTTACTTATGTAGTTTAGTAGTAATTAAAATTCCTATTTTAACCAATTTATTAAATTGAAATTATGTCGACAAGAGATGTATATTTATGGTACTAAAGAAACATATTAAATTGAATAGGGAAGTAGATTGTTTCAAATTTCAAGTGTGGAAATATGGGTAAGAAAGTTGTTACCGGCCCTTTGCACTTTTTCCTTTTAAATCAGCAACTTCTGTCAATGCTTTATTCCATAGCTCCATCTTTTTAACCCAAATATTTCTTCTCTCTGCATTTGTCTCTGTCTCCATCCTCTGTTTATGCCTTGCCATTGCTTCTCCGAAGTTGGATTGTTGCTTCCTAAGATCGGTGGGCTCGACATGATAAAAGATGGGGACGACAATATGGTTGGAGGTCCTATGTTGTTTGAGGATCAATACGAGTTCATCAAGACACCAAGTTGAAGAAGCATAATTCTTAGACAACACAATAACAGAGGCCCTAGATGCTTTGATTGCACTCTCCAATTCCGGTTTCAAATCTTCTCCGGTTTCGATCTCTTCATCGTCCAAGAAAGTTTTGAGATTAGTTTCGATCAAGGTCTTATAGAGGTGATCTGTGAAGTTATGACGAGTATCAAAACCTCTGAAACTTAGAAATACGTCATATGTATGATCATGAGTTGATGTAGATGAAGATGAAGATTCTTCAGAGATAACAACCATTATGAATTATGAGAAGGTAAGAAATATTTTTCATATGAGGGGAGAAGGATTTATGAGTATACTTTTTCTTAATAGTGGAAACCCAGTCAACAATTATTTTTGAACATAATAAAATTAAAAATATATATATCAAAATAAGATTTATGGATATAAAAGGGTTTTTTATTAAAAAGAAACATTAATGAATTTAAACATTTTTCATGATGACATTCTGTCTTTGTAAATAAGAGAAAGAAAAATGAGCAAAAATCAATTATATTTATTTTCAAATTAATTATCATATGCTTGAGTTTTTAATTAATTATAAATGAAGCAAGTCTGTTTTCGACCGGTTTTCCATACAAATTTGATAAAAACTATTTAAAAATGCTTCTTATCGTGTTATTTAACTTTTAAGTACTATGGTTTTTTATCCCAACGGTAAGTTGAAAGATGCGTAACGTACTTGTTAAGGTCTTGGGGGATGTGGTGGAATATCTCATCTGCCTAGGGTTCGAATCTAGGCGTATACAACAATTGTAGCTACTAAGGTTTAATCAGGGTTGATGTCTTACAATCATAATTTGTCAAGAGATTAGTCTATACATAGCCTAAGACACCCTTCCCCCCAAAAAAAGTTAAAAGATGTTGTTTTTGTCCTTGTACATTTGAATTTATGGTTTTTGTCTTTGTGGTTTATGATTCCTTGTTTGTGTTTTTTGTGGTTTCCAATTTATTGTCGTTTCCGTCCCTCATACTTGGTAAACCATTGAAGAAGTTAATTTCAGGGACGAATACAATAATAAATAGCAAACCACAAGAAAGAAAATTGTAACCTCAAAAGCACAAAGGTCGAAAATCGCAATTTTTAACAAACCACATTAACAAAAAAACATAATTTACTCTTAATTTGAATAAAGTTTTTCCTGGAGTTCCGTCCCTTTTTCCAAAAAAAAATAATTTACTCTTAATCTTTTAATTGCATATTAAAATTTTATCAATCATATATATGTATTAATAATATTGTTATTTTCCTGGAGATATTAACATTCTCCTTGTTTGCAACTTATTTTATTTTTAAAGAAAATTCATGCTAATACTATTGTGAAAATGCAAATATACGATGGCTACCTTTTTTACATGTAAATATAAATTTAAAAATATTAGAGCATCCATAATGGTGGTTTGTTTTAAAAGTCCATGTCCACATGATATCCCATGGACTTCTCAACAAAAGTCCATACCATTGAGGGATAAAGAGGTTTATGCCACATATGTGAATCCACTCAAAAATAGTGGATCCCACTTTTAAAATAATAATAAAAAAATTAGATTTTAGGTTTTTTTTAATTTATTTTAATTATAAAACCAAATTTATATTTATCAAAGTTATTTAATTAAAAATGAAAAATTACAACTTATTTTAGAATTCTATTTTTTTATTTTAACTTAACGTAACTTTGAATTATTGTAATTTTTAATTTATTATGATTTTTGTTATTATAATTATTAATTATTGTCTTTTAATTAATAATTAGTTTTTAATCATTGTCTTTTATTATTATAATTTTATATTATTATAGTTTTTATTAAATTAATCATGGACCGGTTCATGATTGAGTGTGAAAGGTTTATAAAATATGTAGGAAAGAGAAAACTGATGTGGTAGAGAGAAAAAATTGATGTATCAAAGTCATGAACCTCTTAAGAGGTCCATGATTCTAGATGCTCTTAGACCTCTTTTAACCCCCGTTTTAGTTTTTAAAGATAAGTACCCCTAGCGTATTTTATGTTTTCTCATGACAACATTATGTTTTTCTCATCGTAGAATTATAAGTTTATCATTAACTTTATTATTTGAAAATTAATCGGTATATATACAAACAAAATAATGGTGTCTGACATGGACTATTCAGAAATGGGTCCATGTAAATAATGGTGTTCACATGGACCACTCAAAAAAGTCAAAAATAGGGACCATATATTGATGTTGTGTAGTTTGAAACATCAAGGTCTCGATTGTTTTTTAAGAGGTCTAAAATCTGAAATCTTATTTTAGTTATAATTAATAAGATGTGGTATGTAAAAATGTCTTAACGATTCAGACTTAAGAGCCATTAAGAGGTTTTTTTTAAAAAACAAACAACCCCCAATTGTTCTTGTAGATCAAGGAAAGACCTTATTATTTTACTTTATTAACCTCGTCTTAAAAAAAATAAAAAAACTCAATATAACTTTGTAGGGTTGGGTTCACATGAGACCAACCTGTTTTCGTGAGACCGGTGAGACCAGAAAATAACACTAAAACTTTACAGTGATTCATTGTGAAGAAAACGAAAAACAACAAACATTCACAACAAAAACACTGTGAAGGTTTACCTTTACAATACCTTCACAGTCTTTTACTGTGAAGGTTTAGTGTTATTTTTGTGGTCTCACGGGTCTCACGAAAATAGTCTGGTCTCACATGATCTCAAGTCTAACTTTATAACCTGATATTCAAATTTTTTATATATAAATAATTATATAGCTTTATTTATTGGGAAATTAATTAAAATGCCCGTATTTCAATCTCGTATTACCTAAATGCCCAAAATCTCGACGGTTTTGCCGAAATACCCAATTTGGCCGGGATTTCACTGTTCATCCCGGGATTTCACTATTCATCCCGGGGTTAACCTAATTTATCTATCAATCTCACTGTTCATTGTTAATCGTAAGTCCATTGTATTGGGTATTTTAGCAAAACTGTCGAGATTTTGGGCATTTAAGTAATACGAGATTGAAATACGGGTATTTTAATTAATTTCCCTTATTTATTTATTATTTACTTCTTATATACAAACTTAAATTATTATAAACACTTGAAATATAATTATTGATTTATACTTTTTCATATTAAAGTTAATTTTTTTAATTGATATGTTTCAATAAAAAAAAACTAAATTAAATAAAACATAAACAAAATATATATATATATATATATATATATATATATATATATATATATATATATATATTAAGATTAAAAAAACGCAATATTACATAGATATTTTGTTTAATAATAATTACATTTTTTATTGAATATATTAGTATATATGTTTGCAACAATTTCAATTTTTTTTTTTTAACCACAAGGGCTGTGGTGTGGTGGTAAAGGCTTGGGGAGTTCATAGCGCACAACCCGGGTTCGATCCCCACTAGCAGCACTTGTGGCCACTGAGGATAAACTCAGGGCTGCACGCTTTAGCAGCTGGGCCGAAGGCCCTAATTGCCAGGATTAGTCTGGGCCATAGGCCCAGGATACCCTTTCCAAAAAACACAATTTCAATATTTTTATATTATTAAAAAAAAAGTTATGTTAAAGTTATTACTCTAGGAAATTATTTTTTTATTATACTACTATTGAATATAGATAAAATATAGATGAATATACATTTTTACTTCCTCCATCCCAAAATAAATGTCCACAATGAACATGACAAACAATTTTAAGACGGTGTATTTTTTACACTTTTTAACTAATTAACCAGATGACAATTTTACCCTTGATATAGAGAGATAAACTTTCTCCATCTTATAATTAAAGGTAGAATGGAAAATTTAAAACTTGCTTTTGAAAGTGGATACTTATTTTGGGACAAACTAAAATAAAAATATAGTCATTTAATTTTGGGACGGAAAGAATATTTAATTATTAATAAGTAAATAAATTTATTTTCTTATTTACAAATTAAACTTATTAGAACAAATTAAATATAACACGTATAAAAAACTATCAAAAAAACAATGAATGCTTTAAAATAGAGTTGTTCATAGGCGGTACAACTGGTTAGACCCGGCCCGTTCAGTCCGTCCAACCCGTTAGAAAAGCAGGTTTGTACAACCATTTTAGAAAATATGGGGGAACTTGGACGAACCGTTCAAGTTATCGGGCGGGCTCAGACAATGAAAAAAGAAATTTGGACAGGACCTCCCGACCCGTTATATAATTATAATCAATTAATTTTTTTATATAATTAATATTGAATTAAAAAAGTTCAGAAGTGGTTTTGGGTTGGACTACCTCTACTAAGGCATTGTTTGGCAAAAATAAGCTAGCTTATTTTCTGGATACATGTTTTTTATAAGCTACTTTTTTGATTATTTCAATTATGTCCTCAATAATATTCATTATTATTTATCAACTATTAATTATAAATACATATTAATTACTAAATTTATTATTAATTAATTAATAAATATTACACTACTAAATTTACTAAATTTATTATTAACTAATTAATAAATTTATTTATTAATTAATTAATATAATCTGAAAATTATAACATAATTTTAATTATACATTGATATAAAATTTTAATTATTTAGAATTATTGATAATTATATCAATTTTTATATTGACCAATATATTTTAGTTATCAATTATTATGATTTTTGTAATTATTATTTGATTATTTTTTCCATATTATATGTAACGATTATTTAAAATCATAAGTTAATGTAAATTTAAAAAAAATTGGTTTAAAATTTAAAATTTATAATATATAAAATAATAAATTTAAAATTATTTTAATTAACATATTATATTATTTACTACCTTATTTGTATTAATTAATATATTATATTACTATAAATTTGTTTTAATTATATTATTAAATATTATAATTGATTATTTTTTCTATATGTTCTTTTTGGTAATTTTACATGTTTATAATCTAGTTTTGTCAAACGTGACTTTTTCATCAGCTAACTTATCAGCTACCAGCTAGCTTATCAGCTAGTTTGCCAAACATAGCCTAAGTACCAACCACCTCGTAAATATATACTATATTTGATATGTCATATAGTGCGTTTAGGATTTCGATCTTGAAATATTAGGTGGTTACATATTTTGTATTTGATGAATCCGAACTTCGAAAGGTGATAATCTTTGAAAAGGAAAAGTCCATACTCCATATTTTGTTAAAAATACTTTTTTTTCTTATGTTGTGTATATTAGTATATTTACGTTTTTTAAGCTGGAAAATTAAAGATGATGTATTTTGGATAATTTTACACAACTTAGCATTTCATATATCTTTTTTTGAATGTAAATTTTCAGATCTGTTAGCCCGTTCGCAAGCACAACCCGTTTATAAGATGGGTATGGGCAAGTTCTTAAGCCCGTAAAAACGGGCTTGTGTTTGTTATATTAGGCCCGTTGGCCAAGAAATATATGCTAGGCCCGGCCCGTGGGCCGCCCAAACACATAAATGATCACCTCTACTTCAAAATAAATAAATTACTTATAATTATTAATTTACAAATTTAGTATTAACATTAATTTATATATTTTATAATTATGTTTTATAGATTTATTAAAACAAAATATAAGTAAATGATTGAAAAACAATAACAGAACATGAAACGAGACAAGAAGTTGGGTTATTGTACAAGGATATGAGTTCCGGTTAAAGAGAGTTTGGTTATATTAAGGAGTTGGGTTCTATTGAGCTATGTGTGGTACATGGGACAAGACATGAGAGCACATGACAAAATTCATTGTCTCACATGTGACATGAGACAAGACAAAAATTGATTGTCCCACATTTGACGTGATATGGACTGGGTGGCACAGGTGGCACAAAAAAGGTTTCTTTTTTTGTTCCACCAAAGTAGGAGGAACAAGATAGTACAAGGATGAGGCATAAACTAAAAATTAATAATTCACCCTCATTTGATATAACCCTAATATTATATTTGTTTTAAGGGTCACCACCGTCCATCGTCGCTACCACCACTGTTGGTGATTTTAGTGTCACCGTGCATTTAAGTGTAATTGGTTATAACACAAGTACTAATGAGTTTCAAACTATGATCTAATACAAGTTAGGTGAAACGGAGTGCACACTCGTTATAAGACGAGTTTGATCCCGGACACGACGAAATGGCGGGGGTCAAGGGGGTCGCACCCCTTGCGGGTTCAAAGGGCGGCACCCAAAAGATCTTCAGAATTTTGGACTTGGAATGCAATGGAAAACCATGTTCAGAGGCTCTCTACAGAGGTTTTGATGCCTATTTTGCAGAGCCTATGATGGCTCACGTAGAGCCTTTGATGGCACGGCAGAGGCAGATCTTCTGATGGCACGGCAGAGGCAGAGCCTTCTATGGCATGACAGAGCCTCTGGTGGGAATCTCTGACCAGTGGCTCTGGTGCCTATTTTAGGACTAAATCTGCAGTTACTGAATATTTAATGCTCAGTTGTTTCCAGCCCTAAATTTTAGCTAAATTAATTGTAACCGATTATAATTGATAGGTAATTTGCAATCATTGTCATTTCAGTTAATTTCTTATTTTACGAATAGGACTAGTATATATACCATATATACTCAAGGTTTAGACTCACGATTTTAAACAATCTCTATATACTCTCCAGTAAATTTGCACTCATTTTTGTGCTTAAAAACAATTGTGTTCTTGAGTCTTATCCCATATTGGATTTCGTGCAACCCATGCATATGGTCGAAATACCAATTCGGACAGTGACTTACACGATTCTCAAGAAATCCGTTCATTAGATCGATTGTTTTGCCCTATTTTCTCTAACAATCGAATTAGTACTTCATGATGTCGATCACGACCGATTTTGTGAAAGAGATGACTTCGAAGTTCGAAAAGATGGAGAAGTTTGAAGGCACTGACTTCAGACGTTAGCAGAAAAAGATGCACTTTTTGCTGACCACTCTGAAGATAGTGTATGTGCTGAGTACACCCATTCCAGAGGTGATGGAGGATGAGACACTAGAGTACACAAGGAGAAGGAGCAAATGGGAGAATGATGACTATATCTGCAGAAGACACATTTTAAACGGTGTGTGGGATTCTATTTTTGATATCTACCAAAATGTGGCAAGTGCGAAGGAATTATGGAATTCCCTCGAGTCCAAGTACATCGCTGAAGATGCTTATAGTAATAAGCTATTGGTTTGCAATTTTAACAATTATAAAATGGTGGACTCGAGGCACGTAATAGAACAATATAATGAAATCCTTCGTATCTTGGGTCAATTTACACTACATAACATGAATATGGACGAATCCATTATTGTGTCGAGTGTGATTGACAAACTACCACCTTCTTGGAAATATTTTAAGCATAACTTGAAACATTGAAAGAAGGAATTGTCATTGGTTCAACTTGGGAGTCATTTGCGCATCAAAGAATCTCTTCAGGTGCAAGAAAATGACAAATCCAAGGGGAAAGTTGAATCTGCACAACCCTCTGTTCACATGGTTAAGGAGAAGAAAGCCAACTCCAACAACAACGGAAAAGGCAAGAAACGTAAGTTTGATGGACCCAACAAATCCGTTAAAAAGAAAAAGGATTTGATGTGTTGGGGATGCAACAAGGAGGGTCATCACAAACGTGATTGCCGGGTGAAGTTGAACAATAATGGACCTAGTTCGAGTGGAAGTGGATCGGGGTCTAATGATCGCGATCAAGTGAAAGGAGGTCAGTTTTTGACTAACTTTGATAATTCTGTCCAGAATTATGTTTCACTTATATCTGACTCTTTTTATGTGCAAGATGATGATTGTGCATGGTAGATCGACTCGGGAGCGACAAGCCATATTTGCAAGGATCGTCGGTGGTTCGAGAAATTGACACCTATTTCGAGGTGGTCGTTTTATTTGTTTTGGTTATTTGAGTAATCGTATGTTCCATTTGAATGTGATAAATAAAATTTTATGTTATAAAATTTTGTTTTTATATCGTCATCGTCTTCTTCTAAAATTGTTGATTCAATGTTATGACATGCTAGATTGGGTCATGTGAATTTTAGAAAGATGCATGAAATGTCAAAAGATGGATTAATTTCATCCTTTGACATTGTTAGTGCATAAATATGTTGGATACAAGATCAAGAAGACTGAAGGTTAAAGTACAAGAAGTCAAAACTGAGAAAGTCAAATCTCATCAAAGTCAAAGTCTTTTGTAATAAAAGTCAAATGTATTTTTGTATATGTTTCCTTGTTTTAGTTGTAGGTATAAATAGTTTATTTTTCCTTTGTAATTAGAGGGAGTATCAAAGTGAAATACCGAACTCAGTAAGTTTAGAGAGAGAAAATATCTGAGAAAGAGAGAGAGTTCGTTAGAGAGAGATTGTAGAGAGAGAAAGTGTAATCTTGGAATTGAATTGAAATCAAACAGGTAATTGTTTGTGATTTCTTGTTTTGTTTGATTAATCTTGAATAGAAACTAGAATCTGGGAATATAAATTGGTATCAGAGCAGATCCAAATATAAAATCAAGAAAAACAGAATGTTCGACAATGTGTTCTTCATGTTCAGATCTGTTTTTGAGTATTAGTGTATTTTTCGAGTTGTTTTTGATAAGATTTTGTTAGAATAGTGTAATCGATCGAGTTTGTATAGAAAGATTTGTCAATTGCACTATAATCAATTCAAATTTTCAAATTTTTGTGGTTTTTCTATTCACGAGTTCTTGACACTGTATGTGTATCAAATTTGTATCGTTTGCTTATTTGATTGATTTTTTGTGTTAGTTTTGTGTTCGAATTAGTTACACGAGTGAATTGTCGAAGTATAGTGTTGAATTTCTAGGTCTAAATGAGTTTTTGGTGCGATTGTGTTCGATTTTAGAGGTTTGCGGGTCATTCATTAGGTTTGCGGGTGTTTATCAAGGTTTGCATGTGTTCATAAAAGTTTGTGTTTCCTTCATTGAGAGTTGAGAATCGAGAAGTTCAAGTTTGCGTTTCATTTGAGAATCGAGAAGTTCAAGTTTGCGTTTCATTTGAGAATCGAGAAGTACAGTTTTGCGTTGCAATCAAGAATCGAGAAGTAAGAATTGCGTTTTTAAACAAACGCAAAGGGACAAACGCAAAGTAGAAGTGTTTGGGATCAGAGACAAAGTGTGGTTTGCGCTTGCAACTAGAAACGCAAAGTGTATCTTGCGTTTGTAACGTGAACCGCAAAGTAGTGGTTTGCGTTTCCCTCTTGAACCTCAAAGTAAGGGTTTGCGCTTCCCATATGAACCGCAAAGTAAGGGTTTGAGTTTCCCACATGAACCGCAAAGTAAGGTTTGCGTTTGTCACTTGAAACGCAAAGTCAAGGTTTGCGTTTGCCTCTTGAAGCGCAAAGTGTGGAGGACTTAGAAAAATTTTTCAAAACTATAATATGCCCTTAAATAGTGAATTTTTTTTCTCTAGGGGCGCTGCCCCTCGACCCCGCAAGGGCGTTGCCACTTGACCCCACCCGCTAACCGGGTAGCAGGACCCCCGTGCTAAGTCTGCGGAGGGGGACATATTTCTGGTTGTGATCAAAATTTCTGATTTTATATTTCAAGATTTCTGTATTTCCTTGATTGTTTCATTTGGATTAACGATCAGTGTCTAGTTTCTTATTGCATATATTTCTCAAACAGGTTTAAACAAGATGACTTCTAAATATGCTCTTTCCATTGGCACTGATGTCAAGCCACCTGTTCTGTTCAAAGGAGAGTATGAACAATGGAAGGATCGATTCCTAGATTTTATAGATCGACATGCAAATGGGGAGAATATTGTGGAGTCAATTACAAATGGTCATATGGCACCAATCATGGTTCAAGTACCTGTTAATGATGAATCTGATAATGTACATGATGATGAGGAAAGAGAAGAAAAGACAGAACTAGTTAAAGTGGATTTATCTCAGTATTCTGAAGAACAGAAGAGTCGGTATAAAGCTGACAGACAAGCAAGGTCTCTTCTACTTCAAAGCATTCCTAATGACATCTATATCAAGATTGATAGCTACAAGCATGAAGCTAAAAAGATTGGGGATCAATTGGAAAAGATGATGATGGGATCCAAGGTCGGGAATCAGATGAAAGTGGCTAACTGCATCAATCGCTATGAAGAATTCAAAGCCAAAGAGAATGAGAGTTTGGAAGACACATATGAACGATTTACTGTGCTTCTGAATGAATTAACAAAGAACAAAGTGAAAAAGAAACAGCTGGAAAACAATGTCAAATTTCTTAGCATTCTACGACCTGAATGGAAGAAGTATACACGTAGGATGAAACAAATGAAGGATCTGAATGAAATCCCATTACATGAAGTGTATGAGACTCTGAGGCAGAATGAAGAAGAAGTGGAGGAGAAGAGAGCTGAGAAAAAGAAAGCAGAAAAAGTTCCCGATCCTATTGCTTTGGTAGCCGGAGAGAAGGAGAAAGAAAAGAAGAAGAAGAAAGTTCTTATCAGTTCTGAATCTGAATCTGCATCAGATGGTGATGATGGAGAAAGTCTGAAACAAGCTATGATTTTACTGACCCGTACCTTTCAAAAGAAATTCTACAAGAAGCCGGGATTAAATTCTCAACGGTATTCTTCATCAAGTTCAAAGAATCATGAGCACCGTGAAAGAGTGGAAGGAAAGAGATATGAAGAGAACAGATATGTGGAGAAGAAACCCGATGAGAAGAAGAAGTATGTGAATGATTACACTGTTGCTGAAAAGCCAGCAACTGACTCAATCAAATGCTACAATTGTGGCAAGATGGGTCATTTTGCTAAAGATTGTCGGAAGCCAAAAGTTCGCAACTCTCAGTACTATCAGAACAAATTGCTATTGGCAAAACAGCAAGAAGCGGGTGTAGCTTTAATGGCTGAAGATGAATTTTGGTTGGATTATTCAGAAGGTGAAGAGGAATAAAAGGAAGAGATTGCTCATCTCTGTCTTATGGGAAAAGAAGTGAAGAATGATGTGTCAGATGACGAGTCAGCTGATGAGGTATTAAACTTAACTGCAAAAGATTTTATTACTAAAATGGAAACCATGGTGATTGAGTTTCAAGTTTTACAAAATAAATTGAAAAACGAAAAAGAAAAAATTGTTAAAAGAAATGATAAGATCTTTGAGCTTAATAAGTCTGTTATTGTGAACAAAGGTCTCATTGATTCTTTACGCAAGTCTGATTATGATTCTAAACTTCAAGTAGATTGTTTTGAAAAGAAGATTTCTGATTTTGAAATTAAAGTTTCTAAGTATGAGTTTGAGAAGAAAGAATCTGCACTAACTGTTCATAAACTGCAGGTTGAAAATAAGTTTTTGAACAAGAAGGTAAATGGTTTGGAAGCAAAACTTTATGCGAGAGGTCAAACAGATCAAACCATTTTTCTCAATGCACCTAACGTAGAGGATGATGTTAAAGAGAAATGGGGACTTGGTTTTAAAAACCCCCATTATCTTAAGAAAGCCATCAGAAAACAACCAGCACTTTATAATTATGATTTTCTTGCATGTGCTAGTAAATGTCCTCATTTAAAACCCAAATTTGTTACCAAATTACCAGAAGAAGTTGAGGCCAAAGAAACTGAAAATAGAAAGAATAAAAAGAAAATGCAACTACCATTTAACTATGTAAAGTTAAATGATAGTTATCTTTCAGAAACACCAAAAGTTTTTTCAAACGACTATTTTGTTAGTTATTCTGCTTCTGAGATGAAGGAAAAATCTGCAATTGCAAAGGTTTATGTTCCTACACTTATTCTTGAGAGCAAAATAGTTGAGCTTGAAAATGTGTTATCTGATGAAAAACTTTTGGTTGATATTCAACAAAGTGTGTTTTCTACAGTATTAAAGAACACAATTTTTCAATCTAAATCTACAATGTGTTCTAAAGTTTCTAAGGCACCTCAAACTTTCTCTGATAATTCTGATGACTTATTTGAGTCTGCAAATGATTTTCTTAATTCTGATGATGGGTGCATAAACGAAATTGATTTGTTTGAATCAAATGATACACTTCCTGATCATTCTACTTGTATTGTAAATGACAAAGTGTTACCAAGTGGTGTTAATATTGATGAATCATCAACTAAGGTTGGTGAATCAGTTTCTGTAACTGCTGATTACTATGCTCAAGGTAAGAAACATAAGAAACAACGATTACAGAAACAGAAATACACTGGTACACAAAAGAAAACTCAGTCTCAGAAATCTGCTTTTCCTAATAAATCTATATCTTATGTTTCAGATTTAAGGATGAAAAAGTTGAAAGCTCGATCCGAATGGAGACCAAAAAGGAAGGATGATGAGATAGTAGGATCAGTTTCTGATAATTCTTGTAATAGATCAGTTAGTAGTGATATTGATGTAGTTGATTAATTTGCTTCAAATAAACAAAACCTTGTAACTTTTTACAAGAGGTATTCAATAAAGCAATTGATTCAATTATCTCCTATTTCTACTACATCTTATCATTATCGGAGAAATGATTTTGCTTATTCTCATAATTTTTCTGATTGGTATGAATCTTATTATGTTATTTCTTCAAGATCAAATGTTTTTAAAAGTTTTCAAAAGAACAGAGGGTCCATTTTCAAATGGATACCAAAATCTTGTACTAATCTGTTAGGACCCGTTTTTAAATGGGTACCTAAATCTATTGTTTCCTGATTTCTCTTGCAGACCCGGCATATGTGGTACTTGGACAGTGGATGTTCCAAGCATATGACTGGGCAAAAAGCTTTATTGTCTAACTATACAGAGAAATTCAGTGGAAATGTCAGATTTGGAAACGATCAGCTTTCACCTATCTTAGGATATGGTGACATTATTCAAGACAACATAACGATCAGTAAAGTGAGTTATGTCGAAGGCTTGGGGAACAACTTATTTAGCATTGGTCAATTCTGCGATAAAGGGTTAGAGGTCAATTTTAAATCTAAGAGTTGCTCGGTTCGTACTGAAGACGACACAGAACTCTTAGGAGGACATCGAAAGACGAACCTTTATACCATCAATCTTTCAAAGGTACAGAATGACAATCAAGTTTTCTTGATGACAAAGGCTTCATTGCAGCAAAGTTGGCTCTGGCACAGACGGTTATCTCACTTGAACTTTCGTTATATCAATAAGCTGGTTAGTGGGAAATTGGTCAAAGGACTTCCTGAGCTGAAATACGAGAAAGAACACTTATGTGCTGCATGTGAGAAGGGTAAGATGAAGAGAGCTCCGCATAAACCGAAACCTGAACCAAGCACTAGTTCTCCGTTAGAATTGTTACATATGGATTTGTGTGGTCCAATGAGAACTCAGAGTTTGGGTGGAAAGAAATACGTGTTGGTTATTGTAGACGATTTCTCAAGATACACGTGGGTCAAATTTCTTCGATCAAAAGATGAGACGCCCGAAGTTCTCATTACTTTCTTAAAGACGACCCAGGTGAAAATGCAATGACAAGTCAAGTTTCTTCGAACGGACAACGACACAGAGTTCAAAAACAAGATAGTTGAAGAATATCTCGAATTGGTCGGGATATCACATCAGTACTCTGCTGCTCGAACGCCTGAACAAAATGGAGTAGTCGAAAGGCGAAATCGGACGCTAGTCGAGGCCGCTCGGACTATGCTTAGCCAATCGGACTTACCTCTATTCTTGTGGGCAGAAGTTGTGCCGACTGCATGCCATACTCAAAATCGTTCCATGATACATCGCCGTTTTCAAAAGACTCCATATGAGCTGATCAACAACAGAACACCAACAATCAAGTATTTTCACATATTTGGGTGTAAATGTTTTGTGCTTAACGACAGAGAGAGTCTGAATAAATTCAGTGCTAAGGCGGACGAGGGTATCTTCATTGGTTATTCTTCAACATCGGCAGCATATCGTGTTTATCTGAAGAAGTCAAAGACAGTTTTCGAGAGCGTTAATGTAACATTCGATGAAGATATGGCTTATGAACAACTCAGTTCAGAACCCGTGATCACTGGAGTATTAGCTTCTGGACAGATCAGTCCAGAACTTGCTTCTACAGCGAATAATTCGAATAACGCTTCTACTTCTATTTCACATTTAACTGATTTAGATTTGTTATTTGAATTCTTTTATGATGAGTTTCTAGGTTCTAATATACCTAAATCTGTTGTGACTGACAGATCTGAAGATACAAGTTGCAATCATCCAGTCACTTCAGATGTCATAACTGAACAAGCATCTCCCGTTCAGTCAGAAACTCACATTCCAATATCTACTCCTACAGTTGAAGATATACAAGTAACTGCTGAGCCAGAAGTAACTGTTTCAGTTGGGTGTCATACATTGTCTACTCAACAGCCAGATTCTGCTGTTCCAACTAATGCTTCTGCACCTAAAACTTCAACTGCAAACCCCCCTCCTGTTATTCAAATCGAAGATTCTGATAGTGGATTTCAAGATGATGATCATGTTCAATCAGTATCTACTCCACTTCCTCATGAGCATCGCTGGACCAAAGATCATCCATTACATCAAGTAATTGGAGATTTTGACAAGCCTGTACAAACGAGGTCAACGACTCTTAATCAATGTATGCATGATTCATTTCTCAGTAAGATTGAGCCAACGCGAGTATCAGAGGCTCTTGCTGATTCGGACTGGGTATCTTCTATGCAAGAAGAGATCAATCAGTTTGAAGCCCTAAAGGTTTGGAGATTAGTTCCAAAACCGGAAGGAAAGACCGTGATAGGAACTAAATGGGTATTCAAGAATAAAAAGGATGAAGATGGTATCGTCATAAGGAACAAAGCTAGACTTGTTGCCAAAGGTTACCGGCAAGAGGAAGGCATAGACTACGATGAGACGTATGCTCCAGTAGCGCGTATAGAAGCAATCCGCATGTTTCTAGCCTACGCAGCTCATAAGAATTTCACAGTCTTTCAGATGGATGTGAAAACAGCCTTTCTGAATGGCATTCTTAAAGAGGAAGTGTACGTGTCTCAACCAGAAGGGTTCGTCAATCCAGAAAAGCCAGATCATGTTTATATCTTGGACAAAGCCCTCTATGGTTTAAAACAATCCCCTCGAGCATGGTATGACGTTTTATCTAAATTCTTGGTCTAGTCCGGTTTTTCTAAAGGTAAAGTTGATACCACTTTATTCATCAAAAAGGAAAAAACTGATATTATTCTTATTCAGATTTATGTTGATGATATAATATTTGGTTCTACAAATCCAAAATTTTGCAAAAACTTTTCTAACCTCATGGTGTCACGTTTTCAAATAAGTATGATGGGAGAGATGAATTTCTTTCTCGGATTACAAGTTAAACAGTTTTCAACAGGGATTTTCATTAACCAATCTAAGTACATTTTGGATATTCTTCGGAAGTTCAATATGGAAAATTGTAAACCTATTGGAACCCCAATGGCACCAGGTACTAAGATTAACACTGATCATTCGGGTAAAAGTGTTGATGTTAGAACTTATAGAGGTATGATAGGATCGTTAATGTATCTTACATCTAGTAGACCAGATATTATGTTTTCAACATGTTTATGTTCTAGATATCAGGCTGCTCCCAAAGAATCCCATTTGGCTGCTGTCAAACGGACTTTTAGATATCTGAAGGGGACTGCAGACCTTGGTCTGTGGTATCCTAAGGATATTGGGTTTCAACTGACTGCCTATTCAGATGCAGATCATGCGGGTTGCATGTTGGACAGAAAGAGTACTTCTGGTCATGTTCAATTTCTTGGAGACAAGCTCGTTAGCTGGGCATCAAAGAAACAATTATGTGTTTCCACATCGACTGCTGAAGCAGAGTACGTAGTTGCTGCCAGTTGCTGCTCTCAAGTCTTGTGGATGCGAACACAGCTAAGAGACTATGGATTCAAGTTCGACAAAATTCCAATATATTGTGACTCGAAGAGTGCAATTGCCATATCTGCTAATCCTGTCCAGCATACGAAAACCAAACACATTGACGTCAGGTATCATTTTATAAAAGATAATGTCGAAAATGGAACAATTGAACTTTATTTCGTAAAAACAGATTATCAACTTGCAGATTTATTTACCAAACCCTTAGATGAAAAGAGATTTAATTTTCTTGTCTCTAAGCTTGGTATGTTAAATCTTAAGACGTAATCGGTTGTTACCTACTAAAGTTACGAATTGTTATTTTTCATCATTTTTCTTTATTTTTATTTCTGAAGGATATCTGTACTTTAACATGTTTGCTCATGATCTCAGGGGGAGTAAGAGAAGATTTTAGATGATCTACATTCATTTGAGGGGGAGCATAACTAATTTCTGCATTTTACATAAATGACAATTTTTTTTTGTGATGCATGATTTTAGGGGGAGCATATAAGTCAAGTCAAAAGGAGTAAGACTATGATTTCTGATTATCTCAGATCAGAACTCGTACAATCAACGTTTTATTGCTTTATGTCTTTTATTTTTCAAATAAATTTTGTGAATAAATTTTGACTAGACTTTGAGACTTGTGCAGGATGAGAGAAGCTGACAAGATCATATTTTAATGACTTCAGCTTGACTTCATGAGATTTAAGATTGCTCGAAAAGGTAAATTTCTTATCTTAATCTCAAATGTATCTGAAAGAAGGACAACTTTCAGATATAGAAAACATGTTCTTAAATGTTCAAACCACTTTCCGATTCTTAAACAAATTTTATAATTTGGAAGTGTGATTTTAAATGTTTTCATTTTTTTTTGCTTAATTGATAAATAAACCGTGTGTTTCCAAAGATAAATACTTGCGTATTGTCTTTTCTATATACATTCAAGTATTCACACACATCGGTTTGATTTTTTGTTCTAAATGTTCTTACCATGTCTCATATTGAAACATATTTTTTGATGGTAAGACACCCCACTTGTATTTCAAAGAATTTTGAGCGATATTTCATTTCGAAACGTCATTTCAAGAATGTCTATATTTTGTTTCGTATGGACAATATCCGTTATTCTTGACTATAAGCCTTGATTATTATATCATTCATTTCTGATCATTTTCATACAATGTCAGATTTTCAAACAAGTCTCTTGCATTCATGTTCATTCATTCAATTAACTTGTTTGAAATATCTTCAATGTTTTTTAAATGCTCATACCTTCATGATTATATTTTATGAGCATATATTCATCTGACATTTGTATTTGAACTTTAACTGATAAAGCTAAATCATTTGAACAACATTATGCTTTTATAGGAAATATGGGTTCTTTGTGCTAGGAATTACATGAACTTCTATGAAATCACGTTAACTAGTGATTTCTACCCAAGAAGTTAATCCATAGAGATTGAGTGTGAGGAGTCTAAAAGAAATGAGTGTGGGTGTGATGAGGTAAAATGGAAAAGAGAGTTTGGTTAATAGTGAGCTTAATGATTAAACGAAAGAGGGTGTGAGATCAGAGTAAAAGAATATCAAACTCTGCACCAACTACTTTCTGAGTCGGGCAACCACATTACTAGCGTTTCATAACTCTTTGGTGAACGTTATTGAAACTGGCAAATAGCCCATGCCAACTCTTGTTAAAACCCCACCAACCACTCATTTTCTTCTCAAAAAGAAAATGTTTCACATTTTCAAGGGGACGCAACACATAATCTATTTGATTTTCATTTGGAAAATCTGGATATTGAAAAAGAAGGAAGTTTTCCCCACCTTCGTACTTCAATCATGCACATTGGGTCTGTATTTATACTACTGTTGTCTCAGTGGTTTACACAATGTTGAGCCTTACCTAAAGCAATCATCGTGCTTAATTCTTTCTACACGTGCACGAACACACAAGGAATTTGTTTCTTTGTCATAACATTCATAGAAATTGCCTTTGTGGTGTTTCGATGATTGGATGGCATCCCTGGGGGAGTGAACATCAAAAAGCTCCTTTATATTGTGTATTCGTTACACACAGTGACTTCGTGTTACTGACAGGCATTTTAACTGATTCATTTGTTGATTCAGGAGTTACATGTTCTTATTTTGTCTGGATTTGAAAAGATCTGGATGATTACTTGGTTATGGATCACAGAATTAGAGGCTCAGTTTGACAAATCAGAATGGTTAAAGACATTTCTTGGGAGAAAAGTTTTGATGATATAGATGCTTATATCATCAAAAAGGGGGAGATGGTATTAAGAAATGATAAAGTTTTGAGAGAAGATTTTCCGAAATGTCCAAGTCAGAAAAGTTCAAAGTAAAGATTTGAAGATTTGAAGAAGATCAAAGAATTTATGAAGATTTGAGGAAATTTTCTTTGAAGATTATTTGCTAAAGCAAATTCGAGCTGATTCTGAAGATAATTTCTTTCCAAAATCTGAAAGTGTGTTGTGAATGTTTTGGGGAGATTGTTAATTGTTTGAAGACAGTTTTGGAAAGAATACCGTTAAAGAAAAGAGGAGATTGTACTGACAGAGATTAAAAGTGAAGATTGAATTGCTATATCTTTCAACAGTGATCTTGAATCCAAAGGGGGAGATTGTTAGTGCATAAATATGTTGGATACAACATCAAGAAGACTGAAGGTTAAAGTACAAGAAGTCAAAACTGAGAAAGTCAAATCTCATCAAAGTCAAAGTCTTTTGTAATAAAAGTCAAATGTATTTTTGTATTTGTTTCCTTGTTTTAGTTGTAGGTATAAATAGTTTATTTTTCCTTTGTAATTAGAGGGAGTATCAAAGTGAAATACTGAACTCAGTAAGTTTAGAGAGAGAAAATATCTGAGAAAGAGAGAGAGTTCGTTAGAGAGAGATTGTAGAGAGAGAAAGTGTAATCTTGGAATTGAATTGAAATCAAACAGGTAATTGTTTGTGATTTCTTGTTTTGTTTGATTAATCTTGAATAGAAACTAGAATCTGGGAATATAAGACATTAATGGGGAGAAATGCAAAACTTACATGCTTACTAAAGTTACAAAACAACCTTTTTCGAACGTTAAACGGAATATGGATGTTTTGGAACTTGTACACAGTGATTTGTGTGATTTCCACTCCACTCCCTCCTTGGGAAATAAGAAGTATGTTGTCACTTTTATTGACGACAATACTCGGTTTTGTTATGTATATCTTTTGCATGCAAAAGATGAAGCCTTAGATAAGTTTAAAATTTACAAAACCGAAATCGAACTACAATTGGGTAATTCGATTAAATGTCTTAGAACTGATCAGGGAGAGGAATACATGGATCCCCAATACTTTCAATCAGTTGGTATCATCCATGAGACAACGACACCATACACACCTCAACAAAACGAGGTTTCCGAACTTAAAAATCGAGTTTTAGAGGAAATGGTGAACTCAATGCTTTCTTACTCGGGATTGAGTGAGGGATTTTGGGGAGTGGCCATGTTAACGGCCCGTTATGTTTTAAATAGAGTTTCAAATAAAATGAACAAAAAGCCCCATATGAACTTTGGTTCAAGAAAACTCCAAATTTGAATTATTTTCGAATTTGGAGTTGTCGAGCCGTTGTAAAACTACCCGAACCTAAAAGGAAAACTTTTGGTGAACATGGAATTGATTGTATATTCATTGGATGTGCAGAAAATTCCAAGGCTTATAGATTCTACGTAATCGAACCTAATGATTCCTTGTCGATTAACACCGTAATCGAGTTGCGTGATGCAATTTTTGATGAGATGCGATTTTCATCAATACAAAGGCCTAAGGACCAGGTTCTTAGAACCAATAAAGTGCAAAATCCATAAAGTTTGGATGGTGTTTCAAGTCCAGAAACACATCAGGTCCGAAGAAGCCAAAGAGGCCGAATTGCAAAAAATTTCGGTCCCGACTTCCAACTGTATTTGGTGGATGGTTCAAGGGATGAGCTTGGGCTTGAAGACTCTTATTTTTATAGTATTGAGGATGACTCAAAGTCTTTCAAAGAGGCGATGGAGTCTCGAGATGTCGCATTTTGGAAGGAAGCAATTGATGACGAAATATCATCAATTCTTGAGAATGACACTTGGGTGTTATCAGATTTGCCTCCATGTTCTAAACCACTTAGGTGCAAATGGATCTTTAAAAAGAAGATGAAAGTTGATGGGACGATTGATAAATTCAAGGCCCGGTTAGTTATTCAAAGGTTTCGGCAAAAACCAAGTATTGACTATTTCGATACGTATGCTCCGATGGCACGTATTTCGACTATTAGATTGTTAATCGCCTTGGAGACAATACACAATTTGATTATTCATCAAATGGATGTGAAAAACGCCTTCTTGAATGGCGATCTTCAAGAGGAAGTTTACATGAAACAACCGGAAGGTTTCGTTATGCCCGGAAACGAACATAAGGTATGTAAACTTCTAAAATCCTTGTATGGGCTGAAGCAAGCACCTAAACAATGGCATCAAGAGTTTGATGAAGTTATTTTGACATGTGGTTTTGCTTTAAACCAATGTGACAAATGTGTTTATAGTATATTTGATGCTACTGGTGCAGGTGTGATCGTCTGATTATATGTAGATGACATGTTAATTTTTGGGACTGACCAAAATCATATAGATGAGACTAAGAAATTGTTGTCATCTAAGTTTTCCATGAAAAACATGGGAGAGGCTGATGTAATCCTTGGTATAAGGATTAAACGGCTGAACAAAGGGATTGTTATGACGCAATCACATTATATGGAGAAAATTCTCAGTAAGTTCAATTACCATGAGTGTTCTACCGTAAGCACTCCTATGGATCCAAGTGTGAAATTAATGCCTAATACTGGCAAGGCTATTTCACAACTTGAATACTCTAAGGCCATTGGTAGCTTGATGTACGCCACGACAAGCACCAGGCCCGATATAGCTTATGTCGTGGGACGATTGAGCCGGTATACTAGTAATCCTAGTACTCAACATTGGCAAGCAGTTCAAAGAGTATTCAAATATCTTAAGGGAACCATGGATTATATTTTGAGTTATTTAGGATACCATTCAGTTTTAGAAGGTTATTCGGATGCAAGTTGAATATCCAACATGGAAGATCATTCATCAACTAGAGGTTAGGTATTTTTGCTTGGAGGAGGTATCATCTCTTGGGCATCTAAAAAAGAAAACTTGTATTACAAACTCAACAATGGAATCTAAGTTTGTTGCACTAGTCGCTGCCGATAAAGAGGCGGGGTGGCTAAGGAATTTAATTTATGAGATTCCATTGTGGCCAAAGCCGATTGCACCTATTTCAATCCATTGTGACAGTGCGGCCACTTTGGTTAAGGCTTATAGCCAAGTTTACAATGGTAAGTCATGACACCTGGGTGTTAGACATAGTATGATTAGAGAATTAAACATGAATGGTGTAATTTCCGTTGAGTTTATTAAAACGCAACAAAATTTGGTAGATCATTAAACTAAAGGTCTGACAAGCGACTTAGTGCACAAGTCTACGATTAGGATGGGATTAAAGTCCTTATAAATTTATAAAAGTGAGACACCCAATTCCCTTATAATATGACATTAGAAGTTGAATTCAATGTGGAAAGCTCACACTTACAAATTGGAACACAAGTTGCATCATCCCAGGTATGTGTTCAGTTCTGCAGTGGGTAGGTTGAAGTATATCTTCTTAATATTTCCTTTGATAAAGTGTATTTGCAGGTACACGAAGTAAAGAAATTACCTATGTAATTGTGAATTGTAGCCGCATTTCAAAAGGTTGGGGACTTGGCCTTTATACAATCATGAGAGGATTAGGACACACGACTTTCTAATTGTGTCATGTTTATTTTGCTGGACGAGTATAGGAAATTTGTATGTATTTTATCTTCAAGTAATCAAATGAGTTGATGGGTTCAATCCTTGGGACACCTTGATTCTCGAATATTTGGAATATGTAAAATACTAATGTGGAAATTCAATCGTTTCGATATTTTCATATATGTGCAAGTTTGGTTTGTTTAATTTAATATGTTATTTCATGGGTTACACTAAAATGGGGGAGGATTGTTGGTGATTTTAGTGTTACCAGACATTTAAGTGTAATTGGTTATAACACGAGTATTAATGGATTTCAAACTGTGATCTAATACAAGTTAGGTAGTGTGGAGTGCACAATTGTTATAAGACGAGTTTGATCCCAGACACGACGAAATGGCGAGGGTCAAGGGGCTTTGACGCCTATTTTGCAGAGCCTCTGATGGCACGGCAGAGCCTCTGGAGGGCGTCTCTGGACCAGAGGCTCTGGTGCCTATTTTTGGATTAAATCTGCAGTTACTGAACATTTAATGCTCAGTTATTTCCAGCCCTTAATTTTAGCCAAATTGATTGTAACCGATTATAATTGATAGTAGTTTACAATCATTGCCATTTCAGTTAATTTTTTTATTTTATGAGTAGGACTAGTATATATACCATATATACTCAAGGTTTAGACTCACAATTTTAAACAATCTCTATATACTATCCAGCAAATTTGCACTCGTTTTTGTGCCTAAAAACGATTGTGTTCATGAGTCTTATCCCATATTGAATTTCGTGCAACCCAGGCATAGGGTAGAAATACCAATTCGGACAGTGACTTACACGATTCTCAAGAAATCCGGTCATTATATCGATTGTTTTGCCCTATTTTCTCTAACAACCACCACCCACCACCGGTTGCAATCGGTAGCCACCGTTGGCCACCTCTACTACTACAACCTCCACCACCTCCACAACCACCGTCGGCCACCTCCACCATAACCACCACCACTACCACCTCCCACCACCACCTCTACCTTCACCACCTCGGCTCCAACTGCCTCCACCACCATTGCCGACCTCTACCACCACTTTCGTCCACTATCCTCAATTCCTCCACAATCATCATCGTCCACTAGTCTCCACCACCTCTACCTCTACCAACATTGTCACTGCAACAACCTCCATCACATCTCTTATCCACTATCTTTACATCCTCCATAGTCACCATTGTCCACGACCATCCTAGGCTACCAATGACACCGCCCCACCACCCCCTCTAGATCTACCACATCTACTACGATTAGTTCCTCCACCACTACCATTGTCCACAATCTTTACATCATACACAATATCATTGTCCATCGGTCACCATCACCTCTACCCCTACCACCATTTTCGTTGCAACAACCTCCACCGCGCATCCACCGGTTCATAAGAATCTTTCAAACTGAATAAAACATAGTTTTTCCTTGTACGAACGAGGAGTTTTTCAAACCATCATCAATTATATCAAATTTTTAATTCAAGTTTGGTAATATTGTATATTTGTATGTATTTATGTATACGAAATTGTGTTAAAATGTTTATAAATTAAATTAATTAAATTTTACTTGATTTGTATAATTTATATGATATATAAAATCATCAAACATGTTTTAGAGGCAACTTGTCTAGTCATTTCTTATCCCACCCTAGTCGTACCTAATTGCAGTCCAATCATGTCTGCAATCCAAACGCTACATTAAGGCACTGTGACCAGATAAGTAATCTTAGCCACCATAGATGTTCATGTGAAAACCTCCTTAAAATGTGTCAACCGTCAAATAACTCTATTGTAGATGTTCTTAACCTTTGTTGTTCAATAACGGGTTTTGAGTTTAAAAAAAATCAAAACAGGTTCAAATTGAATAGCATTTAAGACTTATTTTTGTTTGATGAATTTGGATTTTATATTCTATTTGTGGTTTGATTTTTGAATCAATGGTTTTTAAACCATATCGAACCAAAGATATTGAATCGTATAAATAAATGGTATTTTATTATAACAACTTCAACATAACTATAATCAAAACATCAAAAATGATGTTGAGTTAACACTCTTTTGTCATTTTCAATTCAATCACACGTCAAAAGTTTCATTAAAAAACAAAGTATCACCGAAAAAAAAAAAAAAAAGGAAACAGAATACCTTACAAATTTTTATGGCTTACTGAATAGTATCCCACAAAATTTGTTAATTCATTGTTCAGTACACACAAATATCTTTTGTGTGATATTGTTTTAGAGGAAGGTTCAAACAAGAACGCTAACTATTTATAAGAAAACAATAGATCATATACAAAATCATATGTGATTTTACATTAACCCGAAAAAATTGGGGCAGGGTCGCGCGGGGTCACGCGCAGGTTCGCGCGAATCATATATGATTTTGTATGTACTCGACTGTTCTCGTGTTTTCTTAAATAGATGTTGTTCTCGTATTTACCCACCTCTATTGTTCCATTGGAGCGAGGCAACACATTATTTTTCTTTCCAGTGTTGTACCATTCAAATAGAGATGCTTCAAAACATTGCCATTTTTTTTATAACCGATTTAACTATTTTTCTTAGATGATAACAAATACCCTAGATGATTTAATTGCACTCTCCAATTCTGGTTTCAAATCTTCTCCAGTTTCGAACCCTTCATCGTCCAAAAAGGTAGTGATATTAGCATTAATGAGTGCCTCGTAGAGGTGATCGATAAAATTAAGACGAGTATCAATACCTCTAAAACTTAAAAATATGTCATATGAGTTGATGAAGAGGACTCTTTAGATAGAACAACCATTATGATGGGAAGGTATGAAAGACATGAGAGGCGAGGAGAATATAAAAGGTAATTTCCTTTTACTTAACATTAAGTTTTTTAAATTCTCCAAATTTGGAGATGTTTTTTCTTGTTTCTTTTATGTTTTTTTTATTTCAAATAAACCTTTAGAAAATACGTTAATTGGAACGAAAAGATTTTCATAACTTTTTTTTTATTATTTTAAAAAAATTGTTGAAGATGCTCTCGTTATCTTTTCGTAAATTTGGGCATGTACTTTCTCTTTTTTCTTTCTAAAACTTATCATTTTCTTTTTTCATGATAACATTATGGTTTCTCATAATAAAAGAATAAGTTTGATATTAATGTTGATGAATATTAATTTATTAAGTCTATTTCACTATCATTGATAGGTAAGTTGATTATTTGAAAATTAACCCGTATATGAATTAAAATTCAATCGGATATAAAATTTTGAATATTTTTCGTTTGATTTATATTCTCTTTTCAGTTTGATTTTTGAATCCAGGGTTTTTAAACCAAATTGAAATAAAAAACCGACTTAGATAAATAATAATTTATTATGAAAGAAAAAGTAATATATTTTGTTAAGCCTAACTCCAACCAAAAGACGAGGAAAAACATCAAAAGATAATCTAACATTATTTTACCATTTCTATTACAACCACACTCTAAAAATATCATCAAAACGTAAAATACCATAAGTATCACTAATCAACAAAATATCACAAGCAATTTTTTTAGTTTTGTCGAATAGTATCCTGTCAAAATTGGTGATTATTGATAAGGGAAGTTAGAGTTAGTTGTAACCAAATCGCTTCTGAACTCCTTTTCAGTTTTCTGTTAATTGATTGTAGTTGCCAGCTATAAATAGGAATTCCATTTTTTGTAGAAAACAATCAAGATAATAAAAGATGATCTCCTCTTTATTTCTCTCTCTCTCTCTCTCTCTCTCTCTCTTGTTCTCTCTATTCCTTCTTTCTAAACTTCTCATCTTCCCTATTTCTACCATTAGAGGAGAGCTACCAGCTAATCGCCAAGTTTGGCTCCTTCAACAAGGAAAGCGACAGTCATGGAGGATCAAATCAAGACATTAGAGAAGAAAATCGAGGACTAAGACAAGAAATTCGAAAAAATGATTTAGATGATGCGTGAATTGAAAAGGGCACAGTCAACTGAATCTAAAATCCAAATAAGCGGTAATAATGGAGGAATGAATCAGAACCGATCTTTAGGGTATGTACCTAAACTCGATCTTCCCAAATTTGATGGGACTAACCCTAGAATTTGGATAAAAATGTTGCAAATACTTCACAATGTATAAAATACCAGGGTCGATTTGGCGTCTTTGAATATGGTTGATAAAGCAGGAAATCGGATTTCTAGTTACTTATCTGTGAGGAAAAACCTAGATCGGAATGATTTTGTGATCGACTTAAGTGCTTGTTTTAAGAATGAGTCTGGGAGTAATGTTGTGGAACAGTTTAACAACTTGCAACAACATGATTATCTTGAGGCGTATATCGATGAATTTGAGAATTTGAGAGCAATAATATTACAAAACAATCATGTGTTACCTGATTCTTACGTCTTGGACAACTTTATTGGGGGTTTGAAACCGGTTGTGAAACCTTTTGTAAGGGATTTAAAGCCTACTTCATTAGCATGTGTTGTAGAGTTTGCAAGATTGCAAGAAGAAGCTCTGAGTTTTATTACTTTAGACCCAAAAATTGATAAATCCATTTCACCACAATCCCTCCAAGAAGTAACTGACTAACTGTGATCGATAACAGTCAACCACCTCTATTACCAACTCCTTCAACTAACATTCAAGGGCCTCTATTACCAACTCCACTGACGAAGACGACGACAATTCCTTTGGAGAAGTTTCAACCAAAAACTATAAAGAATGTCAGACATATTCCAGCAGATGTAAGAGCCGAGAAAATTGCAAAAGGCTTATGCTATTTATGTGATAAGCCTTCTGATAGACAACATAAGTGTCAATTCAAGGAGTCACACTTGTTTACGATTGAGATTCAAGGAGATAACGAAAATTGCAATATGGTGAAGATAGAACAAGGTGATTCAGATCAATGCTTCTACAATAGACAAGTTAAAAGATAGACTTGAGGACAAGTCTTTCTGAAGGGGGAAAGTATGATAAGGGAAGTTACAGTAACAAAATCCCTTCTGAACTCCTTTTTAGTTTTCTATTAATTGATATTAGTTGCCAGCTATAAATAGGAATTCCATTCTTGTAGAAAACAATCAAGATAATAAAAGATGATCTCCTTCTCTATATTTCTCTCTTTGTTCTCTTCTTTCAAAACTTCTCATCTTCCCTAGTCTACCATTAAAGGAGAGCTACCATCCTCTTGTATCAATTATTCGTTGATTAACACAAGAAACATAATTTTTTTTTCAAAGTGTTGTACTGTTGGACGTTTGGTTAAATATACCTTAAAATTTTGCCATGTTTTTTTTTTACAATTGATTAACCAAGTTAATGGTAAGATTGAAAACTAAAAAGAGTAGATTAGTCATTTTAAGGAGGGAAATGCATATAATTGAAAAAAGAAAAAGAATCCATTTTTTATTCTATGGACCCCGATCACTAGTCCTCTGTTTTCTAGTCTAACTACAATTTAACATCATCATTCATGTTATCCGCCCAAAGCCTCTATCACCTGCTTGGAACTCCTCAACTCACTCTTTAACTAGAGGAAGCGTCAACTTTGATATATAGCTTTAAAGCCAAAGCTAAGTGACGCAACGTAGGTTTGCGGAAGGATCGACAAGCGTCTAAACCCTTTAACGGTTGAGAATTACGACGCGTAAAACTCAAAATTAAGAGAAAACTCTCTAAAAAACTAAACTTTTATTAATTGATAACTTGATTAACAATGAAAAACAATAAACCTATTTATAGTTAAACTAACTAAGAAATAACTATGGAAATTAGAACTATCCTAATTATAAACTAACTAGGAAGCTATTTAAATAACTAATAAAAGAAAACTAAATAATCCTAAATTAACTATAAAACTTAATTAGATAAATAATAATAATCCTAATATAATTATAAAGATAATAAATAATAATTAAAATTAAATAATTATCCTAAACTAATTAAGAAATAAAATAACCAAATAAACAAATCATAGCAATCCTTTCAGGAACGAGTCCGCGACTTTGAACGCGACCCAAGTTGCGGGATAAGTCGCGTAAACGATTGTTTCTCGGTTTTTGATGCCAGATTCCGAGCTTCTCTCGAGCTCGTTTTCTTCTTTTCCAAAGATAGAAGAAACACCTTGATAACTCCCGAATTCTCCCTGTATCAGTCACCCTCACTTGAAAAGAACTCGTCCTCGAGTTCACTTGAAAAACATCATTTGATTTTTGATGCAATGTTGAATCATAGAACATTCTTGTCTTCAACATATTTGGCTCCATAACTCGATCTTCAAAAATCGAAAAGGTTTCAAGTTCCAAAGGATACTGTCCTAATCGTCTCCATACAAGTGATACCTTATCAAACTCGAAGGGGTAAGAAGCGACAAGATTTTTAGTAGGAATTGTTTCAATTTGATTCGGAACCTTAGGTGTTGGAATAATGGAAACATTATAATCGGGCTCAGCCTTCTTGACTTCTTCTGACAACAGTTTCACTGGCTCGGGAATGTCTTCAATTATCTCGCCTTTGGTTTCTTTGACTGCTAATCCGAAATCTGTTGCCGACTCTTCGGGATCGGTATAGATCTCGGGTTGTGATTCTGTTTCAACAAAAACGATTTTATCTTCAACCTTGTCCGACAATACTTCATCTTTTTCGGGTGGCTTCTTCGGAATTGGTGGTTGTTTGACGAGAGAAGAAACGGGACACATAATAGAGTCATTGTTGTTGTCAGGTTTGGGATATAGCTTGTTAAGGACCCGTTCATAATCTCCCGGTAAGAATCGTTCCATCATAAGTTGCTTCATTCTCCTCCAAGATCGAACTGGTCTCTTTCGTTGTCGTTGTCTTTGCACAATCAATTTATCCCACCAAATAGCGGCGACACTTTTTAGACGGAAAGCAACCAACTTTACCTGTATGTCTTTGGGAACATCCATAATGTCAAAGAATCGGTCGACTTCGATTTGCCAATCTAAGAATTCTTCTACACCTCTGGTTCCATAGAAAGACGGGATGTCCACTCTTATTCGGTTATTGTGGTCGTTTCTTTTCAAGTTCACTGGTTCTTCTTCCTTATCTTCTTTGGATTCGGAACTTGAAAAATTAACTCGGTAACGGTGGCCATTACACGGCACCATAGCCGGTCCTTCAAACCTGTCTCTTCTCCGACGATTGTCGTTGACGATGTTGGGTTGAAGCCTAGTAACAACCGCTGTCAGATTAGTGAGTGTTGTGGATAAGGCCACATCCGACTCAACCAAGTCTGCTTTGGTAGCGGGTTGTTGATCTGCCATGGTTAGTGAAAAGACAGGCGAATCCTGCGCTGATACCAACTGACGCAGCATAGGTTTGCGGAAGAATCGACAAGCGTCTAAACCCTTTAACGGTTGAGAATTACGACGCGTAAAACTCAAAATTAAGAGAAAACTCTCTAAAAAGCTAAACTTTTATTAATTGATAACTTGATTAACAATGAAAAACAATAAACCTATTTATAGCTAAACTAACTAAGAAATAACTATGGAAATTAGAACTATCCTAATTATAAACTAACTAGGAAGCTATTTAAATAACTAATAAAAGGAAACTAAATAATCCTAAATTAACTATAAAACTTAATTAGATAAATAATAATAATCCTAATATAATTATAAAGATAATAAATAATAATTAAAATTAAATAATTATCCTAAACTAATTAAGAAATAAAATAACCAAATAAACAAATCATAGCAATCCTTTCAGGACTCGTTAGAACGCGCCCGCGACTTTGAACGCGACCCAAGTTGCGGGATACGTCGCGTAAACGATTGTTTCTCGGTTTTTGATGCCAGATTCCGAGCTTCTCTCGAGCTCGTTTTCTTCTTTTCCAAAGATAGAAGAAACACCTTGATAACTCCCGAATTCTCCCTGTATCACTAAGATTCCATCTTCACCTATTGTAGTGATAGCGACGGGGCTTACTTTCTCTATGGTTCAACTACTAAATATATAAGTCATGTTAGAAGCCCTTTACCGACCGGTGGACCAGTTTCCTTAGCCGATTAGTAAGCAGTACTCTCCAGCTTATTTGACAGAGACAACATTTAATCTTTTCCCCTATTCGTTAAAAGACTATTTCATCTATTAACTCCCTTTCTCAAACCTTCCCCTAGTCTAGAGGTGGCCAAAAATCGGTCCCGAGACGGGCCCAAATCAATCCTGGTCCCAAATAGTGATCCCGTAACCGTCCCGGTCTAGGTCCCGACCCAAATACGAAGTCCCGGTTAAGTTGTATGAGGCTCGATTTTGAGAACCGGTCCCGACCCAATACGAAGGGCTGGTTAACTTGTACAAGTCCCGTTTATGAGAAAGGTCCCCGTTCTGCTTGATTTTTTTATTTTTTTTAAATTGATTTTTAACATATAAAAAATATTTTTGAAGAATTTGATCAAGCAAATACAGTAACAAATACGATTTTATTATAATTGGGTAAATCAAATACATTAAAAATACGTTTTTGTTATAAAGAAATTGTTTAATCAAATATACTTTAAATTATTTAATTCGGTCAATCGAATACACTAAGAATACGTTTTTGTTATAATACAATTAATAAAATACACTTAAAAATGCATTTTGGTTTTCAATCAAATACACTTAAAAATACATTTAAAATAAATTATAAATAAAAAATTGAGTGGAATATTGTAACCGGTCCTTAACTGGTGGTCCCAAACCGTTCCCGTGTTGGGCTGGTCCAAGTCGGTCTGGGTTCCAGGCTGGGCTGGTCCGAGGCCCGTTTGACCATCTCTACCCTAGTCAATGTTTTGTCAAAAAGAGTTTGAAATTGTAAATAGCTACTGAGACCATGTACCAAACCATTTAGGGGCTGTTTGTTTACCTTCAATTAAGAGGCAACCTCTGAATCACTAAAAGATGAATCTTGTTTGGCAAAAAAATAGTCTGACTCTTAATGGTTCTAAAACACAGGGATATAATTTCCTCCCTTAACCATTCAACACCCTAATTTCATTCTAAACAATTATCAAACAACCATATGTCATTTTTCACTATATTATAAAAGTCTCTTAGACTTAATACTTTTAAATAACAACTATTGGTTTTCCCAAATCCCCCTTCATTTTCAGATCCAAGTACAGTTCTTGGTTTCTGTTTCTCCGACGATGGTCACAATTGCCATGGGTATACCTGCGAAAAAGAATATCCATTTTTGAGACGTTTGCCGTTTTAACATTTGAAACCAGGAACCCTTCTTATTTTTTCACAAATAAAGTACAATGGCTTTCGTGGCCTACAGTGTAACACATACTCCAGCCCCCTTTTTTGCATTCAAACAGCCCAGAAAATCCCTCACTTTTGGCAAATCCACCTAACAGCAAAGGTACTGATCCAGCGGTACCTACGTCACGGGTAGAATCCAAACCTTCATGAGAACTGAATTGAAAGGTCAAAGGTTCAAGCCTCACAAAAGGGGAGAAGCGTGGGTAAATTTTGCCTGATATAAATATTATTATATGTACTAAAAAATCGACCTCATGAAAAGGGCAATGTTACATTCGGCAAGATTAATACCATTTTTACATTATCGTTCATCAAAAGAAATTGCAGATGTAACAAATCAAATGATAGGATGCAACTTGTCCTTTTAGTCTAATGAAACATGCATATGTTAGTAAATTCTGAGCATAAAAATAAGCATTTTTTTCTGTGCATGATCAACATAAAAGACACAGCGATAATAACTATATATCAAAAAGATATATCGGGACATGCCAATCACATTTATGCATCTTGCTTAGTTCTTATCAAGGGCTCAATTCTGGGGAATATGTTGAGAACTGTTCGACCCTAACGATTTTCAACTTCGATTACATATGTTGTACGGATAAGAGCTTTGTGTAAACGCATGTACATGTAAACAGTTGGAGAATATTAGACAAATATCATACCACATGTAGGTTGTGATTGATGTTGCCATTTCCGCACATCGAGTCCTTTTATTTCGTTACATCCGATCCTGAGACTAAAAACTTTGATGTAATGGATTATTATTTTCAGATTAAAGAAGGAAGTTGAGTGTCAAAAAGTACCTCTAGTGTGCCACCAACTTCGTTGAACTTCCTTTGAGAGAAAGCTCTGAACTTAAATATGTATTCTAATTGAAAAAAGAAAGTAATACATTAATTATTCTTCCCATCCACTTGCAAGAATAGAAGGTACAGGAATCACATTGTTGTTTTAACAGCTTATGGAATGTTGTATCTAAGGACAAAAACGAAATATTTATGTGAGATGATGCATGATTCTAAAAGATGCAAAAATATAATGATTTTCTTTTATCTATTTTGTCTTGTTGAAAAGTTAATTTTGAGATTTTGGTTATAAATATCGAAGGAATTATTTTTAGTTATAAATATATATTACTCAATGCTAACATATATGAGGAAAGAAGAGAGACGAAGTTTGTATAATTTTCAATTGTTATATAAACCATTTAAATTGAATTTTTAGTCTTTTGAGTAAAAATATGCAATGAGAAACAGAATAAAAAATATTTAATACCTTCATTCGAGGGAATTACCGAAAAGATCAACCCAGAAAAAAAGTGCCTGCGGCTTAGGAAATATTCTCCTGGAGTAGTTATTGTTTGGAAAGCAAAGAGATCTCCACCAATGATGTGATTCCATGATTTGTAATAACCCAATGGATCTTCTTCTTCCACCTTTCCCTGATCATTATCATACACAAGACTCACCCCACACTCCCTTATACTAAAATCATCATCAAAGTTCTTTGATATGGAAATAGTAATTTGGTCACCATCTTCCATCTCATTCTTCCCAAACATCCAATGGCTTAAATATATCAAACCCTCTGAACCGAGCTCATTGGAGAGGTTATAACGGTAGTATGACCAGGTGCGGTTCTTTGTTATATTACAAATTATGATAATTGGCACTGAACGTAAAATGGTCTTCGCGGACACAAAACATAAATTCAATCCTCTGAGCTTGTTACAAGATGGTGGGATGGTAAATGAGATTGATGACCCCTTCCTTCTATCACTAATCCAATTCGGCATCTCCATTCCCTCAAAAATTATGCTGAATATCCCAAATTCGTAATACATCTGCCAGATTCAAGCTTAATCAACATGAATTATAATACGTATTCACACACATAGATAATAGATGGATAGATAGAGGATACCTGGATTTCTCTTTTTATCTTTGAATTCCAAGTCCATCCCAAAGTATGTAATACCTCTTCTGCAACATCTGCCATGGCTTCGATTTTCAAAATGCCTTCAATTACGAAATGTGAACATGGTGCACCGAATGGATCCATAAAAAGAGTGAGTGGGGACATTTCTTGATCAAATACAATTTTCTGTATTGAATGCCGTTCAGAAAATATTATCAAGCATTTTAGTGTAGGTGGAGGATGCTCTATTGTTTTTAGCATAAGACAATTCTCCAAACTGAGCTTCTCAAGCCTTGGAAGGGTTCTCACACAATTGGGTAGTGAAATGATATCATTACCATCTAAATACAACTCCTTCAACATGGATAGGCTACTCAAGTCCACGGGAAATGATTCGTTGGACAAACGATTATCTTTAAGCGACAAGCGTACTAATGAGATTGGTATAGGAATTATAAAAGATCTGAGATCTCTTGGGATAGCCTTCACAATGGCAGAAGCGGATGATTTCGATTTTATGTCAATGTGGTTAGACTTGAGCATTTTCGATAAATTCATATCCCTCTTATTGATAGGAAAATTACCCAGATCACAACCATCTAGTAATAGTGTTTCGACCTTCTTTAGCTTGAAGACAGTCCTTGGAAGCCTTTTAAGCATATTGCAGTAACTCAAATCAATAAGAACAAGTTCAGAACATTGCTCAATTGATTGAGAAACCTCAATCAAACCTATGCAATTTGCAAGTATTAACCTCTCAAGTGCAGGGAGTTCAAAAAAACCACCGAGACTACGAAGCTGTTTACAGAAGCTTAGATTAAGAATCTTCAAAGATTTAAGAAACCGTTTGTCTTTTGAACACGATCCAGTTAACTGGTGAAAAGGAGACGAGGTAAAATATTTAATTAGTGAATTGCATTAACCGAACATGTATGGAAGAATAATAAATTAATTAAGTAAACATTTCAAAGTCGTTACCTTTTTCGTCTTCCCAGGTTGTTGTGGGTTACCATAAGACATGTCAAAAGATTCCAAATTGCTATAAGACAAGTCAAGAGCAACTAGATTCTCCATGGGTAAGTCTGAAGGTATAGACTTTAAAGGGAACCCATGCATACACAACCACCTTAGTTCTTCGGGGAAATTCTTATAAGACCCATTGAGTTGCACATAATTAAGTTGCAATAGCATTAGATTATCCATGTCACTCAATGCATCTGTTTTCAAGTCAAATAACTTGTCTTTCTCAAGCATTCTCATGTCAAGTGCAAGGCCTATAAGATTTCCTTTACCCTAAAAAAGGAAATGCAAAAAAGTATATAATTTTAAATTTTATATAAGTGTAGATGGATAATATATACAAATACATAACATGCATAATTAGTAACAAACATTCCTTTTACCTTTTTTTGTTTCAACACTTTCAATGACTCCTTATGACACCACAATCGACTACGTTTCCATGGCTTGTTTGGCGATTCTTGACGTACTACATTTCTTCCCATCTCTTGAAGCAATTGATGCATTTTTAACTCATTCCTTGGTCCAATTGTAAGAAGACATCTATCAACGAGATTTTTTATCCCATGTTGTGCGCGGATACCACATGCCTTTAATATTGTTTCTGTGTACTTTCTATCTTTTCCAACAAAAAAACAAGCAATATGCTTGAACAATTCTTTATCATTGTTGGATGTCATAGAATCAAAGCTCATTTGCAAGGCCTTCTGGATACGGGAATCGGTTTCTTGACTTTCTTCCTTTAGTCCCTTTATACACTCCTCCCATTCATCTACATCTCGTTTATGCAAAGATTCACCTAAAACTTTAAGAGCCAACGGATGTCCTCGACAATATGCCATGAGCTGTTTTGACACTTCTTCATAGCCTTTCTTGGGAAAGTTGTCCTTGAATGCATAATAACTTAAAAGCTCTAGTGATGTTCGCTCATCTAAGCCTTCAAGAAAGAGCTTCGTATGCTTTGGTTGAACTATTGAATCGATTAGTGCATATTTCTCGTTCAATGATGCATGTTGAGTCGTTATTATGATTTTACTACCCGGATGAAAACCTTGCTTTCCAAGTAGGGCATCCAACTGTTCGAGAGTACCAATATCGTCAAGAATTATCAACACCCTTTGATGAGCTAGTGCATTTTCAATCATACAGGTGTAACTAAAAACATCATGAATATGAATGGGAGTTTTTGAAATGTCATGAGAAAGTTGTTTTTGTAAACCAAGTAGTCCATTCACTTGTTCATTACATTTCTCATTAACACCTTCAATAAAGCTGCTTCTATCGAACAATCGACGATGTAACACGTGGATATAGCTGGCCAAAGATGTCTTTCCTATGCCGCCCACTCCAAAAATAGTGAGAATGTCTGCCGTGTGTAATGATCCATCTGTTAACCATGAAGTGATGAATTGAATGGAAATTTCCATCCCAAAAAGGAAAGGTAGACCACTCCTTAAGGGTGCCCCTAATCTATGGTAGATGTCCTTAACAATTTCTTCAATGAAGTCTGTCTCTTGCCTGAAAACTAATTTCAGTAAGAACTATGAAACCCTCAAAACTACATAAACTAGATTTGGAGATTTATATTATCCATAGATCCAAATCAATTATATCAATATCAATTCCATCAATAATGATATAATTAGACAACCAAAAAAATTTACAAGTGTTGTAGAATGACATTTTAAATAATACTTGTTGCAACCGGAAAGTGTGGGAGGCGGTGCATTTTATGACTTGTACCACAGAACTACAAATAGTTCTACCCATGCATATAATTAGCCTATGTTGTGTAACGTCATGATTTTTATTGATAACATGACACACTAGTCACCCATGCATACAAGAATTCACACCAAATTTCGTTATGTTTCTACCATACCATCTCAATGTGGTTTTGAGTTATAAATTCTCCTTTACAGTTTAAATTAGAGTCTCACATCTGCTACATTTGAACTATTTATCCTCAATATATGTTGGAACTTCTCTTTTTTTTTTTTTTTTTACTTTCTTTAAGGGCTTTTGTTTGAAGAGTAATATAATGGAGTTTCACATATTCTCATATGGCTTAATTAGAAGTAGAATCGGTATAGTAATAGTTAAAACACTTTTTTTATCATAATATCAAGATGGTTAATCTATAAATACAAATTCATTTATGACACCACATAACTGAAATTCAGATTATACATCGTTAACAGATTGAAAAATATATATATCAAAAGATGTCCTTTTATGATACTGAAGAAACATATTGAACTGCATAAAAATAATATAGTATTGAATTGTCTGTGTTAGTCGAACAAAATTGAGGAGAGGTGTGTAATAATATGGGTAAGAAGGTAGTTACCGGTCCTTTGCATCCTTCCCTTTTAAATTAGCAACTTCTACAAGTGCTTTATTCCATTTACTCATCTTCTCAGCCAATTGACTTTTATCCTCCACATTTGTCTCAGCTTCCATCCTCTGTTTATGTTTTGCCATAGCAATTCCAAAGCTGCTTTGTTGCTTCCTGACATCGGAGGGATCGACGTGATAGAAGATGGGGATAACAATATGGCCGGAGGTCCTCTTTTGATCGAGGATCAGTACCAATTCATCGAGACACCAGGTCGAAGAAGCATAATTTTGAGACAAGACAATAATAGAAGCCCTGGATTCTTTGATTGCACTCTCCAATTCTGGTTTCAAATCTTCTCCGGTTTCGATCTCATCATTGTCCAAAAAAGTAGTGATGTTAGCATTAACAAAAGCCTTATGGAGGTGATCGGTGAAATTAAGGCGAGTGTCAATACCTCTAAAACTTAAAAATACATCATATCTGTGATCATGAATCGGCCAAGATGTAGATTCTTCTAAAAGTTCAGAGAGAACAACCATTGTGAATATATGAAGGTGTGAATAATTTGAGAATGAGTATATTTAAGATTACTTGAAGAGCAGTAGATCCAGGAAGCAAAGTTTTTTTTTAATAATGGAAGCCGAAGTCAAAGTCAACTGTTTTGATATTCTATCCCACCCCCCCAACGTTCTATTTGCACCACTAATTTGATTGTTTTATGACTTGTTCATCAAGTAGAAGCACACTTTTTCTTTGGTTTTATAAGACTAGAAGCGTACTCGCACAATGCAGCGAAATACATCACGATTTTAATGTTTTTTTTTTTTTCTCGATTTTACATTACGATTTTGAATGATTTTGAGAAAGTGATAATGTTTTTATAAATTTGTTTAATTTAGACTTAATAATATAATGTTTTTTATATAAAAAAAAATAAAGTATTTTGTTAGAATTCAATTATTTTATATATTTTAATGACATCTAGAAAAAATAACTAATTACATATTTAATAATATAATTAAAACAAATTTATAGTAATATAATATATTAATTAATAGTGATAAATGGAAATTTATGCATAAAAGGAAAGCCCTGCACATACCAAATTGATGAGCGTTAGAAGCCTGCAGTAGTAATATGTATCTTGTGCTTTGATACTTGTAAATTAAGAGATTTTTAAAATCTTGCATAAAATGATTGTATCTTGTGCCTAATAATTTGTATTTAAGAGTTTTTATCCGTGCTTTATAATATAGTATAGATATAGATTCTCATTTTAATTTATTATTTATTTATTAATAATTATTACAAAATATATGTGGTTTTGATTTTGATACAATATTTTCATTTTCTTTTGCTAACGGACGTTATAAGTATTTTTTTATTGTTATTAAATTTGAATAAATGTTTAACAATTTTTGACTTATTTGATACGATATTATTAGCTAAGTTTTTTTTATATTTATTTGTTTATCACAAAAAAAAAAACTATTACCATTGCACCTACACGTCTTTATTGACCTTGTTTTGCGATCAGATGACCGAGAACTAATTATCGAGACTTTACACAATTCGGACATATGTACTTTGGGAAATGGTTCATGCATCTTTGTTTCCAGGAGCTAATAAGCAACTAGAGCCTAACTATAAGAGCAGAGACATTCATTAGATTTGTGCTCCCCCTTGATCTATCATGGATTAGGGGTTGTTGATTTTCAAAGCCTTTTCAATTCTTTCAAAACCATTCGTATGTGCCTATTGGAAGATTTGGGCTACCCCCTCTTTCCGATCTCCGCGTTAGAAGGCCCGACTTAAAACATTGACTTGGGTCTTGCAGTTGCCGACCTTCAAAGTAGGAGTTCCGGATCTTGTCATGAGCATGCTCCACAGAAGGCTTTTTCCTTTATTTATATATCTACCCGCCATCGGTGACAGAGTGAGGTTGATCTTATTCATGATCCGCCAAGTCCGAAATCCGATCTTGGTTCACCTTTCACCCCTGGCCACAAGTCATCCCCATATTTTGCCACATACGTGGGTTCTGTCCTCCAAGGCCTGTTAGAGCTCTCTTCAACCCACTCGTGGCTAGGTCGATAGGTTTCGGATCAAGTAGAAAGAAAACTAGAAGATTCCATTTCTGGAAAGTGCCTACATTTGAGGATAATGTTTGAAAATTAAAACAACACAAGTTGTAAACTTTAAAACAACACATGTTGTTTGTGAAGAAATCGAAATGCTCTTTAGTCAGGTTAGAGTATTCCGGGTATGTGGTGAGGTGAAGGGGTATCCGCAAATAAAAGCAAGATTGACAGCATGTTGAGCTAGCCACAACCCACTACTTTGAAAGCGTTGAGAGGCTTTCTCGGTTTAACAGGCTATTACCGAAAATTTTGAAAAGGGTATGGGATTATCAGCAAAGCAAGACAGATACTTATGTGTGACCGAGGATTCCACGATAGGAGTAGTTTTAGCTCTACATTAGGAGCACAGGGACTCTATCTAAAATAGGTACATACCCCTCTCATAGGACGGTACAATGCAGCTCAAATGCTTAATAGGCTACCGTGGCTCGCTTTGCTTTTGTTGTGGAGCTCACTGCTTTTGGGTAGTGCTTGTAGTTTGCTGCTTTCTGTTCAAGCCGATATCGTTGTCTACTCCTCGAGTCTCTACAACTTCGCCTACACCACTTGTGTATAGACAACTATAGCGTTCAACTGACGCTAACACTTTACCTGAGTCGGATTCCCTTGTAGACGAATACAAGGACCTGAACGCTAGACTTGAATCTACTTTAGACAGCTTTCTTAAGTAGTACAAGTACTTATTTAAGGTTGTTCGGTTTGCTTTCTCTTAAGACCTATATAAATAATGTTGCCTGTATGATAATATAAGTTGTTATTCGGTTATTGTGCTAAATAAACAGACTAAATGTCAGAAATGACCATTTTATCCTCGGTCTATATTTTTTTTGAATACATCAAGTGTTTGATAAAATGTTGAATAAATGGATTTTAATTATAAAAAATATCAATTTAAACATTTTTTAAAATAAAAACAATTTGATAAAACACAATTTACGATCAAAACCATCTTCCATCGGATCCCTTTTCGGCCACAATTCTTCTCCTTCATGTTTTCTTCCAATCTCTCATCTCGTACGCCATTATTGTGGTTTTGACTTTTGGTTACGAAGTGTCACCTTTTTGCTCTCGATCGATTCCATCTCCATCGCCTTCGTGCTCCTCTTCCTCTACCGCCATTCTGCATTGCTTGTTGATGCTAGTTCTATCGCCATTAACAAATATCGTGTTCTGATTCAGAAATTGGTGGTCGATTTTGGATTGGGGGAAACAGATCTGTTCTCAAGGACCAAGGGCATCAAAGGAAAAATGATAAGTGTTATTTACCAAAGAAAAATCGCTTCTTACCTTCCAGCTTCGTACTTGCAGGAAACATGGCAGAAGAAACCCTTTTTTGTGGTGATTCATAGACAGAGATGGAGGGAAGCAAACACGTCTGGAGGAAAAAGGAGATGGAGATGAGAAAGGGGATGGGACGGAGAGGAATGGAGGAGTAAAAGGGGAATAAATGGGTTGAATAAAGGGCTGAGCCTAAAGGACATAAATTTTCAAGCTGACCGATTTAGCCACGAGTCAGCCGTTACCGAACACTTGGATATGGCTATACAAGTAAGCCATATCCACCATACAACCCATTAAGACGCAAACAAACATCCCCATAGTTATAAGATAATATGATAATAGAATTTGACGTAGCGGGGATAAGTGCGGAACGGATCGACGAACGGTTCGTCTGGATCTAAAGGATAAACGAGTCTACAAGCGTAGAACCCAGAAAATAAGAGAAAACTCTTAAACTAGATATAAAACTCTAAAAGATAACTTTATTGATCAATAATTTCTAAACTCCGGTTAACAAAGAAAACAATAAACCTATTTATAGCTAAACTAATCAAACGATAACTATGGAAATTAAATCTATCCTAATTCTAAACCAACTATAAAAGTTAATTACATAATGAATAAAAAGGAAACTAAATAATAATCCTAATAATAATCAAGACTAACAATAATTATCCTAAGATTAAAATAATTAAAATAATAATAATAATCAATCCAACGGTCATCGGTACTTGTAACGAGACTTAAGTCTCGTTGAAACTCTCGGTAGGCGATGGATGGGCAACGAGACTTATCCCGAGACTTAAGTCTTGGTGAAACTCTCGGTAACTCTCGAATTCTACCTACATCAGACACCCTCACTTGAAAAGAACTCGACCTCGAGTTCACTTGAAAAGAAGCTTCACCCGACTCCTTGGGACTTCTACGTTTGGGTTGTAGCTTTAGGAGGTTTGTACGAACTACAAAATCAATTAGTTGTCGGTTATGTTGTAGGGGTGGCGACATATTAAAAGTGTCCTTTGCAAGCACCCCTTCAAACTTTTGCAAGAGTAGCATGTCTTGAATCGAGCTCTCTAATGGTTGCATTTTGGGAGTGTCTTCAGGATCATCTGATGTGTTTTAAATTTATAACCGCAAGCATACGAGAAGTGTAGCATACGGGTCGATCACAAGGACGCGATGGACTAAACACGCACTCGTTCTAGACTATGGCCTAGCTACGGGAATTATCAATATTTTGAATTTGATATTTTAAACTAAGTAAACATAAAATAAATAAACAACAAAAAAACAAGAAAAACATAAAACAACTAAGATCAGACACCGGGTAATGTCAACTTCAAACTTTCGGTAATGGTGGGAATTCGTTATGCAAAATTACTTCAACCCTCTAAAGGTGGAAAAGTTTTTCTAACCCAAGACTCATATTTACTTTCGCAATATGTGTACGATGGGAAGAAAAATTATGATTTAAAACGAATATTTTTCCCGATCAACGTCCCTAACTATTTGCATGTTAGGACCGCTATCATTGATCAATTTGAAACAATTCTCAAGTCTAAATATTTTCATAAAAATTTCATAAAATGAGGACTTTCGGGTAAGGTTTAGAATTAAGGTAGGGATTGAGTTTGGTTATCGGGGTTTAAAGATTTATTCGGTTTCAAAATATTATTTTTGTGCACATAATAGTTCATTTCTACAATTTCCAACGGATCTCGACTTATTCTTTGCAACTATAATTAAATCAATTTCAACTTTCGTTAAAATCGAAATGGATTAAAACTCAACATCCATTCTAAAAATAATTAATCAATACCAAGACCTTCGATTCAAAGAGACGATTACCCAAATGAACGAAAGTTAAACTATGAAACAAAATGTAAACATAAATCTAATGAAAGCAATAAAATTAATCTATGAAAACTTTAAAGATCGATCCAAGGAATGTCACTCTCCAAGAGTCGTTTTTAATCTAAGAAAGCGGTAAAATAAACTAAGAACGGTGCAATAAATTAAAAAGGTGCAGAGAATAAATAAAGAGAAAAACATTAACAAAAGATAAATGCAAAAATAATAAATTTGTTATGGAGAAACGAAACGTTACAATGGGTGTTGAATGTTGAATCAGAATCTGTCACATTTCATCTTCATCATCGATCCGCCGAAACATCGCATATTCTTCACATCTTCAAAGCACTCAAGAAACGAGGAATTACAAATAAATGAAAAACTAAACTAAACCTAAAATCAAAACTAAAGAAAAAAGAAAAAAAAACTAAAATCTAACAATTCATCTCTAAAAAAAACACAAAAGATTAAAAAAAAAAAAATAAAAAAAATAAAAAAAAAATAAAAAAAATAAAAAAAATAAAAAAAAAAGAAGAAGAAGAAGGCGAGAGCAAGAAGAAGAGATGAACAAACCCTAAAAATAAAAACAATTCTATTTATATAATAAAATCTTCAAACAAGCCCCTTCAAGATTGATGTATTTTCAAAACCACCCCTTTTAATTTCCTTTTTTGGAATTAAGCACTTGATAGATTTCTTTTCTTCAATCTTGATCCAACCTTGTACCATTATTCTTGAATTGGTCCACCGCATAATTGATTAATCAAACGCTTCAAAAAATCCATCTCTATATTTCAATGCAAAAACCTGTCACAATACAACGAAAACGCAAAAGTACCAAAATAATATCCCCAGTCGATGATTAAACGATATTTACTAAAAATAAAATAAAAACTATATGCAAACGACTAAGCACGACATAAAATGAAATTTTAAACTAAAATGATGCATGTATAAATGCACTTAACAAAATACCCAAAAGCCTATTTCGAGCTCGTTTTCTTCTTTTCCAAATATAGAAGAAACACATTTATAGCTTTCGAATTCTCCCTACATCATCAGAATTAATTAATTATAAAATAAAGAAGTTTGTTTATTTTAGACATATCATATATATTTCAGTTACATTTTAGTTATATTTTAATAACATTAATAGAATGAAAAGAACATTCTACATCTTGTACCCGATTACGATTAATTAAATTTTCATGTGTATTGAACTCTTCAAAGTATTTTTTATGGTTACACACTAGTATTTTTGTTTGAATTGTCAAACTTGATTTGATAACCCTTCAATAAATCCACGATTGTATATAAATTTTATATATTATATAGACACTAGTATATAAATGGGAACTTCATTTGAAAATCCATAGAATTGTGATAATTTGAAAACTGGTGTATCATACGCTATTTTACATGATTCTTTTCCATCTACGTATTGGATGTAAGGTATTGATTAACATATACTTGTTTTACATATATTTGTTTCATAATGTGAACATTTTTTATGTGATTGTGAAACAAAAATATAACTGAAGAGTTTCACATTATGAACTAAATACATATGAAACAAACATGTTGTGAAACAAATTTATGTTAATCAATACATTAAATTATAGTCTTAGACGGAAAAAAATCATGTGAAACAATACCTTACGATACCTTGGACTATTATCGTGAGGTATTGTTTCACAAGATTTTTTTAAATAAAATTGTGAGATGGTGTAAATCTCCTTGCTCTTTGGCCTTGTCATTCATCCATTTATATAAAAAACAATGATAGTACAATTATGGAAATAGTTGAGTTTCCTAGTTTATTTGTACAAAGGATCACTCAAAATATTTACACAAATATTTTGGAACATGTGGGATTCTCTCTTTCACCCCCACCCCCCTCGGTTGGAACGGAGGAGGTCGTACACTCAAGTTGTATCTGAAGTCGAGGAATAGTTGGCACGGTAACCTTTTTGTGAATATGTCGGCATACTGATAGAACGAAGGAACATGTAACACTCGAACATGACCCATTACTACTTTTTCACACACAAAATCTATATCCATTTCAATATGTTTGTTGTGTTGGTGTTGAACCGGGTCATCGAAGAGGTATACAACTAACACATTGCCACAATAAACAAGAGTTGCCTTATGTGATGGAGAAGGTAGCTTGAGAAGAAGGTTTCGTAGCCAAATACGTTTCAGCAACGACATTTGCAAAGCCCTAATATTCTTCTTCAGCACTGATCGGGAAAGGGTAGCATGGCCTTTCACCAACCACGAGATCAAATTATATATCGCTGAGAATGACACAGTACCCGAATATGGAGCGTCGATTGTCAGGGCAGCCCCCAAATCGGCGTTCGTATAGAAAGCCTGATGGATGCAAAGGGATAGAGATGTAAGTCGTGACCGAGGGTGCCTTTAAGATACCTGATAATGTACTTGAGAACATTAAAATGTAATGTCTGACGGGAGTGTATGAACATGCACACTTATTGGACCGCGTGGACGATGTTAGTACGAGTGAAGGTAAAATATTGCAAGGCACCAGCGAGATTACAGTATAGAGTGATATCAAGCACGGGATCCCCTGTTGTAACACCCGTAATTTCGGTAAGTAAATGTCACCCGGACATTTCTGTGACTTGTAAACAGTGGGGTTTTGTTGGGAAATGTATTGCTTTAAGTCCTTTGGGGTATCGGGTGTATTGGCAACGAAAAGGTCGAGTTTCGGGGCTCCGGAAAGGTTCCGCGACAATGCCCGACGACTATGACGAGTCACAGTCGCACTGTCACAGTCGCACTGTCACAGTCGCACTGTCACAGTCGCAGGGGGTGTACCGCGAGCTGGTACATACCAGCGACTATGACCGGCGACTATGACCGCGAGCTGGGCAATGTCGCATGGGCAATGTCGCACCAGGGCACAGAGGTGCTGTTAAGTGTAGAATTTCAGCCTATTTTCTCATTTCTCACTTCTATCTTCTTCCCTTTTCTCTCCCAAACCCTAAAACCGAACCCTAACCCAATTTGGAGGCTTTTCTTTGTCATACCACATGATTCTTAATCATCTAGCTAGTTGGGATGATAACCCACAAAACCTTCATCTTCGTCTTCCTCATCAAGTTCAACGGTTGGGAGCTCGGGTTGAAGTGTTGGATTGGGTGCTCTCGGAAGTCTCTTTGTCTTCAAGGGTAAGTTTTCTTGTAATAAGGTTATAAATGCTCCATTGATGGTTTCTTAAGGTTTGATATCTCAAATCTCGGATTTGATGGTTTTGGAGAAATTAGGGTTTTGATCTTGTTTGGAATCTTGGTATTTTTATGTTTAGAGAATGTTTCCTTATGGTTGGTTATGGTTATTTATGGGTTGGAATGTTGGATCTAGGTTTTGGAAGTTTTCGGCTTGAGGATGCCAGCGGCCTTCAAAAGAGCTTGTTGGGTAAAATCTAGATTTAGCCTAAATCTAGCAAGGTGAGTCCAAGTTGATTTGTTAAAACGGTGTACATGCCAAAACATGTATTTTGAAGTAAAAATGTGTTTTACCTGGTATTTATCAAAGTGTGAGTATTTTGATAAGTTTTCATATTTGGTAAACTTGGGTTGTGTTAACCTCATAAAATATTCATATTTGGGTTCTTAGCAATTTTGTACAAATAGAGTCCATTTCATGGCTTATGCATCTTTGATGATTTTTGTACAAACAAGTCTATTACATGTTATATGCGATTTGGGTATAATTGCATTCATGAATCTTTTGGTAAACCCTTGGTTCCCATACGTGTCGAGTTTTGGGTTAAACGCATATTTGTAGTATGTGTCTTCATAAACGTTATCTTAAAGACATTTCATTATTTGGAGGACCGATAATTATTGGTCAAATGGATTTTGAGCATCTTAGCTCGGTGTTGGCTTAAAAGAGTCTTGAGGACACTTGTCCAGTTTTAACGACTCAATTTAGAGTCCAAAAAGGTGGTTTACATCTTAATTCATTTTATTGCATATTTATAATTACAGGCTCGAGTGCTGTTGTCATTCAGGTATAGTCGTGTAATTTTATACTGTGTTGCATTGGATCCATAGGCACGTAAGTCAGTCTTATTTGATGGTCATTTGGGTGGTACGGGGTTGGACTCCGGGACTCATGGGTTATGACCTTGTCCTTTCCAGGTGTACACTAGGAGGGCTGAGTCCGGGTTGTGCTATCATGGCGTTGGAGTAGTCATTGGATGGGCATTTTGGGACCTCCGCCAGGTGGGGCAATGCGATGGTTGTATCCCCCTTGGTCCGGGCCTTGGAGCGGTATTCTCGTTAATATTTCGCTAAGGTCAGCCGACTCTTTGGTGTAGCTTGAAGGGAGTCGTAGGGACACTTGGGCGTTTGGGTCGTGAAGTGTCATGCGACAACGTTGTTGAGTGGCATACTCTTGTGTTCCTCCGCTCTCAACGGATACGGGTAGCCCCCGTTGTCGGCCCGCGGTATTTCGGATATTTAATTGTCCATGCTTTAATACTTGGATTTCATTCCAATTTATGGTCGCGTGAGTATTAAGTTTCAGTTTCACGTTTTAATGGCGTGTCATATTATATGGATTGTTTTCCGTTATTTAAGGGTCGAGTATTATGCCCTACTCGAGTTTTGGGTGTTTTGGGCTATGAAGTACTATCTACATTTTAGCACGTTTGAGTATCGAACTATGACCCCGTTTTGGGTGAGTTACGTGTTGCATCGTTTTATAAGAAATGCATGTTCGGGAGCATTGTCTTTGAGATCTCTGTGTAATAAGGCGTTTTTCACGCCAAGTTAACGAATAGTCCGTTATTGTCCCATGGCCCTGCTTAGGACGGTTTGGATTGTGTCCGGTTTAACCACATGGCTAAATGTTTCATCACAATCTACTCCAACCTCTTGAGCCTTTCGATTTACCACTAGCCTCGATTCATATCGCTCAAGTTCATCGTTCTCCTTGTATTTATGCCGATATAACCAAATACACTAGATTATATTTGCACCTTCCGGTCACGAAACAAAATCCAAAATGTGTTGATTAATTAGAGCTTTGTATTCGTCAGACATGGCGGCATTCCAATTCGGGTGCAACATATCCACTTTTGGGTTGGATGGAGGGGATAGATGGTTTGTAAAATTAAATTGAACTTTTGGTTTAAAAATGCCACGTTGGGCTCGTGTTTACATGGGATGCATGTGGTGCGGAATGGAGAATAAATGGTAATTGTAGGTTGGGTGGTGGTCGTAGGCCTAAAGGGGGAGGGTGGGGTGATGGGTTGGTCGAGGTAAGAGTGGTCTGAGGAGAGGGAGCCGAACAAAGTAGGAGGTGAGTGATAAGAGATGAGATAGTAGAGTGGCTAAGGAATTGGTAGTCTTATGGTTGAATGTTTTGAGGTTGGAGAATGGGAAAGTGGATTCCTCAAAGTAGACCTGGCAAAAAATGACACGACACGCTAACCTGAAAGGAACTCGACACGAAATAAACGGGTTCGGGTAATACATTTCAACCCGTTTACCACGGCACGACACGAAAATTAAACGGGTAAGGTCAGTGTCAAAAATTTTAACTTGAAAATGACCCGAATAACCCGTTTTTATATATATATATATAAGTTTTCTTTTTAATCTTTGGATTTTTAATGTTTTAGATTTGGTTAGAACTTTTAAGTTTGAACTATAACATTTGGATTTCTAATTCTTTCATTTGAATTTTGGATTTGTATTTTTTTGTGAATTTTCGATTTTTAATTTTTAGTTTTATAAATGTTAAATGGGTTAGGCGGGTCGGTTAGGGTTGAGATTTTCTAACCCGTTTAACTTTGAATCCGATACGACACAACACATTTGTCAGGTCTACCTCAAAGGTTACATGACGAGATGAGAAGTTTTTTTTTAGTAACCACTGTGATTTAAGGGAAAGCCTAAGAAGACGCACAGGGAGGAGCGTGGGGCGAGTTTATGGGTTATGGTGTATGAAAATTTTGGGTAACATAAACAACCGAAGGTGTGAAGATAGGTGTAAATGGGGACGCCGCGAAAAAGAATTTTGGTTGGTGTCTTATTGTGAAGAGTACGAGTAGGAAGGATGTTAATGGTGTAGGAAAACCATGTGAAGGGCATAGTTCCAAACGGTGAGGGGTAGAAATGCATGAATAAGGGTGGTGTGGATCATGTTGTTTATTGTGCGAATGATACCATTGCTACAATGATTTAACAAGTCGACCCTTTACCGAGTTTCACCAAGGCTCGCTCTCAGCTCCTCTTAGAGGAAACGCGCCGCACCAAGCAAGAGTCGCATCAACAAGCATTTGTGGTGAACTCACAACCGCTCCTCATCCCACGCCAACTACGACTCCTTCCCGATCCGATCCACAACACCCACCAAACGGCCGAGGGAGTGGTCCGGGACGCGGACGTTCCCCCTAACTGTAGAAGTCATGGTCATGGTCGTCCGCCTCAATCTCGACAACCATCGTATCACCAGGAGGGACTACATACCCTCCAACTTACAGACAGTGGGCGGCACCACCCTACCCATACCTAACGACACCACCTACTTACCCTCAACGGTCTAACTAGCCATCCCAACAGCATGCCTGAACAATAACATGCATTCTTTGCTCCTCAACAATAACAACATACTATGACTCTGTATGGTCAACTCATGTCTCCTACAGATATGGGCAATGCATTTACTACCATGACTATCCAAAAACCCGATGATAATTGGTATATGGACATTGGCATCACGTCCCATCTCACCCGCACCGTTGGTAAGCTCCTACAAATTTTTAATTTCAGTTATCCTCAATGTATCCTGTAATGGAAACGGTATTCCAATAAAGGTTATGGAAACACCACTACCCCTCCCTTCTCCCTAAAATTACGTCCTCCGTTCTCCTAAAATTATTAATATCTCATATCTCTTATAAAATTTACGACAAACAATCATGTTTCTATTGAATTTGATCCCTTTGATTTCTCTATGAACGATCTCAATATAGGGAACATTCTTACTAGATGTAATAGTGTATTGGACCTTTATCCATTCTCTGCCACCTCTTCAACTTCGCCTCTCTCTAGCCGTCGTATCTGCTGCAACTTGGCACAATCGAGTTGGTTACCCGAGAGCGCCGATTCTTAATTTTCTTAGGGATCGTAACTTTATCTCATGTAATAAAGGGCCAATACCCCTCTTCTCTATTCTTGTCCACTACGAAAACATGCCAAGCTTCCGTTTTCGTCATCTCATTATATTACTTATTCTTCATTTGACATTATTTATGCGGATTTGTGGACATCTCCCATTGCAAGTAAATTAGGCCATAAATATTATCTTCTTTTGTTTGATGAGATTTGTTTCATTATCTTTGGGTGTTTCCTTTGAAATACAAATCTCAAGTATCTTCTATATATCTTTCTCACTTTCCATACATACATCAAAACACAATTCGGAAAACAAATCAAAACTTTTCAATGCAACAATAGTCGTGAATTTAATAACTCAATCTTTCATCAATTTTGTGCCAACAATGGCATGGTTTTTCGCTTCTCTTGTCCACACACATCACCTCAAAACATAAAAGTCGAATGTATCATTCACACCATAAACAACATGATCCGTACCCCCTTATTCATGCATCTCTACCCCACCATTCTGAACTATGCCCTTCACATGGTTGCCTACACCATTAACATCATCGCTACTCGTAGTCGTACTTTTCATAACAAAACACCAACCGAAATACTAGTTCATTAAGACACCAGGTTGAAGAAGCATAATTCTTAGACAACACGATAATAGAAGCCCTAGATGCTTTGATTGCACTCTCCAATTCCGGTTTCAAATCTTCTCCGGTTTCGATCTCTTCATCGTTCACGAAAGTGGTGAGATTAGTTTCAATCAAGGTCTTATCGAGGTGATCCGTGAAGCTATGACGAGTGGCAAGACCTCTAAAACTTAAAAATACGTCATATGCATGATCACGAGTTGATGTAGAAGAAGAAGATTCTTGAGAGATAACAACCATTATGAAGTATGGGAAGGTATGAAAAGATTTGAGAGATTAGTAGAGGAGTAAGATTTATGATCATATGAAGAATAAAGGATCACCAGTGTTGCACGCGTCGTTAAACGCACAACAAGGTTTAAATTTATAAACCTAACTTAATCCAGTAAATGGGTAAGTCGGATGTCGATCTTCTCAGGGAGTCAGTGGTATAATAAATCGTGTTATATCGAATGCAAACACGTCACAAAGATATGCAACTCAATTGATCCAATTTAAGCTCAAAGACTAAGACTAAAAATCAAAATCTACTTATCACAATTAACAGTATTCAATCAAACTTTAGGAATAAATTGCATTAAAACTAATAATCAAATACATAGAAAATCTTTTTGGCTTTTTTTTAATAAAGAAAAAACTAAAAAGAACGAAATTGAGAAAACGAATTTTAACGATGAGAAAAAGTCAAGGTCAACCGTCCGTTACTAACCCAAATGTTTCACCGATTCGATTAGTTTCCGTGCAATGTTCAATTTTAAGTGCATTGCCTAAATCAACATGTTAAAGGATCGATCCAACCCCCGACATAATCCATGCCTATCCAAACCAACCGTCCTCCCATCTACACTATTGTGTTTAGTACGGTCGGGGGACACCAATGGACTATCTAAGTTATGCCAACCAATCACTAAAACACGATTAATTTAAACATATAAACAAATCATAAATTAAATGTTAAGCCCCGACATAATCTGTCACATTCTGTCCCAAACGACATATCCATATTTTTATGCAAATTAAAACTGATAAATAAGTAATGAAAACAAACCAAAATCGGATCACATATGGGTTTTCACGTCGGGTCAACCTTCAAACAAATTAGCCTTGCATAATTATTCCGGAAAATTGGATTTTCTCTCGTTGTTTGTTCATTATTCCGGCAACAAGATACAAAAGCAAAAAATTAATAAAGCAACAAACTTTGTTAAACAAACCAATATCCAATGCCAACAATGATCGAAACAATTTAAATACCAACACTTAATATCCTCTCGCCCATATTCATAGAAAACTCAATGTGTAATACGTATCTAACTTCGATCAAGAATACGAGAATTAATCACAAAAATCAACCCTGCTGTGATGTGTTAATCAAAAGCGAAATCCCAAACAACCTTCAAAATTGTCCGTACGTGGAACCACCAAAAACTCTCCTCTCCTCTCTTTAATTTTTTTCTTCTCGATTCCTTCATCAAACCTCCAAAAAAGGCTCTTACGATGTGTTCTCGAAACTCATTTAACGAAGGAAAGGAAAGGAAAGGGAGGGAAAGGGGAGAAAAGTAAAAAAAAACTCGTGTTCTCGAAACCTTTTTAGCAAAGAAAGGAAAGGAAACGGAAGGAAAGAATTGATAACTTTCCTCCCAAACATTTCCTCCCAAATGTGGGAGGAAAGGGAAGGAATGGAAAGGAAAAGAAATTAAAATCATTTAAAAAATTACTGAAATTATTAAAATTACAAAACTACCTAATCTTTCATTATAAAAAATATATTTTTATAAGGGTATATTTGTAAAATTAACATTTTTCCTTTTCTTTCTCTCCTATTCAAGAACATGAAAAACTATTTACTTTCATTTTCTTCATTTTCCTTCCATCTCAAGAACACAAATGAAAAAAATTATTTTCCTTCACTTTCTTTTCCATCCATTTCTTTTCTTTTCTTTTCTTTTCTATCCAGATCAGAGAACACAACGTTAATTCTGTGTGTGCCGCCTCCTTCCTGTGCGTCTCCCAGGGCTCGCAATTTCCAGCCGTGAACCCCTTTTTTTATACCCATGAATCCCTTTAAAAACCTTTGACTTATTTCCTTTTATTAAAACCCACTAATGGGCCAAAGAAAGATAGGTTTTTGGATCTTCTTTTTCCTTTTACATAATTCAACCAACCAAAGCCCAATATTAATTTAAAATCTCTTTTCTTTTTTCAACCCCAAGATAAATGAGCCTCCTGCTGAAGCAACTTGTACCATGGCCAAAGCTTAGGTGACTTGTACTTTCAGTTTTTCTATCGATTAGCTGCTGTCCAACATCACTGTTCCGACTTCAACGTCAATTTTGGCCCAGATTCGTTCAGAATTTGCAAAAACTCAAAACTTCAAAGTCGTAGGTCTGTGTGTTGGGTTTCCAGATCATCTTGAATCACTCAAAGGACGAGTGAGATATGCTCAAAATGCCATAGTCACGCAAATCTGTCAAAAATCATTCTTTTTGCTCTTTTTATCTCCAAAGTGTTCCAAACCTATAAAAATATAAAAATGCATCAATGTAGTTCGGTTTTACCATTTTAGCACATTAAATATGAGTGATTGACGCGAAAATAAATTCGAATTAAACGACTGATCAAGCAGGTAGTACATTTTTTCAAACAATGGAAGCCCAAGTCAAAGTCAACAACTACTTTTCATTATGAATTTGAAATTTGTTATGACATTCTGTCTTTGTAAACAAGAGAAAGAAAAATGAAAATAAGAATCATATGCTGTTCAAAAAGGTTACTATATATCGTTTTATTTTTTAATTATTTTAATTATATTAAAAATATCAATCATGTATATGTATTAATAACATTATTTTCGAAAAAAACCCGGACCTTGTGCATCTTGTCGGTGATTTTAGTGAAATCATCGGTTCATTTTATGTAATTGGATTCACAAGATAATAATGGGGTTGGTAGCTAAGTTATAACACGAGTTAGGAGGTGTGGAGTGCAAACTCGTGTAAGCTATCTATGACACGGGATTGTTGGATGGTCATGCTTGGCGGTTTTATCAGTTTCGTAACTGGTATCTAATTTTCAATGGCGCATGAGGGTTGTGCCGCGGGTTAACTCGTGCAGCTACCCGCGCCATGCACTAGAATGCGGGGATGAAACAGTGACGCGGGCAGGTTGTGCCGCGGGTTAACCCGCGCCGTGCACTGTAACTGTACCTGATTTCAATATATAACCCCCCTTTTTATGAAATCTTTTTGTAACCGCCAACATTAATGTCCACAATCAATCTCATTTAATGAGAAATTATTATCAATATTAATATGGGGTCGGTTACAATTCTCAAGGTGTATAAATAGGATCGATTTTTGCCTAAATCGAAACGAAGAATTGAGATTATCCTCTAGTGAATTTCGTGATACACGAGCAGAATAGGGTCAAATATGACTTAAAGAAAACGAGCTATCACGCGATCTCATATTCTTTATCCAAGTTCTGATCACTCTCTCCTTCTCCCTCAATATTCTACACCCTTCCCCAACACATCTCTAGTCCCATGCATTGGCATTGATGTTGAGTAGTTTGAAATATTGATTGCTCTTACTTATGCCATCTCAATTCTCATCCTCTCGCCTTCAATATTGGGTTTTGAATTTAAGACTTTCAATTTTTATTTTTGTTTGAATTGTGTTCAACAATTGAATTTCATATCCTCTTTTTAGTTTGATTTTTGAGTTGATAGTTTTTAAACCAAATTGAACCAAGAAACAGATTTGTATTGATAAATAATACTTTATTATGAAAATAATAATGCAGTTTGTTAGCGTTCAACCCGGGTTCGAGCCCTACTAGCAGCACTTGTGGCCACTGAGGATAAGCTCAGGGCTGCACGCTTTAGTAGCTGGGCCAAAGGCCCTAATTGCCAGGGACTAGTCTGGGCCATAGGCCCAGGATACCCTTTCCAAAAAAAAAAAACAACTTCAAGAATAACGATACAAATATCATTTTATCATTTTCGTTCCAACTACGCAACATAAATATCATTAAAAACACAAAATACCATACACATTTTTATTATTTGTTGAATATTATTCCATAAAATTTGTTGATTGTTCGATTGGAGGCAAAATATAATATTTTTTTCTCTTGTCTTTTTTTTTTATTGAACAACGAGATTTTATAAAGAAAAAACTAGCGAGAAGCTAGGGGTACATCAAAGATTTACATGCATTAATCGGGTCCTTACACCACTCATTCCAATTTAACTTAGACCTGTCCTTGATTCTACTCCTAACCCAGAAAAAAGAATGAAACTGTACCCCAGAAACGATAAGGCTTCTTGACACTTCCCACCCTTTAAAAACCACCCTATTCCGAGCTTAACAAACCGCATACAACACCTCCTTTGACATTCCTTGGAGCCTGTCCGAGTCAGCCACAGATAGGAGGTCGCTCATCGAGTTGCTAAGGCAAGGAAAGTCTGTCCACCAACCATGGAGATCAAACAAAACCTCACGAGCCAACTTACATTGAAGCATGAGGTGTTGCATCGATTCCACTCTCTCGTTGCAAAGAGGGCAGAAAACTGAGTTTATATGTATCCCTCTCTTCACCAGATTATCCCGCGTTGGAAGCCTAACAAGGTGAGAACGCCACACCAAGATGTTAACTTTCCCCGGCACGAGTTTGCACCAGCTAGTCGTCTCACCAGACCTGGGCAGATGTGTATCATCGATAGCCAACCGAAGAGAAGGAACCGTGTCAGGATCTTAATTCTTAACAAGAATAAACACTCAGAAACAATATTAAAGAAGTTTGCGGAATAACACTTTAATATTCAATGGAACAGTGAAAACAGTAAATCTGAAGAACAACTTGTAAGCTTTATTGAATGATTATAAAACTACAAGATTCAACACTCAACCTCAATATTGATGAACAGGCTCACCAATACGAATTCTACTTCTCTAGAATTAGGATTACAAACCTTGAGGTTGATTCTCTCTATAAAAACAAAAACTTAGAATTCTATATTATCACAGCTATCATGTCTAAACTATTCTATATATACTGAAGATAAAAGATAATTACAAATAATAAAAGATCTTCAAAATAATCTTCCATCTTTATCTTCAAGCTTTCCATAATCTTCAAACTTGATCTGCATGAATCTTGATTATCTCATAAGCAGCACTAAGTCTTCAGCAGCATTAATACTTTGAGAAGTATTAACTTTCAGCAGTACTAACTACTAGCAGTATTAAAATTGCTTAGCAGTAGTAATCTCCTCTAGCAGTATTAACCTTGACTTAGCAGTACTAATCTTGTTCAGCAGTATTAACTTCACTCAGCAGCATTAATCTCAGAAGTAGTAACCATTTAGTTCCAGCAGCATAAACCATACTTGTGTATTTCTAAATTTCCCAACAATCTCCCCCTAACTTGACTTTTAGGAAAAGAAGTCAAGTTCTTTAGAAGGTCTTCTTAGTTGCTCCCAAAACTTCATGATTCATACCCCTGTATCCACATTCAGCCCCAAGCTTTGATTGATTGTTCTTTTAATCAAATACTTATCCATCTCTGAATCTGGAACACATCCTAACTTCTTCTTCAACATTGCATGAAACTTTAGTCTGCTGTGATTGTACACTCTATCCACTAGGAAGTACTCTATGTGATTTATGTCCATAGTTATTGCATATACTCCACTAGTTTCATATAGAGTCCAATTATTGACAGATTGAAACACATTCCTGATCACTTCCTCCACTTCATCAGGTTTGAACATCATACACAGATACTCCATCACAAGTTTTGTAATTGAAATCTCTGGAGCTTTCAGTTGATCTGCATACAACTTCATTCCTATGTCAAACATCTCTTCTAAATCTGAACTTGAGCATGTTCTCACAATCTTTGTCCAAGTGTTATACACTTCATACTTTTCATCCTTTCTTTTAAGCCTTATGTATTCCTTTACATCCACTGTCAATGTATCCCATAGAGTAACCTCTGGAGGCTTAACTCCAACAGGTTCAGCTGAAATTGGTTTAGGCACTTTGTCCATCACTACCATGTACATATTTACATCATCAGTTCTTGATGGCTCTTTCTGTTCAGATGGCTTAGGTGCCCCTTCTTCTTCAGCAACCTTCTCAACCTGTTCTGCAGCTACTCTAGGCTTCTTGGTTGACTTTCTCCTTGCAATCATCTTGGTTCTTTTTAAAGTCCTTAGACTTTCACCAAGAGTTGCTTCTTTCTTTAGAGTTTCTTGCTCATCTGGAAAAGGCTTTTGTATCATGAAGTCATTGCTTTCTTTCATTCTCTTCTCCATTTCCACCCTGGCAGTTTCATTCCCTTGAAGCTTGGTCATTTCAGACTTGTACAACTTCTTAATCTATTCAAATGTCATTCTTGAAAACATCTCCTTTCTGACTCCTACAGCACCTTTGAGAAATGTAATCATTTTGTTTCTCTCTTGGTTACCAAGGAATGTCTTTGAGGGTTGTCTCTTCTTTGCAGCTTTCTTGACCACCACAGACTTCTTAAGGGTTGCAGCTTTCTTCTGAGCTGTTTCAGTTGCCAGGCTTTGTTGATAAGCTTTATTCAGTTCTGCAGCCAGAGCCTTAGCCATTTCCCTGTCTTTCTCAACTTGGACCCTTTCTTCTTTCTCAATATCAGCTTGCATCTTCTTTGCCAAAGCTTCATCTGACTCAACCAACTTTTGCTTTTTGATTGGTTGATCAGATTCCACTAGCTTTGCTTTGCCTTTATCTTTGCTCATTACCTTCTCAATGCTAGCTTTCTTGATTACTTCACCTTGTTCTTTGATGACTACTCCTTTGGCCTTGGGAGTATCATGCTTGGCTTTGATTAAGGTCTCTGCAATCTCAAGATCTGTTAGAACTTCTTGCACAATTTCTGCTGCTTCTTTCAGATCAGCAGTATTAACCATTTCTGCTGCTTTGCTTGAACCAGAAGCATTAATGGTTTCTGCTACTTGCACAAAATCTTCTGCAGTTACTTGCTCCCCCTCAAAATCAGCTTTTCCTTGCTCCCCCTTATCTTTGGCACCTTCCAGGTTGACATCAGCTTCTGACTCCCCCTTTTTAGGAGCATCAGTCACTGGTTCCCTTCTTCTGAGTACAAATTGTTTCTTTTTCTTTTTCTGAATCAATCTCTTCACCATATTCTTCAGCTTGACAATCTGTTCTTGTTGAGACAGAATGACCAGTTTCAGCTCTTCAATGTCTTTCCCCTGCTGGATGACATCCATGTTTATGTTACCCATAGCATCCATCAATTCTTGATAGTTATATCTGTCCTCACCTTCTCCAGAAGTGTTACCCTCTTTTGAAGGATCATTGGATCTTTTTGTAGTAGAGGTCTTCTGCCTAGCAGAAGCACCTGCTACCCCCGTGGTTTCTTGGCATCTGGGACCTTTGGATGATTGCTCACCCAAAGTTGCCATGGGGAAGGTCTTATTTATGTTACCACTGACCTCCTCTGTGCTAGCAGGAGTAGTGGCAGCCTTAGCACCCATATGCTCAAACATCTCCTCAGTGAGCACCTCCTTGGGGTTGGGAGACACCCCTGTGGTTTCCCTGTGGATATTCTCTAATGGAGAATTCTCCATTTGAGGGCTTAAAGGCTCAGTGGGTGATGGTACAAGAAGGGAAGGAGCCTTCTTTACCTTTTTCCTTGTATAAGTTTGGGTGATTGGTGAATTTGGCTTATGAAGTAGGGACTGAGGGATTGATATAGAGGGTGAAGGTTGGGATTGGCTAGCAGTGGGATGGTCTAATGAGGGCCTTGACCCTGCTGCCATACCTTCTTTATTGTGGGACACCACCATCATTGTAGAGAACAATGGGGTGTCAACTCCTTTCGAGTCCAATGGAGATCTTTTCATGTTTGAAAAGACCTTACCTTTGGGGATTTTGGGTACATATACCTCATCAAAGTGAGGCATATCCGTCAATTCGTGGGTTATAACTTCTTGTACAAACCTGGGGTACATATAAAAACTCTTTTTGCTTCCCAAGTTTGATACAAGATCGCTGAAAATCATTCTTGAGAAATTGTACTTTCTGGCAGTGGCCAAGCAGACCAAAGCATAAGCAATGGTACTGCTAAACTCACTCCATCCAGTAGTCTTTTTAGAAATGCAGTGCATCAGGGTATGAACAAGAAAACTCCATTGGGTATAAAATTTAGCTTTTGAGAATTTGAAACCACCCAATTGGCCTCCATACCCCATTCTTGACAGATTTGAGAACAAGTCCTCATTAGGAATAGAAGTAATACCTTCAGCATCGTCTAGACGTAGACAGATGCGTATCACCTCTTTAGTAACTGACAAGGGTTTGTCACACACCCTAGTCTTTATAATCTGCACACCATTCTCTGTGACTATGGTGGCATTTGCCCAGAATTGTCGTTGATGCTCTATGTAGATTGTAGGTGACACAGTGAGAGCATGGGCAATGTGGCTAGACTTGAGAAAATCCACAATCTGGTGGAATCCAGCAGCTTGTTTCGGCTTCTGTAGCATCGCAATCTCGTTGTGCTCATCAATGAAAGCCATGGATGCCATTGTGCTTGAGTAATCTGTACTGGAACACTTGGTTCTTGAGAGAAAAAGGTTAGAGAGCAGATGAATAGAAAGCAAAGAGTCGTTATGAACTTTTGCGCGGGCAAAAAGGGTATTTATACGATTCGGGACATAAGCAGTATTAACTCCTAGCAGTATTAACTAACTAGCAGTATTAACTGAGAGCAGTATTAACCACTAGCAGTATTAACTAACTAGCAGTAGTAACTGAGAGCAGTATTAACCACTAGCAGTATTAACTAACTAGCAGTAGTAACTGAGAGCAGTATTAACCATTAGCAGTATTAACTAACTAGCAGTAGTAACTGAGAGCAGTATTAACCACTAGCAGTATTAACTAACTAGCAGTAGTAACTGAGAGCAGTATTAACCACTAGCAGTATTAACTTAACTAGCAGTATTAATTGTGCACTAGCAGTATTAAAACTGCACTGGCAACATTAACTATACTTATTCTTTTTGAAGCTTTAAGGTACTCTGAGCAAGGTAAGAACTTCCTGAGAAAGATGTTAGTAGCACCAAAGAATAAACCAATAACAGGTATGAAAACACTTTTAAGAAAAATGAGCTTATTCAGAGTTGATCATGCCCACACTTGTGACCAAGAAAGTGAATCTACCTACATCAAAAGCTTTTGTGAATAGATCAGCAAACTGGTTGTCAGTATGAACTTTAGCAACTTGAATTAGTTTCTTTTCATTACAATCTCTGATAAAGTGATACCTGATCTCAATGTGTTTGGTTTTGGAGTGCTTGACTGGATTTTTAACAATGCTTATAGCACTGCTATTGTCAATGAAGATTGGAGTGTGAAGAAAGGTTACCCCATAGTCCAACATCTGATTCTGAATCCATAGAACCTGAGAGCAGCAACTTGCAGCAGCAATGTACTCAGCTTCTGTTGTTGATAAGGACACTGTGGTTTGTTTCTTACACTGCCAAGATACTAGTCTTACACCCAAAAGTTGACATCCTCCTGAAGTAGACTTTCTGTCCATGTTAGCACCACCCAAGTCACTATCTGAATAAGCAATCAAGTCAAAGTTGGATTCATACGGATACCAAAGACCTAATCTAGGTTGCCCTCTTAAGTATCTGAAAATCCTTTTAACAGCTTGCAGATGTGATTGCTTTGGCTTGACTTGGAATCTGGCACACAAACACACAGGAAACATGATGTCTGGTCTTGAGGCTGTGAGATACATGAGTGATCCAATCATTGATCTATATAGATGGACATCCACATCCTCCCCCTCAAGATCAGCAGTGATCTGTTTATGAGTCTCCATAGGTGTGCTTGCTGGCTTTGAGTCTGTTAATCCATATTTGTCCAGGATGTCTTTCACATATTTTGATTGGCTTATGAAGATCCCATCTTTCTTCTGTTTTACTTGAAGCCCAAGGAAGAAGGTAAGTTCACCCATTGAACTCATTTTAAAGCTCTTGTGCATTAACTTTTCAAAGTCTCTACACATTTGATCTTTTATGGATCCAAAAATGATATCATCCACATAAATCTGAACCAATAGGATGTCCTTATTACTTCTTTTAATGAAGAGGGTCTTGTCAATTATTCCTCTTTCAAACTCATTTTCCAAGAGATAGGTAGACAATGTATCATACCATGCTCTTGGGGCTTGATGAAGACCATAAAGTGCTTTCTTCAGTTTGTATACTCTGTCAGGATATGATGGATTCTCAAATCCAGGGGGCTGACAGACATATACTTCTTCATCAATTGTGCCATAGAGAAAGGCACTCTTCACATCCATTTAGTATACCTTGAACTTCATGTATGAGGCATAGGCTAGAAACAGCCTAATTGCCTCTACCCTTGCCACTGGAGCAAACACTTCTTCATAGTCAATGCCTTCTTCTTGAGTGTACCCTTGTGCCACAAGCCTTGCTTTGTTTCTTATCACAATGCCTCTCTCATCCTTTTTGTTCCTGAAAATCCACTTGGTGCCTATAGCTCTATGACCTTTTGGAAGGTCCACCAAGTCCCAAACTTCTTGCAACTTGAACTGCAGTAACTCTTCTTGCATAGCTTCTATCCAACTGGAATCTTTCATAGCATCATAAACCTTCTTAGGCTCAATCTGAGATAGAAACCAGGAGAGTACTGTGTGTTGCTGATCCTGCAGCTCTTGAAGTTTGCTTTGATTCCTTGTTATCATAGAAGAAGAGATGTCTCCTATGACCAGCTCTGGAGGATGATTCTTTTGAGTTCTAGTCTGATGACTAGGTTCTTCATTGATTCCCACATCCAGATTGGAATCATTTAAGTCAGCTGAGGGGATCTCATCAGCTGCTTCTGGCTTATCATGTACTTGATTCTCCTCATCTCTTCTTTCTTCTTCACTCTGAATTGGTTCAGTTATAGTTTCCTTTGCACAGACATCAACAGACTCTATTGTAGGTATAGGAAAGATCACAGACTGAGGAATAATGTCTTGTACTTGTACTTGTTCATCCCCTGATCCTCCACTTCCTGAACCTGCATTATAATCACTACTGAAACCCAAAGAGTTAGTTAGTGAATCAATGTCAAATAACCACTGAGGACCAGACCCAATAGGATTTGGTGTGTTCTCATTACATTTGACATTGTCACTTTCCTCAATTATTCTAGAAGAAGTATTAAAAACTCTGTAAGCCTTACTCTGAGATGAGTAACCAACAAGAAAACCATCATCTGCCTTGCTATCAAACTTTCCTAAGTGAATTTTGGTATTGAGAATTGTACAAGGACACCCAAAAGGTTTGAAAAATCCAATGAATGGTTTTCTGTTATTTAAAAGCTCATAAGGTGTCTTGTTTTTAGGCTTGACTACTAGAACTCTGTTTTGGACATAGCAAGTAGTATTAACTGCTTCAGCCCAGAAAGTAATTGGAAGTTTTGAATCTGCCAACAGAGATCTAGCAGCTTCAATCAGTGTCCTATTCCTTCTCTCAGCAACACCATTTTATTGTGGAGTCCTAGGAGCATTGTATTGCCTCTCAATTCCTTTTTCCTCATAAAAGGTGTTTAGGTCATGATTTTTAAATTCAGTACCATTGTCTGACCTAATGACTTTTACCTTTTGATTAGTTTGGTTTTCAATTCTTAGAATAAAGGATTTGATCAGTCCACTTGTCTCATCCTTAGTCCTTAGAAAATATACCCAAGTAAATCTAGAGTAATCATCAACAATAACTAGGCAGTATGATTTCTTACCAATACTCATAACATTTGTAGGACCAAACAGATCCATATGCAACAACTGAAGAGAATTAGAGATTGTGTTCAACTCTTTGGACTTATGAGAAGTTTTGTGTTGTTTGCCTTTAAGACAGACAACACAATGATCATCACATGAAAAGACTTTGGAAGGTAAACCTCTTACAAGGTTGTTTTTAACAAGTTTATTCATTGTTTTAAAGTTCATGTGACACATCCTTCTGTGCCAAAGTGATGATTCATCCAAGGAAGCTTTTGAAACAAGACAGTTTAGGGATGAATCAGTTGAAACACTTTCCATATCTAAGCAATATACATTATCCTTTCTGGGAGTTCTTAGTAGTATCATCTTTTCATCAACTACCTTGAATCCAGGAGCCAGGATAATGCATTCAGAATCTGTAAATAATATACTATGTTGTTTGTCACAAACCTGTGATACACTTAACAGGTTGTATCTTAACTGCTCAACATAGAATACATCTTCAAAGTTCATTTTACCTTTGGTTACATCCCCCTTACCACTTATCTTACCTCCATCTGGAGTATTACCAAAGGCAACATGTCCACCATCAATTTTCTTGAAATTCTTGAGGCATGACATGTTCCATGTCATGTGCCTAGAGCAACCACTATCAACATGCCAGATGCTCTTCCCCTTGAGCTGCTGGTTGCCCTGCACATAAGATTAAACAATTAGTATTGATTGGGGACCCAAGCCAAAGTGGTCTTGGGTCTCCCTTTCTCATCAAAGTACTTACATTCCTTTTTGATGAGGTTTTTAAACTCAAAGCACTCTTTATTGGAGTACTTTGTCAATATGATTGGCTTGGCAACACCAACACTAGAAGCAGTACTAACTTTGGAAGTACTAACTGAGTTAGCAGTACTAACAGGTTTAGCAGTACTAACCTTGTTAGCAGCACTAACAGAGTTAGCAGTATTAACTTTTGAAGAAGTACTAACAATGTCAGCAGCACTAACATTGTTAGCAGTGTATTACTTCTAGCAGCACTATCATTGTCAGCAGTACTATTTGTGGTAGTAGTACTAACAGTTTTAGTGCTTTTAGGAACCCACATATTGACACTTTCTTTAATAGACTTTTTCTTCATGTGGCTTTTAGATTTAACAGATTTCTTAGCCACATGGTTCCTTTCAACCTTCTTCCTATAACCCAATGATTTTTGCATAGGTCTTTGAAAATTCATCCTTTGGTTTATAGGATTTAAATAACAGTATTTGGCAAGATGATTCAATTTGCCACAGATAAAACAAGGTTTTGGTCTATTGATTTTACTCAGATCAACCCCTTGTTTTTGTGCCCACTGATTATTCCAGTTTCTTTGATTTCCCCTCTTTTTATCATGTTTTTGGGGCTCATTCTTCTTACATGTACACTGTTTGCAAGGACCTGGATTCACAACTGTGGTCTGTTTGTAATGGACCTTACCAGACTTTCCCTCTGTCTTTTCTATGTCCTTGGATTTGATCCAAGCCCTTCCACAGTCCTAATTGGTGATAATATTATTCTCTAGAGGAATCTCACCACTCACCTTGTTCTCCTTACTCTTACCAACCTCTTTTTCAGTCTTATCCACAACAACAACGTCATCTAAGGGATCTATCTCAGTGGCTCCCTCAGGCAAGTCCTTCCTATCTTTGGTTTCTAACAGGTCTGAAGTAGGAGGAATGTAGTTGTTGTTATATGGTGGTGGTGTGGCATTGTATCCAATTCCTCTTCTCAGCTTGTCATGAATCTGAGTTTGTAGTAAAGAGTCCATTGCTTTTGAAGCATTGGAAAACTTTTCTACATCAAGCTTAACCTTGGTTAGCTCCTCTCTTAACTTCTCACTCTCCTCTTTAGATTTGGTCAGTTTAAGTTCTAGATCATTTTTCTCCCACTTCCAGTAATTGGTGTCATATGAGTGTTGGAGTTCATTGGTTTGAAAACCTTTAATCTGTTCCTCAAACCTCTCAACAATTCTCACATAGTCTTTTATGTCCTTTTCTAATCTCTTAAGGTCATCACTCATCTTCTGGTTGTGATCCCTGTACCTTTTAACAGTGTCTATGCAAGATTTAGAACAGAGATTAGAACTTACCTCAAATGGGAGATCAGCTACTTCAGCCATCAGTGCTTGATTTTGGATAGCCTCTTCTGCTTGATCACTCCAGTCAAACCCCATTCCCTGTTGAGAAACAAGGGCTTGAGCAGAGTTTCTGTTATGGTTGAGGTTTCTAGATTGTGCTTGTTGGTGGTTATTGTTGTGAGACACTTCACTTCTGCATTCCCTGGCAAAGTGTCCTTTCAGATGGCATTTATAGCACTCCACCTTTGATTTATCAAACCCTGCACCATCTTCTCTTCTTTGGGAGAAGTTGTTCCTCCCAGTCCTCTTTATGAACTTCTTCACCCTCATGGAAAACATGGCCATCTTCCATTTAATATCCATCTCTTCAAGATCATCAGGATGAAGTTGTTCTAAATCATCATTAATTAGAGAAGAGTTTCCATGGCTGGAAAGAAAGGCTTCAAACACAGAATCAGTGCCTTTCTCTTGATTTGCTCCACTAGCAACATTAACTAATTCAGGGTTAGAAGTAGAATCAATTGATGCTGATAGGAGTGCAGCATTATGAATATATCCAGAGGGTTTCTTCTTTGTCTCCACCTCAGCTTCAAATACTCTAAGATCATTGTACAGATCATCAAGTTCTTTCTCTTCCAACTGATCATTCTGTCTGAATGAAACAATGTACATGGTCCATTCATCTCCAAGGGACCTTAAGAACTTTCTGTTTACATCATCTTGATCAATCTGTACTTCCATAGTAGCCAGTTCACCAATCAGTTTATTAAACCTGTCAAAAGTTTGAGTCATGGACTCATTCTTAGTTGACATACAGTTTTCATACTGTTGTTTCAGGATTGCCTTTTGATTTCTCTTGGTACTTTTGGTACCAGAGAATCTCTTCTCTAGAGCATTCCAGAGCATCTGTGCATCAGTACAATTGCAGAATTGGTGCTGATATTCATTGGGAATGGCCAAGAGCAGTGTGCTCAAGGCTTTCATCTCTGTCTGCCTTGTCTTTCTTTCTGCATCTGTCTTTGGAGGGGTTCTTTTGCCATCTTCACCAATCTTTCCTGCATCAGATGGGCCATTCTCAATGATGTCCCACATAGAGTAATCTGTGAGGAGAATGTATTGCTTGATTCTAATCTTCCACATGTCAAATTCATTGGATCTGAGCATTGGAACCTTTGAGACCAGAGTACTGTTTGATTCAGCTGTGTTTTCCATGATGAATAAGATTTCTGAGAATACTAGCTCTGATACCACTGGTCAGGATCTTAATTCTTAACAAGAATAAACACTCAGAAACAACATTAAAGAAGTTTGCAGAATAACACTTTAATATTCAATGGAACAGTGAAAACAGTAAATCTGAAGAACAACTTGTAAGCTTTATTGAATGATTATAAAACTACAAGATTCAACACTCAACCTCAATATTGATGAACAGGCTCACCAATACGAATTCTACTTCTCTAGAATTAGGATTATAAACCTTGAGGTTGATTCTCTCTATAAAAACAAAAACTTAGAATTCTATATTATCACAACTATCATGTCTAAATTATTCTATATATACTGAAGATAAAAGATAATTACAAATAATAAAAGATCTTTAAAATAATCTTCCATCTTTATCTTCAAGCTTTCCATAATCTTCAAACTTGATCTGCACGAATCTTGATTATCTCATAAGCAACACTAAGTCTTCAGCAGCATTAATACTTTGAGAAGTATTAACTTTCAGCAGTACTAACTACTAGCAGTATTAAAATTGCTTAGCAGTAGTAATCTCCTCTAGCAGTATTAACCTTGACTTAGCAGTACTAATCTTGTTCAGCAGTATTAACTTCACTCAGCAACATTAATCTTAGAAGTAGTAACCATTTAGTTCCAGCAGCATAAACCATACTCGTGTATTTCTAAATTTCCCAACAAACCGAGAGTTCCCCGTTCTTTTCGAGACTCTATACCCATCTATCATCTCCTTCCATGATTCCAACCTGAGAACAGACTTGGATGATATTAACCAGATCTTTGAGTTCTCTTTCCCCCCTAAGCTCACGTCTCCAATCCCAAAAAAACTGCAGCCACTTTCATCTCTAATATTTCGTTGATTAACAGTGCAAGACAGATCCCTTTCTAGCGCATATAGCCTTGGGAACGTCTCCGAAAGAGTCCTATCCCCACACAATCTTTCCTTCCAGAACAAGGTATTATTCCCAGACCGAATGTCCTTGCAAATAAGGCTAATGTTGTCTAGACGAAGAATTTTTGACCAAGGTCCAGATGTGCGTCTCATGTTGTTCTCATCACCCAATCCTCCGTTATACCCGTAGATAGACGAAACCACATCCTTCCACAAATTTGTATCATTCCACAAAGCCGTATTTTCTTTCTTGTACCTCCACCACAATTTGCCTAGAAGAGCTAAATTGAACGCTTTGAGACTCCCGATTCCCAACCCTCCATTGATTTTACTATTCAATACCTTTTTCTACGAGATCCACGCCATTTTCTTATCCCCTGTGCTTCCTCCCCAAAAGAAGTTTCGTCGAATTCCTTCCAAGGATTTTAGGACTTTATCGGGGACCTTATAAAGCGAAAAAAGATATGTGCCTAAGCTGCCCAGGACTGCCTTACAAAGCGTTAGTCTACCTCCTATGGAGAGAGTTTTAGTTTTCCACATGTTCAACTTGGCCCTGAATTCCTCGATCAGGACATCCCAATGCTTAGAACCAAACATGTTAGCTCTGATCAGTACGCCTTATATTGTTCATAGAGATGGCAATTTAGGAGCTAATACATGTGTGGAATATCTCTTTAGCAGAAATCTACAATTAAAGGGAACAACTTTTATTATTTAATGTCCATCTGATTTATGTTACTGAATTACTGTTGTCGATTGGTGGTCGAAATGGTGATCAAACATTATTAAAGATACAGGATATGAAAACTAGTATGAGCATTGAGCGAAATCAGCTCACTCTTTGGCTTGGACTGATCAAATAGTTTTGAATAACAATTGTTGGCCTTCTCAAATGCCCCTTCACTTTGAGATTCAACCGTTGGCATGCTTTGAATGTTTCTCCAGCGATGGTCACGGCTGCCATACGATCTACAATGAGGGGATATCTGAAGGTCAAAATCCACTACCTCAAAATGCCACTTAGGCAACAAATGAAAAATGTTACCTAAGAGGGGTTTATGTGTTGCCTAAGGCTCAGGCAACATGCTTATGTTGCCTAAGCAATGTTGCCTTCTCAATGTTGCATAACTACCTAGGCAACATAGGCAAACATCGTATGTTGCCTAAGCGGACTCCTTAAGCAACACATAACAAGTTATGTTGCCAATGAAAAAAAAAACATATGTTGCATCAAACAAACACTAAGACAACATTAGATTTATGCATGCGTTGCCTAAGATATCAACTTAGACAACATACTCTATTATGTTGCCTTTGAATTGTGATTAAAATAATATAATATTTCTCTTAGGCAACACTTATAGATAAGTTGCCTAAGATGTTTTATATAAAAAAAATATTACTGCTCATTTTATGCGCCATAATGCAGTTCTATACTTACATGTTTTCTACAAACTCTCATAAACAAACAAACTCGTGTGAATCGGCAAACAACTCCAACAACCAAACAAAACTAATAAATTCAATAATTGAGATGTTTTTCCTGAATAAGTACAAAAGTAGGCAACGAGTTTGAAAACATAAAATAAAAAATTAACCTAAAGCATTGTTCGTCGGGGTTGTTGAGTTGGAGTTTGCATCACTAGCACCACCGCACATACGCATAAAAGATTCTATCATCTTTCTTTGTTCGGCGGCTTCCCTTTTTGCCTCATCTTGTCCCTCTTTTAGTAAGTGAATCTCCTCGTCACGCTCGGCAAGTTGTCGCCGCAAATCATCCTCGTTAACCGTGGACACCGACATAGAGGTTCCCTTCGCCGGACCTCTCATCCTCGGAGCTCGAACCGGCAAGCTACCCATACCTCGAACAACCGTCCCTACCGACGGACCAACTATTTGCTAAATTGTACGCTTGACTTCTTTTTGGAGGCATATCGATCTGAGTAGAAACATGGCCATCAACGAAAGATAAGAAATGTGAGTAGAAGGTAGTACATGTACTTTCTCACTTGCAATAATTTCCATAGAGGTATGATACTACTAGAAATACTCTTTACGAATTAACTAAGAGGTCTATGGAAACACATTAAAGCCTCATTCTAGAACTTAGTACTTCCACTAAGATTTTCAATAAATAAAATTCCATGTGCATAAAACATCATTATGACAACACATAAATATATAAGGTCTATGACAATTAAGTACCAAATACCATAATCTATAAAAAGCACATGCTAGTAAAGGAAAAACAGATTATACCCTCAAAACCTACAAGCATATTATAGAGGTTTGTCAATGAGAAACTATTACCCAAAAAGAACCAATATTGACAATAGAACGAATCTTGACCCTAACATGTAGAATAATCATATTCACCAGAGGGTCAAATTACCTGTGTACTAGAGCAATATGTTTTTTTCCTTCTCAAACTCTCTTTTATAAGATTGTTCAAAGCATCTAAGGAACCAAGCAGGATCAATTTTAAGATTGTTTCACTAATAAATTAAGGTCAAATGTCATGATAAAGCCCAATTCTTATGAAGATAGCAGCAACCAAATTAAAAACCAACCAATTTAAACAAAATGAAAGGTCCTGATTTAGCTATGGGACATAACAAACAGTAGCCAACGGATGAACAAAGACCAAAACCATTAGTCCCAGCCAAACATAATTATTTTTCATTTTGCCAAATGGCATAAGAATGATTTAAACTTTATATATTTATGAATTTCTTATCTGGATTTTTTTTTCCACAAAATGTTTGAAGGATCCACAATCGTTTTTGTAGAATTTTTTTATTCACACTTTCATCTTATCTTTGTTATTTCACTTATTAAAATATATATGTGAAATTTAAATAAATAGTTTTAAACGCATGGAAAAATTTTATAAGCATAAATCATAAAGATTAATGTTTTTAAAATAACTTTCTCTTCAAGGTGGTTCTTGATCCGAAAAAAGTTGGTGATTTTAGTGAATCATCGGTTTATTTTATGTAATTAGATTCACAAGATAATAATGGAGTTGGTAAAACTACAACACGAGTTAGGAGGTGTGGAGTACACACTCGTGTAAGCTAACTATGACCCGGGATCGTTGGATGGTCATGTTTGGCGGTTTTATCAGTTTTGTAACTGGTATCCATTTTCCGCAATGCAGGCGGGTTGTGCCGCGGGTTAACCCGCGCGGCTACCCGCGCGGCTACCCGCGCCGTGCACTGGATTGTGGGGACGAAACAGTGACCCGCGCGGTTTGCCGTGCGCAGGTTAACCCGCGGCGAAACCCGTGTGGTGGACTGTAACTGATTTCATTTTGTAACCCCCTTTTTATGAAATCATTTTGTAACCGCCAACATTAATGTCCACAATCAATCTCATTTATTGAGAAATTATTATCATTATTAATATAGGGTCGGTTACGATTCTCAAGGTGTTTAAATAGGATTGTTTTTGCCTAAATCGATACCGGTGAATTGAGATTATCCTCGAGTGAATTTCGTGATACCCGTGCAGAATAGGGTCGAAATATCACTTAAGGAAAGCGAGCTCTCACACGATCTCTAATTCTTTATCTGAGTTCTGATCACTCTCTCTTCTCCCTCTATATTCTGCACCCTCCCCAACAAAAAATATTCAATCTCAAAATTGGATGAGAATAATGTAACCAATAGCATTTAGAAACCATGATTTTTTAGAAAAGCAATATTAAATTCAAAAAACTAATATAAAAATTAGACATGTAAAAGGCATGAGCTCATGACTTAAGGAGTTACATGAATAAACTACTTATCCAAAAAGAAGACAACAGATGTCAGTGAACCGTCGTTAATTGTAAAGATATTTTATGACAAGTCGTATATGTGTGTGTAACACTGAATCATGGAGAAGAAACTGTCACAATATATAGATTTCCTGGCAAAGATCTCTTGGTAACTTTGGATTCGACAAAGGAAGTGACCATTCTTACAATTTCCCCTGGATACATCAAGAAAATCATGTTTTTAATTATAACGGTTTACTGCTAGTGTAATTGTGATCCATCTTGTGCACAATTTAATTTCTGGTGAGTTTTCTCTTTCTCTGAGTAGTTGATAACAAGTCACTAAAGCCATTTGCACAATTTTAAACATTGATTCAGGAAATGTTGCCTACCAACAACTAGTGTTTAGCGAGTGGACCTTTTAACATGACCACCCTGCAGCCTTAAATCATCAACTGTTCATAAGATGAATCTCAAACATTACCATACAAAAGACCGATCTAAAATTTACATTGACCTAAAAAAGACTAATATCGGCAATTATGTGTTCTTCAAGATCAAGAAATTCTTTTAGGATGGCTATATATAAGTTCCTTTTGTATTATGTTACTATTGTTGGATTAATCGGTATGGTTTACGGGTCAGCGTGTTACGGTTCGGTAGTTTTTGGGTCGGTTTTTAGTTTGCTTGGACTTGGTCTTAGATTGACCAAGTTTAGTGGATAATAGTGGGTAGTGGGTAGCCATATTTTAGGAGTTAATTGGTATATTTTTAGTTTTTTTTATTGCTTTAAATAGGAGTTGGTGTAATTTCTTTTTTCAAGAGAAGTATGGACGTATAGCAGTGAGTTTACTGCTGCTAATATATTGCTTTTTTTTTTCTCCAAGTTCATTTTTCATTTGTGTGTGTGTGAGTTTTTTTTTTGAGGTTTTGATTTCCATCAATTGGTATCAGAGCCGCATTCGTTGTGAAGGGGGTGTATGCAAAATCTGATCGCAAGTTGAAGCATCTAAACAACAGCTCCGACTTATCTTGATCGGGCTTGTTCTAGCATTTACGATAGTCTAACCGGAGGTGCGTGATAAACGGACAGAAAGACATCAAAGCAGGTGGCTTTGATTCGGTTTGTTTTGCGGGTGACGGAAGACGGTTAAGGTGGTTGTGATCTTGTCTTCTTGATCGGTGGAAAAGTGCTCTCGGAACAAGCTTGATTAAAGAGGTTGGGGCTGCCACAAGAATAGAATGGTGAAAAGGTTACTAGACTCGATGCCTAAATCGTTTCTTCCAATCGTGGCTTCAATAGAGCAATGTTTCGAGTTGGATTCAATGCTATTCGATGATGCCGTTGGAAGATTGAAGGCGTACGAGGAGCGTTTAAAAGGAACAGAGAAAACGGAGGACATTCAAGGTGGTTTATTGTTGGTAAATCAAGAAAAATCGCACGGTTGTAATCATTGTGGCAATGGAGGTTCAAATCGGGATGACTTCGGACGTGGCCGGGGAAGAGGTCGTGGGTTCGGGAAGAGTCGAGATGGTAATGAACGTGTCCGAGATAAAAACCACGTTAAATGTTACAAATGTGGTGAGTTTGGCCACCACAACAATGAGTGTCCTAAGTGGGAGAAGCACGAGGCAAATATGATCGAAGAAGGATCGGCACTGCTGTGAACGAATGGTATGAACAAACCGATTAAGGGGGTGATTGTTGGATTAATCGGTATGGTTTACGGATCAGCGGGTTACGGTTCGGTAGTTTTTGGGTCGGTTTTTAGTTTGCTTGGACTTGGTCTTAGATTGACCAAGTTTTGTGGATAATAGTGGGTAGTGGGTAGCCATATTTTAGGAGTTAATTGGTATATTTTTAGTTTTTTTTATTGCTTTAAATAGGAGTTGGTGTAATTTCTTTTTTCAAGAGAAGTATGGACGTATAGCAGTGAGTTTACAGCTGTTAATATATTGCTTTTTTTTTTCTCTAAGTTCATTTTTCATCTGTGTGTGTGTGAGTTTTTTTTTTGAGGTTTTGATTTCCATCAACTATTGTAGTGTTGTGTGCTTTATAGTTAAAAGGCACAAAATAAGGTCACCTCCACCCCCTGTATCACCAAACCAAACAGACCTCTGTTTCTTCTAGAGAGTCATTTGTTATAAATTTTACAAATTAATTAAGCAGCTCATTTCATTCAACTATGTTATTTCTTCACTCTTCTTAATTTCCACCAGGTCTCTGTTGACAACCCTGAACGGCTGAATCCTATATGCTTGTTGCATATCATGTCAAATTACCATACTCACTAAACTAGCATTTTGTGACATGTTTGGCCATCTTCAGCATGGGCCTCCGAATGCACCGGTGAGTAGTGTTTTCTATCAAGAGAAGGGATAGGGCAATAATGATGGACACGGCTGATTGGAACGTGTCTGATAACGTGATATCATAGGATAGCATCAAACAATGCATTTCAGACCAAAAACTTTGATGACAACATGATACTGGGTGGTGTATGGATTTTATTTAATTATGTTGACGAGAGAATAAGAAAGTACCATAGCTTAGGTGCGCCACAAACTATGTTGACTTGCTTGGGCGGAAAGCTCTAAACAAAGGACGTTTATCTGATGAAAAAATAGATAAAAGAAAGTAAAGCATAAGTTATTATCTACTTCCACATGCACCAAGTAGTTGCCGCAGGAAAAAGTTGTTTTAACAACTAATGGATTACGAGAAACACGATGAATGATATTTAACAAAAATACAAACATACCTATATACGTAAAGGATGTTAAACTGGTTCCCAAAAAAGTGCCCCCTGTCTAGAAGGTATTCTCCTGTAGTTGTTAGAAAAGGAGATAGATCCCCACCAATAATGTGATTCCATGACTTGTAGTAACCCAACACATCTTCTTCTTCTTCCATCTTTCCCTGATCATCATCATACACAAAACTCACCCCACACTCTCTTACACAAAAAACTCCGTACTTCAATATGGAAATAGTAATTTGGTCACCATCTTCCATCTCATTCTTCCCAAACATCCAATGACTTAAATGTATTACACCTTCTCCAACTGCCGAAACTATTTTACTAAAATGGTCGTACCTCCAGGTGCACATCTTTGTTGTATTCACAATACTGATATATGACATTATCATATCAAAGCCAATGGTATTCTTAAAAACACAGAATAAATTCAACCCTGTGAACTTGTAATTAGGAGATGATGGGATAGTAAATGAAATTGATGACCCATTGCTTCTATGACTAATCCAATTTGGAATCTCTGTCCCCTTATAAGTTGTATTGAATATCCCAAATTCATATTGCATCTGCCAAGTACAAGCTTAATCAGACATGAATTATATGTACATATTAATCACACACAGAAAAATAGATAGTTAATGAGAGCAAACCTCTTTAGATCCTGACTTTACCAGCTGAATTTTGGTGAACTCTAAATCAGTCCACCCCAAACTACATAGAACCTCTTCCTCAACATTTGCCATATCTTTCACTTCATACAAGCCTTCAATAAAAGAATCTGAGTGGGAATTGATATCTAACATGATTGGAGACATTTCTTGATCAAATAAAACTCTATCTAAGTTATCCAAAAACCCAAATGACAAGTGTTTTAGTGTACGTGGAGGATGCTCCAATGTCTTCAACATATTACACCCATCCATACCAAGTTTTTCAAGTCTGGGAAGGCTTCTCACACAATTAGGGAGTGAAACGATTGGATTATCATCTAAATACAACTCCTTTAATATGGATAGGCTACTGAAGTCCATTGGAAAGGATTCGTTAGACAAACGGTTATGTTTAAGTGACAAGCATACTAATGATCTTGGCAAAGAAATCACAGAGGATCTGAAAGCTCTAGGTATAGTCTCCACAATGACAGAAGAAGACGTTTGTGAGTTTATGCCAATGTTATTACCATTGAGCATTTCAGGTAATTCCACATCATCCCTCGTCTCAATCGGAAATTCACCAAGATTACAACAATCTAGTTTTAGTATTTTCACCAACTTTAACTTGCCCATCGTCCTTAAAAGCTTTCCAACCTCATTGCAATAACTCAGATCAATGAGCTCAAGTCCATCACATTGCTCAATTGATTCACAAACCTCCATCAAACTTATGCAATTTGCAAGTATTAATCTCTCAAGTGCAGGGAATTCGATAAAGCCACCGAGACTACGAAGTTGTTTATAGAAACTTAGATTAAGAATCTTCAGTGATCTAAGTATTCGTTTGCCTTGTGACCATGAGCCACTTAACTGTACAAATTGAGATAAGATAAAATATCAAATGAATTATTGCATTAACCCAACATAGAAGAATAATAGAAATTAAAGTAGATGCTTCAAATTTCGTACCTTTTGCCTTTTCCCAGGTTGTTGTGGGTTACCATAAGACATGCCAAAAGATTCCAAATTGCTATAAGACATGTCAAGAGCAACCATATTCTCCAGTGATAAGTTTAAAGGTAAAGACTTTAAAGGGAACCCATGCATACACAACCATCTTAATTTTTGAGGGAAATTCTTATAAGATCCATTCAAATCCACATAATTGAGCTGTAGTAGCATTAGATTATCCATCTTACTCAATGCATCTATTTTCAACTCAAGCGATCCACATATGTCCTCTTTCTCAAGCATTTCCATGTCAAGAACCAGACCTTTAAGTTTTCCCGAACCCTAAGAAGAAAGTGAACGTCAAAAAACTAAAAAAACTTAGGTAAGTGTACATAGATAATACAAATTACTTACAATTTCCACAATTATTACAAGTATACATGGCATCTTACCTTGTTTTGTTCCAACACATTGAATGATTCCTCATGACACCATAATCTACTACGCTTCCATGGCTTGTTTGGTGATTCTTGGCGTACTACATCTCTCAATTGATGCATCTTTAACTCATTCCTTGGTCCGATAGTAAGAAGACATCTGTCAATGAGATTTGTAATCCCATGTAGTGTTCGGATATTGCACGCCTTCAATATTGTTTCGGTGTAGTTTCTATCTTTTCCAACAAAGAAACAAGCAATATGCTTAAACAATTCCTTGTAATTGTTAGATGGCATAGAGTCAAAGCTCGTTTGCAAGACCTTTTGAATATGGGAATCCATTTCTTCCTTTAGCCCTTCTATTCACTCCTCCCATTCAGCTACATCTCGTTTATGCAAAGACTCACCCAATACTTTAAGAGCCAATGGATGTCCTTGACAATATGCCAAAAGTTTTTCTGACACTTCTTCATAACCTTTCTTGGGACTGTTTCTTAAACGCATGATAACTTAAAAGTTGTAGTGATGCTTGCGCATCTAAGCCTTTAAGAAAGAGCTTCATATGCTTGGGTGGAACTACTGAATCGATTAGTGCATATTTCTCGTTCAATGATGAATCTTTAGTTGTTATTATGATTTTGCTACCTGGATGAAAACCTTTCTTTCCAAGTAACGCATCCAACTGTATGAGACTATCAATATCATCAAGAACTATAAACACTTTTTGACGAGCTAGTGCATTCTCAATTACAGAGGTGTATTTGAAAACATCATGAATATGAATTGAACTTGTTTTTGAAATGTCGTGAGCAAGTTGTTTTTGTAAATCAAGTAGTCCATTAACTTGTTCATTACATTTCTCATTGACACCTTCGATAAAGCTGCTTCTATCAAACAATCGACAGTGTAACTCGTGCACATATCTGGCCAACGATGTCTTCCCTATTCCACCCAAACCAAAAATAGTGAGAATATCAACGGGATGTGATGATCCATCTTTCAACCATGAAGTGATGAATTGAATAGAACTTCCCATCCCACAAAGGAGTGGTAGAGAACTCCTTAAGGGTACACCTAATCTATGGTAGATGTCTGTAACGATTTCTTCAATAAACTTCGTCTCTTGCCTGAAATTAATTTTAGTGAAAAATACATATCACCAACCACAAAATTGAATAACCAGATTTGAGGTCCAGATCAATTATATAATATTAAACTATTATTTTAATCAAGATCTTTAAGTTAATATTATATGTGATACGATATGCAATATTTAGCTATGTGTCAAGATCGAAAAATTCTTAAACAAGAATTTAATACAAACTCAGAAACAATGTTAAAGAAGTCGCGGAATAACACTTTAACAATTAATCAAAAATACAGAATAAGAACTCAAATCATAAGTTTATATTGCATAAAACTTAATGATTACAAACACAACCTCAATCTGTTGAACAGACTCAACAGACGTTCTATACTTCTCTATAGAAAGGATCAATACTAGTCTTGAGGTTAATTCTCTCTAAACAAACGTATGAATGATAATTCTATCAAAGACTTCTATACAATATATACAGAGTTGATTACAAGATAATTATCAAAATAAGATTGATCTTCAACATCAATACCATAATTATCTTCAGCATTATCTCCAACTCCTATTCTTTCGTTCCAAGTCATTATCTTCAACATGAGCAACATTAATCTTCATCCTTATCCAGCAACATTAATCATTCTCAGCAGTATTAATCTTTGAGCAGTATTAACCATGCGTACAATATTAACTCCTCACTTGAAGTAGTAATCATTTAGCAGTACTAACTACTAGCAGTACTAACTCTCCACGCAGTACTAACTATTCAATTAGCAGCACTAACTCTTCAAGCAGTATTAATTCTACTAGCAGTAGTAATCTTTCTTCACCTAGCAGTACTAAATTGTAAGTAGCAGCTTTAACCATACTTAGCATATTTCTGACCCAACAATCTCCCCCTAACTTAACTTTTCAGAATGAGAAGTTAAGTTCTTCAACATAGAGTCTTCATGATGCTTTCAAAACTGCTTCTTAGTTCCCCAAATTAGGATCCAGACCCAGACTTTGATTAATGGTTCTTCTGATTACAATCTTTTCTATTTCAGAACCCGTAGAACATACCAGCTTTGCTCTCAACATTCCTTGTAGCTTAGCTCTGCTATGATCATACACTTTGTCCACCAAGTAGTACTCATGGTAGCTTTTGTCTATGGTTAGGACATATACTCCACATCTTTCAATTAACATCCAATGGTCAATGCTTCTGAAAACCCTTTCATGATTCATATCTCTGATAATATGCTTAATCCTGTTAGGATCAAACATCATGCATAGGTACTCCATGGCAATCTTGATTAGACTCATTCCAACTTCTTCCAACACTTTACCATACAAGCTCATCCCAACTTTGTGCATTTTTTCCAAATCAGACCTGGAGCAGCTTCTGATAATTTTACCCCATGTAGCATACACTTCATAGTGATCTCAATCTCTTGATCCTGAAGTATTCTTTGCCTTGATCTTTCAAAATATCCCAATGAATGATTTCAGGAGCATTCACTGAAATAGGATCAACCTTCAGAGTTTCTTTATCAGATACTGTCATGTACAAATCAAATTGCACATCAGTTTGTCTTGATTGACTTGTATGATCTTGATTCTGCTTTAGTTCTGTTGGAGGTTCATCTTCCTTTCTTTCACTTTCCTTTTCTGCTTCTTCAGTTCTAGTCCTCTTTGCTTTTGGTTTGGTAGCAATGGACTTCTTTCTTTTAATATCACCAATCTTTTGGGCTAATGTCTCTTCTTGTTTCACCTCTTCCTTGTCTTTGCTAGGAGTGTCTTCTTCACTGTCAGGGAATGGCTGTTGTATATTGAGGTCATGCCTCTCTTTCATCTTCCTTTCAGCCTCTACCCTTTGAATGGAGTCCCCTTTCAGATTGTCCATTTCCTTCGTATACAGCTCCTCTATCCTACCATAAGGCATGTTGGTAAACATTCCTTCAGGAACTCCAAGAGCTCCTTTCAGGAAGTTTATCATTTTCCTTCTCTCTTGATTAGCCAAAAAGGTCTTTGAGGACTTTCTTTGCCTTTGCACAATAGCTCTCTTTGTTACTTTCTTAACAACAGCAGACTTTAAACTCCTTTGATATTCTTCATTTATCTTTTTAGCCATATCCAATGCAAGCTCTCTGTCTTTGGCAGATTGAATTTCTTCCTCCTTTTCCAGCTCTTCTTGAAGCTTTTTGGCCACTTCTTCATCCAACTCAATATGTTTCTTCTTCTTCAATGGTTGCTCAGACTCAACCATCTTCTCCTTTCCCTTCTTCTTTGCATCCTCCACACTGACCTCTTTTAATTTCTTCTATAATCCTCCTTCTTTGATCATTACTCCCTTAGCCTTTTGAGTGGCTTTGGGAGTGTCATTCTTAGCTTTCACAAGGGTTTCTGCAATTTCAATTTCCTCTCTGGACAATTCTGTTTCTGTTTCTGCTTCAGGTTCATTTGTTACTACTGCTTTTGCAATATCTGCTATATTCTCAAAAGTTTCTGCTTCTGAACCAACTTTCTTTTCTTTATCAGCACCAGTCTCCCCCTCAAACTGGAATTCCATCTCACTTGTACTCTCCTTTTCATTCTGTTTTTACTGACTCTCCCCCTTTTTGAAAGCAACATGGACACTTCTCCTTTTCTTTAGAATGAATTGCTTCCTTCTCTTTTAGTGCACAAGTTTCAACACCATTTTCTTGAGCTTTACTATCTGAGTTTGTTGAGATATAATAACCTTCTTCATCTCCTCTATTTCTGAGCCCTGCTTGATGACATCCAGGTTGACATTTGCAATGGTTTCCATCAATTCGTTGTACGTATATTTGTCCTCACCTCCTTTAGGTGTTTTTACCACCTTTGAAGGATCCTTGGATCTTTTTGTAGAGGTCTTCTGCCTAGCAGAAGCACCTGCTACCCCCTTGGTTTCTTGGCACCTGGGACCTTTGGGTGATTACTCACCCAAAGTTTCCGTGGGGAAGGTCTTAAAGATGTCCACACTGTCCTGCCCTGCACTTTGTGCAAAGTCAGTAGTGTGAGCCTTACTGCCCACATGCTCTTCCTTCTCCTTATTGAGCACCTTCTTGGGGTTGGGAGACACCCCTGTGGTTTCCCTTTGGATATTCTCTAATGAAGAATGCTCCATTAGAGGGCTTGAAGGCTTTGGGGGTGAAGGTACAAGAAGGGAAGGAACCTTCTGTACCTTTTTCCTTATATAAGTTTTGGTGATGGGGGATGTGGGCTTTACAATAGGAATATGAGGAGGATTACTAGAAATGAGTGGTGTGGGTAGGTCATCAGTTGGGTGGTCAGATGTGGGCTGTGACTCTGATGCCTCACCATGGGAAGGAGACACACCCATCATTGTAGAGAACAATGGAGTGTCTATTTCTGAGAAGTCCTTACTGGGCCTCTTCATATTTGAGAACACCTTCCCCTTTGGGGGTTTTGGTACATATACCTCATTGAAATGAGGTAAATCCGTCAATTCTTGATTTAGTACTTCTTGTACAAACCTTGGATACATATAAAAGCTTTTGGATTTGGTATCCAGGTTTGACATTAAATCATTGAAAATCATTTGAGCAAAATTAAACTTTCTAGAGGTAGCTAAGCAGACCAAAACATAGGCTATGGTACTGCTAAACTCACTCCATCCAGTTGTTTTTCGTGAAATGCAGTGTTGTAGGGTATGAACAAAGAATCTCCACTGAGGTGAAAATCTGTTCTTGAAAAATTTATATACGTCAGTGGGACCTTCATACCCCATACGATTAAGAGCTTGGAAGAGATTGGAGTTTGGAAGAGATTGGATTATTGACAATGCTAATAGCACTGTTGTTGTCTATGAAGATTGGAGTGTGAAGAAAAGTCATACCATAGTCGAGCATTTGATTCTGAATCCAGAGTACTTGTGAACAACAACTTGCAACAGCTATATTCTCTGCTTCTGTTGTAGAGGTGGACACTGTGGTTTGTTTCTTGCACTGCCATGACACTAGTCTTGCACCTAAAAACTGACATCCCCCTGAAGTTGACTTTCTATCCAAATTTGCACCACCCAAGTCACTGTCTGAATAAGCAAGTAGGTCAAATGGTGAGTCATGAGGATACCAAAGACCTAATCTAGGTTGGCCTTTGAGATATCTGAATATCCTCTTGATTGCTTGAAAGTGTGACTGCTTAGGCCTTACTTGAAATCTTGCACACACACAAACAGGAAACATGATATCTGGTCTTGAAGCAGTGAGATACATGAGGGAGCCAATCATGGATCTATAGTGATGAACATCCACATCCTCCCCCTCAAGATCTGCAGTGATCTGTTTGTGTGTCTCCATGGGTGTGCTTGCAGGTTTTGAGTTTGAGAAACCAAACTTAGTAAGAATGTCCTGCACATACTTGGATTGGCTTATGAATATCCCATCTTTCTTCTGCTTAACTTGTAGCCCAAGGAATAAAGTAAGTTCACCCATAGAACTCATCTTGAATCTCTTGTGCATCAGTTCTTCAAAATCTCTGCACAATTGATCTTTTGTGGATCCAAAGATGATGTTGTCGGTCCAACAATACTTTATAACAAGTTCTTAGAAACAACACAATAAGATTACCAACCTGTTTGATATATAAAATAACGATTACAAGGTTAATCGATTAAGCTTTGCTTTGTGTTCTCTATGTTTTCTCTCTTTTACACCTTGATGTGTGTGTTTGTATGTGTTTTTCTTATCTGATCTTGTTAGAGAGATTGAGAGATACACAAAGATATCTAATCTTAGTGTGTCTAACACACTTCCTATAATAATATCTAGATTTAATATCTAGATATTATTTCTAATAACTAAACTAGAAACTAATAAGGAACTAAATAACTAGAAACTAACTATTACAATACTATCACTTAGATATTTAAATCTAAGTAAACTAAAACAATTACATTGACATTTATTACAAACGACATAGACTTTAATATTGAGAGTAGACGTTTCGGCTTTAGCTTCAGATTGCAATCTTCAGATTGGATGATCTTGAATCCAATGAGACTGTGTCTTAACAATCTCCCCCTTTGGATCAAGATCATTATGAAAATGATTTTAGCAATTCAGTCTTCTTGTTCAGCTTAGAAGATGCAATCTCTTTCTCTAGCTCTGAAATCAGCATGTCTTTTTCTAACAATCTCTCCCTTTGAAGAGTGGACGTGATTCTTGAAACATGTGATCTTTGCCATTTCTTGTGTAGTCATTCTCCCCCTTTTTGATGTTAAGTGCAACGACTTCATCAAAATTATTTGTAAGAAATGTCTATCTTGCGGTTAGAGCCCCTGATCCGTTAATTCAAAAGATATTCATCCAGATCTTTTCAAATCCAGACAAAATAGTCGTGTAACACCTGAATCAACTGATGAATCAGTTAGCATGCCTGTCAGTAACACTAAGTCACTGTGTGTAACATATACACATTGGAAAGGAGCTGTTTGATGTTGACTCCCCCAGGGCTTCCATTTAATCATCGAAACACCACAAAGGTAATTTCTATAAACGTTATGGCAAAGAAACTAATTCCTTGTGTGTTCGTGCTTGTGTTTGAAGGAATTAAGCACTTGATGATTGCTTAGTTGGCTCAAAATTGTGTAAACCACTGAGACAACAGTAAGTTAAACACAGACTCAATGTGTATGATTTAAGTGCGAAGGTGGGGCAGACTTCCTTCTTTTCAATATCCAGATTTTCCAAATGAAAATCAGATAGCAAATGTGCTGCATCCCCTTAGAAAATGTGAAACACTTTCTATTTGAGAAGAAAATGAGTAGATGGTGAGGTTTGATCAAGAGGTGGCATGGGTTAGTTGCCTGTTTCAATAATGTTCACCAAAGAATTGTGAAACACTAGTAATGTGGCTACCCGGCTCAGAAAAAGTTGGTGCAGAGTTGTGATATTCTTTTAACTCTGTTCTCACATGCTCTTTCTTTTAAACATTTTGCTTACTCTAATCACACTCATTTCTTTTCGCTTTGCACACTCAATCACTAAGGATTAACTTCTTGGGTAGAAATCACTGGTTAAGGTGATTCCATAGAAGTTGTGTTAATTCCTAGCACAATGATTCTTGTTTTCCTATGATGCACGTGATGCTCAGATTGGTTTAACTAGTTCAGTTAAAGCACAAAATTGATTTTGAAAACATTTAAAATCACACTTCCATAATATAAAATCTGTTGAAAAAATCGGGAAGTGGTTTGAACATTAAAAACAATGTTTACCAATGATTGAAAGTTGTCCTTCTTTCAACCAGATATGAGATTAAGATAAAGGATTGTACCTTTACGTGCGATCTTTAATCTCATGAAGCTAAGCTTAAAGTCATAAACATATGAACTTGTAAGCATCTCTCAAAAATTCTGCAAAAGTCTTATGTCAAGTCAAAGTAAAATTTATTCACTTAAATTGAAAAGACAAAAAGTAGTAAAACTTTTAAAGTACGAGTTCTGATCAGAAATAATCAGAAGTCATATCCGTACTACCCTTTGTCGTGAAGAGCGCCCCCTAAAATCTTCCATAACAAAAAAATTGGCATTAAAAGGTACATGCAACATTTTATGAGCTCCCCCTCGAAGTAATATTGACCAGATGTCAATTTCTTCTCATTCTCCCCCTTGGATCATGAACATTTGATAGAATGGCAGATATCAATCAGAGTTAAGAATGAAAAAGTATACAATAGAAAACTTTGTTAGGTAATTACCGATTAAATCTTAAGATTTAGCATACCAAGCTTAGAGACAAGAAAGTTGAACCTCTTTTCATCTAAGGGTTTGGTGAAAAAATCGGCAAGTTGATAATCAGTCTTTACAAAGAAAAGTTCAATTGTTCCTTTTTCAACATGATCTTTAATAAAGTGATACCTGACGTCTATGTGCTTTGTCTTCGTGTGCTGAACAGGATTCGCTGTTATTGCGATGGCGCTCTTGGAGTCACAGTAGATCGGGATCTTGTTGAAGTGGAAACCGTAGTCGCGTAATTGAGTTCGCATCCATAAGACCTGAGAACAGCAGCTAGCAGCAGCTACATACTCTGCTTCGGCCGTAGAAGTTGAAACACAAAGTTGCTTCTTTGATCCCCAACTTACTAATTTGTCGCCGAGGAACTGCACATGTCCTGACGTGCTCTTCCTGTCTAACATACAACCTGCATGATCTGCATCTGTGTAGGCTGTTAGTTCAAAACTAGTATCTTTAGGATACCACAGACCAAGATCTGCAGTGCCCTTCAGATACCTAAAGATGCGCTTCATAGCAGACAAATGGATTTCTTTAGGATTGGCCTGATATCGTGCACATAAGCATGTTGAAAACATTATATCTGGCCTACTCGACGTAAGATACATTAAAGAACCTATCATCCCTCGATAAGTCCTAATATCAATAGCCTTTCCCGAAGGATCGCTGCCAATCTTAGTACCTGGTGCCATTGGGGTACCAATTGGTTTTGAATTTTCCATTTGGAACTTCCGAAGAATATCCCTAATGTACTTTGATTGATTGATAAAGATACCCGTAGAAAACTGTTTGACTTGCAATCCGAGAAAGAAATTCATCTCTCCCATCATGTTCATCTGAAATCTAGACACCATTAGGTTTGCGAAATTCTTACAGTACTTAGTATTTGTAGAACCAAAGATAATATCATCTACATAGATTTGAATTAAAATGATATCGCCTTTTTCCTTTTTGATAAACAAAGTGGTATCCACCGTACCTTTTGAAAACCCAGACTTGACTAGAAAAGTGGAAAGGACATCATACCAGGCTCGAGGTGCTTGTTTCAGACCGTAGAGTGCTTTGTCGAGAATGTAAACATGATTCGGCTTCTCTTGATTGACAAAACCTTCTGGCTGAGAGACGTAGACTTCTTCCTTCAAAATTCCATTGAGGAATGCTGTCTTCACGTCCATTTGAAAGACCGTGAAGTTCTTGTGGGCTGCGTAGGCTAAAAACATTCTGATTGCCTCTAATCGCGCCACAGGAGCATATGTTTCGTCATAGTCTATTCCTTCCTCTTGTCTGTATCCTTTGGCTACTAGTCGTGCCTTGTTTCTGATGACGGTACCATCTTCGTCTTTCTTTATCTTGAAAACCTATTTCGTACCTATAATGGTTTTACCTTTAGGCTTTGGTACGAGTCTCCAGACTTGAAGTGCATCGAACTGATTTAGCTCTTCTTGCATTGAGATCACCCATTCTGGATCAGCAAGTGCCTCTGATACGCGTGTCGGCTCAAACTTGCTCAGAAAGGAGTCATGCATGCACATGTTCATTGATGCTGACCTAGTTTGCACCGGTTTTGATGGATCACCAATAATCTGGCTTATCGGATGCTCTTTGGTCCATTTATGTTCATGAGGCAATGGATTATATGAATGTATGTTAGTTGTATCATCTATAAATCCACTTGTACCTTCTTCTGTTTGTTCAGGAGGATTGATGGTTGCAGTTGAAGTGATAGGTTCAGAAGGCTCAGCAGGTACAGCTTGATCTGGCTGTAGATTGATCTGAATAGTATCTCCTACTGTTTTAGCTACTTCTGTCTCTTTATCATTTGTCACTTGTTCAACTGTTGGAGTCGGCATTTGAATTGTAATTTCTTGTTGAATCGGGGCGTTTGATTCAATTGAGTCATCTGAACTGGTTGGATGAGTAGTCGTTAAGTCTTCCATCCTGTCAACCACAACAAATTTCTTTACATTAGATCCAAGAAACTCATCATAAAACAATTCAAATAATAAATCTAAATCAGATAAATGGTTAGTAGAAGTTGATGCTTCATCTGATTTATTCTGTTGAGACGTAGGTCCTGGACTGAGTTGCCCAGAAGCTAGTATTCCTGTTATAACGGGTTCTGAACGTTGTTGTTCGGAAGCCATTTCTTCATCAAAGGTGACGTTGATGCTTTCAATCACTGTTCCTGACTTCTTCAGATAAACTCGGAATGCAGTTGATGTCGAGGAATATCCAATGAAGATCCCTTCATCCGCCTTAGCGCTGAACTTGTTAAGATTCTCCCTATCGTTTAGCACGAAACACTTACACCCAAATATATGGAAATATTTGATTGTCGGTGTTCGGTTGTTGATTAACGCATAAGGAGTCTTCTTGAACCTTCGATGTACCATGGAACGATTCTGTGTGTAGCACGTGGTCGAAACAGCTTCTGCCCACAAAAATAGAGGTAAGTCTGATTGACTTAGCATAGTACGAGCAGCCTCGACTAGCGTACGATTTCTTCTTTCGACCACTCCATTTTGTTGAGGCGTACGAGCAGCAGAGTATTGATGTGAAATCCCGACAGATTCGAGATATTATTCAACTTTGTTGTTCTTGAACTCTGTGCCGTTGTCTGTTCGTAGAAACTTGACCGGTTTCTGCAGATTCACTTGGGTCGTCTTCAGGAATGTAATGAGTACATCAGGTGTCTCATCCTTTGAACGTAGAAACTTGACCCATGTGTATCGCGAGTAATCGTCTACGATCACGAGTATGTACTTCTTTCCGCCTAAGCTTTGAGTGCGCATTGGACCGCATAGATCCATATACAATAACTCTAAAGGAGCTTTTGTAATTGGTTCAGGCTTCGGTTTATGAGGTGCCCTCTTCATCTTGCCCTTTTCATAAGCTGCGCATAGATGTTCTCTTTCATATTTCAGCTCTGGAAGTCCTTTGACGAGCTTTCCATTGACCAGATCGTTGATGTACCGAAAGTTGAGGTGCGAAAGACGTCGATGCCATAACCAACTTTGTTTCATCGAAGCTTTCGATAGTAGACAAACTTGCTTGTCAGTCTGGACATCTGATAAATTGATTGTGTAGAAGTCTGATTCTCGTTTACCGACCAAAAGTTCTTCGCCTTCTTCATTGCAAACGGAACATCTTTTGGCTTTGAAGTTGACCTCTAAGTCTTTGTCACAGAACTGGCCTATACTGAACAAGTTGTTTCCTAAGCCTTCTACATAGCTCACCTTCTTGATAGTGACATTGTCATGTTGTACATCACCGTATCCCATTATTGGAGAAAACTGGTCGTTTCCGAATCTTACTGTTCCACAAAATTTGTCTTTAAAGTTGGACAGTATCTCTTTTTGCCCTGTCATGTGCTTTGAACATCCGCTGTCCAAGAACCATGTATGACATGTCTGCATAAGAGAAAATACAAATTTAGATATGCATATGACAACATCGGAATTTACACTTTGATTCTCGAAGTGTGGGTCTTGAACTGATTTGTTCAAAAGCCTATTTTGACTTTGATGTTCGGGTTTTGAACTGCATTATCCAAAAACCTATTTTGACATTGAAGAACGAGTCCTGATCTGTACATAATCAGAAGTCGCTTGCTCTTTATTCTTTGTGTGCCTGCAACACAGATTTAGCCTTAGGTACCCACTGGAATTTGGGTCCTGCTGTGTTAGCACAAGATTTTGGTATCCATTTCAAATTGGATCCTTTGTTCTTTGAAAAGCATGAGAGTTGGTATGATATGAATGCACATGGTAATTTCCAAACCAATCTCCAGAATCTTGACAAGTAATAGAAACATGTTTATTATAGATAGAGGACTTTCTAGCAGATAAAGATAACTGAAATAATTGCTTCATTGTATATTGTTTACGAGAAACAACAAGTTTTGGATCCAAAACAGCAATTTCAGCAATCACAACATCTTTAGTAAGCGAAGTCTTATTACAATTAACACTACTAGACCATAAAACGGCCTTGTCAAGCTTCCGTTTTGGTTGCCATTGAGAATGGGCTTCAGGTCTTGACTTGCTCATATCTGAAACATGTAAAACTGGTGAGTTAGACCTTTGAGCAACAAGCGATTGCTTCTTCTTCGGATTACCAGTAGTGATCGGTTTCTGTGAATGCTGAGATATATTCTTACCTTTAGCATTTTTAGCTTTCACAGAGACTGACTTATCAACTTTCGTTGATTTTGCACTGTTCACAGGCATACTGGTTTTTCTCAAAGATTTCTTAACGAAAGATGAATGGTTAGGAAGTTTTGTATTAAAGTCAAATTGATTAGAACCATTATCTAAACCACCGTCAGAGTTTAAAAAATCAAATCTTTTATTTGATGAACCAAACAAATCCTCAGAGTTTGAAGTCTTTGAAAGAACAGAATTTGAAAACACGGTTGAAAAAACGTTTTGCTCAATATTTATCAAAAGTCTTTCATCTGACAAAGAATTCTCGAGTTCAGAAATTTTACGTTCTAAAACGAGAGGAGGGACATATAGTTTACCTTGAATAGGCTTCGCCTCCATTTCCTTTTCAGAATAACTTGGAAAGAAATCACTTGAAAGAGTTTTCTTCTTTTGATATATTGGATTTTCATCATAACTATTATTCAGTTTCGCATAACAAAATGGAAGATGAACTTTAGCTGATTTCAACCGTTTTTCCGTTTCATTGGTTTCATCCTTTTTCGATAGTTTAGTCCAAAATGTTTTAAACTCAGGGATTCTGCGAGCTAATTGCATTGAAAGATGATCATAAAGTCCTGGCACTTCAGACATCCCTTTTTGTAGACAGTGAGGATTCTTATAACCGATTCCCCATCTCTCTATTTCCTCTTTGGGTTTGTTTAGAAAAATAGTCTGTTCAGTTTGACCCATTTTATATAACTTCTCTTCCAAACTTTTTAATTTTCCAAGTAAAGAAAAGTTTTCTTTGGTACAAGAAGCATGCAAATTTGTAAGCTCATATAAATCTATTTCACCTTTTAGCAGTTTAGACTTAAGATCAGAATTCTCTTTTAGAATTATTGTCTTTTCCTTAGCGTTGGTGTCATTGTCTTTATGTAAAACCTCAATCAATACTTTCTTCTCAGCAAGTTCATTACTAAGTTTCTGTATCAATTGGTTTTTGTCAGTTATGACACCATTTTCTTGCTTAAGATTAGATTCTAACTCTTTTTGTTTTAAACTCATGGCATGCATTTTATTCATGAAATCTAAATCTGATAGATTACATACCTCCTCTTCTTCATTGTCTGAATCAACTTCAGCATCTGATTCTATTTGGCCCATCAAGCACATGTTGACGGCTTCATCTTTTTCTTCATTATCTTCTTCATCATCTGAGTGATCGAGCCAGTATTCATCCTCAGCCATCAGTGCCTTCCCAGCCTCCTGTTGCTTTGCAAGAAGCATCTTGTTCTTGTAGTAGTCAGAGTTTTTGACTTTTGGTCTGCGACAGTTCTTGGCAAAGTGACCTAATTTGCCACAGTTGTATCACGTTGGTGGTTCTGGCTGGCTTGATCCTTCAGCTTTGAACTTTCTCTCTTCCGGATTCCTTTCCTCCAATCTCTTCCCTTCAGACTGAAACCGTCTCTCTTCAGGTTTCCTTTCCTCTGTTCTCTTCCCTTCAAATCTCCTTCCTTCAACCCTTTCCTTGTGGATGTAGTTGTTAGGACCAGATGAGTATCTCTGACTATTTGAACTTTGCTTTGTGTAGAACCTTTTCTGAAAAGCACTTGTCAGCATAAGCATTGCTTGCTTCAGTTGGTCATTTTCATCAATGTCAGAGTTTGCATAAGCTTCATCTTCTTCTGATTCATATACAATCGCCTTGTTCTTCTTCTTCCTGACTACAAGAGCGACTGTATCATCAACTGTCTTTCCTCTCTGTGTATTCTCAGCTATAATTTCATCCACCTCTTCTTCATTCTAACGGAGGGTTTCATACACCTCGTGAAGTGGAATCTCATTCAAGTCTTTGATCTGCTTCATCTGTCTTGCAAATATTTTCCATTCTGGTTGAAGAATGCTCAGGAACTTGACGTTCAGCTCAATTTGATATTTGTGGACTTTGTTCTTCCTAAGTTCGTTCAGCAAAGTCACAAACCTGTCATAGGTTTCTTCTAAAGTTTCTCCCACCCTGCCTCTAAATTATTCATAATTATTTAGGCAGTTGGAGATTTTCAGCTAATTCCCAACCTTCGAACCCAACATCATCTTTTCAAGCTGATCCCACATTTCTTTGCCGGAGGCCTTGTAGCTGTCAATCTTTACGTATATTTCATTTGGGATTCCTTGTAAGATGTATGACTTAGCTAATCTGTCGCCTTTGGCTCTTCTAAGGTTATCATCTTGTAGCTCATGAAACTTAAGTTCAACTTCAGTCGGCACATTTCCAACTACACGAGTCGTTATGACTGGTTTCATAACCCCTTCTTCAATAGATGTCCTGATGAAATCACCCAGCTCATGTCTGTCAATGAAGTTCAGAAACCGATCCTTCCACTATTCGTATTCACCTTTGAAGAGAACTGGTGGCTTGGTGTCGGTTCCGATAGCTAGAGCTTCTCTTGAGGTCATTCTGTTTTGATTAAATGTGCAATAAGAACTTGGACTTGACCGTTAGTTCTGATAAAATTTTATCACACAAGAAATTTTGTCCCCCTAGGCAGACCTAGCACGGGGGTCCCGCTAAGAAGCTTTGCGTTTGAGAAGGTTTGCGTTTCAAACGAGGAGCGCACAAGGAGAAATGCGGGTCTGAGGTATGCGGGTCTGACTTGGAACGAGGTGTGCGTGTCTGAGCTTTTAACCGAGAAGTTGAGGAATGCGGGTACTTTGGGACCCGAGTTTGAGGAATGCGGGTGCTTGAGGACCCGAGTTTGAGGAATGCGGGTGCTTGAGGACCCGAGTTTGAGGAATGCGGGTCTAGTGGGAACCGCACAATGAGGTTTGCGTTTCACTTGAGGAGTGCACACTTGAGGTATGCGGGTCACTTGAGACACGCACAGCTGAGGTATGCGGGTCACTTGAGACACGCACAATAGAACAATGTGGTTGTAGTTGGACCCAGATAGAATGGCAGATATCAATCAGAGTTAAGAATGAAAAAGTATACAATAGAAAACTTTGTTAGGTAATTACCGATTAAATCTTAAGATTTAGTATACCAAGCTTAGAGACAAGAAAGTTGAACCTCTTTTCATCTAAGGGTTTGGTGAAAAAATCGGCAAGTTGATAATCAGTCTTTACAAAGAAAAGTTCAATTGTTCCTTTTTCAACATGATCTTTAATAAAGTGATACCTGACGTCTATGTGCTTTGTCTTCGTGTGCTGAACAGGATTCGCTGTTATTGCGATGGCGCTCTTGGAGTCACAGTAGATCGGGATCTTGTTGAAGTGGAAACCGTAGTCGCGTAATTGAGTTCGCATCCATAAGACCTAAGAACAGCAGCTAGCAGCAGCTACATACTCTGCTTCGGCCGTAAAAGTTGAAACACAAAGTTTCTTCTTTGATCCCCAACTTACTAATTTGTCACCGAGGAACTGCACATGTTCTGACGTGCTCTTCCTGTCTAACATACAACCTGCATGATCTGCATCTGTGTAGGCTGTTAGGATAATTTGGATTCTCAAACCCTGGAGGCTGACAGACATACACTTCTTCTTCAATTCTCCCATACAGGAAAACACTCTTTACATCCATTTGGTAGACCCTGAACTTCATGAAAGAAGCCTAGGCTAAAAATAGCCTGATTGCCTCAATCCTGGCCATTGGTGCAAATACCTCTTCATAATCAATTCCTTCTTCTTGAGTATACCCTTGTGCCACTAATCTGGCCTTGTTCTTTATTACTATTCCTCTCTCATCTTTCTTATTCCTGAAGATCCATCTTGTGTCAATTGCTCTGTGTCCTTTTGGAAGATCCATCAGATCCCATACATCTTGCAGTACAAACTGCAGTAGCTCCTCTTGCATTGCTTCTATCCAGCTTGGATCTTTCATTGCATCATATGCCTTTTTGGGTTCAACCTGTGATAGAAAACAAGATAATAAACCTGATTGTAGGTCTTTCAATCCCCCTATCTTGCTTTGTTGCCTTGTGATCATTGGAGAATTGATGTCACCAATCACTAATTGAGGAGGATGATTCTTCTGAGTTCTTGTAGCATTGACAGCCTCTTCATTAAGATTGACTTCAAGATTGGTGTCATTCTTTTTTGGAGTGCTTCCACCATACACTGAAGAATCATCATCTGTGTCATCCTCTTCCAAAAATGGCATCTCAGGACCTTTGATTCCTGAATCTGAGGGTTGATCTTCCTTTTCACCTCTGTCCTCTTCATTCTGAACTGGTTCAGTGTCTTTTGAATCTGAAGTATCTTTCTTATATTGGTCACAGAATTCAACAGGATCAGCAGTTGGTGTTGGGAACAACACAAACTCTTGTCTTTGTACATGTACCTGTTCTGTCCCTGTTCCTGCATTATGCTCATTACTAAAACCCAAAGAATTAGACAGTTAATCAATGTCAAATAGCCAATCAGGACCTGACCCAAGTTGATTTGGTGTGTTCTCATTGCATTTGACATTGTCACTTTCCTCAATAATCCTAGAAGAGGTGTTGAAAACTCTGTAGGCCTTACTTTGAGATGAATAACCAATAAGAAACCCATCCTCAGCTTTGCTATCAAACTTGCCTAGGTGAGTTTTGGTATTGAGAATTGTGCAAGGACACCCAAATGGTTTGAAAAATCCAATAAAAGGTTTCTTCTTTTTAAAAAGCTCATAAGGTGTCTTGTCTTGGGATTTTACTACTAGAACTCTGTTTTGAACATAGCAGGCAGTATTAACTGCTTCTGCCCAAAAAGTAATTGGAAGTTTTGAGTCTGCCAACAGAGATCTAGCAGCTTCTATCAGAGTCCTATTTCTCCTTTCAGCAACACCATTCTGTTGAGGAGTCCTAGGAGCACTGTATTGTCTCTCAATGCCCTTTTCCTCACAAAAGCTGTTTAGGTCATTGTTTTTAAATTCAGTTCCATTATCAGACCTAATGACTTTAACTCTTAGATTTGTTTGGTTTTCAACTCTAAGAACAAAGGATTTGATCAGTCCACTTGTCTCATCCTTTGTTCTCAGAAAATAGACCCAAGTGAATCTAGAGAAATCATCAACAATAACCAAGCAGTAGGATTTCTTACCAATACTCATCATATTTGTAGGGCCAAACAGATCCATATGCAGTAAAATAAGAGGTGAAGAGATTGTATTTATCTCTTTGGACTTATGAGAAGATTTGTGTTGTTTGCCTTTAAGACATGCAACACAATGATCATCACATGAAAATACCTTTTGTGGCAAACCTCTTACAAGGTTGTTTTTCACAAGTTTATTCATTGTTTTAAAGTTCATGTGACACATCCTTCTATGCCAAAGAGATGATTCATCTACTGAAGCTTTTGAAAATAAACAATTTAAAGATGAATCAGAAGGTACACTCTCCAAGTCTAAGCAATAAACATTGTCCTTCCTAGGAGTTCTAAGTAGTATCATACTTTCATCAACTACCTTGAACCCTGGACCAAGGATAATACATTCAGTATCATTGAATAATATGTTATGTTTCTTGTCACAGACCTGTGATACACTTAACAGGTTGTATCTCAATTGCTCAGCATAGTATACATCCTCAAAGGTCATCTTACCTTTTGACACATTACCTTTTCCACTTATCTTTCCACCTACTGGATTATCACCAAAAGCAACATGTCCTCCATCAATTCTTTTGAAGTTTTGAAGTCAGGCCATGTTACCTGTCATGTGCCTGGAACAACCACTATCAACATGCCAAATGCTCCTTCCCTTGAGCTGTTGGTTACCCTATACATATAATAAAGCAGTTAGTTTTTAATAGGAACCCAAGCCAAAGTGGTCTTGGGTTTTCCATTCTCATCAACATATTCATATTCATACTGGATGAGATTATCAAACTGAGAAATCTTATTGCTTGAATACTTTGTCACAATAATGGGCCTATCACTAGAAGCAGTACTAACTTGATTGGAAGTACTAACTTTGTTAGCAGTACTAACATCATTAGCAGTACTAATTTTGTTAGCAGTGCTAACTGGGTTAGCAGTAGTATTGCTTGCAGGAGCATTATTTCTGTCAGCAGTACTATTTGAAGTAGCAGTACTAACAAATTTCTTTACTTTTGGAACCCAAACCTGGACAAAGCTGTTTGCTTTCTTTGTCTATAATTTACTCCTTGGCTTATTTGGAGTATTTTTCTTTGAATTAGCAAACTTATTCTGAACATGAGATTTTATAGGTGCCTTTCTCACATTCTCAGCCATATGATTCCTTATTTGCTTCCTATAACCAACAGGATTTTGTATATTTCTTTGAAAAGTTATCCTTTGGTTAATATGATTGAAATAACAGTGTTTGTCTAGAAGATTTAACTTGCCACAGATAAAACAAGGCTTTGGTCTGTTAATTTTTCTCAGATCAATTCCTTGTTTTAAAGCCCACTGATTATTTCTATTTCTTTGATTTCCCCTTGTTTTATCATGTTGTTGGAGCTGATTCTGTTTACAAGTACAGGGATTAAAAACAGTGGTTTGCATGTAATGGACTCCCTGTGCCTTTCCCTTCCCTTTCTTAGAGGTCTCATCTTTTTCATTCTTAACAGTCTCTTCCCCAGACTTTACTTTCTCACTCTTGACAAAAGGTTTACCCCCATTTTCAATTGTCAGTATGTGGTTTTCTAAGGGAATATCTTTGTGGTCTTCCTCATTCTTACTCTCAGAGTCCCCTTCTTTAGAATCTGCCTCAACCACTACTTTGTCTAAAGGATCTACTTCAGTGGCTCCTTCAGGTAATTCCTTCTTGTCCTGTCTTTCTTAGAGATCTGATGTGGGAGGGATATAGTTATTGTTGTATGGTGGAGGGGTGGTGTTATAGCCTATTCCTCTTCTCAGCTTGTCATGAACTTAAGTTTTTAGAAGTGAGTCCATTTCTTTAGAAGCATTGGAATATTTCTCAATATCTAGCTTGGCTTTCTCAAAATCACTCCTTATCTTCTCACATTCCTCTTCAGACTTTTTAAGCTTAACCTCTAACTGATTCTTTTCCCACTTCCAGTAGTTTGTATCATAAGAATGTTGAAGTTCATTAGCCTGGTATGACTTAATTTGTTCTTCAAACCTCTCAACAATCAAAACATACTCTCTTCTATCTTTCTCTAACCTTTTAAGGTCATCACACATACTCTGATTGTAATCCCTGTACTTTTTAACAGTTTCAATACAGGTTTTAGAGCAAAGATTAGATGTTACCTCTGTGGGAATATCAGTGCTTGCTGACTCTGAAACTTTAGCCATTAAAGCTTGATTCTGAACTGCTTCTTCTGTTTGGTCACTCCAATCAAATCCCATTCCTTCTTGGGAAACAAGAGCTTGAGAGGAGTTCCTGTTGTTGAAGCTAGTGGACGGTGATGATTGATGGTTGCTAGTATGCTGTTGAGGCATTCCACTTCTGCATTCTCTTGCAAAGTGCCCCAGCTTGTGACACTTGTAACATTCAACCTTGGATTTATCAAATCCAACCCCATCTTCTCTTTTCTGAGCAAAGTTGTTCCTTCCAGTCCTTTTGATAAATCTTTTTACTCTCATAGTCAGCATAGCCATCTGCCACTTGATATCCATCTCTTCCATATCATCAGCATTTATCTGTTCTAAGTCATCATTAATTAGAGTGGAATTAGCATGACTGGCTAGAAAAGCTTCTAAAACAGAGTCATTGGATCCATCTTGCTTTGATCCATGGGCAGGACTAACTGATTATGTATTAGCAGCAGAATCAGTAGAGGATGATAAAAGAGCAGCATTGTATGAGTATCCAGAGGGCCTCTTCTTTTCTTCTACCTCTGCTTCAAACACCCTAAGGTTATTATAGAGGTCATCCAGTTCCTTGTCCTCCAGTTGATCATTCTGTCTGAAGGAGACAGTGTACATAGTCCATTCATCACCAAGAGATCTTATAAATTTTCTGTTGACATCATCTTGATCTATCTGGACACCAACAGTAGCCAATTCACCAATTAGCTTATTAAATCTATCAAAAGTTTGAGTCATGGACTCATTCTTTGTAGACATGAAGTTTTCATATTGCTTCTTCAGGAGGGCCTTCTGATTTCTCTTGGTACTTTTGGTACCAGAAAATCTTTTCTCTAGTGAATTCCATAGAATTTGTGCATCAGAACAGTTGCAGAATTGGTGTTGGTACTCATTAGGTATAGCCAAGAGCAGAGTACTCAAGGCTTTCATCTCTGTCTGCCTCAACTTCCTCTCTCCATCAGTCTTTGGTGGAGGTCTCTTTCCATCTGCATCCATCTTTCCTCCATCAGAGGGACCATTCTCAATGATGTCCCACATTGAGAAGTCTGTGAGAAGAATGTACTGCTTGATTCTGATCTTCCACATGTCAAACTCATTGGGTTTGAGCATGGGAACCTTTGATACTAAAACACTGTCGCTTGAATTGTCCATGATTAAAGGTTTCTGAGTTTACTAGCTCTGATACCACTTGTCAAGATCGAAAAATTCTTAAACAAGAATTTAATACAAACTCAGAAACAATGTTAAAGAAGTCGCGGAATAACACTTTAACAATTAATCAAAAATACAGAATAAGAACTCAAATCATAAGTTTATATTGCATAAAACTTAATGATTACAAACACAACCTCAATCTGTTGAACATACTCAACAGACGTTCTATACTTCTCTATAGAAAGGATCAATACTAGTCTTGAGGTTAATTCTCTCTAAACAAACGTATGAATGATAATTCTATCAAAGACTTCTATACAATATTTACAGAGTTGATTACAATATAATTATCAAAATAAGATTGATCTTCAACATCAATACCATAATTATCTTCAGCATTATCTCCAACTCCTATTCTTTCGTTCCAAGTCATTATCTTCAAACATGGTTTTAGAACCAACTACTTTTTATACTTTTTCTTATTATATCAGGTCCAACTCATTAAATTCAAAACTTATAAAAAAAACTCCATAATAATAGTTCTTAAAAAAACTTTTTATGGGTTTGTATTTTTTTCATCAAATATTTAATTTAAATATCTCACACGCACATAAATAGAAAACTAATAAAATGTCATTACATACAAAGTTCAAAGACATAATGACTTAAATCACTATCACAAGGATTTCATGTTTTCCAGTTGATCATAGACGATCAAAGTAGGCTTAGCTTCCATAAGCCAGATAAAACAGTAAACACTAAATGCACAGGGCTGTTGAATAATCAGAAATGAGCAGGATACATAAACCTTTTAAACTTGATTAACTCATACCATAAAATTGTTTGACTTGATGAAAATCCACAGGGCTGTTGAATAATCAAATAATGAGCAGCACACATACACTTTGCTAATGTTATTAAATTCTACTAATGTGTGTATATATATATATATATATATATATATGAAATTTTTGTTGGGAGTCTTTGAAATTGTTTGACTTGATGAAAATCTCTATGCATTTACCTTCGACTTTGACTAATCTTCTTTATGATTTGGTAATTAGAGACTATGAATTAATTAGTTAGGTTGTCAATTGTTGGGCAAACATTATGCTTGATTTTATTTATTTATTTTAGTTGGGCTGCCAATTGTTGGACAAACATTAGGTTGATATACGAAAATATTCATTTTACAGTCGTTATACCGCCGAAATCTTAAAAAACATATGTTTGTGTTTTAAACTCGTTTCTTTTATTCAAAAATACCTTTATTTGATTTTAACCTATGGTTTGACTTTCCAATAGTCAAACCATTACACTTAGGTGGCGTTTGGTTCGTATAATATTTATGGATGGAATGTAATCAGTCAATGGAATTTGGCTTTGAATAAATTGGAATGGAATGTTGTAAGGTTTGACCATCTGTTTAGTTGACATAATTGGAATAGAATTTGTTAAAGGAATTTCAATCTGTCTGTTGGGTTCACATAATGTAACTTTGGAATTGGAATGAAATATTGATAAATAACCAAATACCCTTTTTAATTATTTTAATTTTTTTAAACAAAAAGTGTTTTAATAAAATAACCATTAAAAATACTTTATTTCAAGTTTGAATTTGTTCATTTGGAATCTGAGTTCTTCTACTTCATTTTTTTGCTACCCTGTCGTGATTGAATGAGAATGGATGAGAGGTTCGTGATGGAAGTCTTCTTTCGTTTCTCAACAATTAAGTTCAGATCAGATGTGATCGTTGGTGGTTCAGAACGGTGGTTTAGATCGGATGTGGTCGGTGATGGTTCAGATCGGTGGTGGTCGGCGGTGGTTTAGATCGACGGTGGTCAGCGATGGTTCAGATCGGCGGTGGTTCAGTTCGATGGTGGTCGACGGTGATCGGCGGTGATCGACGATGGTTTAGATCGATGGTGGTCGGCGGTGGTTCAAATCGGTGGTGGTTCAGATCGATGGCGGTCGGCGATGGTTCAGATCGGTGGTGGTCGACGGTAGTTCAGATCGACGACGATCGACGGTGGTTCAGATCTCCGGTGGTCGGCGGTGGTTCAGATATTCGGTGGTTTAGATCTCCAGTGGTCGGCGGTGGTTGTCTAGATAAGCGGTTGTCTAGATAAGCGGTGGTCGTCAGTGCTTCAAATCGGCGGTGGTTGGCGGTGGTTCAGATTTCCGGTGATCGGTGGTGGTTTAGATAGGAGATGGTCGGTGGTGGTTCACATCGGTGGTGGTTCAGATCTCCGGTGGTCGGCGGTGGTTTAGTGTAACACTCGTAGTTTTTGGTAAGTAAAGGTCACCCGAAAGTTTTTGTAACTTGTAAATGATGGGATTTATGTTGGGAAACAATTACTTAAAGTCTCTGAGAGTGTCGAGGGTCTTGATGATAAAAAGGTCGAGTTTTGGAGCTTGGTACGGGCACGACTACTATGCCCGACAACTATGACAGTGTCATAGTCGCAGCTGGCAATGTAGCAGCAAGAAAAAGAATGTGGGGGACGGTTGGAGACAATGCCAAGCGACATTGCCCAGGGCATTGTCTCCTGGCAATGTCGCACCAAGAGGAGAGGGTGCTGTCAAATTCGAGAAATCAGTCGTTTATCACTTCTCATTTCCTTCCTAAGTCTCCCTAAACTTTCTCTAGAAAGAACCCAACATATTTAGGATGATTTTGGAGCATCTTTGGCTTAAATCCTTTGGTATTGTGGGGGTAAACCATCATCAAGTTGTAGATTGGAAGCTATGACCAAGAGTTCACCATCTCCATCTTCATCTTCAACCTCAATCTCCATTTTAGGGTTTTCTATGTTTTCACCAAAACCTAAGTGGTAAGTTTATCCTCTCCATTTCTAAACCTTATTATGAGTTGTAAATGCCCCCATTGTTGATCTCCTAGTGTTTGGTTTCTCAAATTTCGGATTTGATGATTTTGGAGAATTTAAGTAAAAAATTAGGGTTTTGGCCAAATTTAGGGATTTTGATGTAAAATGTTTGGGGATCGATTTTAAATGGTTGAACATGAATGTTTATGGTTGGAAACTTGTGAATCTAAGTTTTTGGAAGGATTTGCTTGTGGATTCAAGTTTCTACAAAGAAGCTCAAGTTGGGGTAAAATCTATATTTAGCCTAAATCTAGCAAAGTGAATTCAAGTTGATTTTTGAAAACGTTGTACATGCCAAAATGTTCATTTTAAAGTGTTTATGTGTTTTACATGAAATTGTTAACTGTTGAGTATTTGATAAGTTTTGATTATTTGAAAGTGTTTAACTTTATAAACTTGTAAAACACCCATCTTTGAGATTTTTGGGAATTTGGATAAATGTATCATGATGAAAATGTTTTGATAACCATTTTCATAATTGGAGGTTATTTGGTAAAAATGCATTTTAGTGGTTATTGGTAATAAGTATATTTTGTGTTATGAAATGGTTTGAAAATACCAACGTGTGAGTCATTGGGGCTTGGTCATTCCCAACCTTGTGAACATTTCGGATATCGTAAACCTTTGTGGGTTTGGGGAAAAATGTATTTCAAGTAATTTGTTGAGTAAATCTGTGATATTGATATTTTAACGATTTATGGTACGCGTGTAAATCCTTTGGAGTAATTGTACTTTTAATGTGTGTTATGGAAAATGTGATCTTGTGTTATGGGACGTTTGAGAGAGTCAATAGGGTTATAAACTCGTTTAGAAAATGATTTGTTCAGATCTAAATGGTGTTGGAGTGTATTCATGCATTTTTAATCATGTGTTTGCATAAACGTTGGTCGACTGCATTTTATTGCATTTTGTGGATTTTAGCATATGGTCTGATTGGTTGAGCTTAAGGCTCGGTTTTCGGCTTTGTCGGGTCTTGGGGACTTTTGTCCGGTTTTAATAATTTAAAGTGGAGCTTTGGGTGTGAGTTGCATCTATCATTCTATTGTACTTTATTTTGGAGAATACATGTTTTTGAGTGCGTGTGTCATTCATTTTGAGTCATGTATTTTAGACTGTAATGCATTGGATCCTTAGGCATGTAAGTCGGTCATATTTAATAATGAGGAGTCTCGATTTCTCACTTTGGGAAATATGTCGTGTTGCCATTGTTGTTGTCCCGGTTGTTTTGCGGAGATGAACTTTTATGGGTTGTACTTCGGGACCATGGGTTTTGCGTTTTGATGTTCTAATTCTTGTGCACGAGGGTTAGACATCATGGGTTATCAAGTAAGGAGTCGAGGCTCCTATCTTGAATGCTATGGAGTAGGCACTAGGGGTCGAATTAGTACCCTGAGGATGAAACTCCACTAGAGAACGAACAGGCAATAAGATCGCATATCCTTGAGGTGTAGCTCAGTAGAGCAGGCAATGGGGGATACGGTGTAATTGGGACTTGAAATAAAGTCCGACCGGAGGTGTAGCTTTTTAATGCAGGCAATACAGTCACGATCGGAGGTGTAGTTCGACAACATGGTTATGTGGCTTAACTTTGTGTTCCGCCACATACAATGGAATCGGGTCTCCCCTGTCACCGGAAGGTGTTCCTTGGGTATCAAATTTAATTATTTTATTATCCATGTTTTCTGTGACGTTATATATATATATATATATATATATATATATATATATGGATTTTTATTCGTGATTTATGGGTTGAGTATCATGTCCCACCCGTGTTTTGGATGTCTCAGGAAATAAAGTTTTATCTGCGTTTTATAGATTGGGAGTTAAACTGTTATTCACGTTTTGAGTGAGTTTTGTGTCAAATTTACTGTACGAAGGAATGCGTATGTTGGGGTACTTGTGTTTAAAAAAGTGTGTTATTGGAAAGCGAGTCGTCTAGTATTAAATGTAAATCATTTTGAAAGATTATGATTTAAACCACATTCTTTCCCTTTAACAAATATATTCATTCATGTTGAAAAACTCTTGAACTCACTAGGCATTAGCCTAACCTTTTTATTTGTCGGCATGTGCATCAGGTTTCGGTTAAGGAGTGGTACTAGCGTTATTGTGAAGATATGAGTGCTAGTTGCATGCACGAGTGAGAGTAGCATGGAGAAGTCTTCCGCATAAGTTTTGAGAAGAGCGACATGTATTGGGGATAAGTAGCACCTGACTTCAGTTTAGTCCGTGCTTAATACTGTAGTTGTAATTGTTAAGGTTAAGTATAGAACTTTTATATTGAGTTTTGATTTGTAGGAAGAAGTTTGGCTTTTCTTTGATGTGATATCGAAAAATTTTATTAGTCGCTCTTACCAAATTTAAGGGTGTTACATTCAGGTCGGTAGTGGTTCAAATCGGCGGTGGTTCATATTGACGGTGGTCGACGGTGGTCAGTGGTGGTTTGGAGAAGGAACCGATAGAGGCATGGTTTAATCAGATAGCTTTTATGTGATTAAGTTATATTGGATTAAGGGCATATGTGGTATTATGAAAAAAAATAAAGAATTTCATTCCATCAAAATACCTTGTACTTGCTAAGGAATGTTCAATTCCTTCATAAATGGAATTTGATGGAATTTAGATATTCCTTTCATGAAAAAGAACGAACCAAACAAAAGAATGAAATTTGGTCAATGGAATTCAACATTCCAATTCCATCAGATTACTTTAGAATCTGCGAACCAAACGCCACCTTACAATTATAAAGTCATCCAAAACTGCTCAAAACCTACAGTTTGACTTTTAAGTAGGCAAACCATTACATACAGTGTTTCATGTCATTCAATAGACTTCTAACTTCATTGACACCTATGATTTGACTTTTAAATAGTCAGCCAACTACATGTAGGGTTCTAAAGTCATCAAAACACTTTTCTTTGATTTAAACCTAAAGTTTTAATATTCCAATAGTCAAACCATCTGAACCACCGCCAATTTGAACCTAAGGTTTGACTATTCCAATAGTCAAACCATCTCCCCTATGGTGACCTTTCTTTGATTTAAACCTAAGGTTTGACTTTCTTCGTCGCTAGATTCGTCATGTTTTAAAGTCATCTAGAACTCCTCTAAACCGACGGTTTGACTTTCAAGTAAGTTAACCATTACATGTAGTGCCTTTAAGTCATTCAATAGACTTCTAACTTCATTGAAACCTACAGTTTAAATTTTAAATAGTCAAACCGTTACACCTAGGGTTTTTAAGTCATCAAAACACCTTTCTTTGATCATTTGAAATCCCTAGCATGTGGACCAGGCCGATATGCTTAGTCGCATAAGGGAACACAGGTTGTTAGGCGTGTCACAAATAATAGTGGCGTATGTTTGAGATGATCTTGTTATTACTACTCCGAGTCTGACTATTACAAATTGTTGGACGACGTGATAGAGGTGGAATATTACGGTGTTGGCTATTGCGTTGTAGTTTTGTTCAAGTGTACATGGTTTGATAGTCCAGGGGGATTTAGAGTAGATCCTAAACATGGGTTGGTTGAACAAGTGTATTGCACACCGTATCCTTCATACACTAACGTATTAAAGGACTAGTAGGATGTTTTGAAACCAAAGATCGTGGAATATACAAAGATGTAGAAAGGGCTATCGATGTTGTGGATGATGATAACGCGGATGGAGAACCATTCTTTTAAATCAACAAACGGGTAACTCATAATACAAACACAGGCTAAATGAGGACCTCGATTCCGTTCCTCTTGTCATAGGGGAGGTCACCAAAGTTGACACACATGACGAATCTAGTGACGCGGAAAATGCATCTGATCACGAAGCTAGCGACGAGGAAGAAATTTTTGAAGAGGTGGACGATGATTCAGATAGCGAAAACGAACCTATGTTATCTGATCACTCGTCAGATGACTAGCGTGCTTTCGTTAGGTAGACATTATTTCACAATAATTATGTAACACCTTGAATTTTCGATTTAATGAAAATCCCCTCAATACTCTCTCTCTCTATCTTCTTATGATGGAATTTTATTCTATTATTATCCTATCAAATCATTCGGATATCGAGAACCTGTATTCGAGTTTTATAATCGTTTTTTCGAAGTCGCGAAGGAGCCAGGCGACAGTGCCCGACGACCTTGCCAAGGGCATTGTCACTTGTGTCACTATCGCTGAGAGTAGATGACTTTCGGTACATGCGGCGCGGTTGTGCCCCGCGATTGTGACACGAGCACTATCGTCGTGTCACTCTCGCGCCAACCCCTGAGGCCGCGGTACACTTTTGGCGATTATGCCCCGCGATAGTGACAATGTCACTATCGCCATGTCATTATCGCCGCGTGTCTGGTCGATTTAATCAAGAGTCTAGCGGGCCAAATTCATTTTCATCAGTCTTAGGCAACCAAGAACTCGTTTTTCTCTCCTCTTTGTGGTAAGTCTCAACCCTAAACTTCATCCTTCATTTACTCCTTCCACCTACCTCTAATGGAGGGTTATTAAATGCTATCTAGGGTTATTTAAGTCTTGGGATAAAATATCAAGCATCCATCCATCCAAGATCTTCATCTTCCACTCTAGGGTTGCTAAGGTTTTGATAATAACCTCATTGTGAGTTCATACTTCCCTTTTTCTAAACTTTATATACATCAAAATACATTTTGACTTCTAAGTATCTCCCTATTTATATTTTCATTGTTTAAGAGATTTTGACCTAACTTGATATCTTGGAGGTATTTAGGGTTTCTCACCATTTTGTAAAATAATGAAACAATCCATGTCTTGGAACAACAAATATGGAGGACTTCACATTTCGATAAGTAAATGTTCAACCTATGGCATTTTAGCCAAGTTATGTTTTAATTAAGCACATTATGAGTATTTGGTTGGAAGTGTTATTTTGGGAAAATGGAATAAATGGTTTACTCTTGAAGAAATCCATGTTACATTATAATGAGTCTTATATTTGAAAGGTTTACTTATCTTGAAACCTATTTGGAAATGAGAAGATAGCCTAATGGTCTATGTATGGGCTTTGTATTTCTTATCCACAGTTAACCATTTAAATATGAACTGAGAAACGAATCGTGTTATGAAATATATGTTTGATTATAGTTGGTCACAAATGAAATTGTGACAAGTCTAGACTATTACTAATGGATCCATAGGTATAAGGTCGACTTATTATTTGGGGATAACTCCCGTTGTAGCTAGTTGAGACATTGGGCCCTAGGGTGGCAACTTGGTACGGTTTTGTGGGATCGGATACTAGCCGGCCGTGGGTCGTAAATGTAAATCCTAGTGAATGAGCATGACTAGGGATCATTGGGTGCCCTCCCCCACATCTTAGTACGAGCCAGCGTATTCGTGGCCTTGATCCTAGTATGGTGAGCTCAATAACTCGGAAAATGGCTTACTTTGTGTTTCGCCACTATCCTTGGAAAATCGGGTCTTCCCGTCATCGCAAGATGTAATTTTGGACCGCAAGGTCAAAATGTGTTTATCAAATTATTCACAAAGGTGTTTGGGGAAAACAAATTTACTTATGTTGTATTTAACTTTCTTATCGAATTGTCATATAAACTGTATGTTCTCACTAGGCGTTAAGCCTAACACTTTTCTCAAATGATGTGTATAACAGGTCCCCTTAGTGGCGGGACGTCAAGGGGTTGAGTGAAGAGCGTGGTCTCTTGAGGGCATTTTTGAATGATAGATATTTTGGAGTCTTGGCATTTAAAACAATTTATTCATATTTTTGGTATTGGGTTGACAACCTATGTAATCTAGATAGAAATGGTTTAGATTAGTTTGTTGTTGATTTCCCATGCATTATACAGGTTTTGTAAACGCATACACTTTTTCCCTGTTTGGGTGGTTTGCTCCAAATACAAATGTCATATTGCCGAATTTTCAATTTTTAAAATTACCCTAATTTTTAGGGTGTTACAAGTTGGTATCAGAGCCATAGTTTAAGTGAACTAGGCATGAATGTAAGATTTCTAGACTTAGACTGAGTATGTTAAGTATTGATTGTGAGTTTGGATAGAACTTCTAAGATGGGTTAGTCTTAGAGTCGACGGAAATTATGTTTATTAAGCGATGTGGCGATGGTAACGAGAACCTTTATGTATTATATGTTCATAATCTCACTTAGCTAATGTTATTATGAGGATGTTTTACGTGAGTGTGCTTGAAGTGCCGTTTCTATGACAATTGTTCATGTAATAGCACGTTCTCTTTGTGTTTATTCTGTTGACCTCTCTCTTACTCTTTCTCGTTCTTGTGTGGCAGCCATTACTCCATTATGGTGAAAACTCGCAGTCGGCAATTAGGCGACGGAGACCTTCGTGATGATAGTTCGCCCGAATGAAACCCGGTGGTTAGGGCGTCGACTGTCGTTCCTCCTGGTATGCCGCCGTTATTCACTGGGGAGGTGGAGCAAGTGCCTAGAGTGGAAATGGCATCCACGAACCCGGTTGTTCAAGAGGCAAACCCTCAAGCTGATATGATGGCCAACATCATGCAGATGATGACGTCGGCTATGAAGAAGCAGCAAGAGGTGTTTCTGAAGATGTTGGAGGACCGTGATGCGAGCCTCCGAAGGTACGAGGCAGTGGAAGAGAATGTTTTAGTTGATTCGGGTGATACGAGGAACAGAATCAGGAATGAAGAGCACAGGGTTGCTGGCACTCAGAAGAGTGGAAAAAGTTGTTCCTATAAATCCTTTCTAGGTTGTGGACCACCTGAGTTCTCCGGTTCTGAAGACCCGGTTGCATGCGTAAAGTGGATCCAAGCAGTCGAACAAGCCTTCGGTTCATCTGAATGCGGAGATGACCAAAGGGTGAGGTTCGGTACTCAATTGCTCAGAGATATGGTGCTCACATGGTGGAATGTCATCCAGTCCACCCTCTCTCCTACCGTTTTGGCCCAACTAACTTGGGGCGAATTCAAGGTGAAAATATTGGAAGAATACTGCAGTGAGAGAGCCATGGTTCGTATTGAAACTGAGTTCCGGTCTCTTGAAAAGGAGAACTTGACGATGAGGGAGTACACCCGTCAATTTATGGAGAAGCTGGGGTTGGTGGGGTATGTGGCCTCAACTGAAAAGGAGAAGGTTAAGGGTTACCTCAAAGGCCTACCAACGGATATGATGTCGATGGTCCGCAACTCTAAAGCTTCTAACCTCCGAGAGACAATTGAGGAAGCTCAATTTATGGAAGAGGTCTACACATGAGACAAGCCAGAGAAAGTTGTGGTAGTATCAGACAAGAGGAAGTGGGAAGGCAATTCCGGACCTCCTAAGAAGAATCGACCATTCATTGGGAATCGGAATTTCAACAACCATCAAGAGGCACAGTGGTGCCATAGGTGCCGAAGCAAGCACCATGGCAACTGTAATCCTAATTTCACCTCTTGTGCCAAGTGTGGTAAGACCGACCATCTTACCAAAGATTGTCCGATAAAGGGAATCGCCTGTTTTAAGTGCAAGATGTCGGGATATTTTTGAAAGGATTGTCCGAAGTGGAAGTCGGGGAGCGCCCCAGAGAAGAAAGAGAACCCTCCCAGAGTTCCTGGATGAGCTTTCCAGATGACGGCCGATGAGGCCAAGGCATCCACCGACGTGGTATCGGGTACGTTTCTTCTAAACTCCGTACCTGCTCGTGTGTTATTAGATTCCGGCGCTAGTTTATCTTTCGTGTCAGATTATTTTTGCCAAAAGCTTACAATGCCCACTAGTAGCTTAGTTGATGCTTTAGTGGTAGAAATAGCAAATGGTAGTCAAATAGTGGTCCGCGATGATTTGAAGGATTGCTCGATTGACATTGAGGGGAATAAATTCTCAATTAATCTGATGCCCATGGTTATCGGAGGCTTCGATGTGGTAATCGGTATGGATTGGTTGGCAGACAATCATGCCAAAATCCTATGCTCCAAGATACTAATCCGACTCCCTACATCAGATGGTGGCATGGTGGTAGTTTATGGCGAAAGGAGGAAGGGTGACGTAGTGGTTATCACCATGGCTAAGGCACAAAAGTGCTTAGTGAAGGGATGTTCGTCTTTCCTGTCATATGTAGTCAGTGCCAAGCCGGAGAAGAAGAAACTTGAAGTTGTAAAGGTGGTGCGCGAGTTTCCCGACGTCTTTCCAGATGACTTGGTTTACCATTCGATCGTCAAGTAGAATTTCGTATAGATCTTGTACCGGGAGCGGCTCCTATTACTAGATTCCCTTACCGGCTGGCGCCATCAGAGATGCAAGAAATGATGGCTCAACTCCAAGAACTTCTAGAGAAGGGGTTTATAAGACCGAGCTCGTCGCCTTGGGGAGCTCCGGTCTTGTTTGTTAAGAAGAAGGATGGCACAATGAGGATGTGCATCGATTATCGTGAACTGAATAAGGCTACGATGAAGAATAAGTACCCACTCCCGAGAATCGATGACTTATTCGATCAACACCAAGGAGCGGGTTGTTTCTCGAAGATTGATTTGCGCTCGGGATATCACCAAGTGAAGGTGAGAGAAGAAGACGTTCCAAAGACAGCTTTTAGAACGCGTTACGGCCATTACGAATTTCTCGTGATGCCATTTGGTCTAACTAACGCACCAACGGTGTTTATGGACTTGATGAATACAGTGTTTCGGCAATTCCTCGACAAGTCGGTCATTGTATTCATTGATGACATTCTCATATATTCCAAGAGCGAGTCAGAACACGAGCAACACCTACGCGAAGTTCTAGAAGTGTTGAGAAAAGAGAGGTTGTATGCCAAATTTTCCAAGTGCGACTTTTGGCTTGAAGAGGTTCAATTCTTGGGTCACGTTGTCACTCGAGATGGAGTTAAAGTGGACCCCTCAAAAATTGAAGCCATGATGAATTGGGAGCCTCCTAAGAGTCCGTCCGAAATCCGAAGCTTCTTGGGTTTGGCGGGATATTACCGGAGATTCATACAAGACTTCTCCAAGATCGCTTCTTCTTTGACGGCCTTGACTAGGAAGAATGTGAAGTTCACTTGGACCGAAATGCAAGAGAAGGCGTTCTGGACCTTACAGAAGAAGTTGTGTGAAGCCCCGATTTTATCATTACCCGAAGGATCGGAAGACTTCGTGGTTTATAGCGACGCTTCAAATATAGGGTTGGGTTGGGTTGTGTGTTGAGGCAAAGTAATTGCTTACGCATCGAGACAACTCAAGATTCATGAAAAGAACTACCCTACCCATGACCTGGAGTTGGCGGCGGTGGTGTTCGCTTTGAAGCTTTAGCGACACTACCTCTATGGCACAAAATGTACTTTGTACACGGATCATAAAAGTTTGAAATACGTCTTTGATCAAAAGGAGTTGAATATAAGGCAAAGGAGGTGGCTCGAGTTACTCAAGGATTACGATTGTGAGTTGCTTTAACATCCCGGTAAGGCAAACATGGTGGCCGATGCTTTGAGTCGGAAGGACTATAGCGAGAGCATTCGAGCTACCCTCTCAAGAATCGAGCTTGTGTCGAGTCTCATTGAAAAGATTAAGACATCTCAAGTGGAAGCCTTGTTGGAGGAAAATCTCGAAGGAGGAGGTCATGAAAAAACAACGATTACTTTTAACGGAAGATAGTCGTGGGGTAAAGTTATTCAACGGTCGAATATGGGTACCTAAGGTGGGAGGCAGTCGGGAGCTTCTTCTCGAAGATGCCCATAAGTCCAAGTATTCCATTCATCCGGGGAGTACAAAGATGTATCGAGATTTGAAGTTATACTATTGGTGGCCAGTGATGAAGCTTAACGTGGCACGCTACGTAGAGCGTTGTGTGACGTGTTTACAAGTGAAGGTCGAGCATCAACGACCGTACGGGAGCCTCCAGTCCTTGGAGATCCCCGAGTGGAAATGGGAACACATTACCATGGACTTCGTGACTAAGTTGCCCAAGACTCTTCGAGGTCACGATACCATTTGGGTGATAGTTGACCGTTTGACCAAGAGCGCTCACTTATTGGCCATGCGTGAGACACTACCAATGGACAAGTTAGCAAAGCTTTACATCGATGAGGTAGTTTCGAGGCATGGAGTACCTTTATCTATTGTATTGGATCGTGACAGTCGGTTCACTTCCAACTTTTGGGATGGCTTGCAGAGAGAACTTGGTACGCGCGTGAAGTTGAGTACGACTTACCATCCTCAAACCGACGGTCAAAGTGAGAGAACGATCCAAACGCTTGAAGACAAGCTAAGGTCTTGCGTTATTGACTTCGGGGGTAGTTGGGACTCTCACTTACCTTTGGTGGAGTTTGCTTACAATAATAGCTACCACTCAAGTATCGGGATGGCTCCGTTTGAGGTCTTATACGGGCGGAAGTGCAGAACTCCCGTATGTTGTCTTGAAGCAAGAGAGAAGCGGGAGAGAAGCAATTCGCCGGACCGGAAATCATGCAAGATACAGCCGATAAGGTCAAAGGCATTCGGGAGAGATTGACAGCGGCTCAAGATGGCAAAAGAGCTATGCCGATAAGAAGAGGCGGCCAATGGAATTCCAAGTAGGCGACCGTGTGATGCTAAAGGTGTCACCTTGGAAGGGCATTATCTGGTTTAGAAAACACAGGAAGTTGGGTCCCCGTTTCCTTGGACCATTTAAAGTGCTTAAGTGTGTCGGCTTGCAGGCTTACCAGTTGGAACTTCCTCTAGAAATGAACGGGATCCACAATGCATTTCATATATGTTACCTTTGGAAGTGTTTGGCGGAAGAGGAGAGCGTTATCCCTCTTTACGAGATTAGAGTGGACGAGGGTAACCGTTGCGTGGAGGAACCCAGAGCTATTCTGGAGAAAAAGTCAAAGAAACTTTGCCACAAGGAAGTCACTATGGTCAAAGTGCAATGGAAGCATCACAGGCGCTAACGTGACGTAGGAAGCAGAGAAAGATATGAAGCGGAGGTATCCTCATCTTTTCGTGTAGTTTTGATTTCGAGGACGAAATCATTTCTAAGTAGGGGAGGATTGTAACACCTTGAATTTTCGATTTAATGAAAATCCCCTCAATATTGTCTTTCTCTATCTTCTTATGATGGAATTTGTTTCTATTATTATCCTGTCAAATCATTCGGTTATCGAAAACCTGTATTCGAGTGTTATAATCATTTTTTCGAAGTCGCAAAGGAGTCAGACGACAGTGCCCGACGACCTTGCCAAGGGCATTGTCGCTGGTGTCACTATCGCCAAGAGTAGATGGCTTCCAGTACGTGCGGCGCGGTTGTGCCCTGCGATTGTGACACAGGCACTATCGCTGTGTTACTCTCGCGCCAACCCCTGAGGCCGCGGTACACTTTGGGCGATTATGCCCTGCGATGTCATTATTGTCGCGTGTCTGGTCGATTTAATCAAGAGTCCAGCGGGCCAAATTCATTTTCATCAGTCTTAGGTAACCAATAACTCGTTTTTCTCTCCTCTTCGTGGTAATTCTTCAAACCTAAACTTCATCCTTCATTTACTCCTTCCACCTACCTCTAATGGAGGGTTATTAAATGCTATCTAGGGTTATTTAAGTCTTGGGAGAAGATATCAAGCATCCATCCATCCAAGATCTTCATCTTCCACTCTAGGGTTGCTAAGGTTTTGATAATAACCTCATTGTGAGTTCATACTTCCCTTTTTCTAAACTTTATACAAATCAAAATACATTTTGACTTCTAAGTATCTCCCTATTTATATTTTCATTGTTTAAGAGATTTTGACCTAACTTGATATCTTGGAGGTATTTAGGGTTTCTCATCATTTTGTAAAATAATGAAACAATTCATGTCTTGGAACAACAAATATGGAGGACTTCACATTTCGATAAGTAAATGTTCAACCTATGGTATTTTAGCCAAGTTAGGTTTTAAGCACATTATGAGTATTTGGTTGGAAGTGTTATTTTGGGAAAATGGAATAAATGGTTTAAACTTGAAGAAATCCATGTTACATTATAATGGGTCTTATATTTGAAAGGTTTACTTATCTTGAAACCTATTTGGAAATGAGAAGATAACCTTATGGTTTATGTCTGGGCTTTATATTTCTTATCCACAGTTAACCATTTAAATATGAACTAAGAAATAAATCGTGTTATGAACTATATGTTTGATTATAGTTGGTCACAAATGAAATTGTGACAAGTCTAGACTATAACTAGTGGATCCATAGGTATAGAGTCGACTTATTATTTGGGGATAACTCCCGTTGTAGCTAGTTGAGACATTGGGCCCTAGGTTGGCAACTTGGTACGGTTATGTGGGACCGGATACTAGCCGTGGGTCGTAAATGTAAATCCTAGTGAATGAGCATGACTAGGGATCATTGGGTGACCTCCCCCACATCTTAGTACGAGCCGGCGTGTTCGTGGCCTTGATCCTAGTATGGTGAGCTCAATAACTCAGAAAATGGCTTACTTTGTGTTTCGCCACTATCCTTGGAAAATCGGGTCTTCCCGTCATTGCAAGATGTAATTTTGGACCGCAAGGACAAAATGTGTTTATCAAATTATTCACAAAGGTGTTTGGGGAAAACATATTTACTTATGTTGTATTTAACTTTCTTATCGAATTGTCATATAAATTGTATGTTCTCACTAGGCGTTAAGCCTAACACTTTCTCAAATGATGTGTATAACAGGTTCCTTAAAGGCGGGACGTCAAGGGGTTGAGTGAAGAGCGTGGTCTCTTGAGGGCATTTTTGAATGATAGATATTTTGGAGTCTTGGTGTTTAAAACAATTTATTCATATTTTTGGTATTGGGTTGACAATCTATTTAATCTAGATAGAAATGGTTTAGATTAGTTTGTTGTTGATTTCCCATGCATTATATAGGTTTTGTAAACGCATACACTTTTACCCTGTTTGGGTGGTTTGCTCCAAATACAAATGTCATATTGCCGAATTTTCAATTTTTAAAATTACCCGAATTTCTAGGGTGTTACAAATTATATCTTTATATGTTTGTACACTTATATCTTTGTTTCTACATATTCGTCTGAAGACTAGTGTGTCTTATGATTTATGTATTATATTTTTGTGTCTGCAAATTCATATGATGACTAGTGTGTCCGGACCATTCTCTATTGTTAGATGAGGGGACACACTTTTAGGGGTAGGGGTAGAGGCTATAGCAGGGGCAGTAGAAGCTCCGTCGGGCATGGTGACCCCCATGCTGAGACTTTAGGGACGATTCCGAGAACGTTGCAGCTAGCGATAAGGGACTAGATCAGATCCAACATAAGGAGGACATGCTTGTGATGATGTCTACTGGATCAGGCTCAAGGATTAGAGGCCCCAATATACCATCGTAGACGCCTTGTCATCTAATTCAGTGACTGGTGATTGAGTTGGCAAGCGGCGGGTAAGTATATGTGGTATATTATTTAATCTAGTACATAATAAATTGATCCTAATGTTTTTTGTCTTGTATATTTTGCAATTGTGATGGTTTAAGGACCTTAAAGTTGTTCGAAGGGCCACTAGCTTCTTTCGATCCATGTTTGTGGTCCATAGGCTCACTATGGGGATATCCCAACGTTTACGAGTTTTGTATTTTAGTCCATTAAACGAATTGTTTTAATTTATTTTACTTAATCCAAACAATGTGTATGCAGATGTATTATAGTTGGCCTCCTCATATGGATGCTGACGTATTACTTGTATTCCGACATACCGTGATGAATAGGTACCCGGACATGATGAAGATGCTCGTCACTGGGCCATCCAGCGGGCTTTAGCTATTGATGGTGTAGTTTTCGATAATCATGACTACATGGTTCTTAGCGCAACCCCCCAGAGTGGATCACACATGAGTTTTGTGTCTAAATGATTTATCAGGTACGCGTGGTTAAATACTTGTATCTGGTTGTACTAGTTTGTATATTGATTTATGTCTTGTCTTTAACAGGTATGGAACACCGATGCGTTTAGACTTATATCTAGAGCCAATACGGCCAATCGTGCCACCAATTATAAGGGGATGACATCCAGACACACGTGCGGATCTATTAGTACCACTCAGCATTGGAACCGTGTGGTAATTTATCATCCACTACACTAAATGTATATAATTGATGTATATATACACATGATTTTGTTACCTACTAACAATTTAAGTTGTCTATTATAGAGAGAGAGGCATGGGGCCATGAGCTTACTGCTGGGGAGATTTTTGAGAGGACGCACAACAGCAGCAACATGTACAGGGTGCGACCGGTCCACCCACAGACCCTCCGATCTATGTTTACCCGAAAGCGGCTTATGCGGCGATAAGTTCAGTTATATTACAAGATTTTTGTTTGTTTTATAAGATTGATAGAGAGTATAGAAAACTTTGTTACATGTTTGTGTGATTTGATTCATTTAGTTTGGGTTACCATTGTTGTGAAGACGATAGGATTGTTTTGATAAAAACAAGTAATGGATATGCTCAAATTACAGTTGGAATGCTGTCGAATTTTCTACATGTTAGTTAACACTGTCTACTTTGGTAAACTGTATGGTACGTATTCTCATATTAGGGATGAGAAGTACCCAGGATTAGATCCCGGCATCGTTCCTCCAAATGACACATAGTTGTGGGAAAGTAATGTCGGAGGACGGCATAAAGGCCGTTTGTTTGGATTTGGGACCAGGATCCCGATATTCTATGACGGTGTCGGTACAAGCAGGAGCTTACACGACAATCGCGATGAGGAAGTATGCTTGTCAAATGTTGAATAATTGTTATATGTTTGTCAAATGTCGTCTAACATTGTTATATTGTTATATGTTTGTCAAACCGCTAATTACGATCAAGGTATATAATCATCGTTCAAGGATAAAAGACAAATTGAAGACACAAGTTTCTGTTTCTATCTTCTTCGGTTATGTGCCTTTTGGCATTTTCTTTTAACCTTATTTGTGGTAGTTTCTTTTCTCGTTCCTCTTAATCCAGTTAATGAATTGAATATGCATGTTTTATCTCATAAAGCCACCATCAATTTGAAACAACCGTTGTTAACATTCAACAATCCTAATTTTGACCTTTATGAGATAAAACATGCGTATTCAACGCCAAGTATGTAGCATGCTTTTTGGATTTTTATTCTCTCAATATTGGTTTATCAGTTCATATTAGAGGAAATTTTTATTTTAGAATCAGATTGGAACTGGATTGGATTTTTGTTTAGGATCTATTATGGATCAGATTTTTTGGTCTGTTGTTTGCTCCTTCATATGGCTTCACCTTTATAACTTTTGTTGGCTTTCTGTATTGCATAGTCAAGGGTTTCATCTGATCTTGTTTGCTATATGAATTAAATTTGGGATCCTTTTTGGATCTCTATTTTCACCTCTGGTTTAACTTCTGCTTCTGAATTATATAACCTGTAGTCGCACTCTGATCCAGTTCAGTTTTTGGTTTCTTAATTGCATTTCTTTTTTGATTTTTGTTGTTTTGTGGATATGTGATCATCTCATATGGTTTTACCAATTCTTAGTTTCTAGTTTCAGCTTTGCTCAACAATTTTGGTTCATTAAATTTCTTAACATATTTGGTTTTCTGATTGCAATTGTCATCGGCCAAATTGCAATGTGTTCACAAAAGGATTATAGCATAATGAGAGCTACCAATGTTTAACTACTCTAGATTTTCATTCTAATGAAAATTTGCATCGACTTTCTATTATAGGTTTAAATAAAACTTTGCATCCCGGTGAATTGCACGGGTACACAACTAATATATATATATATATATATATATATATAGAGAGAGAGAGAGAGGGGGGGGGGAGATAATGCTAGAAGTTAAACATTTTGCGATAAGTGTGATATCATATATGATTACACGGCATGTATATGTGTTTGTGTTTAATCATATATGATTAAACTTTTATGTATTGCCAATGTAACATGTGTTTAATCATATATGGTTAAGCTTGTGTATCATATATGATTAGTTGTGTACCCGCGCAATGCAGTGGGATGCAATTAGAAGCGGAGCCAAAATTTAGAACTAAGGAGAGCGCTGAGCATTTTATAATAGTAGACATCTGGTTTTCATTTTTATGAGACTACGATGTCCTTGTTAGAGAAAAACATGTTATGATTTAATAAAGCTTGATTTTGTTCTTATTTGGAGTAACTATGTTTTCGCACAAGTGATGTATCAAAATTATTATTTTATCCTTGTATTGATCAATAGCATAAACACGGATACCCGTTACAAAAAAGTTACTAGTGGGTTATGATGAAATGAACAATAAATTTGTCATTATGTCATGAAAATGGGTAAAAAGTAAGATTTTTTGACACTTCGATACACTAAATTAGAAATTTTGATACTTAATTATATTAAATAGAAAATCAGAACTTGATAAAAAAAACTTGTTACAATGAATAAAAACAAAGGGTGTAATCACATTTTAAGCTAAACATACATAACCTGAAATGAAAATGGTAAATAAAGATGATATGTAAATGTCAATCAACCAAATCCTAAGAGATTTCATCATTGTTTTTAATAATCTAGAGTTGCCTTGTTGCATCAGTGAGCATTTCATCTTTGGTTTTCCCTTATTGTGTTAGCCACCTGCAAATGTCAATCAACCAAAAGGTGAAACATGGTTTAAGTCAAAAAGAGACAAGAGTGAGATAGTATGTAAAAGCTATGAAAGAAAAAAGGTAACTCGATAAACAATGAAAGAATATCTCAAATGCGATCAACGGATAGCACCAATTCTTAATAGCAAGCACTAAATGTGCATGTTGTAAAGCAGACCTTTTCACATGGTACTAAGGAGCTATTTACGAAAAACTTACCCTGTAAGTGCTTACCTAGCCATTTTACCTTATTGAGTGAATATAACAAAAACTGAGACTCTTACCCGTTAAGAGCAACGATGAGGACTGAGAGTCTTGCCCGGGAAGTAAGAGTAATAACGCTTACCTGGTATGTGCTTACAAGATAAATATGTTACATGCGATGTCGTTTTAATTAATGAACTAAAATCCTACTCATTAAGTAAAAATATTGACTATTATCGATAAATCTATATATATATTAAAGAAGAAACCACGTCTGTTGACGTGGCCTCTCCTTAGGCCAAGGATCACATTTTTCTATTTTATCCTTCAATGAAGTTTTTCCTAATTTCTTCTCCTCATTCATAACGTCTTCTGCCTTCTCACTTTCTCTATTCTCTAACGTCTTCGACCAGCGAATGTCTCCATTCTCTAACCCCGATTTCGCCTCTAGATTGATGCTATCGATTTCCGACTTCGCCTCTGGATTCCTAATTTCGATTTCCTCCTTATCGATCTCTGTTGGGGTTTGAGACCTGCTATCGATTTCCTCCCTATCGATCGCTGTTGGGGTTTGAGAAGAAAAGGGCCGATCTGCATCTGGATTCCTGGTATCGAATGCTGCTATCAATTTTCGACTTCGCCTCTAGCTTCCTGGTATCGATTTCCTCCCTATCGATCGCTGTTTCGGTTTGAGAAGAAAAGGGTCGATCTGCATCTGGATCGTTGTTTGGGTTTGATGATGGATCTTATGCTTCTTAATTTAAGTTTGAAGTTTTCCATTATAATCTTATTTCTCTCTATTTTCATTCAGTCATATGCCGTATATCTAGGAATTCATTCACATAGTTTTGAAGTTTCAACCATATATTTAAATCAAGGGACTCTCACTATGAATTTTATGGCTCCTGTTTGGGAAGGTAATGCATTTGCTCATGTGTTGTCCTTTATTTTTCTTAGCTTGCTATTAGTTTATTATTTAATATCATGCTTCTCTCTTTTCTTGAATATACTTTATATTTACAGTAAAGATAAGGCCAAAGATGCAAGTTTTTACACATAAACAAGACATATCAATGGTTTTGCTGCCATACTTGAAGATGAGGGAGCTGCCCAAATAGCCGGTAAGTAGTTGATAATGATGTTAATGTTGTTTTTAGTGTCTATATGGTTTCATAGAATGATATGGTTAGAATTGTGTGAATAGTTATCCAATGCAGAGCATCACATGGTAGTCTCCTTAACAGAGGTAGAAAATTACATACAACAAGATCATAGATTTTATGGGGCTTGAAGATAATGGTGTAATTCGTTTTGGTTCAATCTGGAAGAAGGCAAGATTTGGTGAAAACACAATCATAGGAAATCTTGACACAACTTAGAATTTGATCTTCATCTGCTCCCTTTCCCTTTCCCTCATGGAACATATATTTATAATAAATTTTTTATATAAATGTTAATTGGTCCAAAATGTACTAAAGTTAAAGGGTATTGGCAACTAAAACATAAATCTGTTCTTTTTTTAATCCTTTTTCTTTTTTGTTTATTTTTGCTCATCGGTTCTCCAACATTTATGCTGAAGATTGTGTTATGGATTTACTCACTGTAGACAGCTTACTATTAGTTATATTCTTCCAAGAAAGTTTCTTTTTAACTTCTTTTGTTTGGGATCGTTGACTTTTTTCACAAACTTGAGATGGAACCTTTGCAATTTCTCTTCGATTGAGTTTTACTTGATTTTGAATTAATAGATTCAAGAAAATGAGATTTTTATATGAAAAAATTGTGCTTTAGTTTGACTTTTTCAAATTTATATGTTGATATGGGTTCTTTCTCTAACATGCAAGAAAATTCCGATTATAGGGTTGAACTCTACTTGAAATACTGAAAAGTAGAAAGATGTTGATACTGATTTTGATAGAGTTTATAGCCATGCTTTGCAAATTAAAATTGAAATGTAGTCCCCTTTTGGAGTATTTTTGTATATATGTTTATTTAGTTGCTACTGATTTTTTTTCATATGAGCTTCCCCCTTTTCTCCTTCCAAATACACAATTCTTCCCTATTTGGCTATGCATGACAATTTTCTAGGTATTAATAAATGTGAATTGTTATCTGGGAATTACAATTAGCTATATACACTTGCTTTTGTTAAGAAAAGAGAAATAACAATTCTTTTAGATAAACATTCCGTTTGAGGATTAAAATGACATGTATACACTTATTTTTTTCTTCATTTTGTATCTGCAAGAAAAGGTGAAAAAAATACCCATAAAATAAGATAAATAAAGTAATAATGAAATTACCCTTTGATTATTGTAATCAAAATAAAATATGAAAGATAAATAGGAGAGTATAATAGAGTATGTGTTGTGGAGGAGAGGATGAATTTGTGTTCGTTTTTTTATAAGTGAAGTGAAGTGTAGTAATTTTCATTCTATAACAAGTAATTTATTGATGTAGCAAAGAGTGGAAACATGATGTCACGTTTACTAGAAGGTCACATTGAGTTGTTGTCTGTGTTGTTCAGAAGTAGAGCATTTCTTTAACATAAGCTATGAATATGTGTCATTTTAGTTGTATTTATTATTTGAAAAAATTGACTAATTGGATTCTCCAACTTTTGTGCTTATATCTGAGTAGGGGAACAAGATGACTAGAAAGGTAATTAGAAACTTGGAGATCTGATCCAACTAAATGCTCGTTAGTAACATATTTGGCATAAGTTACTCAACATTATATCTCAGTTTCTCTCATTTGAACGTGATTGACTCAATTCTCAGCTTTCATGCATGACTTATGCTTCTATTTATCTTACATTTGTGTTGCTCCTGTTTGTTTTTTTATTTAGGTCTTCATACATTATACTGCACAATTGGCAGTGTTACTGTGGATGGGAGGATCAAGGCGGAAAGTCACAACTGTAGCTTATGGTTCACCACTGAACATTTACGTTCCTTAATTTTTTTAACTTGACTATCACTAATCTTTTTGCGATGACCAAAGTTCTTAGAGCATCTAACTTTCATGGTATTGCTTCATTGTAAGCCATACATATAGCATGTTACTTGATCACTACACTTTTTAGGATTAATGTTTAGAATTTTAGGTGATGAAATATCATTACTGAATAATGATATATACAATCACACATATACATGTTCTGATAAATCTATATGGAACTTTGATATTTTTTTTCCATATTAAAACAAATAAAATAAATGAGACTCATTTAAAAAACTATAAGTATTTCATAATTGATGATGTTTACAACATAAAATGTTTATATGGCATACAATTCCTTTTACTCCAAAAACTTAACACTATAACAACTTATTCTGCATCTCATGCCTGCCAAACAATCTCTTTCAGTCAGATTTTTAGTACCCTATTGGTATTTGAGAATTGGTTACATGTTTGATGAGCTTCTGATAAGGTGACAACAACAACGTATCACTCCTTGAAGAAAGTTTTATAACTCTACAGGTTCTTACTTTTGTTATTCTCTATTGAATCAGAGGTAGAAAATGATAAAACTAAGATACTTTAATCAGAGCAAGATATATAATCTCAGTCTTATGAAATTATATAATGTGTAACAAGTGTCATTAAATTCTGGACTGTAGAATTTCTGGTGTTCAATTTTTTGACAAACCTCAAGCTTACAACTTAGGGGTTCATTATAACTTATATCTTTACACATTGAATGTTGGAAAACATATTGGATGTTGGAAAAAGACATATACATGTGCAACTTAAGATATACATGTTAATGTTATATTAATTTTCTCTTTCAATTTTCCAGTTCTATCAGCTGCAAAGGTCTTTGTCTCTAACAGGGAATTGATTTGGGCACAATGGGTTGGGTAGAACCATGGTAACCTAGCACAAACTACTCTCACGCAAACCATGGTGTGAAACCCATTTTGGTAAGGACTTGGCACGGATCTTTCACATATATAAAGTGAAAACAATGGTCTTCTTTTTCTCCAATGTATTTCTATATTTTTTGAAAGGAAGGTATACATTTTGCAGTGACATGTTGTCATTTTTTTCAAGTTTCCTTCATATCAGTTTTATGAATGTCTTTCTTTACATTTTTGTGTTTTAGCTTGATATGAGTAAGGGATATATATGTATGGAACTTGATATTTTTGTTTTTATGTTTATGTTATTAAGACAAAGAAAGTAAATGAGACTACTTTATAAAACTATAAAATAGAGTTTCATAATTGTGGGACGATGTTTATAACATAAAAAGTTTATATGACATTTTGGCCATGTCCATTTGGAGAGTGGACACGTATTTGGGAAGTAGTTATTGTGTCATTTAGGTGTACATTTATTTATTTTCTAATAAAATTGGTAAAAGTACCGTCCATTTTACAAAAATAAATAACGTCATGCAAAGTCCTCAATTATACAAACAATGTATACATTTTTGCCTAATTTACTTGCACTACCGCGCAACGCGCGGTTCTCATACTAGTATATACATAAACCCTATCACATGATCGTCGTAGGTGCAAACACCTCATGCATGTGCTCAAAATATAGACCAAAAAATATTAATCACAAAAAAATGAAATATGTAAAGATTACACTTGTCGGTAACAAATCAATTGCTTTAAACATCAAAATTAACAAATTGAAATTATGTATAGTTGCTTCTAATACTTTGAAACAACCTAATTCACTGTTTCGGCGTTGTACCCAGTTGAAAGCTCGTGTCTCCATTCATGGCGAAGAGGTAAGCCTTCTTGATTGGTCATTTGTGGCACAAAGCTAACAATTTCCATATGCCTATATCCACATATAACTAAGAGATATGGTTGATATGCAAATAAATTGAATCCCATGTTCGCATCGCGGTGCTTGATTAACGAATAAGCATGAAGATGAACCAATTATAAGGATTACACTTCTGGGTATCAAATCAATTGCTTTAAACTTCAAAACTATCAAAAGGTAACTAAATTCTATACTGAAAATGTAAAACATATAACATAAAAAATATCCTAAAAATGCATAAAAATCCAATTATTTCATAATAAAAAAATTACCCAAAATTCCACTTTGCAAGAACAAACGGTCCAATACGAAGACGGATACGCATGATGCATCCCAGCTTTCAAAACCATCTTCAAAAACCGAACCAAATCATATCTTCCTTCATCTTTAGCTTTTTCCTTCATCTTAAGCTCTTTGAATAAGATCTTCCCAGATCTGAGTAAAGATTTCACTTGAGTTTTTAGTTTTTTTATTTTATTAAAAAAAGAAAACAATATTTTTTGTTCAAAAAGAAGATGAAAATAAGGTAAAATGGATTACATCAAGATTCAAGGGTACTTTTGGGTATAATGAATAGAACCACAGATGAGGAGTCTTCTGTGACCATTAATGATAAGAGAAATCCATCTGGAAGCCCATAGTAATGAACTAAAGAGTAGAGAAGCCCATTTGGAAGCTGAGATAACTGCCATTATTACTTCTGTTGCACCCAAAAGAGAGAGTTAAAAACACCCAACTCTACACACCACAAAACAGAACAATTAATCCTATAAAACGATCATTTATAACAAACACAGGTACAACCAAAACACGTGTAAGGGACAAACATATGTTTGGGTTTGCGGAAGGTGCGGATGTCAGAGGGGCGCCGGAAGCTAGAATTGTGGGGTATAACATGTTTTTTTTGGGCAGGGCGATATCGAGAGTCGGATATATGTCGGTTATTGATTCAAACTCAGTTGGTTGAATGGGTCAGCTGATTTAAAGGGATTTGAGCGATATTCTTATATTAGTGGTAGCACTTCTGATAGCGGAGTAGTGCCCCTGTTTTTAGCTTTTCTGATATGTTTTTCAAGGTTATAAATAGGATGTTTTTTCTTCTGTTTGATGTACGCATTTTCTGATTAAGAGATCAATAGAATCAGCAGTTCTCTTTTTCCATTACTAAATACTAACATTCTAGTATTAGAGCAACTAGGTTCAAGTTTGAATTTTGCACATGGCAAACAATGGAAATGCAAGCACCGGAAACGCGATGAGCTCCGCACAACCTTTCCGATGTTCAAAGGGGAAGGTTACCGGTATTGGAGCATAAGGCTAAGGACGTTACTCAAGTCACAAGACTTACGGGAGCTAGTTCAACAAGGCTACTCGACTGAAGATGAAGAGGGAAAGCTAATAGAAAACAGGAGAAAAGATGCCAAGGCATTGGCCATTATCAAACAGGCTGTGCATGACAACATGTTTTCAAGGATTGCAGCGATAAGTACCGCTAAAGAGGCATGGGTTGTACTTCGAGAAGAGTTACATGGAGACTCGAAAGTGGTTGTGGTCAGACTTCAAGCTCTAAGGCGAGAGTTTGAAAATCTGTTCATGAAGGATGATGAAGTTGTTGTTGATTTTCTCTCCAGAAGCATGAATTTGGTGAATCAAATGAGAGCATATGGTGAACAAGTAAGCGATCAGACTGTTGTCGAGAAGGTATTACGGAGTCTACCACAAAAGTTCGATCATGTCGTGGCATCGATAGAGGAGTCAAAGTACCTGTCTGATTTCTCCTTCAACCAACTTATGGGATCTCTACAATCTCATGAGGCAAGAATTAAGCGATCGACTGAAAGACCGAAGAAAAAGCTTTCGAGGTTCATGATCCACTCTCAAACTGTGGGTGTGGACGTGCAAGCTTTAGAGGCAGGTTATGTGGCGGTCGAGGATTTGGCAAAGGGCGTGGAAGAAATAGTGTCCAATGCAATCATTGTAAGTGTTTTGTCCATACAAGAAATGATTGTTGGTTTAAGGATCAACAGGTTAGTTATGTTGCTGAAGAAAATGAATCCGGATGTGATGAGGATGAGAAATTGTTCATGATGTGTGCAGAAGATGTCCAAAAACACCATGAGGTTTGGTTCATTGATAATGGTTGTTCAAACCACATGACCGAACAAAGACACGCGTTCTGTGATGTGATATGGATGAAACGAAGAATATGACAGTTCAACTTGGCGATGGCAAGGCGCTACATGGAGAAGGAAAGGGCACCGTGAAGATACAAATGGCGAATGGAAAGGTACGTTTTCTAGAAGAAGTGGATTATATCCCAAACTTGGGTTATAGTCTTCTAAGTGTAGGGAAAATGATAGCAGCCGGATACTCGGTTCACTTTGAGCCTAAGGATGAAATATGTGTTATTCGCAAAGCACAAAAAATAGTAATTTCGGTCAAGATGGCACCGAACAGACTATTTCCTCTAGATCTCTCGTCAGTTGGAAGCCTTGCACTAGTTACCAACGAAAAGAGTGCATCATGGTTGTGGCATTTGAGATACGGACATCTTCATCAACAAGGATTGAAGTTACTATATTCAAAAGGTATGGTCTATGGCCAGAAATAGAGTCGATAGATATGTGTGAAGGATGTTGTTATTCCCAAATCTATCAAGTTCTCAATGTAAAACAGAAATCAATATGAGAATCGAAGCTACATGTCATTGATTCAATCACAAGAATTACAAATCACAACTTTCTCTCTCTACTCTCTCTCTCTCTAGAATGATATACTATAAAGCTCTTCTCTAATCTGCTCTCTTCTCTTAATATGAATTCTATCAAATGACTTACACACGAAATACAAAGACCCAAAGGTATTTATACCCTTGACAATTACAAAGAAACAAACAAATACAATATGTTGACTTTGACTTTTATTACAAAATAACTTTGACTTTCACTGAAAGTTGACTTTCCAACTTTGACTTCTTGAATCTTTCATCTTCAATCTTTATGATCTTGAATCCAACAAATCTGTGCTCTAACATTCTCCCCCTTTGGATCAAGATCATTACTAAAAGATTTAGCAATGTGATATTCTCTCTTTAAGCTTCATTTTGAATCTTCTCCATCTTTGTAGAACGATTATCTTCTCAAGCAATTAATATGCTCCCCCTATTAACATGAAATATTTACATTCTCCCCTTCTCTGATAAGCTCTATCTCTTCAAAAACTTTCAACAATCTTTTCTCAAAAAAATCTGTTCTTCAAGAATATTAACATTCTCTTCCAAGGTTGTACACAAACCTCTTTCACAAACAAAATTTCAACAAAATCTTCAAATTCTTTTAATTTTCAATCAAATCTTGAACAACTCTCCCATATCTTGAATTTCGGACAATTCTTCAAACTTTTCAACCAACATTTCTTTATATTAACTCTTCTCCTCCTCTTTGATGAATAGAGCATCTATAACATCAAAACTTCCTCCAAGAAATGTCTTTATAAGTGCTGACCATTCTGATTTGTTCAAGAGCCACTGATTCGTTGATCCGTAACCATGTATTCATCTAGATCTTTTCAAATCCAGACAAATTAGGAATGTAACACCTGAATCAACAAATGAATCAGTTAATATGCCTGTCAGTAACACAAACACGGATACACATAGGAAAGGAGATTTTTGATGTTTACTCCCCCGGGGCTTCCATTCAATCATCAAAACACCACAAAGGAAATTTCTATTAATGTTATGACAAGAAAACAAATTCCTTGTGTGTTCGTGCAAGTGTAGAAAACAAATTCCTTGTGTGTTTTGTGAACAGGATCATGTGTACAGCAATAAGAACAATAGTATTTCTTACCTGACAACCTGATTAATTGATCTCTCATGTAGATATGATCAGGTTTACCTTTACGAGCTTTGTTCTTCTTTGCTTTTGTCTCATGTACACATGATTTCTTTCCTTTCAGCTCATTCTTCTTCTCATCTTTCTTTTCATCTTCAACTCCAGACCAGTTTTTCTTCTTTGTATCTCCTTCGTCTTCGATGTGTACCGGAACCATCTATATTTCTATCATAGAAAAGGTTAGTACTACGAATCTGATTTGAAGATTTAACTGACCTTTTGGAAGAAACAGTCTTATGATATGAGCTTGCAGCAGTCTTGAATGAGAATTTTGAATCAGCTGAATCATCTCTAGGTGTATGGATAATTGACTCTGGAGTCTTGTACTCAGTCACCACCGTCTTAGAAATGATATCTTCAAGCTCTTTTGTCTTTGAAGCATAACTGTTTCTTTCTTTGACAAGAAGGTCAATCTTCGTCTCAAACTCAGACTTCATATTCTTCTCTTTCAGTGCATTTTCAGATAGTTCAAATAGCTTGTCATTAAGCTTCTTAATCTCAGCTTCAAACAAACTTCTTTCTTCCTCAAATCCCTTTTCAGCATTTGTTCTCTGACCAAATATCTCTTTGAAGATTCCAACATTCTTCTGTTTTATGGTCTTTCTTCCTTTGCAAACTTTTCTCTTTCCAAAATAATCACTTTCTCAAAGTCAGAAACTTGTTGAGAAAGATTTATACATTTTAGCTCAACTGCTTTCTTCTCTTCGCAACTCTTTCTTGAAAAATCTGAGAACTTCTTTGCAAACCCTTTCTTTTCAGTCTCAAAACTAGATCTTTCTGCAACCATCTTTTTCTCTAGAACAGAAATCTTTCTATTCAGGTCTTCATTCAAACTTTCTAAATCCTTAGCTTTCTTCTCATACTTCTGTACTGACTCTGCTTGTATCTGAATTTGGGCAAGTTGATCTTCCAAATCTCAGATCTTTCTTTCAACTTAGTATTTTCAGCTTCTAAACTCAGTAAATTTTCAACATTCAACTCAGAAGTCTGTTTCATAAGTTCTTCATTTACAATCTTTAATGCACTAACTTCTTCTCTCAGTAGCTTCCTGTCATCAGAATATCTCTTTGCTCGCTTTGAATAACATTCAACTAAAGAAATAAGATCTCTATTCTCTAATTCGAGCTTGGCAATATGTTTTTCAAGATCATCAGTAAAATATCCCATCTTGAATATCTGTTACAAAAAGAACTTGACAAAAATGATCGTTAGAAATTCAAAAAAAAATGATCACAAAAAGGAAATAGAAACTCGCAAATCATAGAAAGATTGCTTGAAACTTGCAGACGCCTAAACTCGCAAAACACTGTTCAAAGAGAACTCGCAAGCTTAGGCGTGCGTGTTTGTGAAACCCGCAAACAAAGGGTTGCACGTTTTGACAAACTTGCAGACCGAAAGAATCGCTGAAACTCGCAGATAGAGGCGTGCGCGTTTTCTGAACTCGCAAATGCCTACTTGCGTGTTTTAACAAACTCGTAGACTAAACTCGCAAGATGAAACTCGCAATGGTTGCGTGTTTCAATACTTCGAAATTTTTTTCCCAATTTTCAAACTCGCAAGTGATTAAACTCGCAGATTGAAGACCAAACTCGCAGACTTCGATCTGAGTGTTTCTAGAACTCGCAAACAGCCCTTTGCGCGTTTTTTCGGCCAGAATCAAAATTCTTCAGCTTGTGCGTTCTTCCGATAAACCTTGCGCATTTTATAGATATTGTGTGTTCTTCAGTTTGTCGAACAAAAACTTGATTTCTTCTACTGAAATCGATCGAAACCTTTGTCAATTGGCCCAAGACTTTGCAGGAATGCTCGATTACAATACTAGAACTGATTACAATGCAAGAATTACAAAAACAAACACAAATCATAACAATTTGATTCGATTTACAGTGCAGTGAACTTGTTCGAACAAAAATCTACTAAAAAAAAAATTCAGCCTAAATCTGTGTGAGTTAACCTGAATGATCTAAACACAAACTGTTATAAGTACCAAATCGATTCAATTACAATCAAAATTATACCCAAAACACCAAACAATCGAACATTTTAGATGTAACAGTCCATATGAACGAGTTCGTGAAAAATTCGATCCAAAAATCCAAGAATTGATCCAAGTTTTTCTGAATTTCTCTGCTCTGATACCAATTGTTATTCTCAAATCTATCAAGTTCTCACTGTAAAACAGAAATCAATATGAGAATCGAAGCTACATGTCATTGATTCAATCACAAGAATTACAAATCACAACTTTCTCTCTCTACTCTCTCTCTCTCTAGAATGATATACTATAAAGCTCTTCTCTAATCTGCTCTCTTCTCTTAATATGAATTCTATCAAATGACTTACACACCAAATACAAAGACCCAAAGGTATTTATACCCTTGACAATTACAAAGAAACAAACAAATACAATATGTTGACTTTGACTTTTATTACAAAATAACTTTGACTTTCACTAAGAGTTGACTTTCCATCTTTGACTTCTTGAATCCTTCATCTTCAATCTTTATGATCTTGAATCCAACAAATTTGTGCTCTAACAGATGTATATATGGTAAACACACAGAAAGTCGTTCCCTTCCAGTGGAGCCTGGAGAGCTTCACACCCACTTGAACTGATTCATGCGGATGTGTGTTGACGTATGCAGACTGGATCTCTTGGAGGCAACAAATATTTTTTGTTGATAACGGATAATAAAACATGTATGTCTTGGAGTGGTTTTTGCTCATTTCAAGATATTCAAAGTTAAAGTAGAAAATCAAAGTGGACTTAAGATCAAGACTCTCAAGACTGACAATGATGGAGAGTTTGTGTCTGAAGAAGTCAACCATTTTTGTGATGAAAATGGAATTCATCGAGCCTTAACCACACCGTACACACCGGAGCAGAACGGAGTAGCTGAGCGGAAAAACAGGACGGTGGTAGAAATGGCTCGAAGTATGCAAAAAGGAAAGAATCTACCAAATCAATTCTGGGCATAGGTTGTTGCTACATCAGTGTACTAACTAAATCTCTCTCCTACCAAGGATGTGATGAATCAAACTCCATTTGAGGCTTAGACTGGAATTAAACCATCGGTAATTCACTTACGAGTTTTTGGTTCAATCGCATATGCTTTAACTCCATCACACTCACGACAAAAGTTAGATGAAAAATCTCTCAAATGTATTTTCATTGGGGACTCAACACATGCCAAAGTTTATCGACTATATAACCCACAAAATGAAAACATATTAACAAGGAGAGATGTAATTTTTAATGAAAATGAACAGTGGAATTGGAGTATAAGGAAGGAAATCGAACAAGAAGAAATGGTTCCTCTTAGTGTTTCACCAATTGAACCACCCATGCCTAATGCAGCAGCACCTGAAAACACGGTCACTTCACGCGAGGTTGGTGACATCTCAACAAACTCCAGTCCTCCAATCACACCTACATCAAATGTTGTTAGGACTAAAAGTCCTGTGCGTTGAAAGTTGTATAAAGCATTTATAAGGGTTTGATTTGTAATTAGTTGAAAGTGTTTGTTAATGGGCCTAAAGCCCATTAGGCCTTAATCGTTCCATATTTAAATGTTCTATTATCCTAGTTTTAGGTCAGAGTTTTAGTCTCATTCATTATCATTCTAGTCAATAGGTTTACTTTTGCTTATCAGATATTCTCTCTGTAAACCTAAACCTTTCTTGAATATTAATCATATGACTAGAAGTTGTGGCACATTGATTGTTCTTCATTGATTACTGTTCGTGATTGCACTGTAACTGGGATCTACAATTGGTATCAGAGCAAAGAGACAGAGGTTTTGATCCAAAAAGGTTTGTCTAAAACCCTTAATCGCTATTCTGATCCATCTGAGTTTTTTGATTTTCTGTCGATTATTTTTTTTTGGACTGATATATGTTCTGGATTGATATATGTTCTTAACTGAGATTAATTGGTATATGTTTATCGATTTGATCTAAGAAGTATATTAACTGTTTTTCTGCCATTCTGTCGATTCCTGGTTATTGCTTCTGCTATCTGTTCATATTTGATTTCTAGGTTAAGTCTGGATTGATTCTGCATATTGTTTCTTCGGTCGATTTCTGGTTTAGTGATATTCTGCTAAATCTGGTTATTTTGATTATCTGAGTTAAGAAGTATGCAAATCTAATTTTCCTTGTGTTTAGATTCGATTTTTTTTCTGGAAAAATAGTGATTCGGCCGACTCTGTGTTCTTGAAAATCAAAATATTTGGTTTGAGTTTCTGGGTTAAGTTCAATCGATTGAATTTTCTGGGTTTGATTTTGATCTCTATCGATTTTCAAACTAAATTGTTAAGGGCTGTCGATTATCTGTTATCAATTCGATCCGTTTAATCTGCTTAATCGAATTATCTGTTATCGAATTGTGTTTATCTGTTATTGATATCGACCGACCCTATTGACCGGACCCCTGCGACCGGACAATCCTTCGACCGGACCCTGTCCCGCGACCGGACTCTTGTGACCGGTATTCTTGCGACCGGTGCTCTAGTGACCGGTGCCTTGCAAGCGACCGGTGCCCTTGCTCGACCGATTCCTTGTTGACCGGTGTTCTGCGATCGGACCCTTGTATACCGGTGTCTTGCTTGACCGGAGTCCTGGTTGACCGGTTTCTTGACCGGTGCATTGCTCGACCGAACCCTGTGCGACCGGACTCAGTTCGACCGAGTTCTTGTGACCGGTACCCTTTGTTGACCGGTTCTTTGTTGTCGACCGGACCTTTGCTTCGACGGGGACCCTGTTCGACCGGGTCCTTGCTGGACCAGGTCCTTGTCCTGTTTATTTAGTGTTTTTGGATCATCTTGTTTGTCTCACGATCGCTACAGTGCATTTAAGATTAATGTGTAAACCAATTCAAGTTTCGTCTCTTGTCAAGTTCAGTCCCTGGAAATCAATCTTTTCAGAGCCGAATCAAATTAATTCTATTCGATACGATCAAAAAGGATGAACTCACCAAAGCTGTTATTCAAAGGAAAATATGAAGAGTGGAAAGTTAATTTTTTGACTTTTGTGGATGAACATGAGTTGAGTTAATATATCAGATTATCATTGACTGAAGGAGAGAGGCAATCCCAAATTCCAATAGAATCTTCTTCTAAGGAACAGGAGAAAAGACAGAGGGCTAATAATATAGCTCAAAATTTTATGACAAATAGTATTTCTTGTGAACTTTTTCGTGACATTTTTTGTGAAATTTCTGGTCAAATAAATACTTACAAAATGACAGGAAAAGAGTTGTGGGATTGTACTGAATGGTTGATGTTAGGGCCAAAGGTTTTATTAAAAGGAAGAGAATTGGAAGCTGAGAAATCTGAGCTAAAAGGAAATATTTCTAATTTGGAAGCTAAAACTCAGCGAACAGTCTTTGTTGAAAGATATGAGGAAAAGATCTCTGATCTGAAAGATGCAAATGTTGATCTTCAAAAGCGAATATCTGATTTGGAGCAACAGCTTACTAAACACAAATATGATTTTGAGACTAAAAAGAAATCATTTGCACAGAAATTCTCAGAACTGTCTAAGAAGAGTTGTGAAGAGAAGAAGATAGTTGAGCTTAAATGTATCAAGCTTTTTCAACAAATTTCTAATTTTGAGAAAGTGATTATCTTAGAAAGAGAAAAGTTTGCCAAGGAAAAGAAGGCCATTGAACAAAAGAATGTTGGATTCTTTAAGGAAATATCTGGTCAAAGAAAGGATGCTGAGAAGGGATTTGAAGAAGAAAGAAGCAGGTTTGAGGCTGAGATCAAAAAGCTTACTGAGAAGCTATCTGAACTATCTGAAAGTGTGTTGAAAGAGAAGAAAACGAAGTCTGAATGCGAGACGAAGATTGACCTTCTTGTCAAAGAGAGAGACAGATTTGTTTAAATGATTAAAGAGCTTGAACAGACAACATCAAGTTCAAATCAGAAAATTGTTTCTTCACAAAGGTCAGTTAAATCAGTTAATCAGATTCGTAGTACTAACATTTTCTATGATAGAAATATAGATGGTTCAGGTACATATCAAAGAAGAAGAAGATATAAAGAAGAAGAATTGGTCTGGAGAAAGAAACCAGTTGAAGAAGAGAAGAAAGATGGGAAGAAAGATGAGCTGAAAGGAAAGAAATCATGTGTACATACACACAAAACCAAAAAGAACAATGCGCGTAAAGGTAAACCTGATCATATCTACTCGAGAGATCAATTAATCAGGTTGTCAGGTAAGAAATACTATTGTTCTTATTGTCGTACACATGATCCTATTCACAAGACTAGTGATCATTACTGGTATGGTTCATGTTCCATTACTCCCATTCGAACTGCAACTAACAGTCATGGACCCAAATACCAGTGGGTACCAAAACCTAAAATTGATTCTGTGTTGCAGGCACATACTGTCAAGGGGGAGTAGAAGAACTAAGGCTTCTAAGTACATCAGCTTAGAACCCGTACTTCAACGGAGTTTGACTTCAAGACAAAACAGTCTAGGACTCGTAATTCAAAGAATTATGGCTTTTGAACAAAACAGTTCAAAACCCGGACTTAAGTGTCAAGATTATGGTTTCTGATTATAACATATCAGGGCCCGTTCTTCAGTGTTCATATAAGGATATTTTGTAAATATCCAGGGGGAGCTTATCTGACCTAAATCATTTTATCATGATTTGAGGGGGAGCTTAAAGGTAAATATCTTCTGATCTAGATCTCTGATTGTTTGAAAAAAGAAAAACTTTCGAACATGAAAACCGTTTTCTGAAATGTTCAAACCACTTCTTGTTCTCAAAAGATTTTATGAATTTAGAAGTGTGATTTTAAATGTTTTTCAATTTTTGAGCATTAATGTTTAACTGAACGTGTGTTTCCAAAGATCAATACTTGTGTATTATCTTTTCAATATACTGTCAAGTATTCATACACACCAGTTCAGTACTTCATTTGCAATTGTTATTACCATGTCTCATAACGAACAAATTTTTCAATGGTAATACTCCCGTTTGCTTTCAAATATTGTTGAGCATCAATCATCATTTCCAAATTTGTGCTTTCATTGGTAAATTGTTTATATTTGTTCATATAAACAAAATATCCAGTTCTTTGACACCCTAACCATTTTATTTGATCTGATTGATATATTGTCAGATTCTCAAAACAATTCTCTTGATTTCATTTCATTCATTCAATATCTTTGTTTTGTGAAATCTTCAAAGTTCAATTGCTCAAATCTCATGAGCATACATACATTTTGTACTTAACTGTTCAGTTAAACTATTGAGCAACTATTTTTTTTAGGACTTACGTGGGATTTGTGTGAGAACTTAAACAGAACTTCCATGGATTCACGTTAACCAGTGTTTCCTACCCCGGAAGTTATCCTTGAGTGATTGAGGGGTGAGGGGTCTTAAATCAAAGAGTGGGGGAGATAACTCATCCGGTTGAGTTTTTCTCATTGTGCTGAGAGGTAAAATGTAAATGAGAGTTTGGTTAGAAATGAGCTTTAATGACAAAAAGAAAGAGGGTGTGAGAACAGAGTTAAAAGAATATGAAAACTCTGCACCAAACATTTTCTGAGCCGGGCAGCCACATCTACTAATTGGTTCACATTCTTTGGTGACCATCATTGAAACAGGCAGTGAGACCATGCCAACTCTTGTTTTTACCCCACCAACCACTCGTTTCTTTCTTAACAAAGAAATGTTTCATTTTCTTTGGGGACGCAACATATCTGCTATCTAGTCTTCAATCGGAAGATTTAGATATTGAAAAAGAAGGAAAGTTGCCCCGCCTTCGCACCTCTTTCATGCACATTGAGTCCGGGTAATATCTGTTGCTGTCTCAAGAGTTTACACATTTTTGAGCCTGAGAAAGCTAAGTAGCTTCAATCATTCTACACTTGCACGTACACACAAGGAATGAGTTTTCTTGTCATAACATTCATAGAAAATTCCTTTGTGGATTTTCGATGATTGAATGGAAGCCCTGGGGGAGTGAATATCACAAAAGCTCATTTCCAAAGTACATCCGTTGTACAAAGTGGCTCTGTGCTACTTACAGGCATACTAACTATATCATTTGTTGATTCAGGTTTACAATTCCTAATATATATGAATTTGAAAATATTCGGATATATACATTTCATGAATTGACGGATACTCTGATCAAAGGGCGGAGAATGTCAAATTATCATAAAGGGGAGATTGTTAGTTCATCACAAAGGAGGAGATCAAAGAATGTGTTGAAATTGAAGAGTTTTGATGATCATGATGTTCACAATCATCAAAAAGGGTGAGAGACTTACAAAGTTCAATTTCAAAGTCAAATCTTAAATCTGAGGGTGAAAAGCCTTTGGATTCAAAGATTGTAGCAAAAAATATTTTATTGGTTTTTCTATCCCTATCATGTGGTGTCTACTACAAGTTTGTTCCTCCTACGAGCTGATTGAAACAAGTTCTTAAGCTGAAAGTTTATTCAACTCGCGGTTCAAAGACAGATTCTTTGTTATTAAACTGAAGTTGCACTGTGGAATGTCACGTACCTCACACATTATCTTTCTTGTGTGCTGATCCGATGTGTTGAGTTTCTACAGTTGAAAGTTGCTTGATAGTGCGTTCAGTCGAGGCTACTGTACATTGAATCTGGTTACAAAGTTGAAATTATGAAGACCAAGAGCTTTATTCAAGGGGGAGCTTGGAAAGATATGAAGACAAGCAACACCAAAGTCTTTCAAAGATTCAAGAGGGAAAGAAAATCAAGGCATGAAGATTTCAAGAAGAAAAATGCCTTATTCAACTTTAGGGGGAAATTGTTAGGACTGAAAGTCCTGTGCGTTGAAAGTTGTATAAAGCATTTGTAAGGGTTTGATTTGTAATTACTTGAAAGTGTTTGTTAATGGCCCTAAAGCCCATTAGGCCTTAATCGTTCCATATTTAAATGTTCTATTATCCTAGTTTTAGGTCAGAGTTTTAGTCTCATTCATTATCATTCTAGTCAATAGGTTTACTTTTGCTTATCAGATATTCTCTCTGTAAACCTAAATCTTTCTTGAATATTAATCATATGACTAGAAGTTGTGGCACATTGATTGTTCTTCATTGATTACTGTTCGTGATTGCACTGTAACTGGGATCTACAAATGTCCATCAAAGCACAGCTGTTACTGATACTTTTCCATGTCCACTTTCAGGAATTGAACTATCAGACTATACTCCTCCAAGAAAGTTCAGATCTATAGCTGATATATATATATGCATCATGCCAATTCGCTCTAGTTGCCGTTGATCCTGTAAGTTATAAGGATGCATCTGCTAAAGAGGAATGGCAAAAGGCCATGGCTGAAGAGATGGCTTCGATAAAGAAGAATGAAACATGGCAGCTTCAAGACTTGCCTGAAGAAAAGAATGTGTTAGGCCTAAAATGGGTTTTAAAAACAAAGTTTGGAGCAGATGGAGAAGTACAAAAATATAAAGCAAGGATCGTCACCAAAGGTTATGCACAACAACATGGTGTGGATTTTGAAGAAACATTCGCACCGGTGGCCGGATTCGAAACGGTACAAATGATACTCGCCTTGGCAACTCAACAAAGATGGGATGTGTACCAACTTGATATGAAGTCGGCTTTTCTGAACGGTGAGTTGACGGAAAAAGTATACTTTGAACAACCAGAAGGCTTCATCTCGGAAAGCAATGAAGGGAAGGTCTATAAGTTGAAAACGGCACTCTATGGGCTGAAACAGGCATCGAGGGCCTAGTACAGCAAAATTGATGACTACTTCCGAAAGAATGGATTTAAAAGAAGCGGGATTGAGCCTACTCTCTACATGAAAAATTCTGGTTTGCATGATTTCATCATTGTTTGCATGTACGTTGATGATATTATATATACAAGCTACTCATTTGAACTAACTTCTGAATTCAAATCTCAAATGATGGGGGAGTTTGAGATGAGTGATATGGGGCTGCTACATTATTTTCTAGGGTTAGAAGTCTATCAAGGTGCTGAAGGGATCTTCTTAGGCCAAAGCAAGTATGCTAAAGACATGGTTAACAAAATGGGAATGGCAAATTGCACAACATCTAAAACACCAATGAATTCTAACGAGAAGTTAACACTTGACGATGGTGAAGAGAAGGTAGATGCAACGAAATTCAGAACTTTAGTAGGAGGACTGATTTATTTGACGCACACACGGCCTAATATAGCATTCGCAATAGGAGTTGTATCAAGATTCATGCATCAACCGTCAAGGATTCATTTTGGTGCGGCAAAAAGAATTCTATGGTACATTGTCGGTACTTTCGATTTTGGAATATGGTATGCTCAAGTAACAGAAGTCAAGCTGTGTGGTTTTTCGGATAGTGAATGGGGCGGTTGTGCAGACGACCGAAAAAGTGTTTCAGCAAGTGTGTTCACATTGGGCACAGGTGCAGTGCAGTAACATGGAGTTCCAAAAAACAGAATAGTACATCTCTGTCAAGCACGGAAGCTGAGTATATATCTGTAACATCTGTGGCATGTCAAGGACTGTGGTTGAGAAGAATTCTGAAGGAATTGGAGCAAGAGCAGCACGAAGCAACGGAAATTTACTGTGACAACAAGTCGGCAATTTTATTAACAAAAATCCAACTCTTCATAGTCGCACGAAGCATATCGATACTCACTTTCATTTCATCCGTGATCTGATCAATGAAGGGGAAATTTCTGTCAAGTATTGAAGCACTCATATGCAACTTGCTGATATATTAACGAAGGCGTTACCTGTTGAAAAATTTGTATCTCTGAGAAATACTTGGAGTGGGAAAATTTGAATCAAGGGGGAGTGTCGGTTATTGATTCAAACTCAGCTGGTTGAATGGGTCAACTTCTGGAGGACCTGAATTGAAAGGGATTTGAGCGATATTCTTGGATTAGTGGTAGCACTTCTGATAGTGGAGTAGTGCCCTTGTTTTTTATCTTTTCTGTTATGTTTTTTCTAGGCTATAAATAGGACGTTTTTTCTTATGTTTGATGTATGCATTTCTGATTAAGAGATCAATAGAATCAAAAACTCTCTTTTTCCATTTCTAAATTCTAACAGATTATACTTGCCGGATTAGTTAAGGCAGTCGAAGATCTGGTTTGCATGCCGGAATCACTGGACAAAGATCTGGTTCATGGGAATGGCGATAATGCCCGTGTGAAGGAAGGCGAAGTGGTAAAGAATGCTGGGGGCACAACGGTGATCATCTCCAACTTCACACCTCAAAGCGAAGGACTGATATCAGACTCGTATACGATTCTGTTGCCAAGATATGGTTAAAGATGGAGAAAACAATTTGGCATTGAGACAAAGGCTGGAGAGCGAAGATGGTTGAGTGACGTGATGGTGGAGAGGAGGAAGGAAGCGTATAGATTGTATTGGTTTGGGAAATCAACAGCCTCCTTGGGAAATCAATAGGCTGATGCCATACTCGAATTGGGAATATAAACAACCTTGGAGCCGAATAGATTGTATTGGGAGGAGAACGACATATTGAAGTTGTACATTACGCTCTTTAATTTTTTGTAATTAAGAGATTTTAAGAAACTATGCATAAAACAACAGTGTCATATGCATTAGGGTGATTCTATTGAACACCTTTCTATTTGCTAATTAAACACCTATCTACTAATTATGACTACTTAAAAAAAAATTGTCTTTTTAATTTAATCTAGGATTTTGTTATTGTCAATCTTTAAGGATGCATTTGCTTAGGGAATTACATATTTCTTATGAATTTTTTACTTGACATTTTATTTAATTGAATAATAATATTTATATATTTTATTTTTATTTAATATATCATATTTGTTCATTAAGTTAAGTTAACTTTTTCTCTAAATAATAATTACTTAAAGTTTATAACTTTAACCAAAATTTATAAGTGATTTCTTTTATATGTTAATTAGTGTTAGCAATTTTTAATCATTTAATTTATAATGAATATGTAAAAAAATCAAAATTAAAAAATTTCATTTATATGTCATTGTTATTTAAGAATTAAGAATGATAGGTTTGGGTTCCGATGAGAAAATAAGTTATGGTGAGAAGCTTACGAAAAGATTTAGGCTATGTTTGGTAAAGTAGCTGATAAGTTAGATGGTGACAGATAAACTAGTTGGTAGCTGATAAGCTAGTTGGTCAAAAAGTCACGTTTGACAAAAACTAGCTTATGAGCATGTAAAATTACCAAAAAGGACATCTAGAAAAAAATAATCAATTACAATATTTAATAATATAATTAAAACAAATTTATAGTAATATAATATATTAGTTAATACAAATAAGGTATTAAATAATATAATATGTTTAATTAAAAGAATTTGAAATTTATTATTATATATATTATAAATTTTGAATTTTAAACCAAATTTAAAAAAAAATTACATTAACTTATGATTTTAAATAACCGTTACATATAATATGGAAAAAATAATCAAATAATAGTTATAATAATAATTGATAACTGAAATATATTGATCAATATTTAAAAAATTGATATAATTATCAATAATTCTAAATAATTAAAAATTTATGTTATAATTTTCATATAATATTAATTAATAATAATAAATGTTAATAATTAATATTTATTTATAATTAGAAGTTAATATATAATAATGAATATTAATGAGAGCATAATTGGAATAATCATAAAAAGATCCTCATAAAGCTTATCAAAACTAGCTTATGTCCATCCAAACATATATCCAGGAAATAAGCTAACTTATTTTTGCCAAACGATGCCTTAAATACTTGGATCAATCATAATTGAAGATCAATACTAATGAGATGCATCGAGATGCACCGGATTCAATTCCATGAGAAGTATAATTCATATATGGGTGTGAGATTAAAAGTGTTGGACCCTTAATATGTTTTTCATCTTAACTATTTTTCTCACACGATTTTTCGTCTAAGAATGATATGATTTTTAATTTATCAAAATTAAGAATTATACGATTTTCAATTTATCACAATTAATATGATTTATTAAAAATGAAAAAAGTCGATTTACATAGAATACGAAAAGTAAAAATCATACGATTTTTAACTTTTAAAATTGATTTATCAAAAAAATTAAAGGATTAATAAGATAATAAATTAAAAGTTAATAAATAATATATAAATAAAATATTCCATTATATATATATTTATATTATGATGAATTTAAATAAAAATAAAAAAATTTTAATTTTTATATGGGTCATCAAAATTGTATGTGTTCGATATATATATATATATATATATATATATATATATATATATAATACATGATTTATATTAAATAATTGTTAAAATATATAATATAATAACATTTATTATTATTACTTTTAATCTGACAATAAAGAATTTAAAAAAAAAAGAAAAATAAATTAATTATGAATTTAATGAGAAGAGAAGAGAGAGGAGAGAGAAATATTAAAGTAACTAACACTTTTGTAATGTTGGCTTAGGTTCTACACTTCTACGGATATAGAGGGGTGTTTTTTTAGCAACACCTTATGCATTATTATTGATTGTTTTTAAGACTTTTTCAAATCTACTTTATAAAGTAGTATATATATAAATATTATATTTTTCGTTGTCTCGCAAAATGTTTAGCTTCTCGTTTGAATCTATACATATATATATATAGGGTCGGGTTTATTTGTTAACCCAATTTTTAATACTACCTTTGTGAACCAAATCGTAACCATTGATCTTGATATGAATGGTTGAGATTAAACCCAATAAACATTAATTCTCATTTATTAGGTTTGTAATAATTAATGTAATTGAACATATATGATAGAGGTATTTGTGGAAATTCACAACCATTTTTTACCTTTATTATCTTTCCCAAATATACACGGTCGCTTAATCAACGGACAAGTTCATTGTCAAATAACAATAACAATAAATGTTTGTATGACAAATTTATTCCAAACATCAAGGTATTCGATCACATATGAACATACACGATGTAACCATATTTTATGTGTTTATACCCTTCATGTGTAGTTGCATGTTCGTTGTTCATATGCTTTCACATCGGATTGTTTGGTAGTTAAAAATATGAGATGGATTATTTTTCATGTGAAATTGTTGTTCATTTATGTTCATACAACGCGAACTCATATATACATACCTGAACATCTACGATCACATATGTTCACTACATTGTACAATATCACATGTGCGTAGTTGCATGTGCGTTGTTCATATAAGTTCCCAACAGAGTGCTTGAAAGCATTGCAACTACACATGAATATGGAACATTGATGTTTCGTGGTCAATTTTGAAAAAACTGAATCATAAATCTTAACTTATTTTATTAAAATCAAAATATAGCTAAAATTATGGGATCATGTGATTGTAACCCCCTCGTACAATAAATTTTATATTTAAGATAATAAGGGAAAATTTTCGATATTGATCTCATACAAATGTTGTACATAGTTAAACCAAGACTAACAATGGCTATGGTTGAATTCGGTTCACAAAGTTAGTATGAATGGGGTGGGGAAAAAGTTCACAAAAAATTTGTAAGGGAACGGATATGAACAAATATACGTTAACAACGCGCCATTAGTTTTCATTTAAAATGTAAATGTAAATGGACATTAATGGACATTCATATAACGACGGAACATCTATGATCATTCGTTAGAGTTCATTTGACAATATGTTTAACGTGTACGAACACCGATTTCCCAAACATGGATCCTTGTTGCAAGTCATGTAGTAATTAATTGCGACTACTCTTGGATGTTCTTTCATCACGGTTTTGGTTTACACATTTTAAACTACTTCCTTATCATGTATGTAGCTTATGGATTTAGACAATTTATATTAGGATTGAACACGAAGGAGGTTCTGAATGCATTTGAATGTGATGGTTGTTTGTTTTGTTACAATCTAACCTCTAATCATTGATTGAAGCATCACCATGTGAACACATAAAGAACATGCAATGTAATGTTGTTGTTTTGTAACATCTCCCTAATTAATTGTTACTTTGTAACTCCCAAAAAGAAAAAGTCTTTCTAGCAAAAAAAAAAAAACATTGTGAAATCCTTTTAATGATTTGTTCAAACCAACCAATGTTCAAAGTGAATTCCTATTGGTTGAAAAAAGTTCACAAAGTTAATACAATTTAGGAAGGTTCTTTTGTTAACCTTACTTTTCTTGTTAACTATATGAACCAATCTAGACCATCAATCTTTGTAATAGATGGTTAAGATTAAAAGTAGATTTTTAAACAATTAAATAGGGTTTATTTATTAAATAGATATATGAACATTTGTGGTCAAGGGTATTTTGGGATTAAATCATTTACTCTTTTGGGGACCACATTAAAAAGGCTCATTAATTTTTTCCTAAGCCATAAACGTAACATCAAAAGGTCTCATTAATTGTCATTTTAATGGTCATTCCACAATTTAATAAAATGGCAATGAAAACCCCTTTTCCACGCTTTAATTTCATGACTTTTCCCAATGCATATAAGTTCACCTTTGTTCACCTTTTAGTAGTTAATGATTGTTCACCTTTATGCGAAATTAAAATATGTTTTAACAGCAACGTTCTTGTGCAAATATGTTAACATATTTGTTCATTGATAATCCAAGAATCCTCTAAATCTTTAGAGAGAGAAAGTAGAGAGAGAGTAAGCGCAAAGAGTAAACTATATTAGAATGTGCGTGTGAAACTTACAAAGACCAAAGCCCAAAGGGACTTAAATACCCTTGGCTTATACAACACTGATAAGCAACCTAAACACTGTATAAGACCAAGCCTATAAATACAATGATTACTATAAAATCAGACTTAACAATCTCCCCCTTAGTAATCATTGGCGCTGTAGTCTTCAAAATCAATCTTCTAAATCAGCATGGACCATCTAAGCGACTTTGTGAAAAAGCTTCTTGACTTAAAAAAAAATTCTCAGCATCTTTCAGGCTCAATTGCTTTTGCTGTCTTGACAAGACTGGATCTGTTTGTAATTAGCTTGACAGAACAATCGGTTCATCAGCTTGTGCTCTAGACGATTCACCTCTTTCAAATGAACTTGAATGAACTGTGGTGATCGGAGCTGGAACAACAAAAGACAAGTATAGCTGAGAAAAATAGAATATTGAGCGAATCTTGATCAACAGATAGACATTTGAACTCTTTGTCTCTTTAACATCTCCTTAACTTCTCCCCCTCATGACCTTGATGATCTGGATAAACTTGGTCATGCAAATGTTGGAGACAAGACAGCTTAAGATCTGCAAAATTAGAGAAAAAGAAGAAAAAGAAGGGTTTGCGCTACACGTTGGTGGCGCAAAGTGAAGTTTGCGCTAGACGAAGGTGGCGCAAAGTGAGGTTTGCGCTACCAACTGTTGGCGCAAATCTGACTTAAACTCAGAAAAATTTACCTGATAAGCTCTTTGACTCTCCCTACACAAATGCACTAAAATGTGACAATTCAAGTTAACATTTGTATAGAGAATCAGATACTCCCCCTCGAAAACAGATATTATCTTTTCAGAAATTTATCCTTATTCACTCCCCCTTGAATAATGAACAAACCCATTTAAAAATATATGAGAACACAAGAATTGAAACATCAATGTAGATAGAAAAATATACCGAATATGTATTTTGAAACGACTAAATATATAAACATTTAAACATAAAGAAATAGAATTCTATTTAGTAAAATATCACAATAAAATCCATCAGATGAAATCAAATGTATGTATTTGGATACAAAAACAAGTTTTATTGCATATCAAGTTAAGACATGTTCAGTTTCAAAAACTTTCATCAATCTATTCAGTGTGCTCGCATGTGAACTCCGATTAGCTTCAAGAAAATGCAATTCTAAAAATATAATAGAGAACTTTGCATGTAATCACACTAATCCATCAAGAATTCAGACTTTCCCAAATTTACAGGTTTATTGCAACTCAAACATATCACCAAGTATCATGAGATGTGTGCTCATTGGCGTCTTTTAGCATTGTGCACATTGGCATCTTCATATGAGTGTGTTCTTTGGCATCTTTTAAGATTGTGCACTTTGGCATCTTTTAATCAACAAGTTTGATAAGTAAAAAACATGCCGTAAACGTAACTTTCTATCTGACCCTATTGTAGGATTTAGGTCAGCCGCTCCTAGACCAGATGGCCTTAGGGGACTAGGTGTCAAGCACCCCTTGGAACTTACTTTCCCAGATCAGAAAGGCTACATCGACACATCCTAAACCCATTCATACCAGTAGAACATGACTTTCGATCTGATTCTATTGAAGGATTTGGGTTCGATCACTCCCAGATCAAATGACCTTAGGGGACCAGATGACAAGCATCCCACAGAACTTACTTTCCCAAACCAGAAAGGTCACATGTACAAACTTTTAAACTTAGAGATTTCTGATTTATAAGAATTTAATAATCATCTCAATCACAAGGTTTTACATCTAAGTGCTTAGCCCATATTTTCATTACGATCCAAAATTCTGACTTTTTAGGTTTTCTAAGCATTGTAAACTATAAATATTCCGAATCACACAACTTTAAAGCAATATCAAAAGCTACAAACATGTTGTTGGTTTTTCGACTTTTGTTAGAGCTGAAACTTGAACATATAAAAACTTTAATATAAACAAAGCAACTTGAAAATTTATCCTAGACACACATTTTATTCAAAAGAAAGAAAATTGTAAAACTTTTACTTTATAGAATAAAATATGTGAAGGTTTAAACTTTTACATTCAACATGCCGAGATTTGAAAATAGAAACATTTGATCGACAAGTTTATATTCAGTTGAAGCAAAATATAATTCAACAATACCATCTTCCACATAAAGTATAAAGAAATTGTGACTCATTTGAAAAAATTGGGTTGAACAAATTCAGGAGTTTGAAAAAAATAGCTCAGATTCTTTAAAAACATTTGAGAAAACTGGAGCAACATCATTATCAGAGATAAAATGCAGTGGAATTAAAGTAGATGTACTCACAGTTTCTCTTTTAGTCAGAAGCTAAAATCTTTGAAGAACGAGTTCTAAACTTATATGTTTAGAAGTCATAGTCCTTTGAAGTACGGGTTTTGAGCTGAAGTACTCAGAAGCCAAACTCTTTGACTCTTACTCCCCCTTGTCATTAGACGCCTGCAACTTAGAAGCAATTTGAGATTTTGGTACCCATTTGAATTTGGGCCCATGTTTGTTAGTTGCAGTTCTTATGGGGAAATATTTGTTAGATTTAACATTGAAAGCACAAGAAAGATAATCACAAGAATGAACAGAAGAATCAGAAGAAGAGAAAGCATAATCATCTGAACTAGAATCAGAAGAAGAATATGAGACATTTTTGGAAATTTGAATCATTTGCTTTATAGAGTATTTTGAAACTTTATTACAAACAGCAAATGAATTACTTTTATATTGTTTGTCTACATATCTATCCTCATCAGTCTGAGAATCATCTAATGTCCGCTTGGCTCTCCATATCTGCTTGGAATGAGTGCTCAAAGTCCTATCTGAAATCATTGAAGTACAAGAATTAGAATTATCAGAAATGACTGACTCTTGTTTCTTTGACTTCTTTGACCTTCGTCTTTTACGCTTAGGTTTATCATAGTCATCATTGAGCGTAAACGATTCATCAAGAATTTTCGTTTTAATATTGAAATCAGAAGAAACAATTTTACCTAAGGCACCCACCTGACCAACCAATAAATCTGAACTAACCTCGGAGTCAGAAAAATTTTGAGAAAGGTTTTCAGATTTTGGAAATTCTTTTTCGTTTTCTTTAAAATCAGAAGAAAGGCCAGAAACTGAATCTTGTTTTTGAGAAAATAAATTTTCTTCAATACTTGAAGTCATGAAAAAAAGAAAAATATCAGATTCAATTTCTTTTAAAATATTTTGATCTTCTATTTTATCTTCAAGATCTATGATTTTGCCTTCTAATACTAATGGAGGAGTATATCTCTTAGAATCATAAATGATTGGAGAGATATTTTCCTTATCAGATTTAGTAGCATAAACATCAGCAAAATCATCAGACATTGAATACTTAATGGGAGATATATCAATTAAACTTTTTCTGTCCTTCTTTGATTTATCAGGAAAATATTTGGCATTTTCACGTGTATAAACAAAAGAAATTTCCTTTTTCTTATTATTCATCCTTTTCTCATTTTCGATTTCTAGCACTTGCTTTTCATTCATCCAATCAATTTTAAATTGAGGAGCATAATGAGCAAGTGTTAGATAATCGTATTTATATAAAGTTGGGGATTTTTCTATCGCATTGTTTAAACAATGAGGATTTTCAAAACCAAGTCCCCATTTTTCTTTTATAGACTCATAACTCCTTGGTTTGTTCAAATAAATTGTTTGTTCAGATTGGTTCCTTCGATATAACTTTTCTTCTAACTTATTTATTTTATCCGAAAAATTGTCTTTTAAAGTGGTCATTTCAGTCAAAGATTCAAGATAAGACTTATTTGATTTTTCCAAATCATCTAATTTCGTTTGAAAGATGTCTTTTGTATTTTCTAAAATAGATTTTTCATCTTTCAAAGAAATTTTCAATTTGTCAATCAAATCTGACTTTTCTGCATTTAAGTTCTTTTTAGATAATAACTTTAAGCGAAGATCATGTAAAACAGATATGATGATATTCATTTGTGAGGCAATGAATGTGAAATCAAATTCAGAAATTACCTCATCTTTATCAGTATCAAAATCAAAATCATCATCATTTGACTGATCATCTCTGATGAAAAACATGTGAGCGGACTCAACATTATCAGCTTCATCATCGGAGTGATCAAGCCAGTACTCCTCTTCTACGAGCAAAGCTGTTCCGTTCTCTCTTTTCTCGGCAAGTTCCATTTTCTTCCTATAGTATGACGAATCCCGAACCTTCTTCACTCTACACTCCTTTGAAAAATGACCCAGCTTTCCACAGTTGTAACATGCGGCATCTTTCTTAGCCTCGGGCACTTAGACATTTTTTGACCCAGAAGTGAAGCGAAGATTGTTGGAACTCAATCGAGGATGGAACTTTTTCTGATAATGTTGAGAAAGAAGGATCATAGCTTTCTCGAGCGCCTCGCCATCATCATCAGTGGCCCCGTTGTAAGCATTTTCAGACAATGCTTGTTCTGTCAGTTGTTTCGTGAGGAGAGCAACCGGGTCCACTAATTTCTTGTTCTTCTTGTCCAGTTTGGCCTTCTTCTCAGTTACAATGCACTCATCAGTCATTAAGATCTCGAACATCTCTTGGATCTGCATTGTAGAAATTCTGACATCATTCCTCAAGCGATGGCAAGATTTATTCCATTCTGGTTGAAGTGCATTGAGGAAATTCAGATTTGTCTCCAGCTCAGTATTTTCCACTCTTATTTTTCTCAAATCATTTATCACGGCACAGAATCTGTCATACACAGTTTTCAATGACTCCCCATCCTTGGCTTTGAATTCTTCAAAGTTGTTCATGTAACGAGTATGTCGGAGTTGAGTAGCAACTGAAGAACCAAGCATAATCTTTTCTAGTTGTTGCCACATAAGATTAGGATGATTTTTGAAACAATCAATCCTGTTATAGATAGAGTTTGGCAAAACTAACATCAGATTTGCCTTTATATCACGATCAACTTGATACTCCGATAACTCATCAGGTGTTTATTCTTTGGTAGGCTTACATAATCCAGAAGCCAATTTGGGTTTTTCGAAAGGTCCTTCAGATAGAATGTTCATCATGTCATTTCCATTCTTTTGACGCTCTATAAAATTGAGAAACCTATCTTGCCACTGGGTAAACTCGTTTTCATCTACCAGAACTGGAGGACGATTTTCTGTGCCTAATGACATCATGAGATCGTTCTTGTAGAATTGAGCTTGATAAGCAAACTTAGCAGAATCCATATTTCAGAAATCCAGAAAAATTCTAAGTCTTGATTGAGATGACGCAAACTTGAGGTTTGCGTGAGAGGCAGGTAGCGCAAACTATGATTCTCGCGAGCAGTTGATGACGCAAACTAGATTTTGCGTGAGAAGGCAATTGCGCAAACTTGATTTGCGTGAAGTACCAATGGCGCAAACTTAAGTTTGCGTGAGGAGAGACTGACGAGAATCTGACTTTACGTGAGTTAGAGGTGGCGCAAACGAGATTTGCGCGATACGATGCTAACGCAAACTTAACTTTGCGTGATGCTCAGGTGACACAAAAACAGATTTTCGTGAGCTGAAGCAGACGCAATCTGATCTTCTCGTGAGATGAAGGTGACGAGAACCAAGAAAACTTGAACTTTTCTTGAACAAACACTGGCGCAAAGCTCGAAGAACTCGCGCAAATCAGGATGAACTCGCACAAATTGTTGATCTGGCGCAAACCGCCTGAAAATCAATAAAAATCACCAAAATCGATTATAGCCATGAATTTGATAAAGCTTTTTTCACACAGAATTGATCGAAAAACAGATTCTAATACTTTTCAACAAACAATTTCGATCAAAAACCATAAAATCGAAAATTCGAGATAAGAACAGTACTTGAAAAACCGTTTTCGAGAAACCGAAAATCTTCAAAATTTTTCAAAATTGAACATCAAAACATGAAATTCTTGCAAATCGATGTGAATTAAAAATGTTTTATATTCAAAACCGAATCCAACAAACCAATTTACAATGAAATTCGATCAAAAATACGTCCTAATTTGATGTGAAATCCAAAAACGAGATTTTCTTGAAAAATTCAAGAAAATCGATCAAATTTTCAGATTAAACTACAAATTCAGAAACCGAAAATCAAATCTCTCAGATTTAGATTGGCTCTGATACCAATTGATAATCCAATAATCCTCTAAATCTTTAGAGAGAGAAAGTAGAGAGAGAGATAGAGTAAGCGCAAAGAGTAAACTGTATTAGAATGTGCGTGTGAAACTTACAAAGCCCAAAGCCCAAAGGGACTTAAATACCCTTGGCTTATACAACACTGATAAGCAACCTAAACACTGTATAAGACCAAGCATATAAATACAATGATTACTATAAAATCAGACTTAACATTCATGATATGCATATATGTTCATATCTTTTAACACTAAGCATATAAGTTCACCTCTGTTCGTGTTATGCATATAAGTTCACCTCTGTTCACCTTTTCGAGAAGAATGACTATACGATATACGGTTTTATCCAATCATGAACCAAAACTATTATAATAATATTGAAATGATTCAAAAAAGTAATATGAAAAAAGGATGATCTTCAAAAATCGTAACCTACAAAGTAATTTTAGAATCTTCATTTTTTGTAACTTCCATGAAATTAATAACAAAAGATTACTACCGTTATGACGTTTATGCCCTTTTTGGATTAAATAAATAAATTAATTAAACATCAAATAACCTTGCATTCTTATTGGTTGAGCAAGGTTCACATAATTAACAAGAAATACTATATATATATATATATATATATATATAGGGGTGGTTTCAATTGGAAACCAAATTTCATTGGAAACTTTGGAAACTAAATTTCAATCATTGATCTTTTTAATCAATAGTCAAGATTCATTTGAATTATATATGGTAATAAATTAATTATTAATTAATTTATTAATAAAAGATAATAATAATATCAAAGATAAATGTGTCTTTTTCTTTTGTGTTTCAAATTTGGCAACAAAAATGAAATATGCTTAAATATAGAAAAGTGTATATTTCTTAAAAAAAGAGCATATCAAGACTACCTTTTTATTAATTGTTCATCAATATGCAGTATGTAAAAACCCAAATAAGTTTCATTAAGTTTCATTACTATTATTGTTTTCATTACCTTTCCATTATGTTTCACTATATCAAATATGTTTCATCAGGTTTCACTATATTAATATTTTGTTTCACTATATCAGGTTTCACCATATTAATATTTTGTTTCATTACCTTTCCATTATGTTTCACTATATCAAATCTGTTTTATCAGGTTTCACTATATTAACATTTTATGTTTAATTAGGTTTCACTATATTAATATTTTGTTTCAATATATCAAATCCAATATGTTTCACTATATTAATATTTTGTGCATGTTGGTAATATTGAAGATTTAATATGAATATCAACTTTCATTCATTGAATTAATCAATCAATGATTCATAAGAATAACAAAAAAAATTTGATGTGTAGCTTGCGTATGAATCAATTTATGTTTACCTAAATTAAATATTCATGTTTAAATTAATAAATGATCAATATTACCATATATAAAATACATTAAAATTAAATAATTAATATTATAATAATAATAACACTTACCATATATATTATGAAATTATGTAAAAGACTAAAATAACCTTATCAATTAAAAATAAAAATAAAAAAAGGAAATTCAATGATTGGTTAATTTCGGTTTCCAAAGTTTCCAATGTAATATTGGTTTCCAATTGATCCCTCCCCTATATATTGGAACATCACTTAATTATTTTCTAATTATTGAAATATATATTGGAACATCACTTAATTATTTTTCATAGAAAATCTTTTTATGTGGTTATGTTTATCTTGACATTTGTTGGTTTATATTTGATGTCTATTATATGTAAGATTTTAGATATTTAATCTCTTGAAATATATTAGTACTAGTAAATTAGATATGTTTTTTCTTAAGTTTCAGGTGAGCATGGTATTTGAGATTAAAAATACATAAGTACTTACGTCTGTTATTTTGTTTCAGTTTGTGGCAAAGAAGATTGACAAAAGATTTGCAGATCTTGGGGGTAAAACAATCATGGAAAGAGGTTTGGGAGATGATCAACATTCTCCGGGGTACATTTTCAAAAATAAAAAAAACATCCTTCAAGGTATTGTTACTTCTAATATATGTACTAGTTTGGAGCATATTCTATAGGTGTTATCCATAATAGATAAGATTCCTTTATGCCATATGTGCCCCGATTAGCATTGTTTGAAAATTGAAAAGTTAGGCAAAGAGAAACCAAGAACTAGCAAGTGATGATATATGAATATTATTCAACTTTAAGTTCTTTGTATTTCAAGTGTCTACCAACTTGCCAACAACTTGATGTCCTTCATCTTTGAAATGTTGTCAACTTGTTCTATGGGTTAGATTCATATAATTTTACATGTTTAGTAATTTGTAAGTTCTAATAGATGACATACTTTAATTTATGACAGAAATATTTGATTTACAGTTTTTTAGCATTTACAGGATTTTAAAATTTTAAAATCAATTTTTTAAGTTACAATAAAAACAATTTTTTAAGTTATAATCAATTTTAAAATCAACTTTCCGTCGGTGAAATAAAAATAAATCAATTTTTAATATTCCATTTATAATTTAAAAAACTTCCGGCGGATTATTCTTTAATTTTATAGTTATAATAAAAAAAATCCTGCAGATTTCCGGCGGATTTTCTGTCGGAAATTTGTTTTTTTTTCTTTTTTTATTGATTTCATATTTTTTTAATAAATAAATTAATTAATAAATTATTTAATCTATCGGAAATCCTTCGGAAACTAGTTAATCCGATTAAGAAAATGTTGATTAAATGAAATTCCTTAAGAAAATGGGGAAAAATTTTCCTCCGGAAAAATCCGTCAGTAATCATTTTCTGGCGGGGGATCTTGCGACACCTGAATTCGCCAGAAATCCGCCTCCGCCGGTAATTGCCATTTCCGACGGATTTTGCCGTCGGAAATGAGCTTCTGTTTTGTAGTGAAATGATTATACCTTTCTTTGTTAATTTGACTAAATGGCCAAAAGATTGCAAGTATGTAGCGATCCCGGTAATCACCAACCCGAAAGGCTTACCCCATCAATCAAAAACCTGACTACTACAACAGGGCTGTTTGTTTACCTTTTAATGGATCCATTAAGAGGCAACCTCTGAATCGCTAAGAGATGAATCTTGTTTGGCAAAAAATGTCTGCCTCTTAATGGTTCCAAAACCCTCTGAATGATTTTGTATCTTGGCCCTCCCTTAACCATTCAGCGCCCTAATTTCATTCTGAACAATTAGCAAACAATCATATTTCATTTTGCACTATATCATAAGATCCTCTTAATCATTATTACCAATTAATCATTCTGCACCAAACCATTCAGCAACTGCCAAACAACCCCTACATTGAAAGGCTTCAGATGCATCGTACTAGAATTACATGCTACTAATCCATCAATACCACACCACCTACTTTCTATTTCCCATGCTTTTTAGAATTGATTAATTAAAGAATGACGAAGTTATTTAATTGGATTCAAAATCAAAATGACCAAATTGGCATTTCAAATAATCGAGTGGATGCCATAGCAGAAGAACATAGCGGAAGAACATCCACATCGAATTAGTAACCAACTGAGAATTTCCATTGGTATCCATCATCCACAAGGAAGAGGAGGTCGAAATATCAATTCGAAAAGTGAACTCAAACGATTCTCAAGTAATCCAGTTACCCGATCGATTTTTTTACCCTTTTTTTTCCTAATTGCTTTCTAACATTATGAAAAAATAATGTTGTTTGTATACTTAATGTTCCTCAGCAGAAATAGAGTTGAAGAAATAGAAACCAAACAACCCTTGTACCTCTGAACAGTTTCCCAAACTTACTCAAGCCCAAAACAAGTAATGACAATAAACAAGCAATCAAAGTAAATAAAGAGTAGAGACAATGCAAGCGAGATTGATGTGGTTCGACACATATGCTTACATCCACACCAGAAGAGAGAGTCGATCTGTATTAGGTTAAGAATCGACCTCTTTTTCCTTTTACAAGATATCAATGTTCTTTATATTTTCTCACACTCTCACGCTTCTTACATCTCTCACCTTCTAAGCGAGTTAAATATACAAGAGATATATGGGTCATTTGTCCATACCTTATGACAAAACATGTGTCCAACACTTCAACATACAAAGAGTATTCCTTGAATAAGGCGGGCCCACGCCTTATCACAAGACATCCTTTTCCCAACATACTTACACTTAATGTAATTTACAAAGTTGATGTTTCAATTTGATTATTCTATTAAATTTTATATGGTAATGATTTTGTCTTTCTAATTTAACAATCACTTATCCAAGTTAAGCCACAAACAAAAATATATGTGTGAATACAATGAAGAAATAAGAAGACGATTCATTTTTGTATGGTGTCCAAATGAGGCCGCTTATTGTATATTTTTTTGCAGGGTATGAAATGTTTGATATCTCGCATTTCTTATGCATAAAGATGCTACCACTCTAGTTTGGCGAAACCCGTTTTATATTATGGTCATTATGGTTTTATGATTTCAATGTTGTGGTCATAATCATTTGAATATGTTCAAAAGCTGAAATAACACTTCAAACTGTTATTAAATCAAGAGTTTCCACTGTTGGTGATTTTAGTGTCACCGACCATTTAGGTGTAACTGGAAATAACACGAGTACCAATCGGGTTTCAAATAATACAAGTGAGGAGGTGCGGAGTGTACACTTGTATATAAGGCGAGTTTGATCCCGGACACGACAAAATGGCGAGGGTTAAGAGGGTCGCGTCGCGCCCCTTTGCAGGTCAAGGGGAAGCTCCCCTTACGGGGTCCAAGTGACAGATCCCCTAGCAATGGTCAGAATAAAGAATTTTGTACTTGAAATGCATTAGAAAAACATGATCAGAATAAAGAAAATCTTCAACTCTGATCATTTTTTTTGTTAAGATTAAAGTGAAGTATTTTCAGACTTGGTTCTGGAAAACTTGGACGATCGAGAGGCTTTGGTTGGTCAGACTAGAGGCTCTCGGCGGGTCTATCTCTGATCGCACGTATAACGTGCCTAAGTCGATCTGATCGGAAAGACCAGAGAGGCTTAAAGAGTTGGTCAGACCAGACGTTGACTACCTCTAAATGGTCTTGGTCTCACCTCTGCTCTCATGTAACCTGGACCTGGACGTCCGTTACTCTAGTGCAATTATTGTGCAGTTATTGTGTAGTTATTGTGTTAGGACTTTGGAGTTTTGAAAAATGTATAATGTATTTATTGAGTTTTATCGTTATTATTTTAAAGCGTTATAAAAGCATTATTTAATTGTTATTGGGTTTGTTTGGTTGTAATGGGCTTTGGGCTTTAGGACCCAAACCCTTTGTATTTAATGTTTGCTAAGAGAGATTAGGGTTAAGACTTAGAGAAGAGAATTTGGAGAGATTGCAATGTGCGCTTAATAGGTTTAGAGAGAGGGTTTTTGCTTTTCAATCCTATGTTTGTAACCCTCTTTCAATCATTCAAAAGAAATTAATCATCTGATACGTTGTTACTTGATCTTTATTGGGATTTATATTTGGTATCATAGCAGAAAGATGAAGATTTGATTAAAAAAGGTATCAATTTTTCTCTCTTTTTCTTTCAGTCGACAACTTCTGTTCTTGAGTTCAGGGTTGTTTAATTTTTTGCAAAATCTTCGAGATCAATTAATTCCATTCTCATTCGTTGTGTTAGTTAAGGGTTTCGCAAAGCATCGAGTTCTAATTCGGAGTATCGAAGTCCAATTTTGGATTTTTGTTACTCTGAAATTTGTGGTCTGTGTTATTGAAGTTATTCAAATTTTTATCAAAATCCACATTTTTTTGCTTCAAAATCGAGTTGGGTAAGTGTTTTTGGCATTATTTTTCTGATTTAGAGTGATTAGGATTGATAAGAAATCCTCTTAGATCCGATTTTTTTCGAAAAAAAAATAGTCAATTTTTTTGTTAGATCGTTCGAACCCGGACTAAGGTTAAAACCGGGTGATCATTAAGTTACTTGCTCAGGAAGTTATTACTCCCGGCTCGACTCCTAATCCGGATGCGAACTCAACTTGGGTACCTCCTACCCGGTCCCCTAAATCTGGTCTCCTCTCACCCGGTCCTCCCTCACCCCGGTGGCCCCCTTCCCGGTTCTCCTCTACCCCGGTACCTCCTACCCAGGCCTTCTCCCGGTTCGAACGCCGCCAACCAGATCACCCGGACCCGGTCTTCCCCGGTTCTCCTCTGGTCCTTCTCTCGGACTCGCCTTTATCTGGATCCCTCCACCACTCGGGTAATCCTTCTCCCGATTTTTTATACGGATCTGATTCCTATACCCGGGTTCCACTTTTTTCCTCTGTGTTCCGTCAAATTTTGAGTTCTCACACATTTGTGTTCCGTAATTTTCATTCGGGTTTGTCATCAGGGTTTCTGTCGGACCTACCCAGGACAAGTCGTAGGAGGGGGACATTTTTGCGTTTTCTGTGTACGGTTTTTTGGATCAAATCACAATTGTCTTACGATCATTTTGTTCAAGTAACAATGGGAAGAACACTTATGTATATGAATGGTAAATTCAAAAAATATTATGATGATCCAGATTCTGAGGAAGAATAACAATCTCGAACTCAAACAAAAGATTTCTGATTTTGAGAAGAAGATCGAAAAAGAAAGAGTTTATTTTTCAAATGAAATGAAGAATTTTGAGAGAAAGATTCTCAAGCTTTCAAATAAAGTTTTTTATGAAAGAAAGGTTTTTGAGTTTCAAAATGCTAAACTTTCAAAAGAGATTTCTGATTTTGAAAAGGTTTTGATAATTGAGAGAGATACTTTTGAAAAAAAGGGAAAATGTTTTGAAACTGAAAAGAAAGTACTTGAAAAGAAGAATGTTGTGGTTTTCAAATAAAATATATGATAAACGCACCAATATAGAGAAGGATTTTGAAAGTGAAAGGAAGATTTTCGAAACTGAAATTCATAAGCTTTCAAAAAAATTATCTGGATTAGCAACAGAGATTTTAAAGAACAAAAAGTAAAATTTGATTTATAAAAATAATTTGATTTAATTCTCGAAGAAAGAAATGTTTTATCCATAAAAGTCAAGAATCTTGAAGAAATAAATTTTAATGTTGATTCAACTGAACAAGCCAGTCCCGATACTGTTGTTCGGTCTCTTTATTCTTCAAGTTCAACTTCTACAACTAATTTTCTTCGAAGAAGTTTGTCAAATCAAATGAATTTTCAGAAGATCAGATTCGTCCTTTCAATCTTTTCTATAATTATCTCGTTGATAATAAAGATAATCAGGTGTTTCGAAAATTCAACGTGGTTTGGAGAAAGAAATCAAGTACAGGAGACAGCGATGGAAACACGTCATACAAATCTCCTGTAGTTGATACAAAGTCACCTACTTATGTCTATTCTACAACTAAGTTGATCAGTCTAAACCAAGAAAATATATGTTGCACTCATTGTGGAAAGAGCGACTTTGTGGATTTCAGGTATGTTAATAGCTTGTATGGTACTTATAGTATCCCTAATCCTCAGTTTCATACATTTAAAGCTAAGACATCTAACCATCAAGGATCCATCATAGCATGGATACCAAAATCTGTCTAATTTGTTTAGCAGGAATGTCATGTGTGATTTAATTCAGATTATTCACGTCACATGACTACAATCAAGGGTTATGCCAACTTTTAAGGGGGAGTACCATGATTTTTTTTAATCATTTTGACTTCTGAAAAGTTCAGCTCAGAACTTGTTCTTAAATGTTTTTGACTTCTGATTATCTCAAATCAGAATTTTACTTCAATGTTTCATTTTGGTGAGTAAAATGAGTGTTGGGGCTTATAGAGTTTCTATGGTCAATCCAGAACCGGGACCTACCCAATAAACACATCCAATTCATAGATATCAATGAGGAGTCTAGAGTGATAGATGAGTACGGAGTGAAAAGAATATATGGTGAAGATGTAACAGGACTTAAAAGAATTATTGGTCATTACCAAACTAAGTTAGTTATCCGGGTAACCACACAATCTATTCATTCTCGTTCTTTGGAGTTGGATATTGAAACAGACATGGACCCAATGTCGATAAGTTGGATATTGAAACAGACATGGACCCAATGTCGATAACTCGTGTCACCCCACCTAGCCACTCAAGTATCACACAAAAGATGTATTCATATCACTGTATCTATTAATTATTTCTAACCTGGTTGAATCAATCTTTGAGCCATTTATACATGATTATATTTCTTTCACACATGCATGAATCTTTGTGATTCCAATTGTATATCTTGGTGATATTTCCAGAACAGTTTGAGAAGCATAAATGTTTAACTTCACTGATAACAGGAAGTCCTATCAGAGATACATCGATACCAACTCTGAAAATAGGGCACTTAATTTAGTTAATTGTTGTGATAATAATTACTATTGTGTTTTGGTGTTAGTTGATTACTCACCTTGGTTACTTAAAGTTTTATCTGATATTTTGCTACTCATCAAATTCATCTTTGAAGATACATGATTATCAGGATTCTCCTAATCATCATGAGGGGGAGACATGACAAAGACACAAATTATCATGTTAAGGGGAGTTAGCAAAAGTTGAGGGGGAGTAACAAAATCTCAAATCTAAGGTTGAAAAGCCATTGGATTGAAAGATAATAGTTTTAGTTAAAATTAATCATCCGATACGTTGCTACTTGATATTTATTGGGAATTACATATTGCCATCCATGATCATAGCTAAAACGCTTGTAACTAGGGTTCGAATCCGGGGGGAGACATGATATCTTTTCCGGTGCAAGCTTGTAGAGGGATGGCTTGTAGGGTCCACAAAAGTGGGCCACGGGTCCCGCCAATAAACCTTAAAACACTTGTAACTATCCATTATTGCTAATAACTTTCCATGATTGTCATTTCAGTTACTTTTCCTTCTTTTTCGAATGTAGCTAGTGTGTGTGTGTGTGTGTATATATATATATATATATATATATATATATATATAAAGAGAGAGAGAGAGAGAGGAAGGTTCAAACGAGAACGCTAATTATTTAAGAAAACAAGAAAAAGGCAAAAAATAGCAGATTGTGTTTGTACTACCCGAAAAATTCGGACGCGGACGATGTCAACCGGTCACGTGCATAGTTGTGTGAATCTAATGATTTTGTACGTGAATCATATATGTTTCAATCGGCTGTTATCGTATTTTCTTGAATAGATGTTGCCCTCGTTTGAAGCTACCTCTTTCTCTCTCTCTCTCTCTCTCCATATATATATATATATATAGAGAGAGAGGTGGTTTCAATTGGAAACCATATTAGATTGGAAACTTTGGAAACCGTCAATTTCATTGGTTAAATTAATGAAATTGGTTCATAAAGTTGTTTATTATGATTAAGTTGTTTCATATAATTCTTTTGTTAATGAATTATGCACTTGTGCATATGCACAAATGCATGTTACAAATTTCCTGTATGCACAAGTACATACCGTCCAGATGAAGGGCTACAGAGTATTCCTCAGTTTTTCGTTTTTTTGAGGTTTTCCCCTGAACCGGACCCTATATATATACATATATATATATATATATACATATATATATATATGATATACTTACGTTTTGGAACTCATGAATTTGAATAGCGTTCAAATACTCTCTTGTAATCTTGCTTTTGTTTTTGTGCCGGAATACGAAAGTGTTCTTGAGTGTTATCCCATATTGAATTTCGTTAAACCCAGACATAGGGTCGAAATATCAATTCGGAAAGTGAACTTACACGATTATCAAGTTATTCGGTTATTTGATCAATATATATACCTTATTTTCTTACCCCGTTAATCTGACATCCACCAAAAGATCTATTGGTGAATTTGTCTCTAGAAATGGGGGTTACGTTGAGGTTTAAGGAGGACATCAACAATGATTACATTCCCCTGCATACATAAATCAAGAAAGTCAAATGTTCAGCAAGACTTACTAATTAGTGTCAATGTACTCTATTTTGCAACCACTGTAATGAAATTAGAAAAATATATATAAACTCGGTTATGTGTGGATTCTATTCAAGTGATGGGAGGAGGGACTTGGGTGAATAAAATTACCTTAGATTGTCATCATCTTCGTTGGCTTTCTTTGGGAGAAGGCTCTAAACTTCACTCTCTGGATTCTGACCAAACAAGAGAGTAATACATTAGTTATTTTTCGCATCCAGTTGCATAAAGGCATCTTTGGATTCATACAATTCTTGGGTTATGAGTTTAAGATTAGAGTAAATTACAAATTTAGTCCATGTGGTTATTTGAAATTTTGGATTGAATCCTCCAAACGAAATAATAACATGCATAATCAAGCGTGGTTTCACTTTTGTTGCGGATGAGGTCCCTTCTTTTAACGACGTTAGGTATGAGTCCTTAAAACCCTTGTCTGTCATTCACGTGACGTATTTTTTTCATTTATCTTTTTCAAATAATTCTTTTTTACTGTATGATTTATGGATGCCATTGGTCCAAGTTTTTAAGCACTTGGAATAAACCAAAAAACTAAATTAAATCAAATAATTCTTTTTTACTGTATCTATACTCTCTAATGAAAATTCTGTTGAAAATAAGCTAGTACAATTGACAAAACAACTTGGCGTATGGCAGTTTCTATAACTCTCAGATATTGAACCGTTGCATCCTTTGGTTAAAGGATTGTCTCCTTTCAAAACATTGTGTCTCTTGGTCAAAGGGATATGTCCCTTTCATGTCTATAAATATGTACTTTTCTGTTTTTTTAATTGTCTATGTAAGTTTTATCAATAAAGGGAAATATTTGGTTTTATGAACCCAACATTGTGGTATCAGAGCCTAGGCATCAATGGCCTCAACTTCGAATAACTCACTGCATTTTCAACTTCCCAAACTAAATGGGAAAAACTATCATCATTGGAGCATACAGATGAGGGTTCTATATGAGTCACAAGATCTTTGGGACATAATCGATCAAGGTTTTGATGAATATGAAGATATTGATGAATTAACTCAGGATCAAGAAGAAGAATTAAGAGAACAAAAGAAAAAGGACAGGAAAGCACTCTATATGATTTACCAGGCTGTGGATGAAGTCATCTTTGAGAGAATCTCATCCTCAAGTTCATCGAAGGAAGCATGGGATATGCTTTATAAAACCTATAGAGGAGAAGACAAAGTGAAAGTCGTGAAATTACAAACCTTAAGATGCGAATTCGACAGTTTAAGGATGAAAGATTCAGAGACTATAGAAGATTTTTACAATCGGGTAATTCTGTTACTTAATCAATTACGATTAAATGGAGAGTCTCTGGATGACACAAGAGTGGTTGAGAAAATTCTTAGAAGCCTAACCAGAAAATTCTAATATATCGTGGTGGCAATCGAAGAATCCAAAGATCTCTCAACTCTTTCGTTGGAAAGCCTACTTGGAACTCTGCAGTCTCACGAACTAAGAATGAGACAATTTGATTCAAATCCATTTGAACAGGCCTTCCAACTTCAGTCTGCAAATCCTTTGATAGAAAGTAACAAGACATCTGTAAGAGAACAACAAGGTGAATTTAAAGGAAGAGGCAGAGGGAAAGGAACTCCTCCTGTGCAATGTTATCACTGCCAAAAATTTGGCCACATCGCCAAATACTGCAGAAAGAGGATGGCAGAAGAAAGAGATTCCACTTTCATTAACATAGAAGATGAAAATGAAAGTGATACCTTATTCATGATGCTTAGCACCCAAGAAGTCCCTTCCTGCGATACATGATATGTTGATAGCGGTTGCAGCAATCACATGACTAGGAACAAGGATATCTTTGTTAAGATAGATGAAACTCAAAAGAAGGAGGTTAGAACTGGTGATGATAAGAGGTTAAATGTACAAGGAATAGGAGAAATTATGGTTGATACAAAAATTGGACAGAAGAGAATACCAAACGTGTATTATGTTCCTGGATTGAAACATAATCTTCTTAGTGTTGGACAAATACTACAAAAGGAATATGACATACACTTCAAAGGGGGAACATGTGAGATTAAGGATTCATATGGCAATATTCTTGGAAGAATTAGCATGACAACAAATAAGATGTTTCCTTTTAGTTTTAAGGGGGACACCTTATTCTCATTCAACATAAGCACAAGGCAGAATTCTCTCCTATGGCATCACAGGTTCGGACATACAAACTTGGGTTATCTATATTACATGTATAAAAATAACTTAGTACGAGGATTGCCTAGTGTATACAAGTTGGATGAAACATGTGAGAGTTGCATGCTTGGCAAACAAGCAAGGGAATCATTCCCACAAGAGAAAACCTGGAGAGCCACTAAGCCTTTGGAACTTATCCACACAGATGTGTGTGGACCAATGAAGACTCCTTCCATTGGTGGAAACAGGTATGTTTTAACCTTCATAGATGACTATAGTAGAAAGATTTGGGTATACTTTCTGAAAGAAAAATCTGAAGTGTTCAACAACTTCAAGATTTTCAAGCTTTATGTTGAAAAGCAATGTGGTCACCCTATAAAAGCTATTAGATCAGATGGTGGGGGTGAGTATAACTCAACTTATTTTTTGGAATTCCTTAAAGAACATGGTATACATCATCAAGTTACTACAAGATATACCCCATAGCAGAATGGGGTAGCAGAAAGGGCAAACAGGAGTATAATAGAAAAGGCTAGGAGTATGTTGAAAGGAAAGAATCTAGACAATTCTTTTTGGGGAGAGGCAGTGGCTTGTGCAGCCTATTTAATGAATAGAACTTCTACCGAGAGTCTTTCAAATATGACTCCACAAGAAGCATGGAGTGGGTACAAGCCCACTGTTGGACATCTTAGGACATTTGGCTGCATTGCATATTCCCATATCCCTACACAAAAGAGAACCAAACTAGATGATAAGTCTGAAAAGACTATTTTTATTGGTTATAGTGATAGATCAAAAGCATATAAATTATATAATCCTATCACTAAATCAATAATAGTAAGTAGAGATGTAGTCTTTGAACAAGGAAAGAAATGGGATGAAACAGAAAAACAGGAAGAAAAGGATCCACAAATCGTAGAAGATTACAATGAACACAGCAAGAAGGCTACAAATCAAGAAAACCAAGATGAATCTCCATTAACAGTCTCTTCTACAAGTTCTCCTATACCTCAAGGAACAAATATATCTCAGGGATCTGCTTCCAATTCAGAAACCCCTCCAAAAAGAGGTTTTAGAAGCTTGAGAGATATTTATGAGAACTCAAGAAGAATAGAGTTTGATGATGTGTAGATTTTGCTCTATTCTCAGATGCAGATCCTATGACTTATGAAGAGGCTTGTCAAGAAAGAAAATGGAGAGAGGCCATGGATAAAGAAATAGAGGCTATCATGAAAAACCATACTTGGGAACTTGTCAATCTTCCAAAAGGTCACAAATCCATTGGAGTCAAATGGGTATATAAAACAAAGTTAAATGAGAAAGGAGAGGTGGATAGACATAAGGCAAGGTTGGTAGTAAAGGGCTACAAACAAAAGTATGAAGTAGACTACCAAGAAGTGTTTGCCCCTGTTATAAGGTTAGAGACCGTACGATTGGTACTTGCACTTGCAGCCCAAAACAGTTGGAAGGTTCACCAAATGGATGTTAAATCCGCCTTCCTAAATGGGGATTTAGAAGAAGATGTCTACATTGAACAACCTGAAGGTTATGTGAAGAAAGGGGAAGAATACAAGGTCTGCCATTTGAAGAAAGCCTTATATGGCTTAAAGCAAGCCCCAAGAAGCCCCAAGGGCTTGGTATAGCAGAACTGAACATTATTTTTTGTCAAGTGGTTTTGAGAAATGTCCACAGGAACATACATTATTCACTCAAAAGAACAAAGGTTTGATCCTCATAGTCTGCATCTATGTGGATGATTTGGTTTTCACAGGGAATTCACAAGAAATGATAGAGAACTTCAAAGAGTCTATGAAGAAAGAATTTGACATGACCGATATGGGTTTACTGCATTATTTTCTTGGAATAGAGGTAAGGCAAGAGGATGGAAAGATCAAAATTTCCCAACACAAGTATGCACAAAACTTACTTGATAAATTTAATATGAAGCTCTCATCTCCTGCTAGTACTCCTATGGAGTTTGGACTCAAACTCTCTAAGCACAACAAAGATGACAAGGTTGATGCAAGTCTTTATAGAAGCATGGTAGGTAGCCTCATGTATCTAACAACAACCAGACCAGATTTGGTTTTTTCTGTTAGTATGATTAGCAGATTTATGGAAACTCCAAAAGAAAGCCATTGGGAGGCAGGAAAGAGGATCCTTAAGTATGTTAAGGGGACTCTTGATCATGGGATAATTTATGAAAAAACAAGGAATTTTAATCTCATAGGATACAGTGATAGTGACTTTGGAGGGAACTTCGATGATGGAAGAAGCACATCAGGTTATATTTTTCATATGGGATCAGGGGCTATTTCATGGCAAACTAAGAAACAGAGTGTGGTAGACTTGTCTTCTGCAGAGGCAGAATACATGTCTCTTTCTGTTGCAGGCTGTCAGGCATTATGGTTGAGAGCAATATTGGGCGAGCTTGAACATTCACAAGGAGATCCAACTACTATTTTCTGTGACAACAAATCAGCAATCGCATTGTCCAAAAATCCAGTGTTTCACGGGAAAAGTAAACACATCAGGATCAAGTTTCACTTCATACGAGAGCTTGTGGCAAATAATGAAGTAAGAATTGATTTTTGTGGAACAAAGAATCAAGTTGCAGATGGTTTCACTAAGGCACTACAAACTGGAAGCTTCATGGTTATGAAAGAAAGTTTGGGAGTATTATCACTACTAGCTTAAGGGGAAGTGTTGAAAATAAGCTAGTACAATTGACAAAACAGCTTGGCGTATGGCAGATTGCTTGGCGTATGGCAGTTTCTATAACTGTCAGATATTGAACCGTTGCATCCTTTGGTTAAAGGATTGTCTCCTTTCAAAACATTGTGTCTCTTGGTCAAAGGGATATGTCCCTTTCATGTCTATAAATATGTACTTTTCTGTTTTTTTAATTGTTTATGTAAGTTTTATCAATAAAGGGAAGTATTTGGTTTTATGAACCCAACAAATTCTAATACGGTTACCTTGTACAAGTCGGTTTCTTGTACAAGACCGTTTCTTGTACAACCCACGTCTCCCTCTCCCCCCTCATATCGCTATATCGGTTTATTCCCTCACCATGGATACTCTATTTCTCCGGCGACAATCTATTGAAGAGCATAGAGGTTATCTTTCGCTGCCACCTTCAATCGATTCCATCATCTCAACTGTGGGCTCATCGACTCCATCATCTGGTCTTCAATCGACTCCATCCACTACTAAATAAGTCTTTTTCCGGGGGAATTTTCCGACGGATTTTTCCGCCGGAAATTTTCGGCGGATTTCCGACGGAAGTCAAACGGGTCAACCCACTTTGACTTTCGCCGGAAATCCGCCGGAAATTTATTTTTATTTTATTTTTTTTAAAAAATCAATTATTTTCGGCGGATTTCCGATGGAATATAATTTTTTATAATTTTTTTCTTATTAATTATAATTAATTAACTATTTTCGGCGGATTTTCGGTGGATTTTAATTAATTAATTTAATTAATTAAAATCCGTCGAAAATAGTTAATTAATTATTTTTTTAAATGAATTCAAAAAAATAAAAAATAAAAATAAAAATCCGTCGGAAATCCGCCGAAAAATTTATAAAACTTCCGGCGGATTTTCGGCGGATATTTTATATATTTAAAAAAATAAAAATAAAAAAACTATCCGCCGAAAATAGTTAATTAATTATTTTTTTAAATGAATTCAAAAAAATAAAAAATAAAAATAAAAATCCGTCGGAAATCCGCCGAAAAATTTATAAAACTTCCGGCGGATTTTCGGCGGATATTTTATATATTTAAAAAAAAAAAAATAAAAAAACTATCCGCCGAAAATCCTCCGAAAATAGTTAATTAATTATTTTTTTAAATGAATTCAAAAAAATAAAAAATAAAAATAAAAATCCGTCGGAAATCCACCGAAAAATTTATAAAACTTCCGGCGGATTTTCTGCGGATATTTAATATATTTTAAAAAAAATAAATAAAAAAACTATCCGCCGAAAATAGTTAATTAATTATTTTTTAAATGAATTGAAAAAATAAAAAATAAAAATAAGAATTCGTCGGAAATCCGCCGAAAAATTTATAAAACTTTCGGCGGATTTTCGGCGGATATTTTATATATTTAAAAAAAAAATAAATAAAAAAACTATCCGCCGAAAATAATTAATTAATTATTTTTTTAAATGAATTAAAAAAAATAGAAAATAAAAATAAAAATCCGTCGGAAATCCGATTGCAGTTGGGCTTTAACATACACAGTTGAGCTTTAACGGATCCGGTTGGGCTTTAACGTACACAGTTGAGCTTTAATGGATCCGGTTGGGTTTTAACGTACCCGGTGGGACTTTAATGGATACAGTTGAGTTTTAAGGGATCTAGTTGGGTTTTAATGTACCCAGTTAGGCTTTAACGCAACCAGTTGGGCTTTAATGGATGGAATTGTGCTTTAAAGGATCTAGTTGGGGCTTTAACGTACCCGGTTGGACTTTAACGTACACAATTGGACTTCAACATACACAATTGGGTTTTAACGTACCCAGTTGGACTTTAACGGATCCATTTGGACTTTAACGCACCTAGTTGGTCTTTAACGTACCTAGTTAGGCTTTAATAGATGTAGTTGGTTTTTAACGTACACACTTGGGCTTATTGATCCCAACACACATCACATGCATATATGTAGTACATATCTGCATACAAACACATATTAAGTCACTATTGGTGTTATTGGGCCTTAATGAGTCATGAAAGGTTTTGTTGGTCTATATTAGTTCTTACTAGGCTTTAATGGTTCTTAGTAGGCTATAGTGGGCCTTAGTGGCCTTATTGATCCAAGTACACATCACATGCATAGATGCAGTACATATCTACATATAAACACATATTAAGTTACCATTGGTGTTATTGGGCCTTAATAAGTCATGAAAGGTTTTGTTGGTCTATATTGGTTCTTACTAGGCTTTAATGGTTCTTAGTAGGCTATAGTGGGCCTTATCGAGCCATACACACCACATGCATACAAACACGTATTAAGTCAACATGGTGTTATTAGGCTTAATAAGTCATAAAAGGTCTTCTATTAGATTGTAATGGTTATTAAAAAACTTTAGTGGTTATTAATATGTTATAGCGAGTCTTTGTGGTTTTATCGAGCCCAATACACTCAACATACATGAATGCAAACACGTAACAAATCACCAGTGGTGCATTGGGCCTTAATAAACCGATCCAATCCAATCATCTATTGGATTTGATTGGATCAGATGTCCAAATGTTAATTGGATTGGATCGGATGACAAAATCCAACATCCAATAGATGATTGGATTGGATCGGATCCAATAGATGATTGGATTGAACACCCCTAGTTCTTAATAAGTTGTAGTGGTTCTAATAGGCTATAGTGGGCTTAAGTGATCTTATAGAGCCTAATACATACCACATGCATATATGTTGTACATATATACATACAAACACGTAATAAGTAACGTTGGTGTTTTTGGGTCTTATTAAGTCATAAAGGTCTTATTCAATTATAATGCTTCTTAATCAGTTTTATTGGATTCAATTGGGCCTTAATCGATTTTATTGAGGTTTAACTGGTTATATAGGCTTTAATAGACCTATTGGATTTTAATAAGTTTTATCTGAGAAAATATATTTTATATCAAGTCTTGCAAATTTTATTGAGTTTTAATATATTTGAAAGTGGACACTTATTTTGAAACAAACATAAAAAAAATGTGAACACTTATTTTAGGATGGAGAGAGTATTATTTAAAATGTTGTAATTAAAAGTTTTTATACCGTTTTTATAATATAGTATAGATTATATATAACTTATAGTATTATTTAGAATAATATCTATATCTAGATTTTTTCCAAAATTCCCCCACCCTTTTTGTTTTCCCTCCTTTGTTTTCCCTCCTTTGTTTTCCCCCCTTTTATTTTCCTAAATCTAAACCCTTCCCCCTAAAACTAAGGAACCCTAGTACATATCATATGCCTCCCATGCCTCTGATTAAATCTCTCATCCTCCTCCACACCGTGGACCTAACAAGAACGAGCCAACCACCATAACAAGCCACCATGCGTCCCATGCCTCTGATTAAATCTCTCATCCTCCTCCACACCGTGGACCTAACAAGAACGAGCCAACCACCATAACAAGCCACCACAACCACCAACACCGGTGTGGGTCCACAATACTATCAAGTTTTATAGATTAACAACACAATATGATTACCAACCTGTATTGATTAATAACAACGATTACAAGGTTCGGTATTGATCTTTGAAGCTCTCTGTTTTTCTCTCTGTGTATTACACCTTTTTGTGTGTGTTCTTGGATATGTGTGTTATGAGATCTGATCTGATCTCTCTAGCTTCTATCACACACAAACTCAACCACTTGCAATACAACTTGCAATATTAAACTAATAAAACTAACTTAATATCTAAACTATAATATAATAACTAGTATATAATATCTAAATATCTATTTATAAGATATTTAGATTAAACATAAAATACAATAAACAATAATTAACTTTGACTATTTTATTACAAACGACATTAGACTTTATATCGAGAGCCGACTTTCCGACTTTAGCTTCAGATTGCAATCTTCAGATTGGATGATCTTGAATCCAATGAGACTGTGGTCTAACAATCTCCCCCTTTGGATCAAGATCATTACTAAAAAGATTTTAGCAATTCAGTCTTCTTGTTCAGCTCAGAAGATGCAATCTCTTTCTCTAGCTCTGAAATCAGCATGTCTTCAGAATACTTGCTTTTGAAGATTTCAATCTTGGACGTGATTCTTGAAACATGTGATCTTTGCCATTTCTTGTGTAGTCATTCTCCCCCTTTTTGATGATAAGTCCACAATACTATCAAGTTTTATAGATTAACAACACAATATGATTACCAACCTGTATTGATTAATAACAACGATTACAAGGTTCGGTATTGATCTTTGAAGCTCTCTGTTTTTCTCTCTGTGTATTACACCTTTTTGTGTGTGTTCTTGGATATGTGTGTTATGAGATATGATCTGATCTCTCTAGCTTCTATCACACACAAACTCAATCACTTGCAATACAACTTGCAATATTAAAGTAATAAAACTAACTTAATATCTAAACTATAATATAATAACTAGTATATAATATCTAAATATCTATTTATAAGATATTTAGATTAAACATAAAATACAATAAACAATAATTAACTTTGACTATTTTATTACAAACGACATTAGACTTTATATCGAGAGTCGACTTTCCGGCTTTAGCTTCAGATTGCGATCTTCAGATTGGATGATCTTGAATCCAATGAGACTGTGGTCTAACAACCGGCCACCACAAGCCACCAACACCGGCCACCACGAGCCACCTACATCGCCACCACGAGCAACCACCATCGCCACCACGAGCAACCACCCACCACTACGAGCAACCAACCACCACTGGTATATATACTTTCTCCCTCTTTCTCTCTCGATAGAACAACAACCATCGATCGAACTCTCTTTCTCTCTCGATCGAACTTTATCTCTCTCTCGATAGAACTAACAAGAACTTTCTCTCTCGATCGAACTTTCTCTCTCGATCGAACTTTCTCTCTCTCTGTTTCTGTGCAGGTTCGATTTCACCCTCGTTTGCGCGATCGAGATTCTTGTCTTAGAGGTTGTTGATCCAAACTCTCTCAGTGATTTGATAACGACCCTCTTTTATACTTAGTGAAAATTACGTTATTATATGTATTAGTGTTTCATCATCAGCGATCAGACTGAGTCTGTTCAGTTATCGCTGATGACCTTTCTGTAAACATTTAATATGTATTAGTGTTTCACTTTCAGCGATCAAACTGAGTCTGTTCAGTCATCACTGATCGTTTCCTATGTAACACAGTTAACGTAATCCCTGAAGACAAGTCTCGCGTCAACATAGTTCATAGCTGAATCGAAGACGAAGCCACTGAACAATAGATAAGTCTACTAGTGACCTGATGCGGATATCAGCGAAGACCAGACAAATCTACTTACGCGAAGAAGCCTGAGGAAAAGCTTCAGCGATAGCTGAACTTTATCTCTGGAAGAAGAGATACTCAGCGATCAACGATCACAAAGCTTATGCCTCAAGTTTTCTTTTGTCTTACCTTGCACAACCAGTACGATGTGTCAGAACGGACAAGTCTCTGCCACAAATCGTACACCAACTCTGTCAACTACACTGTTCATAAAGTGGCCAAAAGCATGTCTCCAAAAGTGAGACTACCAAAGCCAATCTATGAATGCCACGTGTAAAGTACCCTGCCATGCATTTAATGCATAGGGTATAAATAGGAAGCTCACTCCTTCATCTGAAGGGGTGCTCAATCCTTGAACTCCAAAATAGAAACCCTTGTTTTCTATCTCTCTAAAAATCCCCCATTCTCTGAATTTCTTGTGCAACCATCTTAGTGTTTCTTAAGTTTGTTTAGATTGAGTCTGTCTTAATCTTATTCCGCAACAAACTTGTAAATTGTATTTTGATTTATCAATAAACAATTTATTAAACTTTAATTTCTGTGTTTGTATTCAACCCCCCCCCTTCTACAAACTTGTTAAGCACCTTCGGGACCAACAAGTGGTATCAGAGCGGTTTGTTTAAACTAATAAACAAGATCTTGCTGTATACTCTTCCTTGCTATTCTAAAATGGCACTAAACACAAACACAAACTACTATGATAATGGTTCACTTTCTAAACCTCCTCGATTTAGCAGAGATAACTTTTCTCTATGGAAAAATCGAATGATGCTATTTCTTGAAGGTGCGGATCCTACTATACCTGAATATATAGAAAACGGACCCTATGAACCTGTTAGAATTATAGCTGCGGTTCCTGCTACTGCCACCACTGAAGCTGTCCCTGAACGATATGTCGTTAAGGAAATAAGACAGTGGAGTGATGAAGATAAAAAGAAGGTAGGCATAGATGCAAGAGCAAAGACCATTATATCAATGGCTCTGCCTGATGAAGTTTTCCATTCCATCATGCATCTAAAAACTTCTAAAGAAATGTGGGAAACCATATGTGTTCAATATGAGGGCACCACTGAAATCCAAGAGACCCGAAAGATTAACTTGGTAAGACAGTATGAAAGTTTTATCGCTGGTAAGAATGAATCTCTTTCTGACATTCATCAGCGGTTTAACTGCCTGATCATTGACCTAAGAACTGTTGGAAGGACCTATTCTAATTCTGAGGTCCTAACAAAATTCTTGGAAAGTCTTCCTGAAAGCTGGGACAGTTATTCAATATGTCTTAAGCTGACAAAGGACTTACATACTCTCTCTCTAAGCACTCTGTATGGAATATTGCTCAACTATGAGCAATCTAATCTCCTGAAGAAGAATCTTGTAAAAGATTCTAAAGACTCCAAAAGCACTGCTGTTGCTTTAGTCTCATCAGAGATAATTCCATCCCAGCGATCTACTCTCACCATCACTGAGTTAGATTCTGAATCTGAGGATTTATCAGACCCTGATCTTTCAGAGTTTAATGAGTCCTTAGCACTCTTGACAAACTCTTTTAAGAGATTTGCAAGAAAGAGTAACTTCCGAAGAAGTAAACCTCTCTCTCTTACTGAAAAGCCAAAATCAACTCCGGTTGATAAGGCTACAGCCACTTGCTATAACTGCGAAAAAATTGGACATTTTGCTAGTGAGTGCAGGTCTAAAAAGGTCTTCAAACCTTCTACCTCAAGAAGATCCAGTGATGACAAATACCATAAGCTGAAAAACAAATATCAAAAGCTGAAAAGCTATCAGCAAAAAGGTAAAGGTCTCATCGCTGAAGAACATGACTGGGCTGAATCAGAAGAATCATCTTCTGATGAAGAAGAAGTCGCTAATCTTTGCCTCATGGCTGAGATTAAAGAAGAAGTAGAAGAACCATCTGAACCTTCTATGAGCTACATATCATCTCAGGTATCCATCTCTACAAATCCCTCTCTACCTGAAGCTGAGAGAAGTCGCGCTGTTGATGTGCTGACGATTGACCTTTATAATGCTCTAAACGACAAAACTCAAGCTGAAAATAAAAATGTTTATTTAACACAAGAGCTAGAGAAATGTCATGAAAAGATCAGTGAACTAAATCTTTTAGAAGAAAAGCTAAAAGATCAAGTCATTATAAATGAAATCATCAGCATTGAACGCGAACAAGCCATCGCTGCTCTAAAAGCAGAAAAGGCTCATGTTGAAAAATGGTGCAAATCATCAACAAAGATCTCTGAGATAATAAATGCTCAAACTCCTGAAAGTGATAAAACTGGTCTTGGTTTTTGGACACCACAGGATGATCCTAAAGAAGAAAGTTCCTCGCTTAAGTTTGGAACTTTTGTCACATCTTTCTTTGACACTTCTTATAATCAATTCTATCCCTGTTCTTCTTCTAATCCCATCCCTGAGGAGATATCTGCAAAATCTAAGCCTGCAGATAAAGGAAAGTCTATTCTCCCTCCTCAGAAGGCTTCCAAGAAAACCAAACTGAAAGTTCCTTCCAAACCTTCAGTGGATAAACCTTTTAGCTCAGTGACAGAAATCTTTGATATCTGTCCTCCAAAGCTGAAGGTTGATCTAAAGCCCGTGAAATCTGAAGAAATAAAAATTCCTCCCAGATCTCGTGCTAAAGGTATTCTTGGAGCTGGACCTGCTCATCTTAAGTTTTCAAAACCTTTTGGTTATAAATCCACCGTCAGATATAGAAAATGTTATCACTGTGGATTCACTGACCATATTGCGAGCAAGTGTCCAAATACCACCGAAGCTGATAAAACAGCCAAAGTGAAGAAAAATACCACTAAGGTTAAGAAATTAACCAAAGTGAAGATTACCACTGAAGCTGAATCTTCCTTATCCACTAACTCTGAAGGACCCATTGAAAAGTGGGTACCAAACAAAGCTTAATCTTCCTTATGTATGCAGGGATCAAAGGGCATCTGGTATCTCGATAGCGGATGTTCTCGTCATATGACTGGACAAAAAGACCTGCTCACTGAATACAAGGAAGAGAAAGGTCCCTCTGTAACCTTTGGTGGAAATGGAAGAGGATTTACCCGTGGGTTTGGTGTCCTCAGTAATGGGACAACTACCTTTCGAAGAGTCGCTTATGTAGATGGACTGAAGCACAATCTTCTAAGCATCAGTCAGCTATGTGACAAAGACTACGAAGTTCGCTTTTCTAAGAAAGCATGTTCAGTGGTAGATGAAAAAGGAAAACTTGCTCTCAGTGGTTATAGAAGAGAAAATGTCTATGTAATAGATATGGACTCTACTATCACTGATAACTTATGTTTTCTCTCTAAGGCCTCTTCTGATGTCAACTGGCTATGGCATAAAAGGCTCTCTCATCTAAACTTCAAAACCCTGAATTCTCTCTCATCTAAGGAACTGGTTTCTGGTCTTCCTCAGCACTCATATGCTAAAGAATCTCTCTGCTCAGCATGTGAAAAAGGAAAACAAACAAGAGCTAGTTTCAAGTCGAAACAAGTTTCCTCAGTAACAAGTCCTCTTCAGCTCTTGCATATGGATCTATTTGGCCCTGTCAATATCCAATCAATAGCTGGAAAGAAATATACGCTTGTCATTGTAGATGAATATTCTCGCTACACCTGGGTTATTTTTCTTCGCTGCAAGAATGATACTCCAGAAGAACTAATATCTTTTGTCAAAAAGATGGAAGTGCTGAATAATCTTACTGTTCGATCAATAAGGAGTGATCATGGAACTGAATTCAAAAATAGTTCCCTGAACAATTTCTTTGAGAACAAGGGAATCTCTCACAACTTCTCTTCAGTAAGAACACCTCAGCAAAATGGAGTCGCTGAAAGAAGAAACAGAACGATCATAGAAGCTGCTAGATCAATGCTCAGCGATTCTCACCTCCCTACTCAATTTTGGGCAGAAGCTGTAAACACTGCATGTTTTACTCAAAACAGATCGCTGATAATAAAGCGATTTGGGAAGACAGCTTATGAACTCTTTCTTGGAAGGAAGCCTTCTATCAGTTTTCTTCATATCTTTGGTTGTCAGTGCTTTATCTTAAACAACAAAGATCAACTTGGAAAGTTCGACCCAAAAGCCGATGATGGAATATTTTTAGGATATTCCTCCATCTCAAAAGCCTACAGAGTTTTCAACAAAAGAAGACAAACCGTAGAAGAAACCATTCATGTCACGTTTGATGAAACGCGCTCAGCGAACTCTAAACCAATCGCTGACAATGAAGAACTGAATACTTGGATGATCTCTCACTATAAAGGAACTGAACCTTTCTTCTCAAACCAACAGCACACTGAAACTCCAGCTGCTGATGAAGAACCAAGTATCATACCTCCCACCGCTGAATCCAACTCATGGATTTCAGCTGAACCTCTAAACACACTTCTACCATCAAATCCATCTACGTCTGAAAACCCTTCTGAAAGTATTGGTGTATCTAATGTTCAACAATTACTAGCTGATGAACCTCAAGCATCTTCATCAGTGACTGCTCCTATTGTTGATCCTATCGCTGAAATAAGCAATCTTGCTCCTGCTCAGCGATGGACCAGAGATCACCCCATAGATCAAATTCTTGGTAATCCAGATGCAGGTATTCAGACACGACGAAGCTCAGGTAATATCTGTCTCTTTGTAAACTTTCTCTCCTTAATTGAACCAAAGAAGACTGATGATGCCCTCAGAGATCCAAACTGGGTCAGCGCTATGCAAGAAGAGCTGACTGAATTCTCTCGAAACAAAGTTTGGAATCTCGTTCCTAGACCATCTGATAAAACTGTAATAGGCACCAAATGGGTGTTTAGAAACAAGTTAGATGAACATGGAATTGTAACCCGCAACAAGGCTCGACTTGTTGCTCAGGGATACAGACAAGAGGAAGGCATAGACTATGATGAAACCTTTGCCCCTGTGGCCAGGCTCGAAGCAATTCGACTATTCTTAGCTTATGCAGTCTATAAAGACTTCATCGTTTATCAAATGGACGTAAAATCAGCTTTTCTGAATGGAAAACTGAATGAAGAAGTTTATGTAGAACAACCACCAGGGTTCTATGACCCTAAGCATCCAAATTATGTTTATAAATTGGATAAGGCTCTCTATGGTTTAAAACAAGCCCCTCGTGCTTGGTATGACACTCTCTCATCTTTTCTTATCTCTGAAAATTTTGAACGTGGCAAGATTGATAATACGTTATTTTTCAGGAAGATAAAAGGTCATATAATTCTTGTACAAATATATGTCGATGACATAATATTTGGTTCTACTAACCCATCTCTATGTACTCGCTTCGCTGAAAGAATGAAGAAAGAATATAAAATGAGTATGATGGGTGAGCTGACATATTTTCTTGGTCTTCAGATTAAACAATCTGACAAAGGTACTTTTATCTGCCAAGGTAAGTATGTTAAAGACATGCTGAAGAAGTTTGATTTAACACAAACTTCAGCGATGAAAACTCCTATGGCACCACCACTGACACTTAACAAGGATCCATCTGGAAAACCTGTTGATGTCACTGCCTATAGAGGAATGATAGGCTCATTGTTGTATCTTACAGCAAGCCGACCTGACATCATGTACTCCACTTGTTTATGTGCACGCTATCAATCTGAACCCAAGGAATCCCATCTGATCGCTGTAAAGCGAATTTTCAGATATCTGAAAGGAACTCCTAACCTCGGTCTTTGGTATCCCAAAGACTCAGGGTTCGATCTAACTGGTTATTCTGATAGTGATTTTGCAGGCTGTAAACTTGACAGAAAAAGTACCACTGGTGGATGTCAACTCTTGGGAGGAAAGCTAGTAAGCTGGACAAGCAAGAAGCAAAATTCTGTGTCCACTTCAACAGCTGAAGCTGAATACGTAGCCGCTGGAAGCTGTTGTTCACAAATCCTATGGATGAGAAATCAACTATTAGATTATGACATTCAGCTGTCAAAGATTCCTATCTATTGCGACAGCACTAGTGCTATCGCTATAGCAAATAATCCAGTGCTACATTCAAAGACAAAACACATAGAGATCAGATATCATTTTATCAGAGATCATGTGATGAATGGTGATATTGAACTTCACTTTATCCCTACTGACTTTCAGCTTGCTGATATTTTCACCAAACCTCTTGATGAGACAAGGTTCAACTTTCTCATCAGTGAGCTTGGAATGCTGAACCTCGAAGAATAATTCTTCAGCGTTCATGTATTGTGTCAGTAATCAAAAGTTCCCCTCATCATTCTCTCTGATAAACATTCTGACTCTCAGGTATGTTCTCTCTCCCTCAAAGATGTTTTTCTTCAAAATATAAACTTTAATCACTGAACTTTCTTCAAATGATTAAAAGTTTTTTTTTTAAAATACAATTAATCACTGATATTTCCAATCAGTGATCTTTTAAAAGGAAAATCTATCCCTATCTTTACAATCAGGGATACTTTTAAAAAGGAAAATCTATCACTGACTTTTCTTCAGTGATCATTTGAACGGACAAATGAACAGTCTCTCTCCTCTATGACGTCATTTGAACCGACAATCCACGACATGCCTTTTCTGACACGTTCGTCCGTTGCCCTCCTATCCAATCAACTTCGTGGAACGTGTCAATGTCATGATGATTTCTTTTCCCGCTTCATTCTCTCTCTTATCTCTCTTCTCTCTCTTCGTATAAAAGGAATTCTTCTCTCCTTTATACGGTTTACGCTTTCAAAACTTTCAAAGCAAGAAACATTCTCTCAAGAACACTCAAGCAAGTAAACCCAGAATATTGAATCTGCAACTCTTTTTCTTCAAGATACACAGGTTTATTTCATGTTTATATGCTTTGTTCATATGCTTTTTATTCTTTTAAAATCCTACTCGCTTTCTATGGATTTTATAAAACGTTTTTTTTAAAACTAAAGATCATTCCTTCTGATTTTATGTTTTTAAATAAAAACCTTTTGGTTTTAAAGTGTTCTTCATTCTTTCTACCCAGAACACTATTTTTTTTCTCTTAAAAATAACTTGATAATTTTCCAGTTTCCCTTCTTCTATGGAAACTGGTAATCATATTATTTTTAATCTAAATCATTTCTTCTATTATGCCTCTTTCCATAACAGAAATGACACAGTCTTCAATCGTTGCTTCCAAGCATGTACGATTCGCTCTCACTGAAGTTGAGATTACTAAATGTAATCATTTGGCCAGACTCGACTTCAAAGCTGACAAATACCCACATCTGGTGGAAGCTGCTAATTTCCTCAAGCAGTCATGCATAGCTTACGCGATCACTGTGGATCCTAAGCCCTCCAAGACTCTACTTCAGCAGTTCTGGTTCACTGCTGATGCAACTGAACTTACCAACAGGAAAGGCGAACGAGTCCCTGCTATCTCGTTCAGCACGGAATTAGGGCCAGGGAGCATGACCGCTCTTAGCCTCAGGAAATCTTTAAGATTCCCTGACAAACCAAAGAGTGGATTCGACGCACTCCCCACTGATGATGAGCTGATATTCTTCCTGGACGCAATGGGCTATTGTTGGGAAAACAAACCAAGATCGTCTATTCCTAACAAGAAGCTCACCAAGATTCTTAAAGCTCAGATGCCATCACAACTGAACTTTATCTTCTCGCACATAATTCAGTGCATGAGTGGGAAGAGTGGTTCGCTGGATCAAGCCAGCAAAACACAACTGCAGATGGCATACTCCGTTATCGCTGGTCAAAACTTTGACTACGCCACAGCCATCTTTGAAGATCTGAGGTCGAGATTAGAGAAGCCTGAACGAGATCCCAAGATCTCGTACGTACGTTTCATATGTACGTACATCAAGTTCCTCTATCCCAACACCTATCCCACCAAAGATGATGGCACCTTTGCCAGGGTTGGTCAACGATCACTGGAGGTCAAGCCACTCGCCGACGAGGTAAGTATCTCTCTCCTTCGCTCTCGTCTCTCTCTCCATTCTTCTTCATCTTCAGCGACCACGCAGACGGTTCCTTCGTCTGCTATCCCTGTCGCTACCACTACTTCTAAAAGACCATCAGCTAGTCCAATTGGTCCTTCCAAAAAGGCCAAAAAGACTAAGGAAAGTACACCTTCTAGTACTATACCTGAGGGAGCTTCTCAACAAGCTACCTTAGATGCTTTTGTGGGTCTTTCCTCCACAACTTCAGCAGTCACTCATACTGCCGTGTCAGCGATCTCACTCGCTGTCACATCATCAGTAACCCCACCTACTATCTCATTCCCTGAGATTAACCCCATCCCTACTTCTATCCCCAAAACTCTTCCCTTCTCTCCTCATTTGGTCTCTGAACCTGCCACCTCTTCTTTCCCTATAGGACCTGAGCATCAAACTTTTGAGGAATCTATGCAGTTCTACAAAATGTTTGATACGTCAGGTACACCTATACTCCTAAACACTTCTCTCCCCCCCTCTCCAAATAAGCCCATATCTGAACTAACATTATTTTCAGGTCCTAGCTTGGCGACTGTTGACACGCATGTCAACAGTCTAGGAGAAAAGGTGGATGCTCTCACCAACACCATCAATGAAACCACCAACGCCGTAAATCAGGCTGGTGAGGAGCTGAAGAAGTTGACCGCCACTTGCTCATCTAAAGCTGAGAACTCTCAACTTTCAGCTCTTGAAGAACAAGTCGTCCAACTCAGAGAGTCCTCTCGACTCTTTCAAGGACGATTTGAGTCTCTTACAGCTGAAGTTCAGGATCTCTCTTCCAAGGTTGACCTCTGCACGTCCCTTCTTCAGCAAGTTCTACAGAAAGTGAATGAACCAGCTCCAGCGCTGCCTCCCTCCTTCACTGAAGATGATCGTACCAACCTCAACATCGCTGTGGAATTCATTCATGATGCCACATGCGACATACCTACGGTTGAAGACCGAGTTAAGCGTCTGGAGGCTGACGTTCAAGTGCTAAAAGCTTCAACAGCTACTCCAGCAGCTGAACAATCCCCTACCGCTGATAATGACAAAGTGGGGGAGAAAACTGAAGAAACCTCTATTGCTGCTGGGGAAGCTAAGGAACCTCCCTCTCAATCTGAGGGGGAGAAGGCAAAAGAATCCTCATCGATTCACTCCATTCTCTTTGAAGAGGATGAGGAAGAAGACGATGAAGAGGAAGATGATCTAGATCTTGATGATCAAGAAAAGGATCAGCCCTCCGATGACGACGACGACGATGAAGACCAATCTATGTGGTTCTCTAAGCCGAACGTCGTATCAGGGACAACTTCGCAAGAGGTTGTCAAAACAGGGGTGAGAGGTGATACATCTTCAAGTGTTCCTTCGCAAAGCAAAGACAAGCAACCGATCGCTGAAGAATGCTTGAGGACTGGATCACAATCTGAGGGGGAGCATCCTTCTCAGGTATGTCTTTCAATTGTACCACTTTTCTACTCTTTCCAAACCCCTATGTCTTTCTAGCCTTTATCTCTCTCGTTCTAAAAATACACTTATCCCTTCTTTCCTTCTTTTTCTAACCAGACAGTTCTCACCCCTGCTTAAGGGTTCTGAACTACAAATAATACCAGCGACTATCGCTGAAGAAATAATCCCAATCTCTATCGCTGAGATTGATGAAGAAGAAGAAGATTCCCTGGTCCATCCAGGAAGGCCCTCTCGACCATCTCATTGGTCAGAGGAAGTGGTGAAGAAAAGAGTTGAAATGATCGCTCAACTAGAAAGTCAACGGCTGAAAATCCCTCTTCAAATATCCACAGAGCTCGACTTCCTTACTGAAGCTGAAAGAGAAGAATCTGCCAAAGCTGAGAAGCTGATCGCTGAATGCAAACGAGATGCCCAACTCGCTTTAAAGATTCAATCCTCTCAAGTTAGGGACAAAAAGCTAAAAAGCAAACCTGTGGAAGTTCAAGCAGCACTACTGAAAGAAATTGAAGAGGAACGCTTCAAAGAACAAGAGATCAACGATAAGTCTATCGAATGGTGCAAACAAAAGATGGATTATCGTTCTGATCTTCTTCCAATATCAGCCGTGACTATCTCTGGTCGCAAGAAGAAAGATCAACTCTCAGTGACCATGGAGATTACCAGAGAGGATGGAACCCAAAAAGCAATGTACGTATCAAAACTTGAAAGCTTCGGATTTACGGAATGGTTAGAGTTCTGGGATGCGCTGAAGAAATCCAAATCTACATACAGAGGCTACGTTGAAGGACTCCTTGAAGCCCTCATAAATAGAGTCGTTTCTGTACTAAAGCTGCCATCTCCTCTTCCTCCCAAATCTTTGAAACTCAAGAGAAAAATTGGGTCCTCCTCCTCTGAAGATGTCGCCATCATCAGGAATGAAACTTCTATCAAATTTTCAAGAGATGCACTGTTTGGTCCTCCTCCTGATCTTTCAGTTCTGGACTTATCTCTGCCTCCTGGTGGTCCCTTCCAAGCTGGTCAAGTAATCGACAAGCCTTATGGAATATTCTTCAGAGATGATGATGAGGAACTCAGATTTCAAAGAATCTCTGAGATTCCTATCTGTCCTCTGAATCATCTCAAGGATCTCTTATGCTTATGGTGTGACTTCTTCCCTGCTGCTGAAAAAATTAAAGAAATTATCAGTCAAGAATCTTTGGAACGAAGACAGAAAGGAGAAGAAATACCTGAGTATATGATCAATCCTCCCAAATCTTCTTATAGCTGATAGATTAGTTTTCTTATCTGCAATCTGTTAGTTATACTTACAGTAGTTAGTTAGTCACTTGTACTTATGATTTTCATATCTTGTAATTCTATCCCTGAATTAAATGAAAATTGCAGTGATGTACTTAACCCTATCAGTACTGTAAAAGATCCCTCAAAATAGTAATTGGGACATGCATTCTATGAGTCCTTTTTATTCCTATATTTTGAATTAAAAAGTAATTTTCTTTTGTTACTTTGTCATTATCAAATAGGGGGAGATTGTTGATCCAAACTCTCTCAGTGATTTGATAACGACCCTCTTTTATACTTAGTGAAAATTACGTTATTATATGTATTAGTGTTTCATCATCAGCGATCAGACTGAGTCTGTTCAGTTATCGCTGATGACCTTTCTGTAAACATTTAATATGTATTAGTGTTTCACTTTCAGCGATCAAACTGAGTCTGTTCAGTCATCACTGATCGTTTCCTATGTAACACAGTTAACGTAATCCCTGAAGACAAGTCTCGCGTCAACATAGTTCATAGCTGAATCGAAGACGAAGCCACTGAACAATAGATAAGTCTACTAGTGACCTGATGCGGATATCAGCGAAGACCAGACAAATCTACTTACGCGAAGAAGCCTGAGGAAAAGCTTCAGCGATAGCTGAACTTTATCTCTGGAAGAAGAGATACTCAGCGATCAACGATCACAAAGCTTATGCCTCAAGTTTTCTTTTGTCTTACCTTGCACAACCAGTACGATGTGTCAGAACGGACAAGTCTCTGCCACAAATCGTACACCAACTCTGTCAACTACACTGTTCATAAAGTGGCCAAAAGCATGTCTCCAAAAGTGAGACTACCAAAGCCAATCTATGAATGCCACGTGTAAAGTACCCTGCCATGCATTTAATGCATAGGGTATAAATAGGAAGCTCACTCCTTCATCTGAAGGGGTGCTCAATCCTTGAACTCCAAAATAGAAACCCTTGTTTTCTATCTCTCTAAAAATCCCCCATTCTCTGAATTTCTTGTGCAACCATCTTAGTGTTTCTTAAGTTTGTTTAGATTGAGTCTGTCTTAATCTTATTCCGCAACAAACTTGTAAATTGTATTTTGATTTATCAATAAACAATTTATTAAACTTTAATTTCTGTGTTTGTATTCAACCCCCCCCCCCCTTCTACAAACTTGTTAAGCACCTTCGGGACCAACAGAGGTTTCCGGCTAAGCGTAGTGTGAGAGCTCCGAGGATGCAATGGACGACGACACTTCATGCTCGATTTGTACACGCTGTTGAGCTCTTGGGTGGCCATGAAAGTATGTTATATCTTTAGTTGATCTTATTATTTACAATCTTCACTCAATTGAAGACAAAATTGTAAACAAAAAATTGGTTCTTTTGGTTTTCTAAATTGCATTTTTGTTTACTGATGTTAACTAATTACTTGTGTAATTATAAACTTAATTAGGAGCAACACCCAAGTCAGTTCTTGAGCTAATGGATGTGAAGGATCTAACATTAGCACATGCCAAATCTCACTTACAGGTGAACTTGATTATTATTCCACCTCTGATCTATTTTTTTCCCCAATTATTTCAAATTAATGGGGTTTTATTTTTAATCTATATCCCATTTTGTATTTATCATTTTCCTTTGATTGGCATTTTCAAGAATCGCATATGTATATGCCAATTTGTTTCTAATATTCAAATGCAAGTAGATAAAGTTAGCAAACACAGTTTATTTTCATATTTTCTGTCAACAAAGTGGTTTTTAATTCCCTTTTTTTCTTTGGGATTGATAAAGTTTTAATTCCCTTTTTTTCTGTCAACAAAGTGGTTTTCTTTGTCAACAAAGTGGTTTCTAATATTCAAATGCAAGTAGATAAAGTTACCAAAAATATATTTTAGGATTGATACTGTCTCCCATGGTTATGGGTTTAAACATCTTCAGCTTCACGTTACCTTCGAAGATCTGGATCTGGACCAGATATGGCTTTGAAGATATGCATAAGGTTAGTTAGTTTAAAATTTTTGGCTTCGATTTTGTGATTTGGGTTTTATTTATGTTTTTATAAGGGTTTTTTATTCAAGGTTTGATTTGTGTTTTTTATTTAGGTTTGATGGAAGATTTTGATTTAGATTTGGGCTTTTAACTTTTAGATCTTGATTTTTATTTAGAGTTTGATTTTTATTTAGTTTAGTTGTATGGTGCTGGAAGATACTTATGAAGGCCGTTTTACAGGTAGGAAGATGAAGATGATGGTTTTGATGGAAGTGGATGAAAAATATTTATTTATTAAAATTTGGTATAAAATAAAGTAAGACTAACAAAAAATTCTAATTAACAAAAAACAAAAAGATAAAATCAGTAAAAAGACTAAAGTACCCCAAGTGTAACCTAGTGTATTTAAGACGGTTAATAAAATGGACCAAATCAATACAAAATGGATACCTGACGGACCGAATTCAAAACAAGGGGACAACTTATTTTTCCGGTGAAATAAAAAGAAGAAATTTTATAATATTTCAATTATAATGAAAAAAAATTCTAGCAGAATAATATTTAATTTTATAATAATAAATTTTAAAAAAGAAAAACAAATTTCTGACAGATTTTCAGTGGAATTACCGACGGATTTTTGACGGATTTTGCCGTCGGAAATGGTATTTCTAGTAGTGATTTCGGCGGAATATTCCGCCGCAAATAAATAAATAAATAAGTAAATAAATAAATAAAGATTTTCGGCGGAATATTCTGCCGCAAATAAATAAATAAATAAATTACTATTTTCGGCCGAATTTTCCGCCGAAAATCCGCCGAAAAAAATTAAAATTAATTTTGTTAATTAATCAAATCATTTAAATTTTAAAAAAATTCGGGTCGGTTTTCGGCGGATTTTTCGGGAAAAATCCGCCGAAAATAGTAATCCGCCGAAAATAGTAATCCGCCGAAAATGCCGCCGAATATGACTATTTGCGACGCCCCTGTTTCCGGTGGACCAAATCCGGCGAAAATCCGCCGAAAATGACTATTTTCGGCGGATTTGGCCGTCGGAAAAAGTCGAAAATTTTGTAGTGATCCTCTTTCTCGCCTCGCTTCCAGGTCTCGTCTCTCAAGCTATCGATTTCTAGATTTTTAGATTTCTAAACCTAAATCCTAAAGCCATCTCCAGTTTCATTCAAGCATGGTACGAACGCCTTTTTGTTTTGAATTTCATTGTTTCTTAAAATTGCTTTGATTTAAATCTGAAGGTAAATGGTGGAAATTTTGGGGGGATAGCAACTCAACCCTGTTGGTATTCTTACCTTAGAATTTGATGAAGGCGAGGTTTTCCAGTAGAGCAAGGTATCGAAAATGCAACCAATGGAAGCATTTCATTTCTGTTTTACTGATTTCGTCTCCTGATTTGTTCCCATTTTTTTTTGCAGCAACGATGGAATTGAAGGTAGCGTTTGGAGCACTGAACACTGCTCTCTATATCGGTGTCGTTGGTGGTAATTTGTGTTTATGACACATTCAGGCCAAAACGGTGTGTTCCTACTTCTCTATGTAAATTTCTACTCAAATAACTTCTACTTTTGTCTCGCCATAAATCCCTAAAACAAAAGGTAGTTGAGGTCTTGTTGGTTTTATTTATATCGGTAAGCAATCTCTTGATCCTCTCTTTCTTTTCAGATTTTGATAGGTTTGCGATTCTTGATCTTGTTTGTACTAGGGTTTTGATGGGTCTTGAATTTTAATGAGAAAGATCGCAACTTTCATATGGGGTTTTGTCATTTTGAATTATATTATTGATCTTCTTGGATCTTTGATTCATAAGTTTTTTAGGTATCTCGAGATTTGTAGGGTTTCAATTCAATCTCGAAATTTCTCGTATGGATATGAATTTGTTTTACTTTTTTCTTGAATTTGAAGTTGTGATGTGATGTTTCATGCTTTTGTTGAACTTTTTAGGGGTTGTTTTTGGATTAATTTTTGTGGGGAGACATCGCAGGTTTAGATTGGTGGAGGAGAAATTGAGAAATGTCAAGTAATAATAATGCATCAGCATGTGCAGAAAGGGCAACAAGTGATATGTTGATCGGTCCAGACTGGGCCATAAATATTGAGCTATGTGATCTTATCAATATGGATCCTGGGTATAACTTCTTTTCCCAATTTTTACATCTAATTTATTTGCAGTCTTTTAATTGTTTCAAAGCTTAATACTTTGTCTATAAAGATAATTTACCTGCCAAATTTATCTATTTGTTTGAAGTTGCAATTTTGTTTCTGATAAATGGTATTAAGGCATAGGGTATGTCTATGTTATGGACTTACGATGAAAACCCACAGTTTCGACGCAGTCCTGCTCCTGTTCATGTGGATAAGATGTTCGAGTTGATAAAACAAAAACTCCCCGGCCCTCCCAGTCTTCTTCTATGCATCCTTCCGGAAAGAAAGAATTTGGAAATCTATGTTTTGTACTCACTTTAAATTTCTTGATCTTTTGCTACCCGAAAAAATAAATTGTCTTTAGTTGATGGAAGTTGTTTGGTTGTTGATAGGTCCTTGGAAGCGAAAATGCCTTGTAGACTTTGGAATCGTGACGCAGTGCATGGCTCCGGCTAGAATCAATGATCAGTATCTAACCAACATTCTTCTAAAGATTAGCACAAAGGTCTTTGTTAAGACACAGTCTCATTGGATTCAAGATCATCCAATCTGAAGATCGCAATCTGAAGCTAAAGCCGAAACGTCGACTCTCGATATTAAAGTCTATGTCTATTTGTAATAAATGTCAATGTAATTCAATGTAATTGTTTGTTATTGTAATAGTTAACTTAGTTTAAATATCTATTTCTAATAGATATTAGATTTAGTTAACTTAGTTAGATAAAGTTAGTTTCTAGTATTTAGTTAGTTATATTAGAAATAATATCTAGAAATAATATCTAGATATTATCTTAGGAAGTGTGTAAAACACACTATGTTAGATTTAGGTGTTTACTCTAACTCTCTAGAGATCAGATATTAGAACATATACAAACACACACTTAAAGGTGTATTAGAGAGAAAAACAGAGAACACAAATCCAAGCTTGAATCAGATCAACCTTGTAACCATTTCTTATAATCAATACAGGTTGGTAATCTTTATGTGTTGTTTCTAAGAACTTGATATTAGTATTGTTGGACCAACAATTGGTATCAGAGCCTGATTAAGATCAAAATCAAGTTTTTCAGAAAACGACTCTGTGTTCTTATTGAAAAATCGATTTCGAGTGCTTAAGTGTTTTAGGTGTTAAAATCAATCAGGTTGTGATCGATTAGCATGCTAGATCGAGTTGTTGTTGTTTGATTTCACTATAAATCATTTATCGAGTTCCATTTTGTGGATTTAGTGAGAAAACAGTCGAGTGGAAGAAAGTTACTGTGCGATAAAATTTTTCTTCAAATAGTGTGTTTTATTGAGATCGAGTGCTTACTTTCAGTTCTAGAAGTGTTTCTAGACATATTGGTAGTGTTTTGGTACTGCTAATCGCTTAAAGAAAACAAGTTTCAGTTGATTTTTCGTAGAACAGGACGAACAATCGCAAAGCAGAAGAAGAACACACGCAAAGTCAAACTTTGCGCATCTAGCCTGAAACGCAAAGTCCAACTTTGCGCCTCCCACTACAATCGCAAAGTCCCACTTTGCGCGTCCCAAGTGAAACGCAAAGCCCACTTTGCGCTCCTCAATGCAAACGCAAACCTCAGAAACGCAAACCTCAAGCAATCGTGTTCATCTCTTAAAAAAGATCAAGTCAACTTTGCGCTTCCAACTTGAAACACAAACCTCACTTAGCGGGACCCCCGTGCTAAGTCTGCCTAGGGGGACAAAATTTCTTGTGTGATCAAATTTTATCTGGACTAACAGTCAAAACAGTTCTTATTGCATATTTAATCAATACAGGATGACATCCAGAGAAGCCCTTGCAATAGGAACTGACACCAAGCCACCAGTTCTCTTCAAAGGAGAATACGAACAGTGGAAGGATCGGTTTCTGAACTTCATTGACAGACATGAGCTGGGTGAGTTCATCAGGACATCTATTGAAGAAGGGGTTATGAAACCAGTCATAACAACTCGTGTAGTTGGAAATGTGCCGACTGAAGTTGAACTTAAGTTTCATGAGCTACAAGATGATAACCTTAGAAGAGCCAAATGCGACAGATTAGCTAAGTCATACATCTTACAAGGAATCCCAAATGAGATATACGTAAAGATTGACAGCTACAAGGCCTCCGGCAAAGAAATGTGGGATCAGCTTGAAAAGATGATGCTGGGTTCGAAGGTTGGGAATCAGCTGAAAATCTCCAACTGCCTAAATAATTATGAAGAATTTAGAGGCAGGGTGGGAGAAACTTTAGAATAAACCTATGACAGGTTTGTGACTTTGCTGAACGAACTTAGCAAGAACAAAGTCCACAAATCTCAAATTGAGCTGAACGTCAAGTTCCTGAGCATTCTTCAACCCGAATGGAAAAGATTTGCGAGACAGATGAAGCAGATTAAAGACTTGAATGAGATTCCACTTCACGAGGTGTATGAAACCCTCCGTTAGAATGAAGAAGAGGTGGATGAAATTCTAGCTGAGAATAGACAAAGAGGAAAGACAGTTGATGACACAGTCGCTCTTGTACTTAGGAAGAAAAAGAACAAGACGATTGTGTATGAATCAGAAGAAGATGAAGCTTATGCAAACTCTGAAACAGATGAAAATGATCAGCTAAAACAAGCAATGATGATGCTGACAAATGCTTTTCAGAAAAGGTTCTACAAAAAGCCAACATCAAACAGTCAGAGGTACTCATCTGGTCCAAACAACTACATCCACAAGGAAAGGGTTGAAGGAAGCAGATATGAAGGAAAGAGATTTGAAGGGAAGAGAACAGAAGAGAGGAAACCTGAAGAGAGAAGATATCAGTCTGAAGGGAAGAGATTAGAGGAGAGGAAACCAGAAGAAAGAAAATTCAAAGCTGAAGGATCCAGTCAGCCAGAACCACCGACGTGCTACAACTGTGGCAAAACAGGTCACTATGCCAGAGACTGCCGAAGACCAAAAGTCAGAAACTCAGACTACTACAAGAGCAAGATGCTTCTTGCAAAGCAACAGGCAGGCAAGGCACTGATGGCTGAGGATGAATACTAGCTCGATCACTCAGACGAGGAAGAAGAGGATGAAGAGAAAGATGAAGCCGTCAACATGTGTTTGATGGGACAGATAGAATCAGATGTTGAAGCTGATTCAGATAATGAAGAAGAGGAGGTATGTAATTTATCAGATTCAGATTTCATGAATAAAATGCATGCCATGAGTTTAAAACAAAAAGAGTTAGAATCTAATCTTGAGCAAGAAAATGGTGTCATAATTGACAAAAACCAATTGATACAGAACCTTAGCAATGAAATTGCTGAGAAGAAAGTATTAATTGAGGTTTTACATAAAGATAATGACACCAACGCTAAGGAAAAGACAATAATTCTTAAAGAGAATTCTGATCTTAAGTCTAAACTGCTAAAAGGTGAGATAGATTTATATGAGCTTACAAATTTGCATGCTTCTTGTACCAAAGAAAACTTTTCTTTAATTGGAAAATTAAAAAGTTTGGAAGAGAAGTTATATAAAATGGGTCAAACTGAACAGACTATTTTTCTGAACAAACCCAAAGAGGAAATAGATAGTTGGGGAATCGGTTATAAGAATCCTCACTGTCTACAAAAAGGGATGTCTGAAGTGCCAGGACTTTATGATCATCTTTCAATGCAATTCGCTCGCAGAATCCCTGAGTTTAAAACTTTCTGGACTAAACTGTCAAAAGAGGATGAAGCCAACGAAGAGGAAAAACGTTTGAAATCATCTAAAGTTCATCTTCCATTTAATTATGCGAAGACGAATAATAGTTATAATGAAAGTCCAATATATCAAAAGAAGAAAACTCTTTCGAGTGATTTCTTTCCAAGTTATTCTAAAAAAGAAATGGAGGCGAAGCCTATTCAAGGTAAACTATATGTCCCTCCTCTCGTTTTAGAAAGTAAAATTTCTGAACTCGAGAATTCCTTATCAGATGAAAGACTTTTGATAAATATTGAATGAAAGGTTTTTTCAACAGTGTTCAAAAATGTTATAATTTCAAAGGCTTCACAGTCTGAGGATATGATTAGTTCATCAAATAAAGGATTTGATTTTTTGAACTCTAATGGTGGTTTAGATGATTGTTCTGAACAATTTGACTTTAATGCAAAACTTCCTAACCATTCATCTTTTGTTAAGAAAACTTTGAGAAAAAACAGTATGCCTGTTAATAGTGCAAAATCAACGAAAGTTGATAACTCAGTCTCTGTGAAAGCTAAGAGTGCTAAAGGTAAGAATATATCTCAGCATTCACAGAAACCGAACATTACTGGTAATTCTAAGAAGAAGCAATCGCTTGTTGCTCAAAGGTCTAACTCACCAGTTTCACATGTTTCAGATCTGAGCAAGCAAAGGCCAGAAGTAAATTCTCAATGGCAACCCAAACGGAAGCTTGACAAGACCGTTTTATCGTTTAGTAGTGTTAATTGTAGTAAGACTTCGCTTAGTAAAGATGTTTTAATTGCTGATATTGCTCTTTTGAACTCAAAACTTGTTGTTTCTCGTAAACAATACTCAATGAAGCAATTATTTCAGTTATCTTTATCTGCTAGAAAGTCTTCTATTTATGATAAACATGTTTCTATCTCTTGTCAAGATTCTGGAGATTGGTTTGGCAATTTTCATGTGCATTCATCTCATACTAATCCTTCTTATACATTTCAAAATAAAAGAGGACCCAATTTGAAATGGGTACCAAAATCTTGTGCTAACACAGCAGGACCCAAATTACTGTGGGTACCTAAGGCTAAATTTGTGTTGCAGGCACACAAAGCTTAAAGAGAATTCGACTTCTGATTATGTACAGATCAGTACTCGTTCTTCAATGTCAAAATAGGTTTTTGGATAATGCAGTTCAAAACCCGAACATCAAAGTCAAAATAGGCTTTTGAACAAATCAGTTCAAGACCCGCACTTCGATAATCAAAGTGAATATTCCAAAGTTGTCATATAAATATCTAAATTTGTAATTTCTCTTATGCAGACTAGTCATACATGGTTCTTGGACAGCGGATGTTCCAAGCACATGACAGGGCAAAAAGAGATACTGTCCAATTTTAAAGAAAGATATTGCGGAACAGTCAGATTCGGCAACAACCAGTTTTCTTCAATCATGGGATATGGTGATGTACAACATGACAATGTCACGATCAAGAAGGTGAGCTATGTTGAAGGCTTACGACACAACTTGTTCAGTATACGCCAGTTCTGTGACAAAGACTTAGAGGTCAACTTCAAAGCCAAGAGATGTTCAGTAAGCAATGAAGAAGGCGAAGAACTCTTGGTTGGTACTCGAGAATCAGACCTCCACACAATCAATTTATCAAATGTCCAGACTGACAAGCAAGTTTGTCTACTGACAAAAGCATTGATGCAACAAAACTGGTTATGGCATCGAAGGCTCTCTCACCTCAACTTCAGGTACATCAACAATCTGGTCAGTGGAAAGCTCGTCAAAGGACTTCCAGAACTCAAATATGAAAGAGAACATCTTTGTGCAGCTTGTGAAAAGGGCAAGATGAAGAGAGCACCTCATAAACCAAAGCCTGAACCAAGTACAAGCGCTCCGTTAGAGTTATTGCATATGGACTTATGCGGTCCGATGCGAACTCAGAGTCTAGGCGGAAAGAAGTACATACTCGTTATCGTGGACGATTACTCACGATACACATGGGTCAAGTTTCTACGTTCAAAGGATGAGACACCTGATATTCTCATCACATTCCTAAAGACGACCCAGGTGAATCTGCAGAAACCGGTCAAGTTTCTACGAACAAACAACGACACAGAGTTCAAGAATAACAAAGTTGAAGAATATCTCTAATCTGTCGGGATTTCACATCAATACTCTGCTGCTCGTACGCCTCAGCAAAATGGAGTGGTTGAAAAAAGAAATCGAACGCTAGTCGAGGCTGCTCGTACTATGCTAAGTCACTCTGACTTACCTCTCTTTTTTGTGGGCAGAAGTTGTATCGACCGCGTGCTACACACAGAATCGCTCCATGGTACATCGAAGATTCAAAAAGACTCCTTATGCGTTAATCAACAACCGAACACCGACAATCAAATACTTCCATATATTTGGGTGTAAGTGTTTCGTTCTAAACGATAGGGAGAGTCTAAATAAGTTCAGTGCTAAGGCGGACGAAGGAATCTTCATTGGCTATTCCTCTACATCAACTGCATTTCGTGTTTATCTAAAGAAGTCAAAGACGGTGATTGAAAGCATCAACGTCTCATTTGATGAAGAAATGGCTTCTGAACAACAACGTTCAGAACCCGTTATAACAGGAATACTAGCTTCTGGGCAAATCAGTTCAGGACCTATGTCTCAACAGAATAAATCAGACGAAGCTTCAACTTCTACTAACCATTTATCTGATTTAGATTTATTATTTGAATTGTTTTATGATGAGTTTCTTGGATCTAATGTAAAGAAATCTGTTGTGGTTGACAGGATGGAAGACTTAACGACTACTCATCCAACCAGTTCAGATGACTCTATTGAATCCAACGCCCCGATTCAACAAGAGATTCCAATTCAAATGCCGACTCCAACAGTTGAAGAAGTGACAAATGATAAAGAGACCGAAGTAGCTGAAACAGTAGGAGATACTTTACAGATCAATCTACAGCCAGATCAAGCTGTACCTGCTGAGCCTTCTGAACCTGCCACTTCAACTGAAACCATCAATCCTCCTGAAAAAACCGAAGAAGGTACAAGTGGATTTATAGATGATATAATTGACATACATTCATATAATCCACTGCCTCATGAAGATAAATGGACCAAAGAGCACCCGATAAGCCAGATTATTGGTGATCCATCAAAACCGGTGCAAACTAGGTCAGCATCAATGAACATGTGCATGCATGACTCTTTTCTGAGCAAGTTCGAGCCAACACGCGTATCAGAGGCACTTGTTGATCCAGAATGGGTGATCTCAATGCAAGAAGAGCTGAATCAGTTCGATGCACTTCAAGTCTGGAGACTCGTACCGAAACCTCAAGGTAAAACCATTATAGGTACGAAATGGGTTTTCAAGATAAAGAAAGACTAAGATGGTACCGTTATCCGAAACAAGGCAAGACTAGTAGCCAAAGGATACAGACAAGAGGAAGGAATCGACTATGACGAGACATATGCTCCTGTGGCGCGATTAGAGGCAATCAGAATGTTTCTATCCTACACAACCCACAAGAACTTCACGGTCTTTCAAATGGACGTGAAGACAACATTCCTGAATGGAATTCTGAAGGAGGAAGTATACGTCTCTCAGCCAGAGGGTTTTATCAATCAAGAGAAGCCGAATCATGTTTACATTCTCGACAAAGCACTCTACGGTCTGAAACATGCACCTCGAGCCTGGTATGATGTCCTTTCCACTTTTCTAGTCAAGTCTGGGTTTTCAAAAGGTACGGTAGATACCACTTTGTTTATCAAAAAGGAAAAAGGCGATATCATTTTAATTCAAATCTATGTAGATGATATTATCTTTGGTTCTACAAATACTAAGTATTGTAAGAATTTTGCAAACTTTATGGTGTCTAGATTTCAGATGAACTTGATGGGAGAGATGAATTTCTTTCTCGGTTTACAAGTAAAACAATTTTCATCGGGTATTTTTATCAATCAATCAAAATACTTTAGGGATATTCTTCGGAAGTTCCAAATGGAAAATTCAAAACCGATTGGTACCCCAATGGCACCAGGTACTAAGATTGGCACTGATCCTTCGGGAAATGCTGTTGATGTTAGGACTTATCGAGGAATGATAGGTTCTTTAATGTATATTACGTCGAGTAGGCCAGATATAATGTTTTCAACATGCTTATGTGCAAGATATCAGGCCAATCCGAAAGAAATCCATATGTCTGCTATGAAGCGCATATTTAGGTATCTAAAGGGCACTGCAGATCTGGGTCTGTGGTATCCTAAAGATACTAGGTTTGAACTAACAGCCTACACAGATGCAGATCATACAGGTTGTATGTTAGACAAGAAGAGCACGTCGGGACATGTACAGTTCCTCGGTGACAAACTAGTAAGTTGGGCATCGAAGAAGCAACTTTGTGTTTCAACGTCCACGGCCGAAGCAGAATATGTAGCTGCTGCTAGCTGCTGTTCTCAAGTCTTATGGATGAGAACTCAATTGCGCGACTACGGTTTCCACTTCAACAAAATCCCGATATACTATGACTCCAAGAGCGCCATCGCAATATCAGCGAATCCTGTTCAACACACCAAGACCAAGCACATAGATGTCAGGTATCATTTTATTAAAGATCATGTTGAAAAAGGAACAATTGAACTTTTCTTTGTAAAAACTGATTATCAACTTGCCGATTTGTTTACCAAACCCTTAGACGAAAAGAGGTTCAACTTTCTTATCTCTAAGCTTGGTATGCTAAATCTTAAAATCTAATCAGTAGTTACCTATAAAAGTTTTCTAAATTCTTAACTCTGATTGATATTTGCACTTCTATATAAATGTTCATAATCCAAGGGGGAGAATGAGAAGAAATTGACAGGTGGTCAATATTACTTCGAGGGGGAGCTCATAAAATTTTGCATGTACTTTTTAATGCCAAATTTTTTTGGTAATGCAAGAACTTAGGAGGAGCTCTTCAAGTCAAGGAGTTTGGAAATGACTTCTGATTATTTCTGATCAGAATTCGTATTTTAAAAGTTTTACTGCTTTTTGTCTTTTCAATTTAAGTGAATAAATTTTACTTTGACTTGACATAAGACTTTTGCAGAATTTTTGAGAGAAGCTTAAAAGATCATATCTTTATGACTTAAAGCTTAGCTTCATGAGATGTAAGATCGCACGTAAAGGTACAATCCTTTATCTTAATCTCATATATGGTTGAAAGAAGGACAACTTTCAATCATTTGAAAACATTGTTTTTAAATGTTCAAATCACTTCCCGATTTTTCAACAACTTTTATATTTTGGGAGTGTATTTTTAATGTTTTCATGATCTAAATTGTGCTTTAACTGAAATAGTTAAACCAATCTGAGCTTCACGTACATCATAGGAAAACAAGGAATCATTGTGCTAGGAATTAACACAACTTCTATGGAATCACGTTAACCAGTGATTTCTACCCAAGAAGTTAATCCTTAGTGATTGAGTGTGCAAAGCGAAAAGAAATGAGTGTAATTAGAGTTAGCAAAAAGTTTAAAAGAAAGAGCGTGTGAGAACAGATTTAAAAGAATATCACAACTCTGCACCAACTTTTTCTGAGCCGGGTAGCCACCATTCTAGTGATTCACAATTCTTTGGTGATCGTTATTGAAACAGGCAACTAACCCATGCCAACTCTTGATCAAACCTCACTATCTACTCATTTTCTTCTCAACAAGAAAGTGTTTCACATTTTCTAAGGGGAAGCAACACATATGCTATCTGATTTTCATTTGGAAAATCTGGATATTGAAAAGAAGGAAGTCTGCCCCACCTTCGCACTTCAATCATGCACAATTGAGTCTGTGTTTAACTTACTGTTGTCTCAGTGGTTTACACAATTTTGAGCCTAATAAGCAATCATCAAGTGCTTAATTCTTTTTAACACAAGCACGAACACACAAGGAATTAGTTTCTTTGTCATAACATTTATAGAAATTACCTTTGTGGTGTTTCGATGATTAAATGGAAGCCCTGGGGGAGTCAACATCAAACAGCTCCTTTCCAATGTGTATTAGTTACACACAGTGACTTAGTGTTACTGACAGGCATGTTAACTGATTCATTAGTTGATTCAGGTGTTACACGACTATTTTGTCTGGATTTGAAAAGATCTGGATGAATATCTTTTGAATTGACGGATCAGGGGCTCTAACCGCAAGATAGACATTTCTTACAAGTAATTTTGATGAAGTCGTTGCACTTAACATCAAAAAGGGGGAGAATGACTACACAAGAAATGGCAAAGATCACATGTTTCAAGAATTACGTCGACTCTTCATAGGGGGAGAATGTTAGAAAAAGACGTGTTGATTTAAGAGCTAGAGAAAGAGATTGCATCTTCTGAGCTGAACAAGAAGACTGAATTGCTAAAATCATTTTTATAATGATCTTGATCCAAAGGGGGAGATTGTTAAGACCTCATTGGATTCAAGATCATCCAATCTGAAGATCGCAATCTGAAGCTAAAGCCGAAACGTCGACTCTCGATATTAAAGTCTATGTCTATTTGTAATAAATGTCAATGTAATTCAATGTAATTGTTTGTTATTGTAATAGTTAACTTAGTTTAAATATCTATTTCTAATAGATATTAGATTTAGTTAACTTAGTTAGATAAAGTTAGTTTCTAGTATTTAGTTAGTTATATTAGAAATAATATCTAGATTTAATATCTAGATATTATCTTAGGAAGTGTGTAAAACACACTATGTTAGATTTAGGTGTTTACTCTAACTCTCTAGAGATAAGATATTAGAACATATACAAACACACACTTAAAGGTGTATTAGAGAGAAAAACAGAGAACACAAATCCAAGCTTGAATCAGATCAACCTTGTAACCATTTCTTATAATCAATACAGGTTGGTAATCTTTATGTGTTGTTTCTAAGAACTTGATATTAGTATTGTTGGACCAACAATCTTGATCTGATATCAAAGCTATTTTGGTTGTTTTTGATCTTCCTGGAACTTGGGTCACATTTGTATTTCTTTGATTTCAGATGGGTGGTATCAACTCCTTGCTTTCTATGGAGTTCTCAAAATGTATGCCGGTGGTGTCAAGGGTTCCGACCATAATCATTGGAATGGATGTGCCTCATGGCTCTCCTGGCCGCGTTGATTTTCCTTCTATTGTCGTGGTATGTTGAGACTTTTAGATTTTGATTCTGGTGACAACTTGTTGACTTTTAGACCATAATTTGAATCTAATTTTTTCGGGAATTTGTAGGTTGTGGGGTCGAGGCATTGGCCGATTGTTTTTCGTTATAAGGCATCTGTTGATTTATTTTATGTTTCTTAACAAGTAATGGAAGCATTATTTTTAAACAATTGAGATATTGGATCATGATCCATGTTTTATAGATGTTTTCAGCAGCACTCAGAGAAATCTTCTAAGGTTTCATGTGATGTTCTTGGACTTTTTATAGTTTGCAACTTGAGCCATATAAACAGTTTATTTTGATAATGTTCATCATAAATCTATTGAAAATTTTCTAATATGTACTTGTATTTCTCTTTAAAGGTTGTAGAAGTAAGTTCAAGCGGGATGGTATCGACAAGAAAAATTAATAGACGACATCTACTAAAATCAAGTGGTGAGTTCTGATAACATAATGATCACTCTCTGTAGAGCTACTTGCCACTTGCCACTTTCTGTTTCAATTTAGCACTTTATGATGAGCCCATGTGACTTCTCTCTCATAAATCCCTGATGTTCAAGCTCCTTCATATGCACCTGCATGCTCTTCCTAATTGGATTTTTTCCTTTTTAAACCTTGTGGTTTTCCTATTGATACATTTGATAATAACTGAGTTAAGAGTATCGGTGTTACTTTATCTGCATTGTCACTTCTTAAATGAGGTTTTTGATAGCAGGTCTTCGCCCTAGAGACATTCGGAGTGTTGATCCTGCACTGTGGTTGACCAACACAATGCCCTCATTGCTGGTATGGAACCAAAAGTTATTGTTTATGGCATTTTAGTTCATGCGAATGAAAATCAAAATCTTGGAGCCACTTTTAGTTCATGCGAATGAAAGTTATTGCATTGGAAGTTCTCTATACTTTTTTGTGCCCTTGGATACATCAATAACGATTCCCTTACTTTATGATTCTTACCAACTAAGGGGTCGTTTACCCGAACGGTTACCCGGTAAGCGCTTACGGTAAATATTGACACTCTAACTTAATTTACCGGGTAAGATTGTAGTCCATCAAAAAGGTATTGCATGCAACAATTTACCCTGTAAGCGCTTACCGGGTAGGAGTCGTGACCTCGACTTATTGGGTAAGACTCTCTATTCTTCTATCGCTCTTACTGGGTAAGATTCTCGTCCCTTGCGATGTTCATCTGGTAAGGTAAATGAGTCGGTAAGCACTTACCAGGGTAAGCATTTAGTAAACGACCCTTAAGTAATAACAGATCTATTTCTTTTTTAGAATAAAATTAAAATGGTTGTTTCTCCCCTAAATTTGGACCTGCTGTCCACCACCCCTAAATTTCAACCGGCTTTTGAATATAATAAAACCTTCACAAAACTGGTTCTTGTGTGAGAATTCAATGTGATGCAAAGTGAATTGTTACATAGATGGTTTCATTTCAGACTTCTTAGGACCCTTCGTAGTAACACAAGTTTAACATAAAGGATTTGAATTGCTTGTTGAACATCCAATCCCCTACTATGGTGGACTCACATGAACCCAATTTATTCCTACATTTTCTATTTGACGGCAATTTGCTTCAATAAAAGTGCTCTAAGATTTCATACATGACATAGTCGAGAAGGCTACAGCAAGGTTCCATGTAGGTAAATTATTATTCAAGTTCCAAAAACACTTGAAAGTTCCAATTGTTGTCGCTTTGGAGCTGTCACTTACAAATCATAGTGCTAATTGTTTTGTTAAGGGTGGAATGCTTCGAATTTCCATTGTGATCAATTACCCACCATGTCACTTGACAGTAGCTGGGAATCCATGATTGTTTAGACAAGACCCTTTCAATTAGCATTAATTCCTAACAATGGAAGAATTTTAATATTGACAAACTCTATTTTTTTATGTGGTGTTTCAGAGACGAAGAGTATACCAGGAAGCAATTGGATTATGTATGCAAACTACTCAAACCTTTCTTCCTATGCCAATATCCTCCATTGGTTGTGTTGATGGATAGAGAGAGAGAGAAAGTGAGAGAGAACTAAATTGAAGAGAAATTGATGACCAAGCTTAGCCGAGTGGAGATTTTGAAGATTCAAACAAGAAGTCAAGTTTTGCTGGAAAATTTTCACACTCAAACTCAATACATATGATGAGTATATGTATGATATGTGATTTTGATTGGCTTCAAGTAGAATTTTAGCCTTACCTAACGAATTTGGGATGCATGTGAAATGGAGTTGGAAGTCTAGAATTTTTTGGTTATGCTTTATTAAAATTATAGTATGGCATGTTGTTAAATGATAATTATCTATTGACCCTTTAATGCATCTGTTCTGGTTGATTTTATACTCAATGTTATCTATCATGTTCAATCTGCATTTTGGCATCAAGTTGTCATATTTATTCCATTCTTGCATTCTGCTTTTCGGTTCTGATTTATGGGTAGTGGGCATTTCAAACATTGCTGCATTTTTGCTTATGAATCTGCAGTATGGAGTCTATGATTCTGACTATTTTTTCTCCCGAGTTGTTGGCATTTTTTTGTTTGGGACTATTTTGAGTGCCAATTTTATCAGATTGATGAGTTTTGGATTCAGTTGGATGTGTTATGGTTATATAGACACTCAATAATTTGGCACTTTAATTGGTTTTCTATTGATCAGTTTGGGACTATGTTGGGTTGGCTCTTCCTCTTTTCGGTTGCACCTTACTGTCCTGCCAATTCTTTTGTTTTCCCACAACTGCTGGTTTTTTATTCTAGCAACCTTTTTTTTCGTTCTGATCAGATGTGAATAAGTATGATTCTGGTTCATTTATGCAGATCAGATTGGATATGGGGTTATTGGCAGATTGTGATTCGTTCACAAGGGTCGGTTGGAGATGAATGACCAGCATAAAAGCATTTATACGGGCTGGTTTAATATACTATAAATAGCCAAAAGAGTTGCTAAAGATATCATTTATAACATTTACAAAAATGTTACTTGAGATAATATTTGTAGAAGATTTTAAAATACGTTACCAATGGACCGTTTAACAAACGCTTACCCGTAAGTGTTTACCGATTATGATTTACTTTATCGAGTGAACATGGTAAGAACCAATAATATTACCCGAGGCATAACAAAGAGTCAAGAACTTAGAATCTAATTCGGTAAGTGAGGGATAAGACTTTCACGTGCTTAGCGTTTATCGTTATAATCGTTTCGTCAATACCTTCAAAACGAATCCAATATTGAATATTTTTTAACTTAACCGTACTATTAAATATCATTAATATCTACGAATTAATTTGTTTTATATCCATACGTTTTATTTTTTCACCTTTAGCATATTAAAAATACAGATCGTAGACCAACTAAAATACATTAAAAAGACGTTTCATTCTTATTATAAATTATATCATTACAATTTTTTCGTCAATAATTTTAGTATAAGCTCACTATTGAATATTTTTATGGGTTTTATAATATTTATATCTATATCTATCTATATCTCTACTATATTATAAAGATTCTAAAACGTTATTTGTACAAAGTGGTTTCTTGTACAATGTTACATTTACCATCCTTACACTTACTTATTTAATTTAATTTATCTCTTATTTTTTCATTTTTCATTTTACACCATTATCATATTAATACAAATAATCGTATATGAACAAAAATGCAATGAAAAAATACGTTTATTTTTTTTACAAATTATACCATTATAATCGTCTCGTCAATACCTTCAAAACGAGCCAAATATTGAATATTTTTTAATTTAATCGTACTATTAAAAACTATGAATATCTATGAATTAATTTGTTTTCTATTCATACGTTTTATTTTTTTTCACCGTTAGCATATTAAAAATACATAATTGAAGATTAACTAAAATATATTAAAAATATGTTTCATTAGTATTATAAATTCTAATATTATAATTTTTTCGTCAATAATTTTAATATAAACTAATTATTGAATATTTTTATGGGTAGCATAAATGTATAACATTATATATATACTATCTATATCTATACTATTATATTAAAATTGTAAAACGGTTATTTTCAAAATTCAATATAACATTTAACATCTTTACAATTAGTTATTTAATTTACTTTATATCTCTTACTTTTTCATTTTTCATTTTACACCTTTGTTATATTAACACAAATAATGGTATATGAACAAAATGTAATGAAAAAATATGTTTCTTTTTTTACAAATTATACCATTATAATCGTCTCGTCAATATCTTCAAAACGAGCTCAATATTGAATATTTTTTAATGTAACCATACTATTAAATATCATGAATATCTATTAATTAATTTGTTTTCTATCCATACGTTTTATTTTTTTTCACCTTTAACATATTAAAAATACATAATCGCAGATCAACTAAAATATATCAAAAATACATTTCATTATTATTATAAACTAGACATATACCCACGCACGATGTGATGCGAAAAATCGTGAAATCGAAGGAACAATTGACAAAGATATGTATCCGCTCGCGAAATATCTCGAAATCAAAATGACAACGTTGAGTTGTTTGGTTTCCTTATAGGTGAATCATAGACTAAAGTATCGATAAGGACGAAGAATACAAACTTAAAATGAAAACGTTGTTGTCATTTTGATTTCGAGATGTTTCGCAAACGGATACATACCTTTGTCAATTGTTCCTTCGATTGCACGATTTTTCGCCCCACATCGTGCGCGGATATATGTCTAGTAATTTATGGATGCCATTGGTCCAAGTTTTTAAGCACTTGGAATAAACCAAAAAACTAAATTAAATCCCATATAATACAACAACTGTCGCCCTCACCATTTTTTCATCTTCTCCTTCTTTATTCTTTCGGTCATCCGCTCCATTTCTTTGCGTTTTGACATCAATTTGCAATGGTTTTGGCATCAAAACTTTAAACCTCCCCACCAAAATGTACATTTCACAATCAACTAAAAACTATAAAACTATAAATCCATTAGTACAACCGATAGTTACCTCTGATAATCATCAATACACATATGACTTGAGAAAAAAAAACATGTTAAGTCATGAATTCGCAATTAATCAATGATAAAAAGATTGAACAAAAGGTAGATTGGGAAGGAAATGTTGTATTATTCACAACCTAGAGAGAGAAAGAGTTTCTCTCTCTAGAAACAATTACAAACAAGAAAGGCTACATTGTGAGAATTGAAGTTACAAACAAACTACAAACATCTCCTATATATACCCAAATCACCCATGTTACACATTTTAGCCCAACCCATTATGCTAACGACAAAGCCTTTTTTTACTAAGGATGACTTTACAAAACTTTCTAAATACAGTACATTAACATTCTCCCCCTAAAGTTTTGTAAATGAATCATTTCTTATCAGCTTCAGCTCTTCTCCCCCTTGATTTCTTTGAAAAACTTTAGCGTTGCTTAAACTTCAAACAGCTCTGGCTCCCCCTTGAAAGTAGCTCTTATCCTTTGAAATATCAACTGAAATATCAGATCTGATGTGGAAAGTAACCTCGACTGAGTGCATATAAAGACAGCTTTTAACTTTAGTAAACCCAACACATTCCTTAACGCTCACAAGAATGATATGTGTGGATTATGACATGACATCCAAAATGCATCTTCAGTATATAACATCAAATTTGTCTTTGATCGCGAGTTGAATAAGAATTCAACTTAAGAACTTAATCTGGTATGCTTGTTGGAGGATACAACTTGTAGCAAACACTACTAGGCAGGGTAGAAGATTTATCTGAGGAAAAATTTGACAGTTAAATCTCATAAGGCAACTTGTTGCAAAAATGGGTGTGAACAGTAACTTGTCGCAAAAACTCAGAACTCGCAGAACAAGTAAACTCGCAGAACGATAAACTCGCAAAGCACTGTTCATGTGCTTCACGCTAAACGTGATGTACGCGTTCATGAAACTCGCAGGCCTTGACGTGCGCGTTTTATGCCTTAGAAAAAATTTTACGGTATCAAAACTCGCTAAGCATGGAACTCGCAGACTGAAGGAAGATAATCGCCCAAACTCGCAAGCTTCGTCTTGCACGTTTTCCAAACTCGCACGCCTCACCTTGCGCGTTTACTCAAACTCGCTAGCTTCATCTTGTGCGTTTTCCAAACTCGCACGCTTTACCTTACGCATTTAAGGACCTAGAGGAATTTGACAATATCAAAACTCGCAGACTGCATTTGCGCGTTTCTCTCTATCCTTGTGCGTTCTTCAGCTTGCGCGTTCTTCAGATGAACTTGCATGTTCTTCAGTTGAAGCTTGCGCGTTTTTGAGATCTTGCGAGAGTCGAGTCTGAAATCTTAAAATCAACAAATCTTCCACATTTCTTCGAATTTTGAGATGAAACTTTGAGAGCACGTTCGAAATTCACTTCTGAACAACTTTTTAGTTGATGATCTTGTCTAAAAACATCTAAATACAAGAATTCGATCACAACTCAGTAACAAAAATATTTCGAACAAACAAATCTCAAAATCGACTAATTCTTCTAAACAAGTTGAAATCACACAAAGTGATTGATTACAGATGATTCGACTCTATACATATAATCAATCTAGCCTCAAATCTCGATCAATTAAGCTCCAAAAATGAAGAATTTGAAATTCACGCTACTGTTCATGCGACCATAACACTGTTCCATTGAAAAAATTACGAATTCGATCGTTTCGATGAATGATTTCTTCGATTAGACTCTGATACCACATGTTAGGTCATGAATTCGCAATTAATCAATGATAAAAAGATTGAACAAAAGGTAGATTGGGAAGGAAATGTTGTATTATTCACAACCTAGAGAGAGAAACTCTTTCTCTCTCTAGAAACACTTACAAACAAGAAAGGCTACATTGTGAGAATTGAAGTTACAAACAAACTACAAACATCTCATATATATACCCAAATCACCCATGTTACACATTTTAGCACAACCCATTATGCTAACGACAACGCCTTTTTTTTTTTTTTTTTTACTAAGGATGACTTTACAAAACTTTCTAAATACAGTATATTAACAACGAGAATGGTCAAATTTCTAACCAATTTTCAATTCACATAGTGACAATGATGAAACTTAGACAAAACCAAAAACAAATTTCGCATCAATTTCCGCGAGATCATTTAGACACAAAGAAAAGTTACGAGATTCATCATATATACCTTGATAAGGACACTATCTCTACATCTTCTCATGATTCAATCAAGGATACAACATTTAATTTTGATCCTCTACATTATTATTGTAATAACTTTTTTATTTAAAATTATTCTTGTCAATATTTTTTATTTAATAGTCATAAATAGGTTGATTTGTTTCCCTCTCAATGAGGTGTAATTGTATGTATAAATAGCCTTCATAGTTGTTAATAAAATTCATCAAGTCTTTCATCCTTTACATGGTATCAGAGCCCTGATCCATCTTTTTTCTCAACCAATTTCTCATCATGGCAAGCGATGGCAACACCACCACCCCCCGGCCTCCTTCCCACCCCAAACACCACCAACAACAACCGCACCTCAAAACCTTATCTAGGTAAGTGTCAATGGCGTCATTACGTGGGTCACATCATTTCTCAATGCCCCATCTTCAAACAACTTTTCCCTCACATTATTTTTCCCACATCTCCCGTTGGTTCAAATCCAACCCGAGTCTCTTGCCCCATCACCCCTACTTATCAAGTTGCTCGGATCCTCAAACTAATGTCACTACCTTTTCTAATCTCCCTTCCTCTTCATGGCTCTTGGATAGCGGTGCTACCCACCATATCACAAATGATTTGGCCAACTTAGCTTTACATACCCCTTATGACGGATCAGATGATCTCATCATTGGTGATGGCTCCTCTTTGACGATTTCTCATATTGGTTCTTTCTCTCTCTCTACCTCTCATAAATTATTTAAATTTTCTAATGTTTTATTTGTAACATCTATATCCCGAAACATCCTCTATGTTTCTCAATTATGCATGGAAAATAATGCTCTTGTTGAATTCTTACCTACTTCTTTCTGTATTAAGGATCGTTCGACGTGCCTCACTCTACTCCAAGGGCCAACTAACGGGGGTATCTATGAATGGAGCTTGTCACCTCCTCTCGTTCACTCAAGCATGGTCATTCCTTCCACCACTTGTCATCACCGTTTAGGTCACCCCTCTATTGATATTGTTAAAACCCTACGAAGTCAGGTGCCATTAAATTTTTCCTCACTTCAGTCTAGTTGTAATTTTTGTCATAAAAGTCATAAACTACCCTTCTCCCAATCTACTCTTACTTCTACCACTCCGTTACAACTAATATTTATGGACGTTTGGACGACTCCTATTCTTTCATATGACAATTTTAAATATTATGTCATTTTCGTTGATCACTTTACTAAATGTATTTGGTTATACCCCCTTAAACAAAAATCGGACACCGCCTCAACTTTTCAACGTTTTTGTGCTCTAGTTGAAAAATTCTTCAATCGTCCTATTATCCAATTATTCTCCGACAATGGCGAGGAATACCTCAAACTTACTTCTAATCTATTAATTAATGGCATCTCTCATCTCTCATCTCACATCTCACATCCCCACCCCATACACCCGAACATAATGGGTATGCCGAACGACGACATCGACACATTGTTGAAACGAGCCTCACACTTTTATCACATGCCAACCTCCCTCTTAATTTTTCGCTGCACACTTTTATAACGACTACATATTTAATAAATCATCTCCCTTCTCCTACATATTTAATACCACCCCTAATTACACCAAACTTCGAAGCTTTGGATGTCTTTGTTATCCATGGTTAAAGTTGTACAACATCCACAAAATGCATCCTAACTCCACCCCTTGTATATTCTTTGGTTACTCTCCCACTCAAAGTGCGTATTATTGCCTCTATCCAAGAACCAACAAAGTTTACACTTCTCGCCATGTCAAATTTATTAAGTCACAATTTCCTTATTCTACTCTATGTTTCGCACTATCCACCTCTCCCAATATAAATACTCATGAGTGGTGCACCATTTTCTACCTCTTCCTTGCAACACTAATGTCATCCCAACCAAACCCCCAACACCACTTTCCATAACTCCCTCACCCACTTCAGCCGACAATCCTCCTTCACCTTCACCTTCACATAATTCTGTTTCTCCTCATCCAACTGTGCAACCCACTCCATCGGATTAAAGTACACCATCTTCCTCCACCGCATCCTCACCTACATCCTCGTCTCCACCATCCTCACCTCTACCAACCCGTACCATCATCACTCGTATCAATAATAACATCATCAAACCCAATCCTAAATACATCAACCATGTTTCTCTCCCTCCTCCCCACACACCTACAAGTTCCACAAAAGCTCTGAAAGACCTAACATGGCGTCAAGCCATGCAACTTGAATTTGATGCCCTTACCAGTAACAACACTTGGCATCTCGTTCCTCCTCATTCTTCTCAAAATGTCATTGGTTGTAAATGGGTATTTCGCATCAAATATAATCCAGATGGCTCCATTGAACAGTGCAAAGCCCGACTTGTTGCAAAGGGCTTTCACCAACGCCCCGACATTAACTACTCCGAAACATTTAGCCCAATCGTAAAACCTACGTAAAAATATTAACCTCATTCTATCCCTAGCTATTTCTCATGGTTGGTCTCTTCGTCAACTCGATATTAACAACGCCTTCCTTCAAGGTACTCTTACCGAAAGTGTTTACATGTCTCAAACCACAAGATTTATTGACAAAGAATATCCTACCCATGTTTGTAGACTTAACAAACCTATTTATGGCCTTAAAACCCATCCCTAAGAGCTTGGTACACTGTAACACCCCGACTTTTGAGGTTGGCCAGAATTGAAGAAGGTTTGAAGTCTGTGGGTCGACGCGAGTTACCATGCGACTTGGGCCGCGTCATAACCCGTGCGGTGGCCTGTCCATTTGAAGATCCAGTTGTTGGCGCGAGTCACGGGGCGAGTTTGCCCGCGCCATAACCCATGCGCTGATCTGTCTTTCACGGATTCTAGTGGTTGGCACGAGTCACGATGCGAGTTTTCCCGCGCCATAACCCGCGCGGTGGCCCTGATCGTCTAAAATGAGAAATCAACCCCAATTCATTATTTCTCAACTTCTTCCTCCATAGATTTCTCTCTCAACTTCTCCCTCTTCATTTACTCCAAACTTAGGGTTTCTTCAAACTCCATCTACCTCACTTATTGCTAAGAGTTAAGAGCATCATCTAAGGATTTGAGTTTGGAAGCTTTCAACCACCATCTCCATCTTCATCTTCTCCAAATGATCGAAATCTAGGCTTTTGCGTTTTCTTCAAAAACCCACTTGGTGAGTTCCTACTATCATTTTCCAAACCTTATACATGTCAAAACTTCATATTTTAAACTCCTACTCATCTGCATTGATTTTGGTTCATATTTATAGGATTTTGACGTAACTTACATTTTGGGAGATTTTAGAGTTTTTACCCCTTTTAATTAATATGATGGAACAATTATCATACTTGCATTCATAAGTGGATTATTTGAAAGAAAATATATATTTCCATTTTATGATTCTCATTCTTATATTTGGACTTTGTAAATCTATATCAACAGTTAAAAATATGAATGTAATTTTGTGGAAATAACGGATATTAAAGGCTACATTTGCCTTCTATTAGTCACAAATGAAATTGTGACAAGTCCAAACTACTTCTAGCGGATCCATAGGTATTGAGTCGATTTTCGTTGGGGTATCTTCCCCGTTTGTAGCTAGTTGAGACATTGGGTCCTCAGAGGCAATTTGGTACGGTTATGTGGAACTTGTTACTAGCCATGGGCCGTAAATGTAATCCTAGTGAATGAGTATGGCGTGGATCCTCGGGTTGCCCTCCCCCACATCTGAGTACGAACCGGCGTTGTTCGTGGCCATGGTTCCAAGCATTGAGCTCACAACTCGGAGAGTGGCCTACTTTTGTGTTCCGCCATGATCCTTGGAAAATCGGGTCTCCTCCGTCACCGCAAGTCGTTTTGTGGACCGCAAGGCCACTATGTACATATCAAATCTTTTACAAAGGGTTTTTGGTGAAAAAGGTTTATTGTCGTTGTTTTTAAATCATTTTCATAAATTGTCATATAAATTGTATGTTCTCACTAGGCTTTAAGCCTAACACTTTTTCTTTAATGACATGTATAACAGGTTCCCTTAGTGGTGGGTTCTCGTAGGCTTGAGTGACGAGCGTGGACTCGAGGCATTTTTGAGATGATAGATATTGGAGTCTTGGCGTTTAAAACAGTTTACTCATTTTTGAGATTTGGGTTGACAACCTATGTAATCTAGATAGAAATGGTTTTAGATTAGTTTGTTGTCAAATTTCAATGCTTATTATTCCGGTTTTTTAAACGCTTACACTTATACCCTTTTGAGGTGGTTTGCTCCAAATACAAATATCATATTGCCAAATTTTCAATTTTTAAATTACCCGAGTTTTATGGTGTTACAAGTTGGTATCAGAGCTCTATTTTAAGTGAACTAGGCATTAACGTAAGATATCTAGACTTAGACTGAGTATGTTAAGCATTGATTGTGAGTTTGGGTAGAACTTCTAAGATGGGTTAGTTTTAGAGTCGACGAAAATTATGTTTATCAAGCGTTGTGGCGATGGTAACGAGAACCTTTATGTATTATATGTTCATAATCTCACTTAGCTAATGTTATTATGAGGATGTTTTACGTGAGTGTGCTTGAAGTGACATTACTATGACAATTGGTAATGTAGTAGTACGTTCTTTTTGTGCCTATTCTGTTGACCTCTCTCTTACTCTTTCTCGTGCTTGTGCGGCAACCATTACTCCATTATGGTGAACACTCGTAGTCGGCCATTAGACGATGGAGACCTCCGTGATGTTAGTTCGCCCGAACAAAACCCGATGGTTAGGGCGCCGATTGTCGTTCCTCCTCGTATGCCGCCGATATTCATTGGGGAGGTGGAGCAAGTGCCTAGGGTGGAATTGGTATCCACAAACCTGGTTGTTCAAGAGGCAAACCCTCAAGCTGACATGATGGTCAGCGTCATGCAAATGGTGACGTCAGCTATGGAGAAGCAGCAAAATGTGTTTCTGAAGATGTTGGAGGACCGTGATGTGAGCCTTAGAAGGCATGAGGCAGTGGAGGAGAATGTGTTAGTTGGCTCTGGAGACACCGGGAACAGAATCAGAACTGAAGAGCACAAGTTTGTTGGTGCTCCGAGAAGTGGGAAAAATTGCTCCTATAAATCTTTTCTAGGTTGTGGACCACCAGAGTTCTCTGGTTCCGAAGACCCGACCACATGCGTAAAATGGATCCAAGCGGTCGAACAGGCCTTCGGCTCCTCTGAGTGTGGGGACGATCAGAAAGTGCGGTTCGATTCTCAGTTACTCAGAGATGCGGCACTCTCATGGTGGAATGTCACTCAGTCCACCCTCTCTCCTACTGTTTTGGCTCAATTAACCTGGGTCGAGTTCAAGAAGAAAATATTAGAAGAGTATTGCAGCGAGAGGGCTGTAGACCGTATTGAAGCGTAGTTTCGGTTTCTTGAAAAGGGAAATTTGACAGTAAGAGAGTACACTCGTCAATTTATGGAGAAGTTAGGATTGGTGGGGCACGTGGCTCCAACATAGAAAGAGAAGATTAAGGCCTACCTCAAGGGCCTGCCGGCGGACATGATGTCTATGGTCCGCAAATCCAAGCCTTCTAATCTCCGCGAGACGTTAGAGGAAGCCCAGTTTATGGAAGAGGTCTATGCTAGAGGCAAACCAGAGAAAGCTACGGTAGTAGGAGACAAGAGGAAATGGGAAAGCAATTCTGGACCTCTAAAGAAGTCTCGATCGTTTGTGGGAAACCGAAATTTTGGCAACTGACAGGAAGCTAGGTGGTGCCAAAAGTGTCGTGGCAAGCACCATAGCAGTTGTAACACCTCACCCCGCTCGTGTGCCAAATGTGGGAAGTCTGATCACGCCATCTGGGACTGCCCGATAAAGGGGATTATTTGCTTCGAGTGCAAGGCATCGGGGCACGTGAAGAGAGATTGCCCGAAACTCAAATCGGGTAGTGTACCGGAGAAGAAGGAGAACCCTCCGAGGGTTCCGGGTAGAGAGTTCCAAATGATGGCCGAAGAGGCTAAGGCATCCACCGACGTGGTATCGGGTACGTTTCTTTTAAACTCCGTACCTGCTCGTGTACTGTTCGATTCAGGTGCCAGCTTCTCTTTTATATCTGAGTCATTTCTACAAAAACTTGCTATGCCCACTAATAGTCTAGAGAATGCGTTAGTGGTAGAGATAGCGAATGTTAGTCAAGTTCTAATCCGCGATGTTCTGAGAAAGTATACTCTCGGAATCGAAAGGAGAGAATTCCCGATCGATTTGATGCCGATGATTATTGGAGGTTTTGATGTGGTGGTCGGCATGGATTGGTTAGCGAACAATCGTGCCGAGATCGTATGTTCCAAGAAATTGATCCGACTTCCTAATCCTAGTGGTGAAGTTGTCATGATCTATGGTGAGAAAAGGAAAGGTGATGTAGCAATCATCACCATGGCAAAAGCACGCAAATGCTTGGTGAAAGGATGTTCGTCTTTTTTAGCCTACGTAATCGACGCCAAGATAGAGAAGTCAAAGCTTGAAGATGTGAAGATAGTGCGTGAGTTTCCCAACGTCTTTCCGGACGACTTTCCCGGGTTACCACCAGATCGTCAAGTGGAGTTTCGGATTGATCTCGTGTCGGAAGCGGCTCCTATTGATAGAGCTCCTTACCGGTTGGCGCCATCGGAGATGCAAGAGATGATGGCTCAACTCTAAGAGCTTTTGGAGAAGGGTTTCATAAGACCGAGCTCGTCGCCTTGGGGAGCTCCGGTCTTGTTTGTCAGAAAAAAGGATGGCACAATGAGAATGTGCATCGATTATCGTGAGTTGAATAAGGCAACGGTGAAGAACAAGTACCCGCTTCCGAGAATAGACGACTTGTTCGATCAACTCCAAGGAACGGGGTGTTTCTCCAAGATCTACTTACGTTCGGGATACCACCAAGTGAAGGTGAGGGGAGAAGACGTCTTGAAGACGACATTTAGAACACGTTACGACCATTACGAATTCCTTGTAATACTATTTGGCCTAACAAACGCACCGACGATGTTTATAGATTTGATGAATAGGGTGTGCCGACCATTCCTTGATAAGTCGGTCATCGTATTCATTGATGACATACTCGTATATTCCAAGAGCGAGTTAGAACATGAGCAACATCTTTGTGAAGTTCTAGAAGTGTTGAGAAAAGAGAGATTGTACGCCAAATTTTCCAAGTGTGATTTTTGGCTTGAAGAGGTGCAATTCTTGGGTCACGTTGTAACTCGAGACAGAGTGAAAGTGGACCCCTCCAAAATTGAAGCTATGATGAATTGAGAGCCTCCCAAGAGTTCGTCCGAAATCCGAAGTTTCTTGGGATTGGCGGGATATTACCGGAGATTTATTCAAGACTTTCCGAAAAGCGCTTCTTCCTTGACGGCGTTGACTCGGAAGAATGTGAAGTTCGTTTGGACCGAAGCGCAACAGAAAGCGTTTCAGACTTTGCAAAAGAAGTTGTGTGAAGCTCCAATCTTGTTGCTACCCGAAGGGTCGGAAGACTTCGTCGTCTATAGCGACACTTCGAAAATGGGATTAGGATGCGTGTTGATGCAAAGAGGCAAGGTGATCGCCTATGCCTCGAAACAACTCAAAATTCACGAGAAGAATTATCCTACCTACGATTTGGAGTTAGCAGCGGTGATATTCGCCTTGAAGCTTTGGCGGCATTACCTCTATGGCACGAAATGTACACTCTACACAGATCATAAGAGTCTAAAATATGTCTTTGATCAAAAAGAGTTAAATATGACACAAATGCGGTGGCTCGAGTTGCTCAAGGATTATGATTGTGAATTTCTTTACCATCACGGTAATGCGAACGTAGTGGCCGATGCATTAAGTCGGAAGGACTATAGCGGAAGTATTCGGGCTACCCTTTCGAGAATCAAGTTAGTGTCAAGTCTTGTTGAGAAGATCAAGACATCTTAAGTAGAAGCCTTGTTGGAAGAAAATCTCAAGGATGAAGTCATGACAAAACAACGTGTGCTCTTAACAGAAGAGAGTCGTGGGGTAAAACTGTTCAACGGTCGTGTGTGGGTGCCCAAGGTTGGGGGTAACCGTGAACTACTTCTTGAGGATGCCCACAAGTCCAAGTATTCCATTCATCCGGGAAGTACAAAGATGTACCGGGACTTGAAGTTACATTATTGGTGGCCGGTAATGAAACTTGATGTGGCGCGTTACGTGGAGCGTTGTGTGACCTGTGACGTGCTTACAAGTGAAGACCGAACATCAACGACCGTATGGGAGTCTTCAGTCCTTAGAGATCCCCGAATGGAAGTGGGAACATATTACCATGGACTTCGTGACGAAGTTGCCTAAAACGCTTCGAGGTCACGATACCATTTGGGTAATAGTCAATCGATTGACTATGAGCGCTCACTTTTGGCTATGCGCGAGACCTTACCGATGGACAAGTTAGCAAAACTCTACATTGATGAGGTGGTCTCGAGGTATGGAGTACCCTTGTCGATCATGTCGGATCGCGACAGTCGGTTCACTTCAAACTTTTGGGATGGTTTTTAGAAGGAGCTTGATACTCGAGTAAAGTTGAGTACGACTTACCACCCACAAACCGACGGTCAGAGCGAGAGAACAATCCAAACGCTTGAAGACATGCTAAGGTCTTGTGTTAACGACTTTGGGTGTAGTTGGGATTATCACCTACCTTCGGTGGAGTTTGCTTACAACAATAGCTACCACTCGAGTATTGGAATGACACCCGTTTGAGGCCTTATACGAGCGGAAGTGCAGAATTCCCGTGTGTTGGCTAGAAGCGGGAGAGAAACAATTCACTGGACCCGAAATTGTGCAAGAGACGGCCGATAAAGTTAAAGGCATTCGGGAACGGTTGAAGGCAGCTCAGGATCGGCAAAAGAGTTACGCCAATAAGAAGAGACGGTCGATGGAGTTTCAAGTGGGCGACCGTGTGACGCTAAAAGTGTCGCCATGGAAAGGCATTATCCGGTTCGGAAAATGTAGGAAGTTGAGTCCTCGTTTCCTTGGCTCAATCAAGGTGCTAAAGCGTGTGGGTTTGCAAGCCTACCAATTGGAACTTCCACTGGAAATGAACGGAATCCATAACACGCCATATTTGTCATCTCCGGAAGTGTTTGGCGGAAGAGGAAAATGTCATTCCCCTTTCCGAGATAAGAGTGGATGAAGGTAATCATTGCGTCGAAGAACCCGAAGCTATTTTGGATCGAAAGTCAAAGAAGCTTCGTCACAAGGAGGTCACGATGGTCAAAGTGCAATGGAAGCATCATCGGGGAACCAATGTGACATAGGAAGCTGAGGAGGATATGAAGCGTAGATATCCTCATCTTTTCGAGTAGTTAGGATTTCGAGGACGAAATCATCTACAAGTTGGGGAGGATTGTAACACCTCGACTTTTGAGGTTGGTCAGAATTGAAGAAGGTTTGAAGTCTTGGGTCGCGCCATAACCCGCGCGGTGGCCTGTCCATTTGAAGATCCTATTGTTGGCGTGAGTCACGGGGCGAGTTTGCCCATGCCACAACCCGCGCGGTGGTCTGTCTTTCGCGGATTCTAGTGGTTGGCACGAGTTTGCCCGCACCATAACCCGCACGGTGGCCCTGATCGTCTTAAATGAGAAATCAGCCCCAATTCATTATTTCCCAACTTCTTCTTCCTTAGATTTCTCTCTCAACTTCTCCCTCTACATTTACTCCAAACTTAGGGTTTCTTCAAACTCCATCTACCTCACTTATTGCTAAGAGTTAAGAGCATCATCTAAGGATTCGAGTTTGGAAACTTTCAACCACCATCTCCATCTCCATCTCCATCTCCATCTCCATCTCCATCTCCATCTCCATCTCCATCTCCATCTCCATCTCCATCTCCATCTCCATCTCCATCTCCATCTCCATCTCCATCTCCATCTCTATCTAGGGTTTTGGGTTTTCTTCAAAAACCCACATGGTGAGTTCCTACTATCATTTTCTAGACCTTATACATGTCAAAACTTCATATTTTAAACTCCTACTCATCTCCTTTGATTTTGGTTCATATTTATAGGATTTTGACCTAACTTACATTTTGGGAGATTTTAGGGTTTTTACCCCTTTTAACTAATATGATGGAACAATGATCATACTTGCATTCATAAGTGGATTATTTGAAAGAAAATATATATTTCCATTTTATGATTCTCACTCTTATATTTGGACTTTGTAAATCCTTATCAGCAGTTAAAAATATGAATGTAATTTTGTGGAAATAACAGATATTAAAGGCTACATGTGCCTTATATTAGTCACAAATGAAATTGTGACAAGTCCAAACTACTACTAGTGGATCCATAGGTATTGAGTCGACTTTCGTTGGGGTATCTTCCCCGTTTGTAGCTAGTTGAGACATTGGGTCCTCGGAGGCAATTTGGTACGGTTATGTGGGACAGATTACTAGCCATGGGACGTAAATGTAATCCTAGTGAATGAGTATGGCTTGGATCCTCGGGTTGCCCTCCCCCATATCTGAGTACGAAACGACGTTGTTCGTGGCCATGGTTCCAAGCATTGAGCTCACAACTCGGAGAGTGGCCTACTTTTGTGTCCCGCCATGATCCTTGGAAAATCGGGTCTCCCCCGTCATCGCAAGATGTTTTGTGGACCGCAAGGCCACTATGTACATATCAAATCTTTTACAAAGGGTTTTTGGCGAAAAAGGTTTATTGTCGTTGTTTTTAAATCATTTTCATAAATTGTCATATAAATTGTATGTTCTCACTAGGCTTTAAGTCTAACACTTTTTCTTTAATGACATGTATAACAGGTTCCCTTAGTGGTGGGTTCTCGTAGGCTTGAGTGACGAGCGTGGACTCGAGGCATTTCTGAGATGATAGATATTGGAGTCTTGGCGTTTAAAACAGTTTGCTCATTTTTGAGATTCGGGTTGAAAACCTATGTAATCTTGATAGAAATGGTTTAGATTAGTTTGTTGTCAATTTTCCATGCTTATTATTCACGTTTTGTAAACGCTTACACTTATACCCTTTTGAGGTGGTTTGCTCCAAATACAAATATCATAATGTCGAAATTTCAATTTTTAAATTTACCCGAGTTTTAGGGTGTTAGATACACAGAACTTAAAACCTTCCTTCTATCTTCTATCTTCTATCTTCTATCTTCTATCTTCTATCTTCTATCTTCTATCTTCTATCTTCTATCTTCTATCTTCTATCTTCTATCTTCTATCTTCTATCTTCTATCTTCTATCTTCTATCTTCTATCTTCTATCTTCTGGTTTTTGAAACTCCATCTCTAATCCATCACTGTTTCTATACCAACATGGTAATGCCACCATCTACCTTTTAGTCTACGTTGATGATAGTATTGTCACCGGCCCTTCTCCCTCATACCTAACTAATATTATATCTACTCTTGCTCATCATTTCTCCCTCAAAGACCTCGGTCCCCTCTCCTATTTTCTAGGTATTGAAGTCGTACCTAATAACCAAGGACTTTTTCTTAACCAAACCAGATACATTCATGACATGCTAGTGAAGTATAACATGCATGACTCAAAACCGATATCCACTCCCCTCGCTCTAAACCCCCCCTCCCCCACTTATGCCACAAACCGACCAATTCTTAACCATACAGATTATCGAGCCATCCTTAGCAGCTTACAATACCTCTCTCTCACTCGTCCCGATGTTGTCTATGATGTCAACAAACTCTCACAATATATGCATTGTCCCTCTCACAATATATGCTACTTAAATGGTACTTCTCATTATGGTCTTCAACTCTACCGTAATTCTCCGTTACGACTACATGCCTTTACATATGCAAATTGGGCTCTGGACACAGATAACTACATTTCTACCACTGGTTACTTAGTTTATCTTGGTCGCAATCCAATTTCATGGAGCTCCAAGAAGCAATGTGCCTTAGCTCGTTCTTCCACTGAGGCGGAATTTTGGGAAATTGCTGATACGACGGTTGAAGTACTTTGGCTACGTTCCTTGCTTACCGAGCTTGGGATTACCCCAACACATCAGCTTACTATCTCTGTGATAATCTTGGTGCCATACACTACTCCGCTAATCCTTTTTTTACTCCCGCATGAAACATCTCGCATTGGCCTTTCACTTTGTTCGTGAACAAGTAAAACTCGGCACAATTCGAGTTCAACATATTCCCGTTGATGATCAGTTAGCAGATGCCCACACCAAACCATTATCTAAATCTCGCTTCTATACGCTACTTGCCAATATTGGACTTTCCCAAGAGGACGTCCATCTTGAGGGGGCGTGATAAGGACACTATCTCTACATCTTCTCATGATTCGATTAAGGATACCAACATTTAATTTTGATCCTCTACATTATTATTGTAATATCTTTTTTGTTTAAAATTATTCTTGTTAATATTTTTTATTTAATAGTCATAAAAAGGTCGATTTGTTTCCCTCTCAATGAGGTGTAATTATATGTATAAATAGCCTTCATAGTTGTTAATAAAATTCATCAAGTCTTTCATCCTTTACATACCTGAACGAAAACTTACGAGATTCATCAGCCAAAAGTAATAAAAAAATCACGACACATGGAAAAGAAGGTTGTTGATGGTGATATGAACGCAAGGCCAAAAACCGACATTATACAACAAAACCCATGGGATGTTGTTTCCATCTCTGGATCTCTAATTTTAATGTAGATTTATATCAACCCTTCGGTTTTGCTTCATATTCTACCATTTATGCACTCATGGGAGAGGGGAGGGAAATGGTAACGAGTGCTGGTTGTTGTTTCCAAAAAGAAAAGGTGTTGGTTGTAGTACTACGATGACAAAGATTGGTAGAGGGAGTCGAGTCCAGGTCTAGTGTGTGGGTGTGTGTGCCATAGTTAGAGGCGGATGCAACATATACAAGGTGGGTGGGGGGATGGGCCCCATTAGAGAAAAAGAACCTTTTTTCAAGATTAAAAACAAAAACAAAATTAACGTTTTATTATAGTTCCCCCGGTATTTTTCTGCTTGGCCCCCACCAACAAAAAATCCAAAGAAAGTACTTCAAAATCAACCAAAAAACCAAAAAAAAATCTTTCGAAATCAACCAAAAACCGAAAAAGTCATTCGAAATGGACAAAAAAAACTTAAAAATCCCCAAAATCAACCAAAAAACTTTAAAAATCTCTCCAAATCATGGAATTAGCTTAAAAACAAATCAGACTACTTTGCGAGCCTTTAATCTACCTTAAAGGTGCCCCCATTAGGCAATTTTCCGCAACCGGCCGAGCAAAGTGGTATCGTGGAAGTTTAGTTTCCTAAGAGGGATGTTGAGAAGTGATACCGGAGTGGGGGAAGAGGGATTGATTTAAGTTTCTTCTTCTTCTTTTTCTTTTTTTTGGCTTTTTTGAAATGCTAATTGAACTTGTACATTTGGTTTGGAAATTAGTACATTAACAAAAGCTTTCAAAAATGGACTAATATGCTCTTAGGCACTAAAGGGGTAACAACAGTGGTGGATTATGGGTGCTAGGTCAAGGGACCTCCTCTGTAACAAAAATGTAACCACAGGTATGCTTCCTAAAATTATTTAGTTTGGAGGAAATGATCCATAATTTTCATATAACCGCAAGGACAAAATTTTTAATTTACGTACTCTTAAGATTATTAAAAATATCATTGTATCCTTAGCTTACGAGTTTAAGGATATTTAAACGAATCGACTAACCAAAGATTCTTTTTGATGATGTCGCTTTTTCAATAAAATCCGTTTTGCTTATAAACCAAATAGTATGAATAAGAACACAAAGGCATTCTTTGTTTGAAAAAGTACAAAGGTTTCAGCTTTTTTAATTCCGGGTCCAAAGATTAACTTTGATGAAAACATATACGGTGGTGTGTGGTTTTTTTTTATGTTGATTAGAGAAGGGGTTTGGAAATTGAAAAGTACCACAGGTGTGCCGTAATCATGTATGAGCCAGAATTTATATACTCATGGTGATCCTCTTAATGTAATCATATAAACAAAATATAAAATAAATAAAATGACAAACATATATTTAAAGATTGAGGTATTTTTGAGCTCTCTATTCATATGTTTTAAATGATGAGGGCGTGTGGGGTGATGGCTGGCTCTGCCGGCCCGTGGGGTACCTCCAACTACATTGGACTTCCTTTGGGAGAAAGCTCTAAACAAAGGACGCTTTTCTGATGAAAAAAGAAGATAAGAAACCAAAACATTAGTTATTATTTACATATAGTCACTAGAACAAATCCGATTTTATAGTATGTCAAATGTCTAAATGTCATAATAAACTGTTTTACAATGCTTAAATTTAGAGGCCCAAGCAATTGTACATTCTATGTAAAGATGTTACAGTAAGTTAATAGAATGTATTTGGACATCCTTAACAAGTTTTTTACAGCAATTTTAAATAGAAGTGTCCTATTAGTTTCTTACAGCACGTTTATGAGAAGTGTCTTAAGAAGACATCTTTTTATATGACATATGTTTTATGAGACACATTTCTAATAATGACATATATATAAATAAAAAAAACCTTATATGACGCTTTATTTCGAAATTATCTGAAAAAATTGTTAAGACGTCTAAAAACGTCCTATCAACTTATTATAACATATGACATAGGGTGCATAACTGTGTTTACTGATATAAACTTAATCCTTATAAACCAATATGTTAGAACATTTAAAAATATTTGACGTCCTATAAAATTGATTTTGTTGTAGTGGCTTGCAACATGTAGTTGATGGTGAAGGAAGAAATTGTTGTTTTAATAACTTAAGGACATTGCTATCTGCATTTATCCTTGTGGAAAATCTGTGTATTGAGAAACTCGGTAAAAGATATTCGATAAATATATCACATACCTGCATATTTGTATCTAGGATTACTCCTAAAAAAGTGCCACTTGTTTAGGAAATATTCTCCAGGAGTAGTTGTTTGAAAAGGAGAGAGATCACCACCAATTATATGATTCCATGACTTGTAATAACCCAACGCATCTTCTTCCATCTTCCCATCATCATACACAAGGCTCACCCCACACTCCCTTATACCATTTGGATTTAAAACAGTAATAGTAAGGTGGTCACCATCTTCCATCTCATTCGTCCCAAACATCCAATGGCTTAAATATATTCCACCCTTTCGAGCGGCCGAAGCAATTGTATTACTATGATTGTACCACCAGGTGCGGATCTTTCTTATATTCGAAACAATGATAGGTGATAGAATGTAGCCATTTATACCTGTATGCGTGAACACATAGCAAAAATTCAATCCTCTAAGATTGTTAGGAGATGATGGGATGGTAAATGATATTGATGACCCATCGCTTGTATGGGTAATCCAATTCGGAACCTCTTTCCCACGAAAAACTGTGCTGAATATCCCAAATTCATATTGCATCTGCCAAATACCAAGCTTAATCAGCATCAGTTATATGTACATATTAATCACACATAGAAAAATAGTTAATGAGAGCAAACCTGGACTTTAGGTCGTGTCTTTACCAGTTGGTTTTTGGTGAACTCTAAATTAGTCCAGCCCAAACTACGTAATACCCCTTCCTCAACATTTGCCATATCTTCCACTTTGAACATGCCTTCAATAAAAGACCCCAAATTTGTATTGATACTTAACATGATTGGGGACATTTCTTGATGGAATACAACTTTCTCTAACTCATACCTAAAACCAAATATCAAGTGTTTTAGTGTACGTGGAGGATACTCCAATGTCTTCAATATATCACACTTTTCAATACTAAGTTTCTCAAGTCTAGGAAGGCCTCTCACACAATTGGGCAATGAAACTATTGCATTACCATCTAAATACAACTCTTTCAACATGGATAGGTTACTGAAGTCCATTGGAAAGGATTCGTTGGACAACTTATTATCTTTAAGTGACAAGCATACTAATGAGCTCAATGAAGAAATCACAAAAGATCTAAAATCTCTAGGTATTGTCTCCACAATGACAGAAGGAGAAGTTTGGGTGTTCATGCCAATGTTGTTAGCCTTGAGCATTTCCGGTAATTCTGTATCCCTCTTCTTGATCGAAAATTCACCGAGATTACAACCATCTAGTAATAGTGTTTTGACTTTCTTTAACTTGCCTATAGTTCTTAAAAGATTTTTAAACTCATTGCAGTAACTTAGATCAATGAAGACAAGTTCATCACATTGCTCAATTGATTCACAAACCTCGATCAAACTTATGCAATTTCCAAGTATTAACCTCTCAAGTGCTGGGAGTTCGATAAAGCCACCGAGACAACGAAGTTGTTTACAGAAACTAAGATTAAGAATCTTCAATGATCTAAGCAACCGTTTGTCTTTTAAGCATGAGCCACTCAACTGTTGAAATGAAGATAAGGTAAAATAGTAAATGAATTGCATTAACACAACATGCATAGAAGAATAAGGAATATTAAAGTAGATGCTTCAAGTTTCTTACCTTTTCCGTATTCTCATGTTGTTGCCGGTTATCGTAAGACATGTCCAAAGATTTAAAATTGCTATGAGACATGTCAAGAGAAACCAGATTCTCCAATTGTAATAGTAAGGCTCGAGGTATATACTCTAAAGGAAACCTATGCATACACAACCATCTTAATTCTTGTGGAAAATTCTTATAGGACCCGTTGAGTTGCACATAATTGAGTTGTAGTAGCATTAGATTATCCATCTTAATCAATGCACTTGTATTCAATTGAAATAACTTGTCTTTCTCAAGCATTCTCATGTCTAGTGCAAGTCCAAGAAGATTTCCCTTACCCTAAGAACAAAGCAAATGCAAAAAACAAAAGTAAAAATGTTACAAAAGTGTAGATAGATGATACCAAATACTTGGAACATGTATAATCACTAACAAGAAAGCATATATGGCCTTTTACCTTTTCTTGTTTCAACACTTTGAATGACTCCTCATGACACCATAATCGACTTCGTTTCCATGGCTTCTCAGGTGATTCTTGACGTACAACATCTCTTCCTGTCTCTTGAAGCAATTGATGCATCATCAACTTGTTATCCCATCCAATCCGAAGAAGACATCTATCAACGAGATTCCTGATCCCAAAAACTGTATGGATTCCACATCCCTTTAATATTGTTTTAGTTGATTCCCTATCTTTTCCAACAAAAAAACAAGCAATATGTTTAAACAATTCCTTATCTTCTTCCTCCAAAGTTTCGAAACTCATCTGAAAAACCTTTTTAATATGGGAATGAGGCACTTTCTTTAGTCTTTCTATGTAATCCTCCCATTCAACTACATCTCGATTACGTAGAGACTTTCCCAAAACTTCAAGAGCCAATGGATGTCCTTCACAATACTGCACAAGTGTTTTTGAAACCTCTTTGTAACCTTCCTTCGGACTGTTGCACTTGAATGCATGATAACTTAAAAGATTTAGTGATTCATACTCGTCTAAGCCTACAAGCAAGTGCTTTGTATGATTGGGTTGAACTATCGAGTTGAATAGCTCACACCTCTCTGTCAACAATGCATCTTTGCTTGTTATTATGACTTTGCTTCCTAGATGAAAACCTTTGTTTCCAAGTAATGCATCCAACTGATTGACACTATCAACATCATCAAGAACTAGAAATACCTTTTTACGGGCTATTACATTCTCAATCTGAGAGGTGTAGACAGAAACATCATGAACATGAATCGAACTTGTTTTTGAAATATCACCACATATTTGTTTTTGTAAATCAAGCAATCCATTAAATTGTCCGGCACATCTCCTACTAATATCTTCAATAAAGCTTCGTCTTTCAAATTCACGACAGTGTAACCCAAAGACATATTTGGCCAAACATGTCTTCCCAATCCCACCCATGCCTAGAATGGTGAGAACGTCGACATTATGAGATGATCCATCTTTCAACCAAGAACTAATGAATCTAATGTGATGGTGCATGCCGATAAGGAGTGGCAAAGTTACTCGTAAGGGTACACCTAATCTACGGAGGATGTCGGTAACAATCTCTTCAATGAACTCTGTCTCTTTCCTAAAAAATTGATCTCAATGAGAAATTTGAAACACAATGCTAAAACTAAACAAACCAGATCCAAATCGTATATATACACACACACACACGTACACACGTAGAGAGAGGGATTTCAAATATATACAAACCCTTAAATTAGTACAAACTATACAACCCAATCAAATAGATATTAATGGAAATGTTCGGAGTTCATTAATTTATTATAATCATGATCACGATATTTATGGAATATGATCATAGTTCATTCATTATGATTAAAGCTTTAGATCAGGGAACAATCGAGATATTTATGAAGCCGGATATTCATTAGAATAGATGGACGATTGAGATTGTTTTGTATGGTTTGTACTAATTAGAGAGTTTATATTTGAGACTCCCTATATATATATATATCACATTTTGCTATTATTGTTTATTTATGTTTTTGTGCCAATATTATATGATGCTTACATATGCAAAATTTTGCTGTGTAGAAAACTTCTCTAAAATATTCTAATAGCTAGACATTCAAAAATTTCCTTGTTCAACCAAAATTAATTAATCCTATCAATTATTGCTTGAATGATGTCAACTTAAAAATAAATAATTCTTTCCTTGGATTCTTGGTCAATAAAAAAAGTTACTCTGTCTTAGAAAAAGTAGTTGAAATTGTACAATAGAGATAGTTTAGTAGTAATTAAAGTTCCTATTTACCATTAACGACAATTATAATTTAAAGACTGAATGCTATCATATTATATACATGCAAAAGTGTTTGCCATGTGTTCAAAATTTGAATAGAATTCAAAGCATATTATAATTATATATGGAAATGGTTAACATATGTACATATCGAAATGAATTTATTATGAGATCACATAATTGAAAAGGAGATTCACTATATGGGATGCAAATTTAACCAATAAAGTAGACGAGATTTATGCTATGGTACTAAAGCAACATTGCATCCAGAGAAGATTGTTTTGAACTTTCATGTGTGCAAATATGGGTAAGAAAGTTGTTACCTTCCCTTTGCAGTTTTTCCTTTTAAATCAGCAATTTCTGTTAGAGCTTTATTCCATAACTCCATTTTTTGAGCCCACTGACTTCTTTTCTCAACATTTGTCTCTGACATCATCATCTCGTTATGCTTTGCCATTGCATCACCGAAGTTGGATTGTTGCTTCCTGACATCGGTGGGCTCAACATGATAGAAGATAGGGATAACAATACGGTCAGAGATCCTACATTGTTCAAGGATCAATACTAGTTCGTTAAGACACCACGTTGACGTAGCATAATTATGAGACAACACAATAATAGAAGCCCTGGATGCTTTGATTACACTCTCCAATTCCGGTTTCAAATATAGGCCGGTTTCAATCTCTTCTTCGTCTAAGAAAGTTGTGAGGTTAGCTTCGATTAGGGCTTTGTAAAGGTGATCAGTGAAATTATGACGAGTGTCAATACCTCTGAAACTTAAAAATACATCATATCTATATTGATCATGAGTTGAAGAAGAAGATGAAGATTCTTGAGAAAGTCCAGAAAGAACAACCATTATGAATTGGTGGAAGGTATGAATGATTTGAGAGATGAAGAGGATTCACGATTATATAAAGAGTAATGTATCCAAAGAAGTAGTGTTTTGTTATAATGAACGACCAGTCAAACAACTATTTTTCGTAGATTTGGGTGATGTATGATTATATGAAGAGTAACGGATCTGGCAAGTGGGTGTCTTTTAATTAATCGAAGCCCAACCAAGTCAACAACTATAACACAGTAGTGGTTGGGAAAGACATTTACTATAATTGTTTAGTTTGAAAGATGGAGAGGTTGACAATGATATTCAACATAGAATATGGTCAAAGTGAAGAAGTATCATCAAAAAGATCGATCTATTGAAGACACCATTAAAGACCATGCACATCATTAAAAATAGGATTATACTGAATAACTAATAGGATCAATTATATATATTAAATAGTTACTCTTACGTAGGTTAAATATACCCATTCTATTCTTTGTTTGACTAAATGGCCAAATGATTGTGAGCAATCACCAATCTAACTACATTGTAATCCATGAGGCTTCAGATGCATCGCACTTGAACCGAAGGGTGCACGAGGAAGTTAGTCGGGAGCGGACCTAGCTAGGAATTTTTTCAACCCATGCCACATGAGTGGATCTGGCCCTGAAGAGAATTGGATACTCGTAGAAAGTAGAAGGATAGTCAATGCCGGAAAATTGAGTTTCAAGTTGTGCTATTTACAAAAATATTTGATGATCCACGCTCTCATTTTGTATAATTTTATTATTCATACTTTCATTTTATCTTTGTTATTTCAGTTATTTAAAAATGTTTGAAATCTAAATAATTAGTTTTTAAAAATATGGACTAACTTTGAACGTATCAAGTATGAATCAGAATTGTTTTTACAATTACTTTGTCTTCAACCTGGTTTTTAATCTGAAAACTTTATAATCTCGAAATTTGATGAAAATTATGTAAATGATATCATTTTAAAAACATGATCTTTTTAGGGAAGTCTTCTATGAGCAGTATTGATTTCAATAAACTACTTATCCAAGACATGTAAAGACACAAACTTACAAACAAACTTCATTATGAAACTGGTATTACAAAATGAACAGTTTGTAAACATAGATCATTCCCATTTTCATTCACTGTCATTTTCATTTTAATTTTCATTTCCATGTCTGAACCAAACTCCCCCTAAATATACATTTGTCTCAATCATATTTATGCATCTATACCTTTCCTCAGATATATCATGGTTTCAAGTGGCAAGGAATGACAAGAGAAATGCTCAACACTAAGGGTCCGATTGGTTTTTAGGGATTTGGATTTCGTGAAAGGATTTATTATTGGAAGGATTTGGAATGAAATTAAATTTCATTCTTTTATAAATCTTGTTTGGTTTGTAGGATTTCGAATGGAATTTAAACATTATGATTGTATCTATTTTGCTTCGCATAGAGAGAATCGAGAAGACGAGATGTGGAGGTGATAGAAAAATTAGGGAAGAATTAAGGAAATATGTTGGGTAGAGATGTGATGGAAACAATTGAAATCCATGGGATTTGGATTTAAAATGACAATCATCTCCAAGGGAAATCCTAAATCCATCGGTTGTGGGATTTTATGGAAATCCCGGGATTTCAAATCAAATCCAGACTTTCCTTCAAAGGAATGAAATTCATTTCTAAATCCCTCCAAATCGGTCCCGTTTGGTATGCGGGAATTGGTGGGATTTAGAATAGCACTTGATCTCAATCTCGTGTTTGGTTTGAAGGAAATTCCTTAATTGAAATCTTGGGATTTCAATGAAATCCCATAAACATTGAATCTAGAAATCCCATGGGTAGTGGGTATTTCACGGGATTTCGTAGGGTTTGTTTGTAATAATGTTTTAAAATATGTTAACAACATTTGTTTTGTAATAATCAATTAATAAAAGGTAATTTAATTATTTTAATTTGTTTTTTTTATAAATTATCTATAAAGAATGGAATGCAATTACATCCCACTACAAACCTAACACATAAAATCCATGGTGCTGCCAAAGCCCTTGTGGCCATGGATGCGATGACTCCAGGTCATTCGTGGTCTCCCGGGGATTAATCCGTGTGCGTAAGCTGACCTGAAAACTCACGGTTACCAAAAAAAACTAACACACAAAATAATCCAAATCCTTGTACGAAATCAAAATCCCTCAAAGACATTCTGTAGACCAAACAGGCTATAAGGATTTTTCAACTTCGAGTATGTTGTATGGATGAGGGCTTTGTATATATATGAATACGTATGAACAATAGAAGAATATTAGACATTTACATCATACCCCATCATATCCTTTACATGTAGGTTTTGATGTTGTCATTTACAAGCATCTGATCTTATTGTTTTGCAACATAATGACACCAAAAACTATGTGGAACTCATATTCGGTTGTGTGTGGACTTTTAGTATTCATGTGAGGTGAGAAGGGAGTTTGGTGTTAAAAAGTACCAGAGGTGTGCGTGCCCACCACCATATACATTGGACTTACTTCGGAGGAAAGCTCTAAATATAAATTGCTTTCCTGACGGAAAAATGGATAAAATGTGATGAAGTTTTTGACAACTATTATTTTGAGTACAAATCGGATAGGTGGTCATGAAAATTTCCCGCATCGTGAATTTGGAACCAGTTTCCAAATACTATTGTCTACATTAACACGAAACTAGTACCTGGATATAATCAAGAAATTTCCATATCGAATATAGATTATATCTAGATTCGCTCAACAGTTATGTACTTATAAGAGAGATCGAATACATATATTTCCATGATACCAACTCATTATATTGCTTAATCACTAGCAAACAATCGATAATTGTATAATTGTTGAAAATATTGATAAGGAACTTCTTACTAGAAGCATCATCTGACATGTATTTCAATTCAAGGGAATCCCAAAGTTCTTTTGCGGATTCAACCTTTGGGTAGACATCAAAAATCAAACATATCATTCAAAATATGCCCTCGGCAGAGGTACATTGTTCTCCCACTTGCTCCTTCGTTTCGTCCAAAGTTTCATCTTCCACGAATTCTGGCATGGGTGTGCTCGAAACATAGACCTCCTTCAAAGTCATGAGCAAGATTTGAAATGTGTAAAACCCAAAAAAAAAGTTAAAAATATATAAATATAGTAATAACAATAATAAATTGAAGATCGGACTAAATGTGAAAGAAATAGTCAAGTTAGGGTCAAAAATGCAAATTCGACAAAAACTTTGAAGCTAAGGGGTTGAATGTAATTTTTCATAGTTAAAGGGGCCATGTCAGACAACAACACCTGTTTTGTAAAATGGTCAAATCTGACCATGAAAAAGACTTGACGATGTAGCGACTTTGAAACCTCTTATTGGCTCTCCTAGTCAACGAATAGGACAAGTGATTTCAGTTCCATATAGTCCTTGCAACGGACTACACTTTTCGTTCAAGAAGTTCTCGGAATCTTGGAGGAACGAAGGAGAAAACTGGAGCTCAAAGTCACTACTCGTGGTTACGGTTTTTCGACGATTTGAGGTAGTATACTCAACCAATCTCTGAGTTTCTTATATGCTTAGCTTCGTTTTTTAATTCTCTATCGAACCTTAGTGGCCTTAGGTCTCATAGTTCAGTTTAAGATGTCCGATTTTGAGTTTGTTACGGTTTTTCGAGTAACTCATAAAAAAAAATTAATGTGAAATTTAGACTCAATACTTGATGGTTTTCTTTGATATTTGTTCCTATGATTGAGGAAAATGAATTTTTAGAATTTTGGCAAAAGACATCGTTGAAAACGCTGAAAATCGAGGGCAAACCGGCCACCAACGCTGATGGAGTGCTGGCCGGAGAAGTTGAACCATGGTTGATCGTCTGGGCCATAATAATTCCTTGGTCTAATAATTATATGTGCCTCTTAATAAAATAATATTAACCCAAATAAAGGAAACTAATATGTTAATGGGGGCCAATTATTTAACTTGAGATTTTTAGGCCCAATAGAAATTCTTAATATATTTAAATGTGTTAAATATATGCTTTATTTATTAGTTATTTTCAGAAAATAATATTTAGAGAACCGTCAGTTTTTTTTATATTATTTAATTCATATGAAAACCAAAAATAGGTTGAGAACCGTGAAAACCGATCTAAATCATTAGTTAATTTTAATCCATGGTCATTAAATGGCAATTTTGAAATGAACTAGAAATGAAACAACTTTTATTAAAACCAAATTACGGCTTAGATCGGTTCTCACGGTTCTCAATCTTTTTTTGGTTCTCACATGATTTAACCCCTATGTACATGTGTTATATATATATATATATATATATATATATATATATATATTAGATTATCATTCTCTAATTATGGTTATTAAATTATATAATCTTAAATAATTTAATGATTGGTTAAATCGTCATTTTGGGTAGTATTTTAGTAGGCATTTTAACTTAGAGAGATGTAATGTTAAGTTATTTATTTACGCAATAGATTATTTATAATCATGCTTAAGGTGTAGTTTTAAGAATTATGAACTTCGAGACATTTTAAGTTGGAACGGATGATTTTCCATGTTTATAGACCAACGTAACGAACATTATAGAGCATAGTTGACCATAGTTGACTTAGGTTGACTTTTGGAGGAAATAGACATTAATAGATTATTTGACTTAATTAATTGTAGGTTTCTGGTCGACGACTTTCTCTAAGTAACTTACATCGTCAGATGAGTCTTCATGAGACTTACAATGGGATGCATACATATGTACAAATTTATTTTGAACATTATAAGATTTATACGGTGATGTGTATATATGCATTATATTTCAGTTTTCATACACGATACATTGTGTTATACATGTATGTTATTTATGATCAGATGCATGCTATGTGTTTATTTTGTTTTTAAACAACTCAAGCATGTTATTTCATATGCAAGTTTTATGATCAGTTTGCGGGTGAGCATTTGACCGGTAAGTCACGACCAGTATAAGACACGACCCAGACAAGTGGGTGATCAATTATGACAGATATATCAACCCAGGGCGTGTCTGTGACTAAATGTCCCATACCCGGCTAGACAGTATACGAGGTCTCTTTCTTTTCAGCGTCACAAGTTTTTATTCTTGAAAATTGTTGTTTTTATTATGAAGTATGTATATATGTCTAATGTGTACACCAAGATATGATTTTACTCACGCAAACCATGAACTCACTGAGCTTTATAAGCAGACTATAGTATGCATCTCAAGGTCAGGTAGTTTGAGGTTGGATAAGGACAAAGGACATGCTTAGAGAGTACTTTCCTATTATTGTTTTATATTCAATCTTTTGTTTAGACTTTTATGTATGAATCAGTTGTAACTTAACCTGATATGGGACGGGTTAGCTCTTAAGTTACGTGTTTATGTATTTTGGAGACTTTCATTGCGAATTGTTTCGAATTTTAATTTAGCCAGTATTTTGGAGTATTTGTGAAGGACATGTTTTAGATTACGTAACATTTCTCACAGTAAAAATTGAGGGTGTTACAAAATGCATCTTTTTCTGCCATCTGCAAAAATTGTTCCCTTCAAATTTCTCCAGCTTTCCGAATTTAGATGTCATATCGCAGACAAATTTTGCTCCCATTGCCATGGTAACCACACAGAAAATATAATATTTGAATGTTGTTTTGTGGTTAATAATAACTTGGATAATTCATGGATCGCGAATTTTGTATCACTTTCCGAATACTATATTTCGCCCTTATTAATTAATGCCTACGTTAACACGTTATAATAGTACTGGGATAATCCATAAATTTTCATACCCGAATTAGGCACAAATTTGAATATATGAATATATATATATATATATATATATATATATATATATAGAGAGAGAGAGAGAGAGAGAAAGGTGGGTTCATACAAGAACAATATCATACAAGAACAATATCTATTTAACACGAGAACGGCTGAGTACATATAAATCATATGTGTTTCGCGTACAAAATGATATATGATTAGCCGTGACTTCAAATCGCGGGAAAATTCGCGTGTGTCCAGTTTTTGGCCATTAATGTCGAAATATATATGATTTTACATATGATTTGTTGTTTTCTTGTTTTCTTAAATAGTTAGCGGTCTCGTTTGAACCTTCCTCTCTCTCTTTCTCTCTCTTTCTCTCTCTCTCTCTCTCTCTCTCTATATATATATATATATATATATATATATATAGACAGAGGTTCAAGAGACATCGACGGTTATGGACGATTAGACAATTAATATGTAACTGCACAACACTGCTCACGGATAAGATTAGAAAACAGCTACAACTGACTCAGAGGCTCTGAGTCTGAAGCATCACGTAAGAAGAAACCATAGACTCTTAACATAAAATGAAAACAGAGAGGTCCTGAACGTCCAGAGACTCTAGGAGAGGCCTGATCCTCATCACATAGAGCTCTGAGCATAATTAAGGCTCAGAGGCTATGAGTACATTGTCTCTGAACTATATTAGTCAAAAGTTATTTCACCAAGTTTAGGAACTATTTCAAGAAGGTTTCAGCCTTTTGAAATTCGTCCAAAGCATCCTGAAACTTGGAATTCCTAAGTAAAACTCTTCTTAAAATTTGTAGGTTTCAGGCCCTAAGACCCCGAAGGGGGCACAACTCCTTGACCCCGCCTTATGGCGATCTAAGGTGATAGGGGCAAACATTCGTGAGTGTGCACTCCACACCTCCTAACTCACGTTGTTTGCCTTATAACATTAATCGATCTCAAGTAAATCACAATTACACCAAATGATTGATGACACACTAAAATCACCAACACATATTACATCTTATGGATGTTGTTATCTAAGGTGACAACCATACCTCAACTATGTTCTTGACAAGAGAACCCGATAAAAAATATTTAATAAATCTAACATATACCAATATAACAGAGAGATTCTTGAGACATCCCCCTACAAATAAAACGTCTGTTGGATTCGAAAGAAGGATCTTCTTCCATTTTTCCATCATCATACACCAGGCTTCAACCCACATTCTCTTACAGAAGAACCTCGATATGCCTATCTCCTACTTAAATCTTCAATAAAGCTCCTTTCTAATTCATGAATTCGTAACCCTAAGACATATTTGGCAAAAGAAGTCTTCCCAATCCCACAAATGCCTAGAATTATGAGAATGTCAGCAGTATGGAGGATCAATCTTTCAACAAAGAAGTAATGGATCTAATTTGATGTACATGCCAATATGGTGTGGCAGAGTTACTCTCAAAAGGTATACCTAATCTACAAGGATGTAAGTAACAATTTCTTCAATAACTCCATTTCTTTCCTGAAAATTGATCTCAATGAGAAAATTGAGACTTCAATGTGAAAACTAAACAAACCAGATCCAAACCATATATATCACATTTTGCTATTGTTTTTTAATTATGTTTTTATGCGAATATTATATGATGCTACATATGCAAAATCTTGTTGTGTAGATAAATCTTCTACAAGATTTTAATAGTGCGACATTTAAAAACTTCCTTGTTCAACCAAAATAATCCCACAATTATACATATCTTAAATGATGTCTATTTAGTGGGTCAAAAGTTAAAACTTCTTAGGAGAATACATTTGTAACTTTTATAAATATTTTACAAAAAAGAAAATTAAATTGGATTGATTGATTGATTGCTATTGTACCAATGGAAATAAGAATGTAGTATGTGTAACATTACGTGTAGCTATTAGATAAGATGATTTACAATGTGTTTTTTAGAGGTTTTTCAATAGTGGGAGGTTTTTCACAAGAGATTTTTTAGTGAGGTTTTAGTTAAATATCATAATTGTGCTAAGAGTTTTTCATATTTAATTAATTTTAACTTTATAAAAAATCGTATTTAACATTTTTATTTATTAATATAAAATTAAAGTAATTATATTTTTTGATGTATTTAAATTAATAAAAAAAATTGGATATATTTTTATAAAATTTTTATGGATTCTTTGAAAACCTAATTTTTATATTCGTTTTTTTAATTTTTATTGTTCATACTTTTATACAATGTTACGGATTTCTTGATAACCTAGTATTTATTGCATTCCTACAAATTTTAGTGAATTTTGAGAATAATTTATATATAACATATATTGTATTATATTTAAATAAAAAAATTTGTAACATAAGTACATAATTAAAGTAATAATATTTTCTCGATAAAATAAATATGTATTTGTATAAATTTAATATTAAATTTTATAAATAAGAATATAATTGATATAAAGTTAAAATGGTGGATCCTGAAAAATTTGAAAATGCTATGAAAATTTTGAGGAAGGATTTTGTCATAGTGGTGATATGTTGAGCATTTTGAGTTGTTGAGTTAGCAATGATGTGATACAAAAAACCTATAAAAATCTCAAGATTGTGTATGCTCTAAGAACGGAAGTTGAAATAGAACTCCACTACTTTTTAAATTTTACTAGAAGCGTACTCGCGCAATGCAGCGAGATATATCACCATTTTAATGCTTTATTTTATTTTTTGTTGATTTACAGTACGATTTTAGATGGTTTTGAGAAAGTGATAATGTTTTTTTTATAAATTTGTTTAATTTAAGCTTAATAATATAATGTTTTTTATATAAAAAAAATTAAGTATTTTGTTAGAATTCAATTATTATCTTATATATTTTAATGATATCTAGAAAAAATAACCATTACATATTTAATAATATAATTAAAACAAAATTAAGTAATATAATATATTAATTAAAAGTGATACATGGAAATGTATGCATAAAAGGAAGACCCTGCACATACCAAATTGGTGGGTGTTAGAAGTCTGCTGTAGTAATATGTATCTTGTGCTTTGATATTTGTAAATTAAGATATTTTTAAAATCTTGCATAACATGATGGTACATTGTGCATAATAATTTGTATTTAAGAGTTTTTTATTCATGTTTTATAATATAGTATAGATAAATAATTTATAAACATAGAATATAAAAAAATATTATATTATACTTTTTCAATTTAACTGAAATCGAACAAAAATAAATGAAAATCGAACCGAAAAAACCGATTACAGACATATAACTGAACAAAACAAAACCGAAAACCAAATAACCCGAACCATTTAACCGAAACTTTTTTCCGGCACCTCTAATTCTTGGTCCTCATTGTTCGTATAAATTTTGAATTGAGTAGCTCAAACACATTAAGGGTCGTAACTTTTACTTTTCATTACGGATTAGGTCTATGAAATCAACACACTACAAAACAAATGTCGGTGAAAGTCGGATTCGTCGGTAACCTTTGTCGGATTAAACGGGGTCGGCGACGGTATCACTGACGAATCCGTCGGTAATCCATCGATAATATTTTATGGGATTTGCTCATTTTTCTAGTAGTGACATCGTTAAAATAATTCCATTAGTACTTGCACATTACAAAACAGAGGGCTATCACCGACAGCTAAATCCATCGGTGAAAGTATAATTCGTCGGAATTCCGTCGGAAATAGGTTCTCGCATCGTGGGCGATAGAATTTCCGACGGATCACCGATGGATTTTAGCGAAAGATCTCCAACGGTGTGTATTTTCTGACGGATCACCGACGACACTATATCACCGACGAATTACCGACGGCTAATAATCACCGACGGATTACCGACGGACAAGGTTTTCGACGGATCATTTCCGACGGATTTAGCGATGGATTTCCTACGGGTTTAATTTAGTATTTAAAAAATAAAAAATAAAATTGAAAACATTTATCCGTCGGTAATCCGTTGGTGAATTAATTTTTATTAAAAAAATAAATAAATATTGATAATTTCCAATACAAAACCTGTACAAAACCTATACAAAACCTGCTCATTTTTCATTTAATATCCAAAAATTAAAAATAAAACGTAATTCCAAAACGTATAATTATCAAAAATAAAATATACAAATAGGGCTAACACATCTAACTATCCTAAAACAGGGGAGGGGATTGATCTTGAAACTTCCTCATGAAGGCCTCAATCGTCTTCATTTGCTCCTCCCATGGGAGTCTCGTTGATGTCTCTTCCTCTAACTTTTTGTTTTAGCTCATCTATCTGAAATTCAATATTAGACAACATTTGACAAGCATACCTCCATATCGCGATGGTCACACGAGCTCCCGCTCGTACCGGCACCTAAAACACCGAACATAGAATATAGGGGATCTTGACTGATCACGAATCCAAACAAGCGGCCTTTATGCCGTCCTCTGACACTACGCTCCCACAAATCGACGTCATTGGGAGGAACAGTGCCGGGATCTAAGTCCGGGTACTCCTCCTCCCTAATCCTTGAATACGTACCCTACAGTTTTACCAAATTAGACATTGTTACTAACCAGTAGAAATTTCGACAGCATTTCAACTGTAATTTGAACATATTCATTACCTGCTTTTATCATAACAATCCTATCGTTTGCCCAACAATGGCAGCCCAAACTAAATGAATTAAATCACACAAGAATATGACAAAGTTTGTTATAATTTCTATCTATCTTATAAAACAAACAAAGCACCTAGTAATAGAATTGAACTTACCGCTACATGAGTCGCCTTCGGTAAACGTAGATTGGAGGATCTGTAGGCGGACTGGTAGCACCCGATACAAGCTTCTTATTGATGCAGTGTGTTCTTTCATAAACCTCCCTAGCAGTAGGCTCACGGCCCCATGCCTCTCTCTACAATAGACAACTTAAATTGTTAGTAGGTAACAAAATTATGTATATATATATATATATATCCATCAACTATATAAATTTAGTCTAGTGGATGATAAATTACCATGCGGTCTCGATGCTGAGCGGTACTAATAGATCCGCACATGTGTCTGGATATCATCCCCTCATACGTGGTGGCACGATTGGCCGCATTAGCCCTATATGTACGCCTAAACGTGTCGGTGTTCCATACCTGTTAAAAACAAGACATAAATCAATATAAATCCTAGTACAACCAGATACAAGTATTAAAAACAAAACAAACCTGATCAATCATCTAGACCCAAAACTCATGTTGGATCCACTCTAGGGGTTGTACGTTAAGAACCGTGTAGTCATGATGGCTGAAACGTAGACCATCAATAGCTAAAGCCTGTTGGATGGTCCATTTACGGGCATCTCTTATCATGTCCGGATACCTATTCATCAGGGTATGTCAGAATGCATGTAATACGTCGACCTCCATATCAGAAGGCTAACTATAATACATCTGCATACACATTGTTTGGATTAAGCAAAATAAACTAAAACAATTAGTTAAATGGAGTAAAATACATACCCATAAATGCTCCAACAATAATGCAAAGTGCCCCTCAGGGACATCCCCATAGTGAGCCCATGGACCAACGAACATGGACCGAAAGATGCTAGTGGCCCTCCAGACCACTTGCTTCTCCTTAAACCTTCACAATTGTAAAATATACAAGACAGAAAACATTATTATCGGTTTATTATGTAGTAGAATAAATAATATACCACATTTACTTACCAGCCGCCAGCTAACCCAATCGTTGGTCGCTAACTCGGATGACGAGGCATCTGTGATGCAATATTGGGGCCTCTAACCCTCGAGCCCGATCCAGGCAACGGCGTCGCAAGAACGTCCTCCTCATGTTGGATCTGATCTAGTCCCTCATCGCTAGCTGGAACAAACTCAGAATCGTCCTTGCTAGAGCCTCTACCCCTACCCCTATAAGTGCGTCCCCCCCCCCCGGTCTAAAAATATAGAATGGTTCAGACACAAAGATATAAGTGTACATAAATCATAAAAAGGAAAACATATAAGTGTACAAACATATAAGTGTACACACATATAAGGTTCGAGTCTTATTGTGAATAATATATACGTACAAAGGCACGCTAGTCATCAGACGAGTGATCAGATAACATATGTTTGTTTTCGCTATCTGAATCATCGTCCATGTCTTCAAATTCTTCTTCCTCGTCGCTAGCTTCGTGATCTGATGCGTCTTCCTTGTCGCTAGATTCGTCATTTGTGGCGACTACGTTGACCTCCCCAGTGAAAAGAGGGATAGAATTGAGGTCCTTATTTACCCATGTGTTTGTATTATGAGTTACCCATTCGTTGATTTGAAAAAATGGTTCTCCATCCACGTTATCATCATCCAAGTCATCGATAACCCTTTCTACAACTTCATATATTCCACGAGCTTTGGTCTTCACTACAGCCCACCAGTCCTTTAAATCCTTACTGCCTGAAGGATACGGTGTGTAATACACTTGTTCCGCTTGTGATGCTAGGACGTAATAGTCCTCACCTCTGAGTCTGGACTTGTATTTGATATCAACCAACCCATGTTTAGGGTCGACTCTAACTCCCCCTGAACTATCAAACCATGTACACTTAAACAAAACTACAACGCAATAGCCTACACCATAATATTCCACCTCTAACACGTCGTCCAACAATCCGTAATAGTCAAACTCGGAGTCGTCATAATAAGATCCTCTCACACATACGACATTATTATGTGTGACACACCCAACAACATGTATTACCGTATGAAACATGTAACCATTGACAAAATATCCCTTATGTGACCAAGCATATCGGCACGGTCCACGTGCTAGGGATTTCAAATGATCGGAGAAGTCGGCTGATCCAAGCATAACCTATAAAACCACAAATAAGAAATAAATCACATATATATAACATTACATACATAAATTCATATTTGTATACTTACGTGTTGTTCGAACGAAGTAGAAAACTTTTCATCCCGAGCTTTATCTCGTGCAACTGCATCAAGATGAGGTTCTCTTTGTCGTATCCACTCATCAATGGTCCACTAGAAAGGTCGAACTTCTTCACAATTCAAAAACACATACGTGTGGATCTTGTGAATCTCACCTTGAGTCAAGATGGTCTTTTTTCCCGCCCTTCTCGAATAATCTACGGGAAGGAACCTTGAATATGCTCAATCGATCGTCTATTCCTGAAGAACTAGGAATATCTGGGGCAAAGTTTCTTGACTCGCGATTATGCCGAGTTTCTATCTGTGGATCAAAATATAGGGAGCAATAGATGGAGAGTTCATTTACTAGATAAGACTCAACGATAGACCCTTCTACCCTTGCTTTGTTTCTAACGGTTCTTTTCAAAGACCCGAGCTTCCTAAACAACAATTGAAATACGTGTTAGAAAATAAATGGGTGATATACCAATTTTAAGGAGAAGTATTTGAATGAAAAGTTTATTTACCTCTCATAAAGATACATCCACCTATATTGGACCGGACCACCATTTATGGCTTCTCGTGTCAAATGTATCACTATGTGTTCCATAAAATCAAAGAGGGGGACGACTTTTTCCAACTTACAAATTGTTTGAACGATACTTGTTTGCAATGGAATCAAGTCTTCTAAGTGTAACACCCTTGAGCAGATTGCACGAAAGAATGTGCATAACTCCGTTATTGCATCCCATATGGGAGTCTGTAGCATCCCTTGTAAGGCAATAGGGAGTCATCGTTGCATAAACACATGACAATAATGACCCTTGAAGCTATACATATATGTACCAGTAGCGACTGGTGGCGATGGGAGGGTCGCCGCTGAGGGAGTGCCGGCGTCGAGGGAATTTGGGTGAAAGTGATTTAGGGCTAAGGTCCGCTCTTTTTCTTAGAATTACAGTAACTCACCAATGGATTTCTGACGGGTATTCCATTGGTAATTACCGAGAGAATTTAGCCGTTAGTGATCACCGACGGATTTTCGACGGATTTCCTTTTTTTAAAATTAAAATAATTACTATTTTAAATTATTCATAATTATTAAATTATATTGTTTTTTAAATTATTAATAATTATTAAATAAATTATTATATAATATTTAGTATTAAAATTATTAAATAAATTATTAAATTATCAAATTATCAAATTATATTTAAACTGACTAAAATACCCCTGAACTAACTGGACTTAACGGAAACAGTTAACGATCGTTAGGAGAAGGACCAAAAGTGTTATGAAATTGTGACATTTTGTAACAGTTTTGGTCCATCCTTCTAACGGCCGTTATCTTTTCCCGTTAATTCCAGTTAGGTCAGGGGTATACATCTATATACACACATACATACATATGTAGACATGTGCATGACATACACACATACGTACATCTATATGAAGACATACATACATACATATATAGACATATACATTACATACACACACACTTATATGCATACGACATATACATATATACATGATATACATATATGTACTATATACAGATACAAGCAATACATATGTATACATATATATACACACAAACATACATCTATAGACGTACATAAATACATATATAGACATGTACATGACATACACACACACTTATATGCATACGACATATACATATATACATGATATACTATGTGCTATATATACATACAAGCAATACATATGTATACATATATATATATATATACATACATGCATACATCTATAGACATACATACATACATACATATATAGACATGTACATGACATACACACACACACACACTTATATGCGTACGACATATACATATATACATGATATACATATATGTGCTATATACATATGTATACATATATACACATACATCTATATACATACATACATACATACATACATACTTATATGCATACAACATACACATATATACATAATATACATATATATGTACTATATACATACAAGCAATACGTACATGACATGTACTATATACATACAAGCAATTCATACATACATATATAGACATGTACATGACATACATACACACAATTATACATACATACATACACACATACATATATGTGCTATATACATATAAGCAATACATATGTATACAATACATCTATATAGACTGTTAGTCCCTAATAAGCAAAACAGTATTGTAGAAGGGGGTGGTGAATACAATACACAAAAAATTTCACTTAAATTTTAATTCTTTTATTGATATAAAATATCAAGAATTATACATAGAAAACAAAAGATTGTTGCGGAAAAGAACAGTAAACTATTCTAACAATCTTACACTTAGAAAACTTTTAGAACACAACTTTTAGAAAACACTAAGTTTAAAAGCTATGAGGATGAGAGAAATAGATGCCAACTTTTCTTGAGTGCACTGAGTTCTCTTGAGCTGAAAGCGTGGCTTTCATGGAGGAAGTATTCACCTTTATATACTACCCAATGCATTGAATGCAAAGGACATTTGTCAAATGTAGATTAGATCTTTCAGATTTTCTTCAATAAATTCTAAGATATTTGAAATGACTTATCAATATACAAAAGGGACTTTTGTACTATGACAAGACAATATCTTAATAAAATATATCCGGTACAAATATTTTTGAGATTTTTTGGAGAAAGTCTCTATCAGATCAGAACTTGGGTGAATATCCTCTGTGCAATAGAAAGTTCCATTGCTTTTGTTAGAAGGATGTTAGAAATAAAGGGGTATAGTCAAATCATGAGAATTTGACTATAAATATGGCCGAATACTGAGAATGTTCGGCAGAGGATGACTGCCGAATGATCGGCATGGTGTTGACCGAATGAAGGGGATCGGCAGAGGGGGACTCTTGCCGACCAATCATAGGAACATCGACAGGAGTGAGGTATGCCGAAGAATGTGCATCTCTTCGGCAGGGGCAACTTAGAACTTGTGAAGTTTGTCTTGATCCGCATCAGTAGGCTCACTTCATGTTGAATTCGGTTGGTCTTCGATTTCACCGATCTTTGAAAGCACAACTAAGCTATTACAAAGAACCATAAAATACACTAAGAATGGAGATGTACAACATTTTACAAATGAATAATTACAAGCCGAAAAAGGGGAGGTCATCTTCAAATCTTTGATGACCCAACAATCTCCCCCTATTTGATGATGACATCCCATACTTAAATAAAAGAGTAGAGTATAGTGAATAATGCATTTTGACCCTGTTTTACTCTTTTGGGTTCCTTTTCACATAAACCATTCTTTTTGTTTATTTTTGGATTTTTTAGAGTATCCAACATTTACAAGTATAAATGAATGAAAGAATAAACTATACAAACTATTTACTTCAAAGAAAAATTGTACTTGTATTAATCTTGTAGGAAGATTACAATACAAAACAAAAGGAATTCAAGTACAATGAAATTAAAGATAGTAAATCTACGATTCTTCAAAGGGATCACGCAGGATGACATCTATTTTCTTCAATTCGGCAGTTACGGCTTGATAAAGAGCCACGACATGATCACCTCTTGGGATGATCTAAAGAATCCCAGAGAGAAAGATGATATCGGCAATGGGGATCTGGTTTTCTCTGAAGAAGCGAATTTGGCCGAAGCCATCGTTGAAAAAGATCCCATACTCAGGCTCAAGGATGACAGTAGTAGAAGGCTGAGACACCAAGGTCGGTATAGATAGATCAAGGTTGGAAATGTTTGGAACCTTTCCTTCCTTGGTCGATTGTTCCAGTGCTCCAAGCTCTATTTCTTGAGCTCCAATAGGGTCAACCGAAAGTTTGGCATTCTTATCCTCCTCTTCGGCCATTTTCTGAGCCAGCTCTTTTGTTTTATCAAACTCTTTTTGAGCTAACTCAGCCGCCTTCAATTCCTTAGCCGATAACCCAAGATGAGAGGTAATCTTTGGGGAGGAGCAAGTTTCAGACCATCTGCAAAGCACTTAGTTCTAGCCTCCATGACACGCTTGAGTTCGACAGCTTCTTCTTCTGGTGTGAGTTTTTGTTTGCCCTTATCTTTCTTTGCCTTCCCCCTCAGATTCATCGACCTTTTCAGAAGCATTGTTATGGTCGGTTCCCTCTCCTTAGACCAGATCGGCAGGAGCCGACCTGTCGGTTCGTTCCTTTAAAGATTTCTCCCCCTCAATAGAGGAGCCTTCCTACCGAACTTCTTGGGGAATGTCTTGTTGTACTTCTTCTCGGCGGACGCTGGTTATTTTAGCATGATGGGTATTTTTCTCCACATTAACAAATTTCTCCCCCTCAGCGGCCAACGGGGAAGAAAAACAAACTTTGTCCGAAACACGGTCCAACCGTCGATCAATGCGGTGAAGGGAATCACGATCGCCACTCCCAAAAGCAGCATCACCGAGATCAAGATCCCACTCCTCGGAACGACACTTAGCGACCGATTCTGGAAGATTGTCGAGCTTCTTATGGATATGAGAAAGAGACTCCAGGACTTTTGCATTCATATCATCCTGAGTGTTTGCCCTTTGCCTTAGGGAGGCCAGCTCCTGATCCCGGGCGTCCGAAAAGGCCTTGAGAGTGACAACGGACAGTGTGAGATGGAGATTATCCTGTAGAAGCTTCTATAAGTGAGTGACGACGGCGGCCAAAGCATCACCTAGATGATCATCGAAATCATGAAGATCCATTTGCATGGCATCCATGTAGGTGAAGAAAGAAGATTGAACACGTAGAAGCTCAGTATTATGCTCCTTGATAAAATGGAGCAACTCGACCAACGATTGATTGTTGATATCCAGATCGCGGGAAAGTTGTTTATCCCGAATGGAATCCTGCTCAAGAATTTTAATACGATGGCCCGTTTGAGCAGTAAATTTATCAAACTCCCCCTGAAGCCTTTGGAACTGAACACCAAGCATGTGGTGCTGCTGATTGGTGTCAATAATATCGGAAATCACCTCAGAGAGAATCGGTTGGTGAGGTCGAGAAGGGTTCGGTACATATGGTGGAGGTGGTGGTGCCTAAGAGGTACCAGGTCTTTCGGTAGGAGGAGTTGGTGGATGATGGGGTAAAATTCGGGAATGAGCAATTGGGTTTCGGTTATGGGGAAGATCGGGTGAGGAATACGTTGAGGAGGAGGAGTGGTGGGGTGACTGTTTGGGTGTTGGTTTGGGGGATGGGGTAGGAGTGTGTTTAGGTGTCGGCTTAGGTGAGGGTGTCGGCTTAGGTGAGGGTGTCGGCTGAGGCTCTTTGGCAGATTTGAGAACTTCCGATTCTTGGATCGTTGGAGAAGAGGGAGGAACAATGTTGGCAGCGTCATAGGACTGAATGTCCATTAATAACATTTCCAGAAAATATTGGGGACCCTTGGAACCAGCCCCTGGAGTGGTCGATCCTTCATTGGATCGTACAAATACTTTGGGGCTTGCCCTGGGTGTAAGGTCGTGAGGTGAAGAAGAGAGTCCTGGGACTGGGGAGGAGTCCAAGTCATCTTCATCAACCAACTGAAGGGTTCATATGAAGGTTTAGTAAGGGTCCCCTTTGGTACAAGAGAAGGAACGGAGGAGGTGGTTTTCGGGATAGGAGATTCCCTTGGCCCGAGAGGGACAATTTCAACCTCTACCGATTGTTGAGAATTGGTATGGGGAGTGTGTGGCTTAGCCAGATGAGGCTTCCTAAGTCTCTTAGAGTGAGACTTAGGGGGGTATTTGGAGCTCCGCCGCTAATGGGAAGAAGGGGGTGTGACATGGGTAGCCTCTGAAGGTTATTTCGGAGGCAGTGTCATGGAGGCAAGTGTGGCGGGACCGACAACCTTAGTTTTCTTCTTTTTCGAAGCTACAGTATTTGCTCGGGGAATGGGAGTAGGGGCCACCGAAATGTTTGGGCCCGGTGGTTGATGAGGCCTTTCGGCATCCAACTCCGTTGGGGAACCCCACACCGGATTGGGAGTAGTAATGAAAGATAACATACCTCGGGTGATTGGCTTGTCAGTACCATTGGGCCCCTTTTTGAGAACCATTTTGCCAACTTTGGCAACTGTGAGATCGTAGACAACCTTTGGCTCAGGAAGATTTGCATCAGCAGCCAAAGCCTCTTGTATTTTTGAGATTAATAATAAGAGAGAGAAAGCGTGGGAGTGTAACCTGACGTGCTCAGGGAGGAGATATGACTGTGATGATGGAGTAAAAAACATATTGAGCAAAATCTATTCGGCGTACAAACATAAGGGCATGAGCTAAATTAGTCATGCAGGAGGGTGATTGATCCCATCCATAGCACTTATGGGAGAAACAGTGGATGAGGTGCGAGAAGAAGAAATTCAAGATACCCCACATATTTTTACGCAGTAGAGTCCCAGAGCCCTTGCTTTTTCCTTCTGAGAGATAGTTCAATGCATCAACTACCTCGTCGTGTTCATGATCAGTAGGAAAAGGGTCATAGGGAGAATAGGTGGGAAGGTTGAGAGCTGTGTGAACATCTTCAACCCCAAGTCTCAGAATCAGATAACACAGAAGCAGAAATAGTATGACTAGATTCGTCATAAACACATGTTAACAGAAGTTCCCAAAGAGCATTTTGCTCATTTTGGGAGTTGTCGTAAAGGCATACTTAAGAGGGGAGTTTTGAAGAAAGATGGAGACCTGGTTGAACTCCGGATACTCGAGATCAGCTTCAAACCGGGCAACGTGATTGCATGACGGGAAAGAGATTGATTCCCTAGTTAGTGTAACATTCTTGCTGGGTTTAGAGGATTTGGAAGAAGCCATTGAAATAGATTGAAGAGTTAAAAGTTGCAGGTTGCAAATCCAAGTGAGAGAGAGAGAGAGTTCGATGAAGGAGATGAATGTAAAGGATAAAAGGAAGAAGTGGTCGAAATATATATAGTGGATGGAAAATTGCAAAACCAATATATTAAACAAAATTAAAGAGGTGTAATGATGGAGGAAAGTAAACGGGATCGTGGGGAAGTGGAATGACCCAAAAACGGCTACAGCAGGGGCGTGGGATGGAAAACATCATGTCCCTGACACGACGTGTCAAATCAGAACACGTGTCATATGAGGAGAGGACAAGGACAACGGTGCCGAATAGGATAAGAATTAACACATCATATTCTTAAAACTAGTTCGGTAGGATAAGGCATTACCGAAAAGGAAATAAAAGAATTGAATTTCGGCAGACAAAATCAAACCAAAGTCCAATTTACAACCGAAGATCGAGATATCGGTAAGGAAAATTTCGGTAGTTGCCGAAAATGGGGTGAAAGAGTAAGAAGATCAGCATATGAGTATAGACGTGCTGAAAATAGAATGTGTGAGCCGAAAGGGTGTCGGTAGTCAAGGGTGCTACCGAAGTTGAGGGAGGGGATTCAGTAACCAAAGCTTGCCGAAAATTGTTTCGGTGAGTGTTATATCTATAAAAAAAATGTATGGAAATGTTGGTATACACGTAAGGAGATTACCGAAATGAGTTAGAATTAGGTAGATGAGAGCCTTGCCGAAGAATCTGCCGAAGAATGGGGAGAGTTTCGGTAGGTAGAAACTAATTTTTTTTTGTTACTCAAAATTTAACATACCTAATGATCCTATCAGAAAGTTGAACCTTGCTTCATCAAGGGGTTTGGTGAAGAGATCTACTAACTAAAAATTAGTGGGGATGAAGTGTAGTTCAATATCGCCTTTGGAAATGTGATCTCGGAAGAAATGATATATGATATCTATGTGCTTGGATTTGGAATGAAGCACGGGGTTGTTGGCAATTGCTATGGCATTGGAGTTATCACATAGAATGGGGACTTGAGAGTAAAAATGGTTGTAATCTTAAAGTTGATTCTTCATCCACAAGATTTGAGCACAACAACTTCCAGCTGCAACATATTCAGCCTCAGCAGTATAGGTCGAGACTGAATGTTGTTTCTTGTTGGACCAGCTGACCAAATTTCCACCCAGTAATTGGCAACTTCCTGTTATGCTTTTCCTGTCTACTTTAGATCCTGCAAAGTCAGAATCTGAATACCCAATTAGATCAAAACCTGAGTCTTTGGAATACCAAAGACCCAAATTCATGGTACCTACGGAAGATGCGTTTTACAGCAGCCAAATGAGATTCCTTAGGATTGGCTTGATAACACGCACATAGACAAGTAGCAAACATAATATCAGGTCTACTAGTAGTAAGATAAAGAAGAGAACCAATCATTCCTCTAAAATTAGTGATGTTAATTGATTTACCATCAGGATCAACATGAATTTTAAGAGGTGGTGCCATGGGAGTTTTCATGGGAGAGCAATTTTCAAAATTAAATTTCTTGAGGAGATCAATAATATATTTGCTTTGATTTATAAAATTCCTTCAGAGGTTTGTTTTATTTGAAGTCCTAAGAAAAATGTAAGCTTGCCCATCATGCTCATCTCATATTTACTTTTCATGAGAGAAGCAAACTCTTGACAAAGAGATTCGTCAGGAGCACCAAAAATGATATCGTTCACATAGATTTCAACAAGAATAATATTACCTTTGGTCTTCTTTAGAAAGAGAGTATTGTCAATCTTACCTCTGGTATATTTGTTGGAGAGAAGAAAATCAGACAAGGTGCCATACCAGGCACGAGGAGCCTGTTTAAGACTATAAGGGCCTTGTCGAGTTTGTACACATAGTCTGGATGAGAAGGATCTTCAAAGACAGGAGGTTGCTTCACATAGACTTCTTCAGCAAGTCTCCATTTAGAAAATCACTTTTGACATCCATCTGAAAAACTCTAAAGTTTTTATGAGCAACATAAGCTAGAAAGATCCTTATTGCTTCAAGTCTAGCAACAGGGGCAAATGTTTCGTCATAGTCAATTCCTTCTTCCCATTTGTATCTTTGAGCAACAAGTCTAGCTTTGTTGCGAATGACAGTACCTTCTCCATCCATTTTGTTTCTGAAGACCCACTTTGTTCCAATAATAGTTTTTCTTGAAGGACGAGGAACAAGTCTCCAGACTTTGTTTCTTTCAAACAGAGAGAGCTCTTCTTGCATGGCTGTTATCCAACATGGATCAACCAAAGCTTCTTCAATTTTCTTGGGTTCTATGATAGAAAGAAAATTCACATAGAGACAAATGTTGCCAATGCCTCTTCTAGTTTGAACACCTGCTTGCTGATCACTAATAATTTGTTCAATGAGATGATCTTTGGTCCACTTAATGGCTGGTGGAAGAGGTGCAGGAAGCAATTTAGGAGAGTGAGAAGAAGGGGGTTCGGCAGGGAAGGTATAGATAGCCTCATGAGGAGCATTATGAGATGTGGGATCGGCAGGATCTTCAGGTATTGTGATCTGAAGGATCGGTTCGGTAGATGAAGAGGGATTGTTGGTATAAGAAGGATTGTCAGCCGAAAAAGGAACATAAGGTTGACCTGCCGATGGATGATTGTGAGAATCTTCCCCCACACAAGAGGTTATCCATTGGTTTAGCTCATTGTCATCACACATGAGAGAAGATGACTTTTGATCATCAAATTTCACATGAATTGACTCATCAATACACTTCCTTCGTAAGTTATATACTCTGTAGGCTTTAGAAGTAAGAGAGTAACCTATAAAGATCCCTTCATCAGCCTTGGGGTCAAATTTCCCAAGGTGTTCTCAGTCATTGAGAATGAAGCACACACAGCTGAAAACATGAAGAAAACTAATGTTGGGTTTTCTTCCATAGAATGTTTCGTATGCGGTTTTGTTATGCCTTTTTACAATGGCAGACCTATTTTGGGTAAAGCAAGAAGTATTGATAGTTTCAGCCCAAAAATAGGTAGGAAGATTAGATTCACTTAGCATGGAACGAGCTGCTTCACATAGAGTTCAGGTTTTCCTTTCCACAACACCATTTTGTTGCAGTGTTCTAACTGCAACAAAATTTTGGGAGATTTCTTTATCATTGAAAAAGGCTTCCAAGGTAGTATTTATCAATTTTGTGCCATTATCACTTCTGACTGATCTTACAAGTTGACCATTGAGCACTTCAGACTTCTTAATGAAATGGATGATTCTTTAGATGTATCACTTTTCTACCTGAGAAAAATTACCCAAGTGTAACGAGTAACTTCATCAACTATCACAAGAATGTACCTTTTTCCTCCAAAGACATGGAGTACTGACTGGTCCACATAGATCCATATGCAGCATTTGAAGAGGAGTAGTGATGGAGAAGCACTGTTTGATTTTGAAGGAAGACTTTGTCAGTTTGCCTTTTTCACATGTTGCACACAACTTTTCTTTGACAAAAGATAATTTTGGCATTCCAACAACCAAATCTTTATTAGAGAGAGCATTCAACGTCATGAAGTTGAGGTGGAAAAGACGTTTATGCCAGAGCCAGTTCTTTTTAACAGAGTCTTCTGATATAAAGCATATGATTTCTTCTACAGATTTATGACCCATGTTGATACATACACATTGTCCTTTCTAGAACCAGATAGAACAATGTGATAGTTTATGTCGGTGATGAGACAATCATCAATTCTGAAAATCACATAGTATCCCAGATTGCATAGCTGACTGATGCTTAGAAGATTGTGCATCAGTCCTTCCACATAGGCAACCTTGTTGAAGGTAATAGAACCATTTGAGAGAGTTTCATAACCTTTGGTGGAACCTCTAGAGTTATCACCGAAAGTTACAGTAGGTCCTTTTTCAGTTACATAGTTAATCAGAAGAGTTTTATTGTCGGTCATATGTCTTGAGCATCCGCTGTCTAAATACCACGTTTGTTGATGTTCAAGAACCAGCAATCACAAAGAAATCAGTCTTTTGGTACCCATTTTGAAGTGGGTCCTTTAGGGTTAGAAGAAGAAGAGGAAGAGACATTCATATTGTTTCTTTCAATCCGTTCCTTGGGACAATCATTTGTAAGGTGAAAAGTGTCCCTACGGTTGTAACACTTTCTATAAATAAAAGTCTTTTTAGGTTTTTGACTTAATTCCTTGCCTTTTCCTTTGATATTGACTTTGAGAGATTTGGTAGAAGAAGGTGGAGGACAGGGCATAGGTCCAAGAATCCCCTTTTCAGAAGTAGGAATAGAAGGGTTTGAGGTACCCTTAGGTTTCTTTAAATTTACAGACCTTGGAATGAACTTGGCGGGAGGAGCATGAGACTCACCTTTGGAAGAAGGTGATATCTTTCTTTTCAAGGGAAGATCATAAACAACAGATTTTCCTTTGTCAAGAAAAGAAGACTTTGTAGATGAAGAAGAAGTGGCTTCATCAAGAGTCAGTGATTGGAGAAAATCATTTATGGGTTTAGCAAGATCATTTGAACCTTGATCTTCTTCAGGTTGAGGCTTAGGAGCAGATTGTTTTGCCTTTATAAAAACATCAAACTTCAAAGAATCATGAAGATCCATACACTAGTACAAAAAAGGTCTTTAGTGACGGTTAAAAACCGTTACCATAGGTATACGGTAACGGTTTTCGTGGACATAAAAATCGTTACCTATCTTGCCGTCACTTTTGATACACTTTTGGTTACGCTTAAAAAGCGTTACGAAATCACATAAAAACTGTTACTATAACCTAAAACCGTCACTTTAGGTCTATAAAAAATTAATGTTTTTTCCTCAAATCGTAACCATAGCATGTCATATAGTGATGTTATATTTTCAAAACCGTCATAATCGCATGATATATTGTAACATTTATTTGTCTAAATCGTCACCGTAGCATGACATACAGTGACATTTATTAGTCAAAATCTTCATTGTAGGATGACATACGGTGAGCTTTATTTGTTAAAATTTTCACTGTAGCATAACAAGCAGTGACGTTTAATTTTCAAAACCGTCACCATAGCATGACATATGGTGACCTTTATTATTCAAAATTGTCACTATAAAATGACATACAGTGACGTTTATTATTCAAACCCATCACTGTAACATGACATACGGTGGCGTTTATTTTTCAAAACCGTCACCATAGAATGATATACAACGACGTTTATTAGTTGAACTCGTCACTTAAGCGTGATATATAGTGACATTTTTTTTTATCAAAATTGTCATTGTAGCATGACATGCGGTGACGTTTGTTTATCAAAAACGTCACTGTAGCATGACATATGACGACGTTTTTATTTTTAAAACCGTCAACTTTTCATGACATGGTGACGTTAATTTTTTAAAAACGTCATTGTAGTATGTCATACAGTGACATGTATTTTCCAAAACCGTCACTGTAGAAGTTCATATGGTGACGTTTATTTGTTAAAACCATCACCGTATCAAGACATATGGTACGTTTATTTTTCAAAATCGTAATCGTAGAATGACATATAGTGATGTTTATTTGTTAAAACAGTTACTGTAACATAATATATGGTGACGTTTTTATTTTTCAGAATCGTCACTATAACGTGACACACGGTGATGTTTATTTTTCAAAACCATCATTATAGTATGAATACAGGGACGTTAATTATTCAAAACTGTCACCGTAGCATGGCATATGGTGACGTTTATTTTTCAAAATGGTCACATAGAACAACATACGATGACGTTTGTTGATTAAAATCGTCAAGATAACACGTTTATTTATCAAAATCGTCACTCTAGCATATTATAAGGTGACATTTATTTTTTAAAATTGTTACCATAGCATGACATACAGTCATGTTTATTTTTCAAAACCGTCACCGTAACTTAACATACAATCACGTTTATTTTTCAAAACATTACTATAGAATGGTGTGCAATAACATCTATTTTTCAAACCGTCACCATAGTAGACATAAAATGACGTTTATTTTTCAAAACCACCACTGTAACATGACATGGTGACGTTAAATAATCAGAATTGTTGACATAAGCTATCTTTAGTGACAGTTTTAATCATTTTAGAGTAAAATGAATAAAAATTTAAAAACTCAAAATTTGAATCAAACGATTAACAAGACATATAAGAATGTTGAAATAATAATATACATTATATAATTAATGTATGAGAACACCAACAACAAAAAGTACTAAATATCTTAAATAGATTTTTTCTTATGTAACTTATAATCCTCGTTTGCCTAGATCTCTTCTCATATAGAATATTTTTCCGCTTCGTATGTTTTTACTTCACGCAATTATTTTTACAAGTTCGTGATACCTGGAAAAAAATCACGTTAGATTGGAAAACTACAATTGATGAATACAACAAATCACGAAAAATTGACAGAGTTTTAACATACGATCAATGAAAACACAAGACAAAACAAGTTCAAACTTATAAGAGCATCTCCAACGCATATGCTATAATTTTTTTTTCTAACATAGAGTATCAAAAGTCAAAATCTCTATAAAGAAACTTCCAACTCCAATACCTATTCTATTCTAAAGATTGTAGTATTTATTATATTATTAAAATAATCAATCCATTTATAAAACATTATCTCTCTCCTAAACATATTACTTTAGTGTTATCGGTGGAAATAATAAAATATTACATCTCTTTCTTAAATAGTAGGTTTTAGAGATTACTCCAAATTTGGAGATTTTATCTTCTCAATCCTCTTTTTTCTATTTTAGCATACAAGATAGCATAGTTGTTGGAGCAAAAAAGTTGTTAAAAATCTCACTTCTCTCCATTATAATATAGTTGTTGGAGATGCTGTAAACATTCAATCCAAAACTATAGGGAAGATCAATGATTTGTGCGTAACAATCCCAGTAAATTGGTTCTAAAAGTCAATCACCCAAAATTTGAGACCAAAAAGTTAAAGAATGAGGAACAATATGAAAAACAAGCTACATATTTTGTACCTAATATAGTGCCCCTAGTCCATGATTGCAAAAATAATTATAGCTGAATTCGAGAAATATCTATAGATCTATATTTAAGAACTGACAATCCTAACAATCCCAATAGGACAGTCCGAGCTCTTTAACTGGTTCGGTGACCAATCTGAGCTCTTTAACTGGTCCGTTTTTTATAAGATGATAAAAATATTTAAAAGTCGTAACAAAATGATTCATATAACCAAACCAGTTCTCACGTAACAAGTGATTTCCAAGAAAGTTGGAGGGTCATAAGTAAAAATATATTATGATGATTGAACAAACGAATTCAAAACATAAAATGAGGAGGGTGTAACATAACATACCTATCTGGTGCAAACCGGGAAAAAATTCGACTAGGAGGCAGCACCCCGTAAATGTTGTTGTAAGAAATATTGCTGATGCATGGGAGAGGATTAGTTGCAAAGATGGACCACCAAGAATATGAAATGAATGGGACAAAACTTACAGATTAGCATGACTGAAACAATTGGGGGTAATTGGTTAGGGATCTCTTCGTTAAGATTGTTATCATTAATCATTCTGCAAATAATATGATAAAACCGGTAACAAATAACAGAAAATATATATAGACAGGGTACAACAAACAGCAGGCACCCGTTTTTTACAATAAATTCAGAGTTAATAATGGAAAGAAGAAAAAATTGATTTACAGAGACATAATGTTCTGCAACTGGCCCATCTCTACTAGTATGGCTTCATAGAGTTTGTTGAATGATAAGTTCACCGACAGGTCCTGAATCAAATGCACATACATTAAAATAAATCAACGAAAACAAGCCAAACAGTAAAAAACCAAAATCCTTTACCAAGATTTAAACCAAAATTCACTCTATAGCAAGAATGACACATACATACATACATAAACTAATGTAGTTAGCATATATTTTACTACAACCAAAAGAAATCCTCTAAATTTTGAAGTAAAAACTTAACCATCTGAGTTTGAAAGTCAAATCAAAACTGAAATCTAATTTGGGACAGAGGATAATTTAGTGTAGATTACAAACAGTTATTTCTATCAAGCAAACAAATTTAAAATCATTGAAGTATCGTGGTTGGAGGGTGTAAAAGATGTTCATTAACGGGACTTCCATTTGTAAAAATTAACAATATTAACAAAAAGTAAACAAACATTTGGAAGAACAAAAAACTAATTCAAGCAATTTGTAGTAAAAAAACATATAAAAACCATATAAAATTTATATTTCCAACCTTCTTACCTATTGAAAGTTTAAAATCCTTATCCATCTTTAATTAACTTTACCCTTCCGTTGGAACATTCTTCCATCTTCCATCATCATTGAAATTAACCACATATGCCCTCCTTTTCCGATTATGATGAACACCACAAAGCCTCATCACCTAAAACCCACAGGCGACAACTGACCCTAAACCCAATGTGATTTTCAGCCACCACCACATCTCCAACGCCTCCTAAACCCATCATGGGGAATCTCTTTCTGTCCTCCGACTTCGACGATATTAGGAAGAAGAAGAGAGTTATGGTGGAATCTCTACTATTTGATGGATCGTCAATGGATTTCTTGAAAAAATAAGAGAGTGGAGAAGGAGATTAGGAAAAAAAAGTAACTAGGTTTTTTTTTTCTTCTAAGAGCGCATTTCTATCGAGGGCAAGGAGGGGAATTTTTGGGCCGAAAGAGGTATTTGGACTCCCATCTTTTTTCTGTTAAGCTATAAGTTAACATCTCAAAATGCTTGTACGAATAAGCCCAATCAGCTATATAATAAAAAATAATATATTAAAACTCAATAAAATTTGTAACGATAAAAAATCCAGTAAGAAACTTTAAAAACCAATATAACTAATCAAGGCCCTATAAACTTTATAAAAAAATCAATAGAACTGATCAAGGCCCTATAAACTATAAAAAAACATTTATCACAAAATTGTAACATTTTTTTGTCTTAATGAAATGTAAAAAGTATTTCTCATGTGGTGTGTATTAGATTATTAGTTAATAATTTAATTTTTAATTTATAAAAATATATTGATTTTCATTGTGTTCTTTAAATTGTTTATATTTATTAATTTTCTTAATAAATATCAAAAAAAAAATTAAAAATAGACTGAATAAGGGTTTATTCGTTCTGATTCAGGCTCATCTAGCCTGATCCAAATTATGTGTGTATGTATGTGTGTATATGGTGTATACATGTGGTAATTCAATGACTCTTCACGAATTGTAATAGGTCTTGATAGTCGTATTATACTCATTGTTATCTATAGGTTTGAGTGGTTCTTAATAAACTTAATTGGGTCTTGATGGCCTTTAGAACAATTTAAGCTCGTTATGATCGTTGGTGACTTATTAAGGCTCAATATAACCTTTTAAAACCCAATTGAACCGATTTAAGCCCAATTGAACCATCAAAGCCCAATAGAGCCATCAAAGCCCAATAGATCACATCAAAGCCCATTATGAGCGTTGGTAACTTATTAAGGCCCAATATAACCTATTAAAACCCAATTGAATCGATTTAAATCGAATAGAACCGATTTAAGTAGGGGTGGCAAAAAGTGACCCAACCCGAATCCAACCCAAAATTAGCAGGTTGGGTTGAGAATTTCAACCCATTTAAGTTAAATGGGTCAACTCGATTTAAGCCTAATAGAACTATCAAAGCCCAATAGATCCCATGAAATCCCATTATGAACATTGTTGACTTATTAAGGCCCAATATAACCTATTAAATCCCAATAGAACCGATTTGAGCCCAATTGAACCAGTTTAAGCTCAGTAGAACCCATCAAATCCCAATTGAACCATTCAAAGCCCATCATGATAATTGCTAACTTATTAAGGCCCAAACACACAAGTGGTGACTTATTATGTGATTTTGTACACGTATCGACTTCATAGATGCATGTGTCATGTATTCAAGTCAATTAGGCAACTAAGCACCATTATACCCCAATATGAACCATTCAAAGCCCATTATGATAATTGCTAACTTATTAAGGCCCAAACACACAAGTGGTGACTTATTATGTGCTTTTGTACACGTATCAACTTCATAGATGCATGTGTCATGTATTCGAGTCAATTAGGCAACTAAGCACCATTATACCCCAATATGAACCATTCAACCACCATAATAATCGAATATGACATTTTATGACTTATTAATGCCCAATAACATCAGTGGTGACTTATTACGTGTTTGTGTGCATGTATCGACTGCATAGATGCATGTGTTGTGTATTAGGGTCAATTAGACAACTAAGAACCATTATACCCCGATATGAGCTACTCAACCACCATTATAACACAATATGACATTTTATGACTTATTAAGGTCCAATGACACCAGGGATGACTTATTATGTGTTTGTGTGCACGTATGCACTCATAGATGCATGTGTTGTCTATTAGGGTCGATAAAACAAGTAAGAACCATTATACCACAATACAAACTACTAAACCACCATTATAGCCCAATATGATCTTTTATAATTTATTAAGGCCCAACATAAAACCATATTTGAATTAATACGTGTTTGTTTACTAATATGTACCATATATATGTGTGTAGTGTGCAGTCGGGTCGATAAGACAACTAAACCAGCATATTTCATTACGAACTAGTAAGCCACAATAAAACCCAGTAAAACTCAATTGTAAATGAATAAGTATAGTGGGAGATGAATTTTGAAAAAAATAACACAAAAACGTAAAAATAATCCTCCACAAATCCTCCACAAAGTTAATTAAAATAATTTAAATAAATCCAAAAAAAAAAAAATCAAGATATTTACAACAAAAATTAAATATAATAAAATAAAGTTAATTTCCGTCAGAAATAAATTTGAATTTTAATTAAATTTTAAAATAAATACAATTCTAAGAATTTAATATAATTTTGAAATTTAATATAATTTTAGATTTTAATATAATTTGAATTTTAAATTAATTTAATTTAATTTAATTTAATTTAATTTTCAATTTTATTTAAATTAATTTCTGATGAATTTTCAACGAAAATGAATTTAAATAAAATTCTTATTCAATTTTGAAATAATTATAAATGGTTTCTAAAATTAAATTTTCTTAAACTTTCAATTTTAATTATAACTAGTGTTGGGTTCGTGCATTGCACGGGAGGATAAATTTTTTGTTGGAATATTGAACCGAGTTAAAATGAAACGTAATTTCTCTGTTAACAGTTAATGAAATACAATGTGAAAAACGAATGTATTTTCATAAGTGGTTAACTTGCATATATTCTTAATCGTTTGTTGTTATGAGTTTGTGCAATAATATTGGTAATAGTTTTGTATTATATTATTTAAAACTCAAACGACATGTCTCACAACATATTTATCTGACTATTGACTTCAAGACTTCATAGTATTAATCGATAAAAATAAAGATATGTATATATATTTTATTCCCCTACTTCGAAAAATATGATTGTGTGTTTTGAAAAATATAAACAAATCCTCAATAAATAAAATAAAATATAAAAAAGTAGTTTTTCAAATAAACAAAAATATAGTGGAATACCTTTTGTTCAGTTGCAGGTTCCGCCATTGACACCCAACCGTTCGTCTTATTCTTGTATTAGGATGATACATAGAGAAGCTATATATATTTATAGTGAATCATTTAAAGAAAGAAGAATGCCGTTAAAATCATAATTTTTCAAAAATATTTTAAATGCAGGGGATTTTACATTTAAATGTAAATATATTAAAAATATGGAAGAATATTTTTATATCTACATCGTTTCTATTTTATTTTCTTTACACTTGGTTAATTTGGAAAGTATTGCAGAATATTTTTATTTTAAAGAATACGATAATTTATTAGTGTATCTCGTTATTTTTTATTTTTAATTCATATCAACCTTCTTTTTTCTTCTTTTAATGCTCGTGAAAAAAAAAACGTGTATATTTTATATTATCAAAAAAATACGTGTAGATTTTATATTATGCTAATATAAAATACGTGTAGATTTTATAAAATAAAATAGATTTTATATTAGCAAAAAAAAATACGGAAGAAAAAAGAGTTTATATTACATCTCATTATGTAATAAGATTTTATAAAATAAAATATGGGAAAAGATTTTATAAAATAAAATATGGAAAAATCATTATGAGATGTAATATAAAAAAATACGGAAGAAAAAAGATTTTATATTACATCTCATTAATATAGATTTAAATGTAAAATCTACATTTAAAATAGATTATGCTAATATAAAATCTATTTTATAAAATCCTCCACCAAAAAAACAAATAGTTATATTAATAAATGAGTATCCATTCCACAAATAGATACATTTAAAATAGATTATGCTGATATAAAATATATTTTATAAAATCCTCCACCAAAAAAACAATTAGTTATATTAATAAATGAGTATTCATTCCACAAATAGATGATTATGTGAGATATTGTGCTTGGAAAGGTTGTACCAAAGCATTAAGAATTATAAATTAAGTAATTGGCTTTAATTAGTTGTAACTTGTGCTTAAAATATTGTAATTAAGAGTTTTTTATACCGTTTTTATAATATAGTATAGATTCTAAATTTTAATTATAATTCTAAATTTTAATATAGTTAGAAGAAATTTAATATAATTTTAAATTTAATATAATAATAGATTTTAATATAATTTGAATTTTTAAATTAGTTTAATTTAATTTTAAGTTTTATTTAAATTATTTTGGGTCGGAAATTAATTTAAATAAATTTTTTATTTAATTTTAAAATAATTATAATTTAATAAACGTTTTCGAAAATTGAATTTTCTTAAATTTTTAATTTTAACTATAATTCTAAATTTTAATATAATTATAAGAAATTTATTATAATTTTGAATTTAATATAATTTTAGATTTTAATATAACTTTAATTTAAAATCACTTTAGATTTTAATAGAATTTGAATTTGAATTTAGTTTAATTTAATTTTAAGTTTTTAGTCACTAATTGTTTGATATTAGTGACCACCATTTTTGTTCACTGGCATTTTTATTTTAGTGACAATTATTTTTTCTTACTAACTTTTTTATTTTTATGACCACTATTTTTTTTATCACAAATCTACTCAATTAACATGAACTACTAAATATTATTTAGTGACAACTATTCTTAGTAGCTAAGTCTTTGAAATTAGTGACCAATATTTTTGGTCACTGCCACTTTCATTTTTAATGACAACTATTTTTTGTTACTAACATTTTTATTTTAATGACCATTATTTTTTGTCACTAATCTATTCAATTAACATGAACTACTAAATACTATTTAGAACATCTCCAATGGAGGAGGTTCTTATAAGAACCTCTTTTTGTACTTTTTGGTGTCAACTCATTTTCACCTCATTAAATTAAAATTTTACATAAAAGTTCTCAGTGATATTTCTTATAAGAATCTCTTTTTATGGGTCCATACATTTTTTTAACTTCAATAATAATTATTATTTATAAATATTAAATATATATATATACATATATAATATTAATAATTATTATAAGTCAAAAAAAAAAATAAAGAAAATGTCACATCTCACACATTTCATGGTAAAAGCATCCCCAATGGAGGTTCTTAAGAAAAGAAAAAAAGAAAATGTCACTTCTTTTTTGTACTTTTTGGTGCCACCTCATTTCCACCTCATTAAATTAAAAATTCACATAAAAGTTCACAATGATAGTTCTTATAAGAACCTCTTTTTATGGGTCTCATACATTATTTTAACTTCAATAATAATTATTATTAATAAATATTAAATATATATATAATATTAATAATTATTATAAAGTCAAGAAAAAAAATAAAGAAATAAAGAAAATGTCACATCTCACACATTTCATGGTAAGAACCAAGGTTCTTATTTAAAAACCTAGAGGGGTTTGGGTTCTTATAAGAACCCTCTACAATGCTAGTTCTTACAAGTCATTGCACTTTTTTCAAAACCGTCACCATAACATGACATACGGTGATGTTTATCAATCAAAACCGTCACTGTATGTTTCCACACTGTCACCCTAGTATGACAAATGGTAAAGTTTATTTTTCAAAACCTTCACAGTAATATGACATATAGTGATGTTTATTATTCAAAATTGTCACATGAGCATAACATATAGTGGCGTTTATTATTTAGAAGCATCACTGAACCTAACATATGGTGACATAAATTTATCAAAACCATCACTACATGTACATTATGATGTACGATGACAAAACTTTATCAAAATTGTCACTATAAAATGACATACGGTGAAGTTCAACATTCAAAACTGTCATCGTAACATTACATATTGTGATGTTTTCCATTCAACACCGTTACCGTAACATGACATACGATAACATTTAGATCTCAAAACCATCACTGTAAAATGACATAGGGTGACGTTTATTTTTCAAAACCATCACCATAGGATAACATAAGATGTCGTTCATTATTTAAAAACATCATTTTAACATGACATACATCGACGTTTATTATTTGAAAATGTCACAATAGCATGACACAGGGTGCCTCGTTCTTTTGTCAAAACAGTCACTCTTGCATAATGTACGATTACGTTTATGTTTCAAAACCGTCACATAACATGACGTACGGTAACATTTATTTTTCTAAACCGTCACAGTAGCATGACATTAGGTGGCGTAAATTTTTCAAAACCGTTATTTTAACATCACACGCGGTGACGTTTATTTTTCAAAACCGTCACTATAGCATTTATAACCGTCATTGTGACATGACGTACGATGACATTTGTTGTTCAAAACTGTCACTGTAGGATGACGTACACTGACGTTTATTATTTAAAATTATCACCATAACATTACATATGGTCACGTTTATTATACAAAATTGTCATCGTAGCATGACTTACGTGGACGTTTATTATTCTAACTGTCACCATAGCATGATATATAATGACATTTATTATACAAAACCTTCACCATTGTGACATATTGTTTTTTAAAACCGTCACCATAACATAACATACGGTGACATTTACTTTTGAAAATCGTTACCGTAGAATGACATATCGTAACGTACTCAAAATCGTCACCATAACATGACATATGGTGACATCATTATTAGAAACCGTCAATATAGCTTGAGATATTGTGATGTAAATGTTTTAATGCCATTACCAAAGCATGACATATAGTGACGTAATTTTTTCAAAAACCATTGCCATACACTAACTTTTGGTGACGAAAATTTTGCAAAACCGTTGCCATAGAACGTGGTGACTTTTGGAAACGGTTTTCAAATAAGCGTTGCTATACAAATATTAGTTTTAAGTAACGTTTTTTTAAAACCGTTACGACATAAAGCAACGATTTTGACAAAAACCGTTACTAAGATGTCTTATATGGCAACGGTTTTTTAAAAACCGTCACAAGATAAAGCAACGGTTTTCAAAACCGCCCTAAACAGTTACCTTAGGGAACCTTTTATTGACGTTTTTATTTAAAACGTTGCTTTATGTTTCCAGTGGCGGATCCAGGATTTTTTCCTGGTGGGGGCACCTTTGAAGGTAGATTAAGTGCCCGTAAGGTTGTCCGGTGCATTTTTAGCCTAAGTCCACCGTTTCGATAGATTTTTAAAGTTTTTTTGGTTGATTTCAAGATATTTTTAAGTTTTTTTGTCGATTTTGAGAGACTTTTTCGGTTTTTTAGTTGATTTCAAGAGTGTTTTTTAGTTTTTTGGTTGGTTTTGATGCAATTTTTTTTGTTGATGGGGTCCCAGGTAAAAAATTACTGGGGGGACTGAAGATATAAAGTTAAAAAAAACATATTTTTACCTAAGAAATTTCTCATTTTTTCCCATTTAATGGGGGCCCATCCCCCCACTACTTCCACACTAGATCCGTCCCTGTATGTTTCTACTTTTTTTGTAACAGTAACGTTTCTTTATAAAAAATGTTACTAAAACAAATCTCTAACTTTTTATGTGACTTTTTGTAACGGTTTTTTATCAAACCGTTACAAACCTGTTTTTCAAAACCGTCACAAAAAGTCATTTTTGTACAAGTGATAGAATGAACCGAGTGAGAGTCTTCTAAGTCAGAATTAGTGTACTCAGGAGAAAAGGAAGGGTGTTTAGAAGAAGAAGAGGGAACATGAGAGGAAGAACCATCAACATCCATTTTGCCAAAACCAAGTCCAAATTTTTCATCACCTGTTACTTGATTTTGAAAAATTCTTTCAAGATTTTTAGAAGATGTAGTCCATTTATTTACAATTTCTTGCTCCTTTTTAAGACGTTTAAACATCTTGTTTTTCTCTTTGGCCAGAATGTAGTTGATGGTTTTTAAATCCTCTAGCTCAACTTTGATTTTATCAAAGTGCTTTAGCTGAGCTAGACAGACTTGGAGTTGAGAGGAGAGAGATTTAACTTGAGCATTAGACTTTCTTTTAACATCCTTTTCATTGTAGAAATCAACAGGTAAGAAATCGAATGCTTCAATCTTTTCAGCGTTACAAAGAGAGTGGAAGGGATGTACCTGAGATGAGGAAGAAGAGCACTCAGTGGAGACTAATGCCATGGTCATGTCGGTGTCCTTGACTTCGGCCATATCATCTAGTTTGGCCATGAGACATTTGCTAGTAATCTCCTTTTTCACTTTCAGAGTTATGTTCATCAGCCCAGTCATGAGACTCGTCCATTAAACCCTTACCTCTTCGATGAGCATTCTTATTTCTTTCATTTTCTCTCTTGTATTTGGCTTTGTATTTCTTAGCTCAATCGATGCTTTCTTTGAAGGAGGAAGAGGAGGATTTTCGGGAGAAGGATCGACCAGCCGAATTTGATCATATTCTCCTCCCTTTAGAAGAGTTGGAAGAGTTAGATTTGGATCTACCAGAAGGGTTGCTTCTGCACTCAGATGCAAAGTGGCCTTTCTTGCCACAAGCATAGCATTCTTCGTTGGTTTGATTTGAATCGATTAGAAGGAAAATTATTTTTGAACTTAGAGAAATTTGCAAGCATGCCCATCTCCTCTGTCATTTGTTCAACCGAGTTATCTTCACCTTCCTCATCGGCCTCACTAAGATAAGCCTCCGATTGGTGAGCTGAATCATCATGACTTTCTCTGTCAGACTCGTCATAAGGATAGGTGATTCTATGAATGCACGTAGATTTCTTGGAAGTATCATCGATAAGAGCCATAGAAGGGCTTTTTATATCTTTGATGATAGTTCTCCTTTGGATCCTTGTTTGTTCATAGTTAAAGAGGGATCCGTAAAGAACAGTGAGGGAAGATTATCAAGGTCCTTGGTCGTCTTGATACATGTACAAATGTTCTCCCAGAAATCAGGAAGACCATCCATGAATTTACACAAGACTTCCTTGTTGTCATATAATCTTCCTAGAAGTTTGAGATCGTTAAGAAGGCTGTTGAAATGATTATAATAGTCAGAGAGAGAATCTCCCTTTTCATAAGAAAAGAGTTTGTACTTACGTACAAGAGAGATATTTTTACTCTTTTTGACTTCTTCTTCTGTACCCTCATACAGAACACATAGTGTGGTCCACATTTCTTTTGCAGTAGACAAATTTACCAAAGAGTGGTACACCTCATCAGGGAGGGAAAGAGCAATGATTTCTCTGACTCTAGAGTCAAGAGCAACAACACGTTTGTCATCCCCAGTATAATTCTTGGGCTTTTTGAGGATGTACTTCCCAGTAGCAGAGGTTCGTTCTTCATCCGAGGAATCATCAGAATCACTATAAATAACATCTTTATCTTTGGCATCAATACGAGTTTTTTAAAAACGATCCCAAACTTTAGGGAATATGGGTCCCCACGAAGTAGAGTAATAAAACGACTATCCACACCTTCTAAGAACAACATCATGGGACTGTTCGAAAGAGAAAAGTTGTTGGGGTTGAACTTAGGTGGTTTGGCTATAGATCCATTGTCGTAGGAGTTGGAAAAAGATATTTTGAGAAGAAGAGTCAAGTTTTGAGTTGAACTTGTTGGTTCCTAATAAGCAAAACAATGTTGTAGAAGGAGGGGTTGAATACAATACACAAAAAAAATTCACTTAATGTTAATTCTTTTATTGATATAAAATATCAAGAATTACACATATAAAACAAAATATTGTTGCGGAAAAGAACAGTAAACTATTCTAACAATCTTACACTTAGAAAACTTTTAGAACACAACTTTTAGAAAACACTAAGTTTAAAAGCTATGAGGATGAGAGAAATAGATGTCAAGTTTTCTTGAGTGCACTGAGTTCTCTTGAGCTGAAAGCGTGGCTTTCATGGAGGAAGTATTCACCTTTATATACTACCCAATGCATTGAATGCAAAGGACATTTGTCAAATGTAGATTTCTTTCAGATTTTCTTCAGTAAATTATAAGATATTTGAAGTGACTTATCAATATACAAAAGGGACTTTTGTACTATGACAAGACAATATCTCAATAAAATATATCTGGTACAAATATTTTTGAGATTTTTTGGAGAAAGTCTCTATCGGATCGGAACTTTGGTGAATATCCTCTGTGCAATAGAAAATTTAATTGCTTTTGTTAGAAGGATGTTGGAAATAAAGGGGTATAAAATTATAAGGATTTGACTATAGATATAGTCGAATTTGACTATAGATATGGTCGAATACTGAGAATGTTCGGCAGAGGATGACTGTCGAATGATCGGCATGGTGTTGGCCGAATAAAGGGGATCGGTAGAGGGGGACTCTTTCCGACCAATCATAGGAACATCGGCAGGAGTGAGGTCTGCCGAAGAATGTGCATCTCTTCGGCAGGGGTAGCTTAGAACTTGTGAAGTTTGTCTTGATCCGCATCAGTAGGCTCACTTCATGTTGAATTTGGTTGGTCTTTGATTTCACCGATCTTTTAAAGCACAACTAAGCTATTACAAAAAAAAAACATAAAATACACTAAGTATGAAGATGTACAACATTTTAGAAATGAATAATTACAAGCCGAAAAAGGGAGTCATCTTCAAATCTTCGATGATCCAACATAGACATACATACATACATAGACATGTACACATATATAGACATATACACACACTTATATGCATACGACATACACATATATACATGATAAACATATATATGTACTATATACATACAAGCAATACATATGTATACATATATATACACACACATATACTATACATACATCTATATAAACATATGCATACGTACATAAACATATAGACATGTACATGACATACACACACACGTATATGCATACGACACACATACATATATACATCAACGGATTACCGACGAATTTCTTGAATTTTTTTTAAATAATTCATAAATATCCCGACGGATGATCTAATGGCCATCGGAAATCCGTCGGTAATTTGCGACACATCAACGACGGATTATTGGAATTAAAAAATAATAATTAAATCAATAAAGTTTTCAACGGATTAACGATGGATTTCAATAAAGTCCGTCGGCAATCCGTCGGAAATGTTTATATTTACCGACGGATTACCGACAGATATGTTGTTCGTCGCAAATAGCTTCAATCCGTCAGAAAATGGTTGGTGATCCGATGGATTTTTGCCGTCGGTAATAGTAATTGGTCGGTGTTTAGGTTTTTTTCTGGTAGTGGCATGTGCCCCTCACAAGAGGCCAATTTATCGAAAGGGGTGTGATTGATATGCTTACAAGAATATATATATATATATATATATATATATATATATATGTATTTGATTGATAAAGATAATCTAAACATGTACAAAATTATCGCTACCAGGTTTTTACCATAACTATATATATCAATGAACTACTTATCTGAGACATAAACAAAGTTCACTATGAAATTTGTATGTACACAATGAACAATTTGTGAACATAGATCATGACAAGTCGTATATATGTATGTACATTGAATTGTGGAGAATAAATTGTCATGATATTAAGGTTTCTTGGCAAAGATCTCTTGGTAACTTTGGATTCGACAAATGGGGGGATATGTTGAGCTTGAAGAAGTGACCGGTCTTACATTTCCCCTGTCTTTATACATAAAGAAAGTCAAAATATTGTTATCACAATTTACATGTGTAGTTGTACTCTTATCTTGTTACACAATTTATTTTCCGATGAGCATTTCCTTTCTAGGACTTGTTAATAACATGTCACTAAAGCCATTTGCATAATTTTAAAGATTGATTTAGGAAAAGCCTTAGCTCTCATTTTGCTTTATAGGATTGGATAGGATTTGAAATTCAATTTCATGCTTGGTTTGAGGGATTTGCATGGATTTTATTGAAATCCTACAAACATGAAATTTTTAAATCCCATGGGTAATGAGTATATCACGAGATTTCGTGGGATGTATTTGTAATAATAACTTAATAAAAAGATGGTTTATTTATTTTTATATTTATTTTTATAAATTATTTATAAATAATAAAATTCAATTCATTGCACATCCTACAAACAAAGGCACCAAAGATTGCAAATCCTTTCAAATTCAAATCCCTCTAATTACAATCCTATCACAAAATCTAAATCATTCAAAATAATTCCATCAAATCAAACGTCCCCTTAGAGTATTACTTGCTTTTAATATGTACATCTCCTTTTTCCAATCTATCATCTGTTTATCGATATATGAAATTATCAAAATTAATTAACACCAGAATTCAACTAATATTTGAGAATATTAAGATTTACATGTGCCACATCATATCCATCTCATTCTCTTTGATTGTTCCTTTTATACAAATAAAGATATTTAAGAGAATTGATTAAAACCAAATATTTTTTTATGATGATATAATTGGGACTATTACAACACAAAATTATTTTTGGTTATCTAATAAAAACTGAAAAATATGAATAAAGAAAGCAAATGCATTCTTCTTTTCAAAAATAAAATATAAAGGTTTCAACTGTATTTATTCCATTACATATTGAGACCAAAAACTTTGATGAGAACATATTATTGGGTGGGTGGTGTATGCAGTGTTCTAAAAGGCTTACTGCGACGTGCAGCCGTCATGGCATGCCATATGGCTCAAGGCTCAGCTCACATCCGACGTCCCATTAAGCCTGTGGCGCACGCCATGGCTGAGTGTGAGGTTTTTATTACGTAATATTTGGTTTTTCTTACCTTTTCATTACTTTTTAATATATAACATAACTTAAACTATTTTATGTCATTGACTCATTGAGTAATAGTAGAAAACATGTGTATATATACTTATATATATGATACATATATTTGCCGCCATAAGTCACACATTGAAACATGTTGTGGCCTCGTCGAGTCGTCGTGGTTCCTAATGATTGAGGCGTGACCTCGCTGCCACGCCACTTAGAAAAACCTTGTGACTGTTTTTATTTATATTTGTTGCTGAGAGAATATAATTGAAGGGGTTCGGAATTGGAAAACAAGTTAAGTACCTTATATAGCTTAGGTGTGCGGACCACCAACTATGTTGACTTGCTTTGGGGGTATGCTCTAAACAGAGGACGCGGTTCTGATGAAAAAATAGATAAAAGGTAACATATTAGTTAACTATTTACATTTTACATCCACTCACCAAGCAGTAGCAGCTACTGATGAATTGAAATTGTTGTTTTAACATCATATGGATATGGTTATCAACATTTCTCCTCTGAAACTCGAATTATGCAAAACACAGATAAAAGATATGCAATTGATATATCACATACCTACAAATGTGCTAATGTGGATACCAAAATAGTGCCACCTGTTTAGGTAATAATACTCTCCTGGAGTAGTTGTTTGAAAACCGGAGAGATCGCCACCAATAATGTGATTCCATGACTTGTAATAAGCCAACGCATCTTCTTCTTCCACCTTATTCTTCCCATCATCATCATACACAAGACCCACGCCACACTCCCTTACATAACAAACTTGTAAATCACTTATGGAAATAGTAATCTCGTCACCATCTTCCATCTCATTCTTCCCAAACATCCAATGGCTTAAATATATGACATCCGTTACATCGACCAACATAATTTTATTTTGGTGATGGTACAACCAGGTACGGTTCTTTGTTATATTACTAATAGTGATCCATGACATATAATTGAAATCGATATCCATATAGGAAACTCTACCTTTCTCTCGGGACAATTGATCGCAGTAGAAAGGAAACGCATAACAGAAATTCAATCCTCTGAGCTTGTTACGAGATCGTGGGATGGTAAATGATATTGAGGACCCCTTCCTTGTATCACTAATCCAATTCGGAAGCTCTATCCCTTTATACATTATGCTAAATATCCCAAATTCATAAACCATCTGCCAAATATACAAGTTTAATCAACAGGAAATTATATGTACTTATTTACACAAAAAATAGTTAATTAGAGGAAACCTGGACTTTATATGTCATCACATCGCGATTCCCCATGAGCTGATTTTTGGTGAAGTCTAAATTACTCCAGCCCAAACTATGTAAAACCTCTTCCTCAACATCTGCCATATCTTCCACTTTCAACATGCCTTCAACAAAAGACCCCCAACGTGGTGGTCCAATTAACATGATCGGGGACATTTCTCGGTCAAATACGACTTTCTCTAAGAAATACTTAAAATCAAATGCCAAAAGGCTTAGTGTACGTGGAGGATGTTCCAATGTCTTCAGCATATCACAATTTTTTATGCTGAGGACCTCAAGCCTAGGAAGGCTTTTAACACAATCAGGCAGGGAAACGATATCGTTACCATCTAAAAATAAAACCTTCAACATGGATAGGCTACTGAAGTCCAATGGAAAGGAATCATTGGACAACTTATTATCTTTAAGCGACAAACATGCTAATGAGCTCATTGAAGAAACTACAAAGGACCTGAAATCTCTAGGTATAGTCTCCACAATGACAGAAGAAGATGTTTGCGAGTGTATGCCAATTTTGTTAGCCTTGAGCATTTCTGGTGATTCCATATCCCTCAACTCGATCGGAAATTCACCAAGACTACAACCATCTAGTTTTAGTGTTGTCACCTTCTTTAACTTGCCAATCGTTCTTAAAAGTTTTCCAACCTCATTGCAATAGCTTAGATCAATGAGGTAAAGTCCATCACATTGCTCAATTGATTCACAAACCTCAATCAATCCTATGCAATTTGCAAGTATTAACCTCTCAACTACAGGGAGTTCGATAAAGCCACCAAGACTACGAAGCTCTTTACAAAAACTTAGATTGAGAATCTTCAATGATCTAAGCAACGGTTTGTCTTTTGAGCATGATCCAGTTAACTATATATTGAAATGGACATAAGGTAAAATAATTAGTGAATTGCATTAACCCAACACGGAAGAATAATAAAAATTGAAGCAGAAGCTTCAAATCTTATACCTTTTGCCACTTCTTGTGTCCTTGCGGGTTACCGCAAGACATGTCAAAAGATACCAATTTGCTATAAGACATGTCAAGACCGACCAGGTTCTCCAATTGTAAGTCTGGAGGCATATGCTCTAAAGGGAATCCATGCATACACAACCATCTTAATTCTTCTGGAAAATGATTATAGGATCCATTGAGTTGCACATAATTGAGTTCTAGTAGCTTTAGATTATCCATCTTACTCAATGCATCTGTTTTCAACTCAATTGATCCATCTAACTTCTCTTTTTCAAACTTTCTCATGTCAAGCGCAAGGGCTAGAAGATTACCCTTTCCCTAAGGAAATCAAATGCAAAAAAAATGTTATATAAGTAAATTAATATAGATAATAGAAAAATACTTATAAGACACATAATTACTAACAAGCAAGCATACATGGTCTCTTACCCTTTTTTGTTTTAACACCTTGAATGACTCCTCATGATACCATAATCGACTACGCTTCCATGGCTTCTCAGGTGATTCTTGGCGTACTACATCTCTTCCCATCTCTTGAAGCAATTGATGCATCATCAACTTATTATCACTGCCAATCGAAAGAAGGCATTTGTCAATGAGATTTCTGATCCCAAGTATTGCGTGGATCCCACATGCCTTTAATATTGTTTCAGTTGATTCTCTGTCTTTTCCAACAAAAAAGCAAGAAATATGCTTAAACAATTCCTTATCGTTTTTGGAGGGCAAAGAGTCAAAGCTCATTTGCAAGACCTTTGTAATGCGGGAATCAGTTTCTTCTTTTAGCCTTTCTATGTTATCTTCCCATTCAACTACATCTCGATCATGTAGAGACTTCCCCAAAACTTCAAGAGCTAATGGATGTCCTTTACAATACTTCACAATATTTTTTGAAACCTCTGCATGACCTTTCTTCGGACCCTTGCACTTGAAGGCGTGAAGACATAAAAGCTCTTGTGAATAAGTCTCACCTAATCCTTTAAGTAAGATCATCGTATGCTTGGGTTGAACTATCGGATTGGATAGCTGCACATAGTTGCTCACCAATGACACGTCCTTGGTCGTTATTATGATTTTGCTTCCTGGATGAAAACTTCTTTTTCCAAGTAACGCTTCCAAGTGGTCGAGACTATCAACACCATCAAGAACTAAAATCACCTTTTTACGAGCTAGTGCATTCTCAATCTGAGAGGTGTAAAAGGAAACATCATGAACTTGAATTGACCTTGTTTTTGAAATGTCACCACAAATTTGTTTTTGCAATTCAAGCAATCCATTAAATTGTTCAACGCATTTCTTACTAATATCTCCAATAAAGCTGCTTCTTTGGAATTCACGACAATGTAACCCAAAGACATATTTGGCCAAAGATGTCTTCCCAATCCCAGCCATGCCTAAAATTGTGAGAATATCAGCGGTATGAGAGGATCCATCTTTCAACCATGAAGTTATTTTTCCAATGTAATAGTTCATGCCAATCAGGGTTGGCAAAGTACTACTTAAAGATACACATAACCTACGATCGGTCACAATTTCTTCAATAAGCTCCGTCTCTTTCCTGAAGATCGATCTCAACAAGATATTTGAAACATCAACTTAAAAACAAAACAAATCATTTACAAATAAAAAAAATTTGCTTTTATTTTTAATTATGTTTTTGCGTCAATTAGTTTTATTGGATGCTACATTTGCAGAATTTAGTTGTCCAGTCATTTTTGCAAAATTTTCCTTGTTCAACCAAGATCATGTTAGAATATAATGACAAAAATAGATAAATTAGTCTAATATTTTAAGTTAGTCATATACAAGTCTTAGGCATAGTTGTTTACGTATGGCAGTTGTCATAAAAGGAGCACTGTTGGATAAAAGGATGTGTCTCTTCCAATGGTTGTAACTGTTGGTTAAAAGGGTATCCCCTTTCAAGTGTATATATATGTGTGTATCGTGTAACTACAGTGTACATTCACAATCAATAAAGTTTCAGTTTATATAATTTTGTATCCGTTGTGATTGTGCTATGATGGAGATGAAGACTGATTGGAAAAACTTTGATCATTGTTCATCTCCAACAAAGTGGTATCAGAGCCCTAGGCTCGATCAAGGGAAGAATAGAATGAAACGGTCAAGATGCTATGCGTGCAAGATTAGAGGGCATGCATATTGGAATTGTCCATCGATGAAAGGCAAAGAAATTTATGATGCAAAAGGCGGAAATGTGCAGGTTTATGGTGAATACGTAGTACAGGGAACCGATGGAAGCAACTGGAATGAAACCTGGTATGTTTCTAAGTTTTACTCGAAGCACATGACACCAAATCGAGATCTATTCATTAGATTCAAAGCCTGTTTTGATGTGGAGACACAAAATCACAATACAAACTTCCTATTATCAAATGGTGTTGGTGAAATTGTGTTGAAAACTCTTGAAATTGAACATGTGATACCATGTGTATCATACGTACCAGAAATTGGTATAAACGTGCTTAGTATAAATGTGCTTAGTATGAAACAGTTGATTAAGCAAGGTTTTGAAATAAAGTTGGATGGAACAACATGTATAATCAAATACATGTTTGCTGATGAAGAAAGCACCACAGAAAGAATCATAAAACACAAGATGAGTTGAATAAGAAGTCGAGTTTATCACGAATTATTGTGATAATCTGCTTAAGAACGACATGAAGATTGTCAAAGATGATGAATGTAAGGATATGGCTATGGGTTATGAATTCCCAGGATTAGGGGTGTAAATGATGCGAGTCGAGCTCGAGTATCATTATACTCGACTCGAACTCGAAAGCTAATACTCGAGCTCGAACTCGACTCGAAAACTCGCGAGTAGTGAAAACCCAAGCTCGACTCGAACTCGAAAGCTAATACTCGAGCTCGAACTCGACTCGAACTCGTTTCAAGCTCCCTCAAGCTCGAACTCGTTTCAAGCTCAAACTCAAACTAATTTTAAGCTCAAACTCAAACTAGTGTTCGTATTCAATCATTTAAAAATTCAATGTGTTCATATTTGTTTTTGTTTAATTAAAATTGTAAACAAACATAACAAACTAGTTGCACCCACTTTCATAGGTACCAACAATTTTTTTTTGCCTAACTTCAAGCCAAATGGCTCAAGCCACTAGACACAATAGAAAGGTTATGCCACAAAGGCTATGGAATGGCAAGGGAAAGAAAGGGGATGAGTCATATTTATAGTTGAATGCAAAATCCCTAGATGGATTGTCCCACCAATGTGGGATGAGTTTTTAAGCAAAAGGAGGACAATCCTTATTTAAATAATGATACCCACAAGTCATATTATGTGTTATTACTTTTTTTTTTAAAGAAAATGCTAGTAATTCTTTATTAATAATAATTATAATTATATATATATATATATATAAATATAAATATAATAATAATTATATTATTATTTTAATGTTTATTTCTTTAATATATGTTATTTAGATTACTAGTATAACTAAACGAACGTGTATATATATATATAAAATATATTCGAGTATCTCACGAGCTTATCGAGTCGAGTATCAGGTCGCTCGACTCGACTCGTTACTATGTCGAGTCGAACTCGAGTTCGAGCCGAGCCTATTCGAGTCAAGTGTTGACCGAGTTTTGACCGAGTCGATCTCGAGTAGCTCGCGAGTTGTCTCGTCTCATTTACACCCCTACCCAGGATGTTATGAGAAGAAGTTCAAGAAGATGTATGAAAACTATTACGGGTTTGTAAAGGAAGGGCCAATGCGTCAAAGAGATAACACCATTGAAGGCATGCATGTTGTTGGCAAAGAGGCTGATAACAATGAAGATAAAGAGGGAGGCAATGTGTCTCCAAACAAGATTGGTATTCAAGAAGCAAACAAGGATGTTACCTGTGAAGTGTCAATATACAGTGACACTAGTGGAGAAGATAGCTCAAGTGTATCAAATGAGTTCAATGATTATGTTATCATTAATTGAAGAATGAAGATTAAGGAATTTACTGTTTTTGTCATTAAGGGGGAATGTTAGAATATAATGACAAATATAGAGAAATTAGTCTAATATTTTAAGCTAGTCCTATACAAGTCTTAGGCATAGTTGTTTACGTATGGCAGTTGTTATAAAAAAGGTAGTTGTCATAAAAGGAGCAGTTGTAACTATTGGATAAAAGGATGTTTCTCTTCCAATGGTTGTAATTGTTGGTTAAAAGGGTATCCCCTTTCAAGTGTATATATATGTGTGTATCGTGTAACTACAGTGTACATTCACAATCAATAAAGTTTTAGCTTATATAATTTTGTATCCGCTGTGATTGTGCTCTGATGGAAATGAAGACTGATTGGAAGAACTTTGATCATTGTTCATCTCCAACAGATCAATCCCATCTATAATATCCTAAATGATATCAATTGGAAAATACATAATTCTCTCCTTGGAACTTTTGTCAATAAGAAAAGTTGTTTGTTTCAAAAAAAAAAATAGAAAAAAATGTTTCAGTTATAGAATATAGGGAATATATATATATTTAACATGTATGCCACAAACCACATGTGCACTTGTAACCACATAAATTTCGTAGGTAACGTCTTAATTTCGCATACAAAATTTTCTAACGAGCCATCAATTTTCATTATGTTTCAACAAGACCATCAAACTTAAATAGCGAAATCTCACTGAAAAGATAAAGGTCATACTTTATTATTTTATAGTAGAGGTAGTTTAGTATTATTTAAAATAACTATTTTCCCATAAAGGATTTTATGATTATAGATCGAATGATATATAGGATATTTGATGCATGCAAATTGTTAGTTGTGTTTTATAAATTTGAATCTCATTCAAAGCATAATAGAAGTATCAATATGGTCAATCCATCTAAATGAACTTATATGAGATGACCTAATTGAATGTAAGTTACAACCGGATGCATCTTTAACCAATTTTTATACATTGAAAATAAAACAAGAGAAGTATATTAATTTATGATATCGAAGAAACTTGTTGAATTGCATTGGGAAAAGACAATATTGAAATTTTTTATGTGGAAATATGAGTAAAAAAATTGTTACCGGTCTTTTGCATTTTTCCCTTTTAAGTCAGCAACTTCTACAAGTGCTTTGTTCCATAGCTCTATCTTTTTAGCCCATTGACTTCTTTTCTCTGCATTTGTCTCCATCGCCATCGTCTTTTTATGCTCTGCCATTGCATCTCCAAACTTTCTTTGTTGCTTCCTGACATCGGTGGGCTCGACATGATAGAAGATGGGGATAACAACATGGCCCGAGGTCTTATGTTGTTCGAGGATCAATACCAGTTCGTTAAGGCACCACGTTGAACTTGCATAATTCTCAGACAAGACAATTATAGAAGCCCTTGATGCTTTGATTGCAATCTCCAATTCCGACTTCAAAAATAGTCCAGTATCAATCTCTTCTTCGTCTAAAAAAGTTGTGATACTGGCTTCAATTAGGGCCTTATGGAGGTGGTCAACAAAATTATGACGTGTATCAAGACCTCTAAAACTTAAAAATACATCATATACATGATCATGGGTTAGTGAAGAAGATGAAGATTCTTGTAAAAGTTGAGAGAGAAAAACCATTATGAATTAAGGAAAGGTAAGAATGATTTGAGAGATGAAAAGAGGATTTATGATTTATATAAAGAGTTACATATCCAACTAGTAGTGCTTTTTTATTACGGAAAACCAAGTCAACAACTACTTAATTTTTCATTGGGCGATGAGAAGATAATTAAGAAGGATTTAATTATGATTATATGAAAAGGTAATGTATCCAACAATTGGTGTTTATTTTACATCCGAAAGATTGATCAAATCAACATCTACATAGAAGATGAAGGTTATTTATGATTATAAGAAGAGGAACGGATCCAGCAAGTAGTGTTTTTTTAGCAATCGGAGCCCCAAGTCAACAACTACTTTTGATAAACATATTATTTCAAAATTAAATAGAAGTTAAATAGATGACATAGCATTATATGAATTAAAATATAACAACTTTAATCGTTTTCCACAACTTTGTGCAAAGAATTAGAATATAGTGGAAAACCAGTTTATGTTGAGCTATTGGGACACCTTGATCTCTTCGTAAAAGTTCTTAAAATGTCCCATTTCGTTTTTTAGCCCACACTGTGGCCAAAAACGGTTCTGCAGTTCTCTAAATGTAAGAATGGGTTCTTTCAAGTTATAAGATGCTACAAGGACCTCTTTGATTTCCATGGAGAACTCGAGTGCATTGAGTTATGTTGGGATTTCGAACCCTAAGGTTAATGGTTTCCCTGAGTCATTCAACTTTGTATTTCTTGTTGACCAAAGTCTGTCATTGGAAGGTAAGACTACGCTGAGCTCCATGAATTGCAGTGAGTGTGTTAGAGTGACGCAGTAGGACAACGCGGAATGATTGACAAACATCAAACCCGAAAAGGCTTATGAGTTTACAAGCGTAAGACTCAAGAATATGGAGAAAACTCAAACTCTCTAAGAGAACTTTTATTAAACTTGATAATTCAATTCAATTCAATGAAAACAATAAAGGGATTAATCCTATTTATAACTAGGCTTAACTAAGAAAATTAAAACTATCCTAATTATAAACCAACTAGGAAACTATTTAAATAAGCAATAAAAGAAAGTTAAATAATAATCCTAATAATAAATAAAGCTAACAATAATTATCCTAATAACTAAAATAAGGAAATAAGTTGTCGAGAGTTGTCCCGAGACTTAAGTCTCGGTGAAACTCTCGGTAGTTTCTGATCCAACGGTCACCGAGACTTAACTCTCAATGTAACTACGGTAGGGGTTGTTTGCTCCTTTTTTCGATGCCTAATTCCGAGCCTTCTTCGATCTCGTTTTCTTCTTTTCCACAAATAGAAGAAATACCTTGATAACTCTCGAATTCTCCCTACATCAGACACCCTCACTTGAAAAGAACTCGACCTCGAGTTCACTTGAAGGACAACATCATCCGATTCCTTGGGATTCTGATGTAACACCGAATTACTTACATATAATATTTTCTTCTTTAAAGCATGTTCATCCATAACTCGATCTTCAGAACTCAGAAAGCTTGACCAATCTTCAAATCTCAAAAGATGTTGCCGTGGTTGTTTCCATATAAGCGATACTTTATCCAACTCGAAAGGGTAAGATATTAAAATAGTTTTACCGGGAATTGACAATTCGATTTGAACTGGAGCCTTGGGTGCTGGAATGATGGAAGCATCATCTTCGGGACCACCTTCGAGACCATCATTCTCTGGCTTGGGAACGTCTTCTATTGGCACACTCTCGATTTCTTTAATGGTTGGTCTGAGATCTTGGATCTTGGTAAAGATTTCTTCTTGTGGCTTTGTCATAACGACAAAGGCCTTACCTTCAAACTTGTTGGGCAGTCTTTGTCTTTTTCTAGCGGTTTCTCATGAATGGGCGGTTGTTTGAGTTGAAAAGAAACTGAATTGATAATACGGTGGTCATGGTTACCATTGCGTGGAACCCTAACTTGATTATTTCTTTTGTCTCTTCGCCGATGGTTGTTGTTGAGGGCGTTTGTGACATCCGCTATCAGATTAGCGAGTGTTGTGGTAACAACCACAGTCATCTCTTCCAAATCTGCTTTGGTAGCGGGTCGGTCGGCCATTGTTAATAAAAGAGACAAGAGAAGCCTGCTCTGATACCAACTGACGCAGTAGGTTTGCGGAAGGATCGACTTGTTTTCGATCTCTATTGTAACCCTTTCTATATTTGGCGTTTTGTCTTTGCCTCTTTTTCCGATGCCAAATTCTGAGCCTCTTTTGAGCTCGTTTTTCTCTTCGATCCCGTTTTCCTCTTTTCCAATTATTATTAAAAATCCTTATTAACTCTCGAATTCTCCCTGTATCATAGAGTCCCACTTCAGCTAGAATTGAAACATTTCACACGATATATGTTGGAATTAGTGGTGGATCCAAGAAATTTATTGACTGGGGGCAACTATCAAGTACAAACTTCCCTAGGCGTCAAAGTAGTGAAAATTCTCTATAAATACCACTACTATTCAATCAAGAGGTTTATACTTTTTCTTTTCAAAGAAACTTCCAATTTCTAGCGAAATGATAGAACAATTACACAAATTAGGAAAGACGAATAATCGTGTAAGAAGAAAGGTTAAAGGTGAGAAGGTAAGAAGAGATATGGACCCTAGATCACTTTTAATCTCAAACTCACCAATGAATCAAGCTTGATATTGGGATTGATCGGGTCCATCTTAGTGCATCTCATCTTAATGTACATTGAACTTCAATGGAGATCCCTTCTCACCTTTCTCATCATAACTTTCATTCTCATCGGATACCAACCTATTAGAAAAATACTTAAATACTTGTCTAGTAGCATTTAGCAAAATCAAACAAGGTTGTCGCCTAGAACCTAGGCATGCAGAAAATCGACCAGAAGCAAGAAATCAAAGTTTGTGTAAGAAATCAACAAGAAATCAAACAGAGGCAAACAATCAACAAGAAACGGAAACAATCATAAATTGAAATCTGTTCATGCAGACATGAACAGAGGCAAAAAAATAAAATAAAGGTTTAAGGTTTTCTAGTTTTTAGGTGTGCAGGAACGAACCAGAAACAGAAATCAACACTTACAGACTCATGTTGGAGACAGATGTGTGATTGCAAGTCTGCGATGGTTAAACTTGAAGGGTGGAGTGAGACGGGAACGGGGGAACATAGGAAAGGACTGGTGGGAACGTGAGATGAAAGTAAAAAGTGTAAAAAAGTTTTAACCTATTTCTGAAGATTTTGAGCTTTTGACTGGCTGGGCCTTTTCCCCACTACGATTATTGTACGCTCTTTTGGGAAGTAATTTGAAAGTTCTACATCTTCTAACATCGTATAAGACTCGAGGTCTACCACTCTAGGGACTCAACACTCTGAGGCAATTTATATTCATCTAGTGTCGCCCGTCTAACCCCCTCTTAACACTCTCCAACACTATGTACTCGTCTTGTCTCCGTTGGACGGGCGTGTTAGAGTGCCAGATCGACTAGACTTGGACCTTTTCACACTATATGTTGGAACCTCTCTTGTATCCTCAAAAATTATTTTGGAGAGTAATCCAATGGGGTTCAAACATATTCTTACATGGTTAACGAAGCCAAGATTTACTACTCTAGGGACTCGACAGTCTAGGCAATCTATACTCGCCTAGCCCCCTCATTCGTCTAGTCCTCTCTCGCACTCTAGGCAGTCTTTGCCCGTCTAGCGCCTCCGTTGAAGGGGACATGTTAGAGTCCCACATCAGCTAGAACCAGACCATTTCACACTATATTGTTTGGAATTTATTTTCTCCTAAAGGGTTCTTTTGGAGAGTAATTTGATGGGGTTCCACATATTCTCACATGATAACTATTTATATGCATTTTTTATATAAGTTTTCAAATTGAATCATGGAGAAGAAACTCTCATGACCATATCAAAGATTTTCTGGCAAAGATCTGTGGGTAACTTGGGGCTCAACAAACGGGGGTAATACCTGTTATTGATCTTCATGAGGAAACACTTTGAGGTCGACTAAGAGTTTTCTTTTATATAACGTTATTATTGTTGTAGATGCGGAAATGTATATCAAAGAGACAAAGACACTACAGTTGGAAATAACATTGTATTTCACTTTAGCTTTCAAAAGCACCTGAAACAGGCTGTTGCCATATTCTTCATGTGATCAAAGGAGATACATTCTCATGATGCATTAATTGATCTACGGACCATGATTCACTTGTATTGTAGTTGACAACCATTTAACTTCCATATTGACTTGTATCATATGTTAGGAGTAATCAATCATAAAGAAGAAGTATATATATATATATATATGTGTGTGTGTGTGTGTGGGAAATATATAGAAAATGAAATATTCTTATACAAAACTATGAAATGAACATCAAAACAACAAAACAATAGATAGAATCCCAAGACAAAGTGTCAGGATCGAAATTCTAAACAAGAATTTAAACTAAACACTCAGAAACTATGTTAAAGAAGTCGCGGAAAAACACTTTAACAGTAAATCAATCAAACAGTGTATGAACTCAAATCACAAGTTATATTGATTTAACTTAATGATTACAAACAAAACCTCAATCTGTTGAACAAGCTCAACAGACGTTCAATACTTCTCTATTGAAAGGACTACAAAGAACCTTGAGGTTAATTCTCTCTAAACGTATTATGTATGAATAAGACTATCAAAAACTATATCTAACTATCAAAGACTTCTAGACTATATATACAGAACTAATTACAAGATAATTACAAAAGAAATATTGATCTTTAGCATCCATTCCATAATTATCTTCATCATTATCTTCAGCTCTTAGTCTTTCGTTCAAAGTCATCTTTATCAACATTATCATCAGAAACAGCATTAATCTTCTAGCAGCATTAATCTTCATATCCATAGCAGTACTAACCATATTTGCAGTAGTAATTCTTCAAGCAGTACTAACTACTAGCAGTATTAACTTTGAAGCAGTATTAATACCTCTAGCTGTAGTAATCCTACAAGCAGTATTAATATAATCAGCAGTATTAATCTTTAAGTCCAGCAGTAGTATCCATCCTTAGCACATTTCAGACCCAACAATCTCCCCCTAACTTAACTTTTCAAATTGAGAAGTTAAGTTCTTCAGCATAGGGTCTTCATGATGCTTTCAAAACTCCAGCTCAATTCCCAAGATTTGGATCCAGTCCCAGACTTTGATTAATAGTTCTTCTGACCACAATTCTTGCCATTTCAGAACCTGTAGGGCAGACCAACTTTGCGTTCAGCATCCCTTGCAGCTTTGCCTTGCTGTGGTCATACACCTTGTCAACCAGATAATACTCATGATAGCTTTTGTCAATTGTAATCACGTAGACTCCACAATTTTCAAACAACATCCAATGATCAATCTTTTTAAATCCATATTCATGATGCAAATCTTTGATCCTATGCTGCACTCTTTCAGGCTCAAACATCATGCACAAGTACTCCATGGCTATCTTGGTTAGACTCATTTCTGTCCCTTTCAACACATTCTCATACAGTTTTATCCCAACTTTGTACATTTCTTCCAAGTCAGCTCTGGAACAGCTTCTGATTACTTTGCCCCAAGTTGAATAAACCTCAAACTGATCACCCATTCTCTTGATTCTGAAATATTCTCTTCTGTTATCCTTCAGAGTATCCCAATGAATAATCTCTGGTGCTTTCATTGAGATAGGGTAAGCTTGCATAGGTTCTTCATCAGTCACAGTCATGTACAAATTCACCTGCTCATCTGATTGTCTAGGCTGATCTGAAGATTGTTGGCTTGTTTGCTCTAATCTTTTCTCTTGAGATTGAACATCTGCTTCTGTTTGTTCCTGCTGCTCTACAGAAGGTTCAGCTTCCATTTGTTCACTTCCCAGCTCTTTCTTTCCTTCTTCAGTCCTAGTCCTTTATGCCTTTGGTTTTGTGGCAATGGACTTCTTTCTTTTAATGGCTCCAATCGTTTGAGCTAAAGTCTCTTCTTGCTTCACTTCTGCCTTTTCTTTGATAGGAGTGCCTTCTTCACTGTCAGGGAAAGGCTGTTGTATGTTGAGATCATGTCTTTCTTTCAACTTTCTTTCAACCTCAACCCTTTGAGTGAAATCCCCTTTCAGCTTGGCCATCTCCTTCTTGTATAGTTCTTCTATTCTACCATAAGACATATTGGTAAACATCCCTTCTTTGACTCCAACAGACCCTTTCAGGAAGTTGATCATCTTTCTTCTTTCTTGATTGGCCAGGAATGTCTTTGAAGGCTGTCTTTGTCTTGTCTTTGATGTCAGCCTTTGCCTTGATGCCTTCTTTGTAACTTTCTTAGCAGCAGCAGCAGTCTTCAAACTCCTTTGAAATTCCTCATTAATCTTAGTAGCCAATTCCAAAGCAATCTCTCTGTCTTTTGCAGATTGGATTTCTTCCTCCTTTTCCAATTCCTCTTGCAATTTCTTAGCTATTTCTTCATCCAATTCTATCTGCCTTTGTTTCTTCAAAGCTTTCACAGGCTCTTCCACCTTTTCTTTCCCTTTCCTTTTGTCCTCTGCCACACTAGTTTCTTTTCTTTTCTTTTCTGGGCCTCCATCTTTGATTACCACTCCCTTAGCCTTTGGAGTAGCTTTTGGAGTCTCATTCTTTGCCTTTACTAGAGTTTCAGCAATTTCAATCTCTTCCCTGGATAATTCTGTTTCTGCTACTGCAGCAGTTTCTACTGCAGGTTCATTGGTTACTGTTGCAGCCTCAATTACTGCTGCTTTACCAATTGTTGCTGCTTTCACAAAGGATTCTGCTGCTTGTTCAGATATTGTTGCCTTTACACTTGTTTCTGTTTCTACACCAACCTCTTTTTCTTTTTTAGCACCAGTCTCCCCCTCAAACTGGGATTCCATGCCAACAGGGCTTTGCTTTTCAACTTCAACTTGACTCTCCCCCTTTTTGAAAGCATCATTTACATCTCCCCTTTTCTTCAATACATACTGCTTTTTCTTCTTTTTGTGCACAAACCTTAGAACCATCTTCTTTAGTTTGACTATCTGTTCTTGTTGAGAGATAATCACCTTCTTCATCTCTTTTATTTCCAGGTCTTGATTGTGAACTTCCAGACTAATTGTACCAAGTGTGTCCATCAATTCTTCGTAGTTATATATGTCCTCACCTCCTTTAGGTGTGTTTACCACCCTTGAAGGATCCTTGGATCTTTTAGTATAGGCCTTCTGCCTAGAAGAAGCACCTTCTACCCCCGTGGTTTCTTGGCACCTAGGACCTTTAGATGATTGCTCGTCTAAAGTTGCCGTAGGGAAGGTCTTAGGTATGTTCACACTGTCCTGTCCTACATCTTGTGCAGAAGCAGTAGTGTGAGCCTTGCTGCCCACATGCTCATCCTTCTCCTTATAGAGCACCTTCTTGGGGTTGGGAGACACCCATATGGTTTCCCTTTCGATATTCTCTGATGAAGAATGCTCCATCAGAGGGCTTGTAGGCTTTGGGAGTGAAGATACAAGAAGGGAAGGAACCTTTTGTACCTTTTTACTTATATATATTTGTGTGATGGAGGATTTTGGCTTGACAATAGGGATCTGAGGAGTATTAATTGAACTAAATGGTGTGGGTAGGTCATCAGTTGGATGGTCAGATGTGGGCTGTGACCCTGATGCCTCACCATGGGAATGAGACACACCCATCATTGTAGAGAACAATGGAGTGTCTTGTCCAGAAAAGTCCTTGCTAGGCCTTTTCATGTTAGAGAACACCTTCCCTTTGGGAGGTTTTGGTACATACACCTCTTCAAAGGAGGGTAGATCCGTCAATTCCTTTAGTAGAATCTCTTGTACAAACCTAGGATACATATAAAATCGTTTTGTTTTAGTTTTGGTATCCAGGTTTGACAGTAAATCACTTAAAATCATTTGTGAGAAATTGAACTTGCTGGAAGTTGCTAGGCAGACAAGAGTATAGGCTATTGTGCTGCTGAACTCACTCCAGCCAGTTGTTTTTCGTGAAATGCAGTGTTGTAGGGTATGAACAAAGAATCGCCACTGAGGTGAAAATATGTTCTTGTAAAACTTGTATACATCAGTGGGACCTTCATACCCCATTCGACTAAGTACTTGGAAGAGATCTTCCTTAGGTAAAGAAATAATACCTGAGGCATCATCTAAGCATAGATGAGTGCGTATGCAATCCTCTATGATGGTGATGGGTTTGTCACAAACCCTTGAGTGAATAACCTTGTTTCCTTCCACAGTCTGTATTGAGGCATTTGCCCAGAACTGTCGCAAGTGTTCCACATAGATTGTGGGATTGACAGTGAGTGCGTAGGCAATGTGCGACGATTTGAGGAAATCCACTATAGCATGGAAACCCTAAGCTTTCTTGGGTTTCTGTAACATGGCGAGCTCGTTGTGTTCATCAAAGAAGTCGAGTCCTGCCATCTTCTTGATCGAAACTAAGGTTACGCACTGGTAAGTAAGAATTCGAGAGAAAGAGAGAAAGAACACTCGTAGGAAATTCAAAGAGTCGTTTGGATTTTGGCGGTCAAAGAGGGTATTTATAGGTGGAGGGTTTCAGTTAGAAGCAGTACTAAGTACCCTAGCAGTATTAACAAGCCCGCAGTACTAACCCATATAAGCAGTAGTACACATACCAGCAGCATTAACACAGACTAGCAGTAGTAACACATACCAGCAGCATTAACACAGACTAGCAGTATTAACACTGTCTGGCAGTAGAAATAAGGTAAGCAGTAGTAACTTTGCACTGGCAGTATAAACCACCAAGTAGTATTAACCACACTTAACCATATTTGAACTGGCAGTAGGATTAATAGTGAGAGCAATATTAACTGAATCAGAGGTACTAAGTTTCTAATCAGTGATGTAATCTGAAACACTTGAACACACATAGTTAGCAGCACCATGCACCATATAATATGAGAAAGTAAGCAGGAAGGAATTTATATAGAAATGGTACATAAAGAAAATCAAAAGATGCTTATTCAGTGTTTATCATGCCCACACTTGTGACCAAGAATGTGAATCTACCAACATCAAAAGCTTTGGTGAATAGATCAGCAAATTGGTTACTTGTGTGTACTTTCAAAACTTGAATTAGCTTCTTTTCATTGCAGTCTCTAATAAAATGGTACCTTATTTCTATATGCTTGGTTTTTGAGTGCTTCACTGATTATTAACAATGCTTATGGCACTGTTGTTGTCAATGAAGATTGGAGTGTACAGAAAAGTAACACCATAGTCCAGCATCTGATTCTGAATCCATAGCACTTGTGAGCAGCAACTTACAACAGCTATGTACTCTGCTTCTGTTGTAGAGGTGGACACTGTGGTTTGCTTTTTACACTGCCATGAAACTAGTCTTGCACCCAAAAACTGACATCCTCCTGATGTAGACTTTCTATCCAAATTTGCACCACCCAAATCACTATCAGAATATGCAAGTAGATCAAATGGTGAGTCATGAGGATACCAAAGACCCAACCTAGGTTGTCATTTGAGATATCTGAAGATCCTCTTGACTGCTTGAAAGTGAGATTGCTTAGGTCTTACTTGAAATCTGGCACACACACAGACAACAAACATAATATCTGGCCTTGAAGCTGTTAGATACATGAGGGAGCCTATCATAGATCTATTGTGATGAACATCTACATCCTCCCCCTCAAGATCTGCAGTGATCTGTTTGTGTGTTTCCATAGGTGTGCTTGCAGGCTTTGAATCTGAAAATCCAAATTTTGTAAGTATATCCTACACATACTTGGATTGGCTGATGAAAATACCATCTTTCTTCTGTTTAACCTGTAGCCCAAGGAAGAATGTAAGTTCACCCATAAAGCTCATCTTGAATCTTTTGTGCATCAGCTCCTCAAACTCTTTGCACATATAATCTTTTGTGGATCCAAAGATGATGTCATCCACATAAATTTGCACAAGCAGGATGTCCTTCTTCTTCTTTTTGATGAACAGAGTTTTGTCTATTATTCCCCTTTCAAAACCATTTTCCAAGAGATAGGTAGACAGAGTGTCATAACATGCTCTTGGTGCTTGATGTAGCCCATAGAGTGCCTTCTTTAATTTGTATACTCTGTCAGGAAAGTTAGGATTTTCAAACCCTGGAGGCTGACAAACATATACTTCTTCATCAATTGTCCCATATAGGAATGCACTCTTGACATCCATCTGATAAACTCTGAACTTCATGAAAGAAGCATAGGCTAGAAACAGCCTAATTGCCTCAATTCTGGCTATTGGAGCAAATACTTCTTCATAGTCTATTCCTTCTTCTTGTATGTACCCTTGTGCCACAATCCTGGCCTTATTCTTTATCACAATTCCTCTCTCATCTTTCTTATTTCTGAAAATCCATTTTGTACCAATTGCCCTTTGTCCTTGTGGAAGTTCAACCAGATCCCATACATCTTGCAACACAAACTGCAGCAGCTCCTCTTGCATTGCTTCTATCCAGCTTGGGTCTTTCATTGCATCATAAGCCTTTTTGGGTTCAATATGGGATAGAAAACAAGATAACAAGCCTGATTGTAGGTCTTTCAATCCCCCTAACTTGCTTTGTTGCCTTGTGATCATTGGGGAATTGATGTCACCAATCACCAATTGAGGAGGATGATTCTTCTGTGTTCTTGTATGATTGACAGCCTCCTCATTAAGATTTGCTTCAAGATTAGAGTCATTCTTTTCTGGAGTGCTTCCACCATACACTGAAGAATTGTCATCATCAGTGTCATCTTCTGACAGTATGGGCATCTCAGGTGTTGTGTTTCCTGAATTATGAGCATCCTCTTTATCACTCTTATTCTCTTCATCACCTTTGTCCTCTTCATCTGCTTTAGCATCTTCATCCTGATCTGGATCAGAATCTTCTGATTCTGAATCATCTTTCTTTTCTTGCTGGCAAAATTCAACAGGATCTACTGTAGGTATTGGCAACAACACAAACTCTGGACTCTGTGCTTGTACCTTTTCTGAGCTTGTTCCTGCATTTTGCACATTACTAAAACCCAAAGCATTAGTTAGTGAATCAATGTCAAACAACCAATCAGGACTTGTACCAATTTGATTTGGTGTGTTCTCATTGCATTTGACATTGTCACTTTCCTCTATAATCCTTGAAGAACTATTAAATACTCTATATGCCTTACTATGAGAGGAGTATCCAACAAGAAATCCATCTTCAGCTTTGCTTTCAAACTTACCTAAGTGAGATTTGGTGTTGAGAATTGTGCAAGGACACCCAAAAGGTTTGAAAAATCCAATAAAAGGTTTCTTCTTGTTAAAAAGTTCATAAGGTGTCTTGCCTTAAGATTTGACTACTAGAACCCTGTTTTGGACATAACAAGCAGTATTAACTGCTTCTGCCCAAAAAAGTGATGGGTAGCTTTGAATCTGCCAACAGAGATCTAGTCGCCTCAATTAGTGTCCTATTCCTCCTCTCAGCAACACCATTTTGTTGAGGAGTTCTAGGAGCACTGTATTATCTCTCAATACCTTTAGTCTCACAAAAGATGTTTAAGTCATTGTTTATAAATTATGTTCCATTATCAGATCTAATGACTTTAACTCTTAGATTAGTTTGGTTTTCAATCCTAAGAACAAAGGATTTGATCAGTCCACTTGTCTCATCCTTAGTCCTCAGAAAATATACACAAGTAAATCTAGAGAAATCATCAACAATGACTAAGCAATAGGATTTCTTTCCAATACTCATCACATTTGTAGGACCAAAGAGATCCATATGCAATAATTGAAGAGGTGAAGAGATTGTATTTATTTCTTTGGACTTATGAGAAGTTTTGTGTTGCTTGCCTTTAAGACAAGCAACACAATGATCATCACATGAAAACACTTTTTGAGGTAAACCTCTTACAAGGTTGTTTTTCACAAGAATGTTCATTGTTTTAAAATTCATGTGACACATCCTTCTGTGCCAAAGAGATGATTCATTTAAGGAAGCTTTTGAAAATAGACAGTTTAATGATGAATCAGATGATACATTCTCTAAGTCCAAACAATAAACATTATCCTTTCTAGGAGTTCTAAGTAGTATCATATTTTCATCAACTACCTTGAATCCTGGAGCAAGGATAATACATTCAGTCTCAGTAAATAGTATACTATGTTTCTTGTCACAGACCTGTGATACACTTAACAGGTTGTATCTCAATTGCTCAACATAGTATACATCTTCAAAGGACATCTTACCTTTTGATACCATACCTTTTCCACTGATCTTACCTCCTGCTGGATTGTCACCAAAAGCAACATGTCCTCCATCAAACTTTTTGAAGTTTTGAAGGCAGGCCATGTTACCTGTCATGTGCTTAAAGCAACCACTATCTACATGCCAAATGCTCTTCTTCTTGAGCTGTTGGTTTCCCTGCACATAAGATAAAACAGTTAGTTTTTAGGGGGAACCCAAGCCAAAGTGGTCTTGGGTTGCCCTTTCTCATCAACATATTTATAATCAGTAATCTTAGTCTGGATGAGATGATCAGATTTAGGAATCTCATGGCTGGAATACTTTGTCAAAATTATGGGCTTGGCAGCATTAACACTGGTAGCAGCACTATCCTTGTTAGCAGTACTAACTTGGTTAACAGTACTAACTTGGTTAGCAGTACTAACTTGGTCAGCAGTAGTATTGCTATCAACAACACTATTTTTGTTAGCAGTACTATTTGAGGTAGCAGTACTAACAGGTTTCTTGACTTTTGGAACCCAAATCTTGACAAAGTTGTTTGCTTTCTTGTTCTGTGAGTTACTCCTTGACTTGCTTGGAGTATTTTCTTTTGATTTATCAAACTTATTCTGAATATGAGATTTTGCAGTCCCAGTTTTCATTGGTACTGTTCTCATATTAGCAGCCATGTGATTTCTTGATTTCTTCCTATAACCAACTGAATTTTGTGTTTGTCTTTGAAAAGAAAATCTTTGGTTAATAGGATTGAAATAACAGTGTTTGGCTAGATGATTTAACTTGCCACAAATAAAACAAGGCTTTGGTCTATTGACTTTGCTTAGATCAATTCCCTGTTTTTGAGCCCACTGATTATTTCTGTTTCTCTGATTTCCCCTTATTTTATCATGTTTATGGGGCTTGTTCTGTTGACAAGTACAGGGATTTACAACAGAGGTTTGCATGTAGTGAACTCCCTGTACCTTTTCCTTTCCTTTCTTGGAGGTCTCAGCTTTCTCACTCTTAACAGTCTGTTTCTCTGTCTTGGACATCTCCACTTTATCACTCTTGATAAATGGTTTACCCCCCCTCTCATTTGTAAGAATGTGGTTTTCTAAGGGAATATCTTTATGGTCTTCCTTATTCTTACCCTCAGAGTTCTCTTCTTCAGAATCTGCCTCAACCACTACTTTGTTTAATGGATCTACTTCTGTGGCTCCTGCAGGTAAGTCATTCTTATCCTGTCTTTCTAAGAGGTCTGAGGTAGGAGGAATATAGTTATTATTGTAAGGTGGAGGGGTGTTGTTGTAGCCTATACCTCTCTTTAGTTTGTCATGAATTTGAGATTTAAGTAAAGAGTCCATTGCTTTAGAAGCATTGGAATATTTCTCAATGTCTAGTTTGGCCTTCTCAAATTCACTCTTAACTTTTTCACACTCCTCTAGACTTCTATAGCTTAATCTCTAACTGTCAGGATCGAATTCTTAACAAGAATAAATTCTCAGAAACTAATATCAAAGAAGTTTGCGGAATAACACTTTGATATTCACTAAAACAGTAAACCAAAACAGTATATAATCAACAACTTGTAAACTTGTATTGAATGCTTGAAGTTACAAGATTAAACATACAACCTCAATATTGATGAATAGGCTCACCAATACGAATTCTACTTCTCTAGAATTAGGATCTATGCCTTGAGGTTGATTTTCTCTCTAGAACTAAAACTTAGAATGAATGAATGAATTAATCTCTATCTAAACTATACAATATATATACTGAAGATAAAAGCTAATTACAATTAATAAAATATCTTCAGAATATCTTCCATCATTATCTCTAAGCCTTCCATGAATATCTTGATTCTTTCCAGCTGTCATCCTTTCCATCCGATTCTTTAAGTCATAAGCAGTACTAACTATGCTCAGCAGCATTAGTTTCTTCTAGCAGCATTAACTTGGTCTTAGCAGCATCAACTACTAAGCAGCACTAACCACTAGCAGTAGTAACAATCAGCAGTATTAACTTTGCAATCTTCTAGCAGTAGTAATTCTGAACTAGCAGCATTAAAGACTTGTTCACATCTTCAGTTCCCAACAATCTCCCCCTAACTTGACTTTTAGGAAGAGAAGTCAAGTTCTTCAGATTTTCTTCAAGATGCTTTCAACACTTCAGTTCACACTCCTAGATTAGGATCCAAACCCAAACTTTGATTAATGATTCTGCTAACCACAATCTTTGCCATTTCTGAATCTTTTGAACATGTAAGCTTTGCATTTAACATTGCTTGTAATTTGGCCTTGCTGTGATCATAGATTTTATCAACTAAGTAGTACTCATGATAAGCTCTGTCCACAGTGATGACATAGACTCCACACCTTTCAAATATCATCCAGTTTTCTATTCTTTGGAATTTATTCTGTAGATGCAAATCTCTGATCACATGTTAAACTTTGCTAGGATCAAACATCATGCATAAGTACTCCATAGCTAATCTGATTAAGCTCATCCCTTCTCCTTTCAGCTCCTTTTCATATATCTCCAACCCAACTTTAAACATCTCTTCTAAATCTGATCTTGAACAGCTTATTATGAGTCTACCCCAAGTAGAGTATACTTCATATATATCTCCCACTCTCTTAAGCCTGAAGTATTTCTTTCTTTGATCTTCCAAAATATCCCAAAAGATGACTTCTGGAGCTTTCATAGAAATGGGATCAGCTGAAACTGGTTCATCAGCTGTTGTAGTCAGATATAGATCAAGATTGTATTGCTTATTGGATTGTTCTGGGTTCTTTACAGATTCAGTTGTAGAAGTAACTGAAGGTTCTGCTGTTTCTGTTGTTTCTTCAACTCTTGGTCTTTTGTTCTGCTTCTTGGAGGCTATAGTCTTTACCCTCTTTGCAGATTTAACTTCTGTACCAACATTCTCTGATTCTTCCTTATGCTCTTTTGTAGGTGTAACTTCCTCAGGGAATGGTTTTTGAATGTTCAGGTCATGCCTTTCCTTCATCCTTCTCTCAGCCTCTTCCCTTTGTGCTGAATCTCCTTGAAGCTTGGCCATTTCCTTTTGATACAACTCTTCAACTTGAGTGTATGCCATGTTGGTAAACATCTCCCCCTTAACACCAATTGCACCTTTCAGGAAATTTATCATCTTTCTTCTTTCCTGATTGGCCAAAAATGTTTTGGAGGGTTGTCTTTTCTGTTTCTGGTTTTGAGTTGGCATCTTTTTAACTGGAAGTTTCTTGACCTGAGCTGCTGTCTGAGCTGCTTCTTTTAGACTCTTTTGGTATTCTGCATTTAACTTCTTGGCCATAATCTTTGCAAGTTCTCTATCTTTTTCTGTTTGCAACTGTTCCTCCTTCTCCATTTGGTCTTGAAGCTGCTTTGCTATTGCCTCATCCATTTCAATCTGAGACTTCTTCTTTACAGGCATTTCAGCTTCAACCATCTTCTCCTTTCCTTTTCCCTTTGACTCCTTTGCCTTTTCTTTTTCCTTTTGTTGGACTTCTCCTTCATTGATGACTACTCCCTTGGCCTTTTGAGTAGCCTTAGGAGTATCATTTTTGGCTTTTACCAAGGTTTCAGCTATTTCCAATTCTTCAACAGATAGCCCTGTTACTGCTGCTACCTGTTCTGTTACTGCTGCTGCTTGAACATTATCTGTTTCCACTGCTTGTGCTTCTGTTTCTGCAGCTTTCTCCCCCTGAACATCAAATCCCATCTCAGACATATTCTCCTTTTCTGCTTCAGCCTCTGAATTCTCCCCCTTGTTGAAAGCATCATTAGCAGTTTTCCTCTTCTTCAAAACAAATTTCCTTCGCTTCTGCTTTTGCACCAATCTTGTGATCATTTTCTTCAATTTGGTTAGTTGTACTTGTTGAGACAGAATCACCATTTTCATCTCTTCTATTTCTTTGCCTTGTTTGAGAACATCTTGGTTGATGTTCCCCATTGTTTCCATCAATTCATAGTAAGTATATCTGTCCTCACCCTCTCCAGAAGTGTTACCCTCTTTTGAAGGATCATTGGATCTTTTTGTAGTGGAAGTCTTCTGCCTAGCAGAAGCACTATCCACCCCCTTGGTTTCTTGGCATCAGGGACCTTTGAATAATTGCTCATTCAAAGTTGCCATGGGTGAGGTCTTATTTATGGTACCACTGTCCTTCTCTGTGCTAGCAGAAGTAGTGGCAGCCTCAGTACCCATATGCTCTACCTCCTCCTCAGAGAGCACCTCCTTTGGGTTGGGAGACACCCTGTTGGTTTCCCTTTGGATATTCTCTAAGGGAGAATTCTCCCTTAGAGGGTTTAAAGGCTGAGTGGGTGATGGTACAAGAAGGGAAGGAGCCTTCTTTACCTGTTTTCTTTGATAAGTTTGGGTGATTGGTGAAGTTGGTTTGTCAAGAAGAGACTGAGGAATTGATTTAGAGTGGGAAGGTTTGGATTGGCTAGCAGTGGGTTGGTCTAATGGGGGCCTTGACCCTGCTACCATACCTTCATTAGTTTGGGACACCACCATCATTGTAGAGAACAATGGGGTGTCTACTCCTTCCGAGTCCCCAGCAGATCTTCTCATATTTGAGAAAACCTTGCCTTTAGGGGGTTTTGGTACATATATTCCATCAGAATGAGGAATATCCGTCAATTCATGGTTGATAACTGCTTGAACAAACCTGGGATACATATAAAAGCTCTTTTTGTTTCCCCTGTTTGAGACAAGATCATTGAAAATCATTTGGGAAAAATTGTACCTTCTGGCAGTGGCCAAACAGACCAAAGCATAAGCAATGGGACTGCTGAACTCACTCCATCCAGTGGTCTTTTTAGAAATGCAGTGCATCAGGGTATGAACAAGAAAACGCCATTGGGGTGAGAATTTAGCTTTTGAGAACTTAAAAACACCCAATGGGCCTCCATACCCCATTTGTGAAAGCGTAGAAAACAGTTCATCATTAGGGATAGAAGTTATACCAGAGGCATCGTCTAGACGTAGACTGATGCGAACTACCTCTTCAGTAACTGTTAATGGATTGCCACAGACTGTCGTCTTGATCATTTGCACACCATCCTCAGAAACAATGGTGGCATGTGCCCAGAATTGCCTCTGATGCTCTATGAAGATAGTAGGAGACATAGTGAGAGCATGGGCAATGTGGCTAGACTTCAGAAAGTCGACTATCTGATGAAAGCCTTCTGCTTGTTTTGGCTTTTGGAGCATCGCGATTTCATTGTGCTCGTCAATGAACGCCATTGATGCCATTAACCTTGAAGATTCTTGCCTGAAAACTTTGAACTTTGAGAGAGAAAGGGTTTAGAGCGCAAGAGAATAGTATGCAAAGAGTCGTTATGAACTTTTAGGCGGGCAAAGAGTATTTATAGTATTCGGAACATAAGCAGTATTAACCTAGAGCAGTATTAACTACGAGCAGTATTAACTAACTAGCAGCATTAACTGAGAGCAGTATTAACCACTAGCAGTATTAACTGAAAGCAGTATTAACTACTAGCAGTATTAACTAACTAGCAGTATTAACTACTAGCAGTATTAACTAACTAGCAGTATTAACTGAGAGCAGTATTAACTGAAAGCAGTATTAACTGAAAGCAGTATTAACTACTAGCAGTATTAACTAACTAGCAGTATTAACTACTAGCAGTATTAACTAACTAGCAGTATTAACTGAGAGCAGTATTAACTACTAGCAGTATTAACTAACTAGCAGTATTAACTGACTTACTCCTTTAAACTTGCGAAACACTGAGTACTGCTATGCATATCCTGAAAAAGAAGATTAGTAACACCAAGAATAAACAATATACAGGTATAGAACCACTTTTTGAGAAGGGGCTTATTCAGAGTTGATCATTCCCACACTTGTTACCAAGAAAGTGAATCTACCTACATCAAAAGCTTTAGTGAATAGATCAGCAAACTGATTATCAGTGTGAACTTTTATAACTTGAATAAGTTTCTTTTCATTACAGTCTCTTATGAAGTGATACCTGATCTCAATGTGCTTTGTCTTTGAGTGCTTGACTGGATTATTCACAATGCTAATAGCACTGCTATTATCAATAAAAATTGGAGTGTGTAGAAAGGTTACCCCATAATCCAACATTTGATTCTGAATCCATAAGACTTGAGAACAGCAACTTGCAGCTGCTATGTACTCTGCCTCTGTTGTAGATGTGGATACTGTGGTTTGTTTCTTGCACTGCCATGAGACTAGTCTTGCACCCAAAAATTGACATCCTCCAGAAGTAGATTTTCTGTCCAAGTTTGCTCCACCTAGATCACTATCTGAGTATGCAAGTAGGTCAAAGGATGAGTCATGAGGATACCAAAGTCCCAATCTGGGTTGCCCTTTGAGATATCTGAATATCCTCTTAACAGCTTGATAGTGAGATTACTTTGGTCTAACTTGGAATCTTGCACACACACAGACTGGAAACATTATATCTGGCCTAGAGGCTGTAAGATACATGAGAGAGCCAATCATGGATCTATAATGATGAACATCCATATCCTCCCCCTCAAGATCTGCTGTTATTTGCTTGTGTGTTTCCATAGGTGTGCTAGCAGGTTTTGAATCTGAGAAACCAAACTTGGTTAGAATGTCCTGCACATACTTGGACTGACAGATGAAGATTCCATCTGACTTCTGTTGAACTTGGAGTCCAAGGAAGAAAGTAAGTTCCCCCATGGAACTCATTTTGAACCTTTGATGCATTAGTTCCTCAAACTCCTTGCACATGTTGTCTCTTGTTGATCCAAAGATAATATCATCAACACAGATTTGGACCAGCAAGATATCCTTCTTCTTTCTTTTGATGAATAGAGTCTTATCAATGACTCCTCTTTCAAAGCCATTTTCCAAGAGATAGGATGACAGAGTGTCATACCATGCTCTTGGAGCTTGATGTAGTCCATAAAGTGCTTTCTTCAATTTGTATACTCTGTCTGGATAGCTTGGGTTTTCAAACCCTGGTGGTTGACAGACGTATACTTCTTCTTCAATTGAACCATAAAGAAATGCACTTTTCACATCCATCTGATAGACTCTGAATTTCATGTAGGAAGCATAAGCCAGGAATAATCTAATTGCTTCTATCCTTGCCACTGGTGCAAATACTTCTTCATAGTCTATCCCTTCTTCTTGTGTATACCCTTGAGCCACCAGCCTTGCTTTATTCCTTATCACTATACCTCTTTCATCTCTCTTATTCCTGAAGACCCATTTTGTTCCTATTGCCCTATGGCCTTTAGGAAGGTCTACCAGATCCCAAACATCTTGCAGCTTGAACTGCAGTAGCTCTTCTTGCATGGCTTCTATCCAACTAGATTCTTTCATAGCATCATGTGACTTTTTAGGCTCAAGCTGGGATAAAAAGCAAGAAAGCACTGTGTGTTGTTGATCTTGTATTTCTTGAAGTCTACTTTGATTTCTAGTCATCATAGGAGAGGATATATCTCCTATTACCAGCTGTGGAGGATGATTCTTTTGTATTCTGGTGTGATAACTAGGTTCTTCATTAAGTCCCACCTCTAGATTAGAGTCATTCAACTCAACTGAAGTGTTTTCAGTAGCCACTTCTGGTTCTTTATTTTCTTGAGTCTCCTCATCTCTACTTTCTTCTTCACCTTGACTTGGTCCAGTAGATGGTTCCTTTTCACAGTCTTCAACAGGATTCACTGTGGGTATGGGAAATATCACAGATTGAGATATACTTTCTGAGACTTGTGTAGTCCCTGATCCTCCAGTCCCTGTACCTGTATAATCATCACTACTGAAACCAAAAGAGTTAGTTAGTGAGTCAATGTCAAATAGCCACTGAGGACCAGACCCAATTGGATTTGGTGTGTTCTCATTGCATTTGACATTGTCACTTTCTTCAATTATTCTGGAAGAAGAGTTAAAGACTCTGTAGGCCTTACTTTGAGATGAGTAACCAACAAGAAATCCATCATCTGCTTTGCTATCAAACTTACCTAAGTGAGATTTGGTATTGAGAATAGTACAAGGACACCCAAAAGGTTTGAAAAATCCAATGAAAGGTTTTCTTTTATTTAAAAGCTCATATGGGGTCTTGTTCTTTTGTTTGACCACTAGAACTCTGTTTTGGACATAACAAGCAGTATTAACTGCTTCAGCCCAAAAGGTAATTGGTAGTTTTGAATCAGCCAACAGAGATCTAGCAGCCTCTATTAGTGTCCTATTTCTCCTTTCAGCAACTCCATTCTGTTGAGGAGTCCTAGGAGCACTATATTGTCTCTCAATACCTTTCTCTTCACAGAAGGTGTTTAGATCAAGATTTTTAAACTCAGTTCCATTATCTGATCTAATGACTTTTACTCTTTGATTAGTTTGGTTTTCAATTCTTAGAATAAAGGATTTGATCAGTCCACTTGTCTCATCCTTAGTCCTTAGAAAATATACCCAAGTAAATCTGGAGTAATCATCAACAATAACTAAGCAGTAAGATTTCTTGCCTATACTCATAACATTTGTAGGACCAAACAGATCCATATGCAATAACTGGAGACAAGATGAAATAGAATTTAACTCTTTGGTCTTATGAGAAGTTTTGTGCTGTTTGCCTTTAAGACAAGCAACACAATGATCATCACATGAAAAGACTTTTGAAGGTAAACCTCTTACAAGGTTGTTTTTAACAAGTTTGTTCATAGTCTTGAAATTCATGTGACACATCCTTCTGTGCCAAAGAGAGGATTCATCCACAGAAGCTTTTGAAACAAGACAGTTTAGGGATGAATCACTATCAACATTGTCCATATCTAGACAATAAACATTATCCTTTCTTGGAGTTCTAAGTAGTATCATGCTTTCATCAACTACTTTGAACCCTGGAGCAAGGATCATACACTCTGTGTTTGTAAATAATATGCTATGTTGTTTGTCACAAACCTGTGATACACTTAACAGGTTGTACTTCAATTGATCAACATAGTAGACATCCTCAAATGTCATCTTACCTTTTGTGACATTACCTTTGCCACTTATTTTACCACCAGTAAGATCATTTCCAAAAGCAACATGTCCTCCATTGATATGCTTGAAATCCTGAAGGCATGACATGTTACCTGTCATGTGCCTAGAGCAACCACTATCAACATGCCAAATGCTCTTTCCCTTGAGCTGTTGATTGCCCTGCACATTAGATAAATCAGTTAGTTTGAATAAGGAACCCAAGCCAAAGTGGTCTTGGGTACCCCTTTCTCATCAAAATACTTGCATTCTTTCTTGACAAGATTTTTAAATTTTGATTCCTCATGCTTGGAGTATTTTGTCACAATAATAGGCTTGGAAACATTTTTGCTAGAAGCAATACTGATTTTAGAAGTACTTGCATGCTTAGCAGTACTAACCTTGTTAGCAGTAGTAACTGTGTTAGCAGCATTAATATTTTCAGCAGTACTAACACTGTTAGCAGTAGTAACTGTGTTAGCAGCACTAATATTGTTAGCAGTACTAACACTGTTAGTACTTCTAGGTACCCATAGTAAAATACTTTCTTTTAAAACCTTATTTTTCAAAGGGCCTTTACTTTCAACAGATTTCTTCATCACATGTTTCTTTCCAGCCTTCCTATAACCAACAGGTTTTTGCACAAATCTTTGAAAGTTCATCTGTTGGTTAATAGGGTTAAAGTAACAATACTTAGCCAAATGATTCAACTTGCCACATATGAAACAAGGTTTTGGTCTATTGATTTTATTCAGATCAACTCCTTGTTTCTGAGCCCATTGATTATTCCAGTTTCTTTGATTACCTCTTTTTATACCAGAATTTAGGCTCTTAGTTGTATTGCAAGCACACTGTTTACAAGATCCAGGATTCACAACCGTGGTTTGTTTGTAATGGACCTTGTTATCCTTTCCTTTTGTCTTCTCTATCTCCTTGGACTTGACCCAGATTTTCCCACATCCCTCATTGGTGATAATATTGTTTTCTAATGGTATCTTTTTACTCACAGTATTATCCCTATTCTCACTGGCTTCTTTCTCAGTCAAATCCTTAACTACTACCTCATCCAAAGGATCTATCTTAAAAGCTTCCTCAGACAAGTCCTTTTTCTCCTTAGTTTCTAACAAGTCTGATGTAGGAGAGATATAGTTGTTGTTGTAAGGAGGGGGTGTATTGTTGTATCCAATACCAGGCTTCATTTTATCATGAATCTGAGCCTTTAGAAGAGAATCCATTGCTTTTGAAGCATATGAAAACTTTTCTATGTCAAGCTTAACTTTAGACAGTTCCTCTTTCAGCCTATCATTCTCTTCTAAGGACTTAGACAGTTTGGTTTCTAACTCATTCTTTTCCCACTTCCAATAGTTTGTGTCATAAGAGTGTTGCAGTTCATTAGCTTGAAAGCCTTTGATCTGTTCTTCAAATCTCTCTACTATCAACACATAATCTCTTCTATCCTTTTCTAATCTTTTGAGGTCATCACACATACTTTGATTGTGATCCCTGTATCTTTTGACAGTGTCTATGCAAGATTTAGTGCAAAGATTAGAAATTACCTCAGAGGGGAGATCAGACACTTCTGCCATAAGAGCTTGATTCTGAATGGCCTCCTCAGCTTGATCACTCCAGTCAAATCCCATTCCTTGTTGAGAAACAAGGGCTTCAGCAGGATTATTGTTTTGATTGTATCCTCCATTCTGAGCTTGTTGGTGGTTGTTGTTTGGAACAACACTCCTGCACTCTCTAGCAAAGTGTCCTTTCATGTGACACTTATAGCATTCCACCTTAGTCTTGTCAAAACCAGCTCCATCTTCTCTTCTTTGAGAGAAGTTGTTCCTTCTTGTTCTTTTAATAAACTTCTTCACTCTCATAGATAACATGGCCATCTGCCATTTAATGTCCATCTCCTCCAGGTCATCAGGGTGAAGTTGATCTAGATCATCATTAATCAAGGAATTGTTGCTATGACTGGACAAAAAGGCTTCAAAGATAGTTCCAGTGCCTTTTTCTGAATTTACTCCACTGGCAGTACTAACTGCTTCAGGGTTAGCAGTAGTATCAGTAGATGTTGAAAGAAGTGCAACATTGTGGATATAGCCAGTGGGATTCTTCTTGGATTCTACCTCAGTTTCAAAAACTCTTAGATCATTATATAGATCATCAAGTTCCTCCTCTTCCAGATTGTCACTCTGTCTATATGAGACAGTGTACATAGTCCATTCATTCCCAAGAGATCTGAGGAAATTTCTGTTAATATCATCTTGTTCCATCTTCACTCCTACAGTAGCCAGTTCACCAATGAGCTTGTTGAATCTATCAAAAGTTTGAGTCATAGACTCATTCTTTGAAGAGGTGAAGTTCTCATACTGCTGCTTTAGAACATCTCTTTGATTTCTTTTGATACTTTTAGTTCCAGCAAATCTTTTCTCTAGAGCATTCCAGAGAATCTGAGCATCAGTGCAGTTGCAAAATTGATGCTGATATTCATTTGGAATGGCCAAGAGCAGAGTGCTCAATGCCTTCATCTCTGTCTGTCTGATCTTCCTCTCACCATCTGTCTTTGGTGGAGGTCTTTTCCCATCTGGTCCTATCTTTCCTGCTTCAGAAGGACCATTCTCAATGATATCCCACATTGAGTAGTCAGTGAGAAGAATGAATTGTCTAATTCTGATCTTCCACATGTCAAACTCACTGGGTTTGAGCATTGGAACCTTAGAGACCATAGTACTGTTTGATTCTGCAAGGTTTTCCATGATGAATGAATAGATGTTTCTGAGAGAGTTTGCCTCTGATACCACTTGTCAGGATCGAATTCTTAACAAGAATAAATTCTCAGAAACTAATATCAAAGAAGTTTGCGGAATAACACTTTGATATTCACTAAAACAGTAAACCAAAACAGTATATAATCAACAACTTGTAAACTTGTATTGAATGCTTGAAGTTACAAGATTAAACATACAACCTCAATATTGATGAATAGGCTCACCAATACGAATTCTACTTCTCTAGAATTAGGATCTATGCCTTGAGGTTGATTTTCTCTCTAGAACTAAAACTTAGAATGAATGAATGAATTAATCTCTATCTAAACTATACAATATATATACTGAAGATAAAAGCTAATTACAATTAAAAAAATATCTTCAGAATATCTTCCATCATTATCTCTAAGCCTTCCATGAATATCTTGATTCTTTCCAGCTGTCATCCTTTCCATCCGATTCTTTAAGTCATAAGCAGTACTAACTATGCTCAGCAGCATTAGTTTCTTCTAGCAGCATTAACTTGGTCTTAGCAGCATTAACTACTAAGCAGCACTAACCACTAGCAGTAGTAACAATCAGCAGTATTAACTTTGCAATCTTCTAGCAGTAGTAATTCTGAACTAGCAGCATTAAAGACTTGTTCACATCTTCAGTTCCCAGCACTAACTCATTCTTCTCCCACTTCCAATAGTTGAGATCATAAGAATGTTGAAGTTCATTGGCTTGATATGCCTTTATTTGTTCTTCAAACTTCTCAACTATCAAAACATACTCTCTTCTATCTTTCTCTAACCTTTTAAGGTCATCACACATGCTCTGATTGTGATCCCTGTACTTTTTAACAGTTTCAAGACAGGTTTTAGAGCAAAGGTTAGATTTTACGTCAGTGGGGATTGCAGTGCTTGATGACTCTGAAACCTCAGCCATCAATGCTTGGTTCTGAATTGCCTCCTCTGCTTGATCACTCCAATCAAAGCCCATCCCTTCTTGTGAGACAAGAGCTTGAGATGAATTCCTGTTATAGTTAGTGGACTTTGGTTGTTGATTATTGCTTCCATGTTGTTGAGCAATACCTCCTCTGCACTCTCTTGCAAAGTGTCCCAGATTATGGCATTTGTAGCATTCCACTTTGGATTTATCAAATCCAGCACCATCTTCTCTTCTCATGGCAAAATTGTTTCTACCTGTTCTTTTGATGAATCTTTTGACTCTCATGGTGAGCATTGCCATTTGCCACTTGATATCCATCTCTTCAAGGTCATCAATATTGATCTGCTCCAGATCATCATTGATAAGAGCAGATTTATCATGACTAGCAAGGAATGCTTCCAAAACAGAATCATTGGACCCATCCTGTTTTGAGCCATAAGCAGCACTAACTGATTCTGTATTAGCAGTAGAATCAGTAGTAGATGATAGGAGGGCAGCATTATGAGAGTATCCAGATGGCCTTTTTTAGATTCAACTTCTGCTTCAAACACAGATTTATTGGATTCAAGATCATAAAGATTGAAGATGAAAGTTCAAGAGGTCAAAGGCTCAAAGTCAACTCTCTAGTGAAAGTCAAAGTCATTTGTTAATAAAAGTCAAAGTCAACATTTGTATTTTGTTTGTTTCTTTGTATTTTGTATGGAGGTATAAATATCTTGTTTATCTTTGTAAGTAAGAAGTGTAATTCAGATTGTAGAGAGAGAGCAGATTAGAGAAGAGCTTCCTTGGTATATCATTCTAGTGAGAGAAAGTAATGAGAGAAAGTGAGAGAGTTTGTAATAGTTGTGTTTAAATCAATGACATATGGATTTGGAATTCTCATCTTGATTGTGTGTAGCAATTAGAACTTGAATATTGGGAATAACAATTGGTATCAAAGCAGATAGGAATTCAGAAATTAGATTGATTTTGAAGAAATTCTTGATCGACAATTCAAGAACATGAAGAACACTGTTCAGATTCGAATTTTGAAATATTGTGTTGTTTTGAAGCTGAATTTGGTTGTATTTGACTTGATTTGTTGTTTAGAATGTTTTTGGTTTGAGTAGTTCTTCTTAATTCACAACAGATTGCTCGAATTTTGGATTTTTCTTGAATTCGTATTCAAAGTCTGTACGAACTGTTCTAGGATCAAAAAGCTTAAATTTTTGTTTGTTTTGTAAATTCATGTATTGTAACCTGATCTAGATATGGAATAGAGCAAATTGACAAAGTTTCAAGATCAAATTTGAAGATTTCAATGGATTTCAGTGTGAAAGTTTGAGTTTTTGTTCGAAAACTCCAAGAACGCGCAAGATCTGTGAAACGCGCAAGTTCTTCACAAGAACGCGCAAGTTGAAGAATTTGGTCTGAAACGCGCAAGGCATCATTAGCGAGTTCTACAAACGCGCAAGACTAAGCGTGCGAGTTTCTTCGGAAACAGTGATCTGCGAGTTTGTTCGAAACGCGCTAGTCGTATCTTGCGAGTTTCTTAAACGCGCACGCCTCAGCTTGCGAGTTTATAAGTAAACAGTGGTTAGCGAGTTTTATCAAAACGCGCTAGTAGTGTTTAGCGAGTTTGGGGAAAGCGCACCTCATTGTTAGCGAGTTTTATCGAGAATAGTCACTTGCGAGTTTCAAGCTTCTGCGAGTTTCAATGATCTGCGAGTTATAGTACCTTGCGAGTTTGACAAAACACGCAACCTTTTGCGTGCGAGGTTCACAAACACGCAAGTTTAAGCCTGCGAGTTTTTCTGTGAATAGTGTTTTGCGAGTTTAGGCGTCTGCGAGTTTCCATACTTAGTATTTTTTCTGAGAAATTTTTCAAAACTGTAATATGCCCTTTAATAGTGAAATTTTTTTCTCTAGGGGCGCTGCCCCTCAACCCCGCAAGGGCGTTGCCCCTTGACCCCCGTGCTAAGTCTGCGGAGGGGGACAAAGTTCTTATTGTGATCTACTGTTTCTGAATTTCTAACGATCATTTTTCAAGTTCTTTTAGCAAATAGATATTCAAGATGGGATATTTTTCTGATGATGATGAACGAAAGATTGCCAAACTCGAATTAGAGAATAAAAATCTTGCTTCCTCAGTTGACTACTACTCAAAGAGATACAATGATGAAAGGAAGATACTGAGAGAAGAAGTTAGTGCTTTAAAGACTATTAATGAAGATCTTTTGAAACAGACTTATGGGCTTAATGAAGAAAAGGTCTTGTTTTTGGAAGCTGAGAACACAAAGTTGACAAGCAAAATCTTTGACTTGGAATATCAGATTATCCAAATCCAGCAGCAAGCATCTGTTGAAACTTATGAGGAAAAGATTAAGAGTTTGGAAGATGCTAATGCTGAGCTTCGAAAGAAAATATCTAATTTGGAACAAAAGATGGTCAAAGATAGAGATGACTTTGAGAGTGAAAAGAAAACATTTGCAAAGAAGTTCTCAGAATTTTCTAGAAAATGTGCTGAAGAGAAGAAGACGGTTGAGCTTAAATGCATTAAGCTTTCCAACAAGTTTCTGATTTTGAGAAAGTGATCATTATTGAAAGAGAAAAGTTTGCAAAGGATAAAAAGGAAATTGAACAGAAGAACGTTGGATTTTTTAAAGAGATATCTGATGGACAAAAGAATGTGGAAAAAGATTTTGAAGAAGAAAGAAATATATTTGAGGAAGAAATCAAGAAGCTTACTAAGAAGTTATCTGAACTGTCTGAGAGTGCACTGAAAGAGCAGATAACGAAGTCTGAATTCAAGAAGAAGATTGACCTACTCATTGAAGAAAGAGACAGTTTATCTTTAAAGATAAAAGAGCTTGAAAAGATTGTTTCAAAGGTGGTGGTGACTGAGCATACGACTCCAGAGTCCAAAATCCACTCACCTAGAAATAGTTTAGTTGGTTCTTTCAAGACAGCTGCAAGCTCACATCAGAAAGTTGTTTCTTCAAGAAGGTTAATTAATTCATTTGATCAGATTCGTACAACTAACATTTTCTATGATCAAAATGTAGATGGTTCATATACACAAAGAAGAAGGAGAAGAAGAAGATATATTGAAGAAAAGCTGGTATGGAGAGTAAAACCAGTTGAAAGTGAGAAGAATGATAAGAAAAAGAAAGAAAAGAAAGGAAAGAAGGAAGAGAAGACAAGTACCAAATCATGTGTACATGCATCAACAGTCAAGAAGAACAATGTGCTAAAAGGTAAACATGATCTTGCTTATTCGAGAGATTAATTGATCAGGTTATCTAAAAAGAGGTATTGTTCTTATTGTCATACATATGATTTTGTTCATAAAGCTAGTGATCATTACTGGTATGGTTCTTATTCAGTTACTCCCATTCGAACTGCAACTAACACATATGGACCCAAATACCAATGGGTACCAAAGCCGAAAAGTGAATCTGTGTTGCAGGCACCTACAGTCAAGGGGGAGTAAGAGAACCAAGGCTTCTAAGTACATCAGCTTAGAACCCGTACTTCAACGAAGTGTGGCTTCTTAATGCTACAGTTCAGGACCCGGACTTCAATGCTTAAAGAAAGATACTCCCGGGCTGATATAAGAGATTGTACTCCGATACTCCAACGAGGATATCAACCTTCAAGGGGGAGTACATATTTTTCTGAAATTTTTGCATCCAATAGATATGACGAACTACATTCCAAAAGGAGTTGTAGATCTTTATAATGTGATTTATAACTGACAAATTTTTGTAATGCATGATTTTAGGGGGAGCATGCATATTAGTCAAGTCAAAAGGAGTAAGACTATGATTTCTGATTATCTCAGATCAGAACTCGTACAATCAACGTTTTATTGCTTTATGTCTTTTATTTTTCAAATAAATTTGTGAATAAATTTGCTTTGACTAGACTTTGAGACTTATGCAGGATGAGAGAAGCTGACAAGATCATATCTTTATGACTTCAGCTTGAATTCATGAGATTTAAGATTGAGTGAAAAGGTTAATTTCTTATCTTAATCTCATATATGGTTGAAAGAAGGACAACTTTCAATCATAGAAAACATATTCTTAAATGTTCAAACCACTTCCCGATTCTTAAACAGTTTTCATGAATTGAAAGTGTGATTTTAAATGTTTTCATTTTATTTGTGCTTAAACGATTACAAACCGTGTGTTTCCAAAGATAAATACTTGTGTATTGTCTTTTCTTTATACTTTCAAGTATTCACACACACCGGTTTGACTTTTTGTTCACATTGTTCTTACCATGTCTCATATTGAAACATATTTTCGATGGTAAGACACCCCGCTTGTACTTCAAAGAAATTTGAGCGTATTTTCATTTCGAAGCGTTTAGTTCAAGAATGTCTATATTTTTGTTTCATATAGACTATATCCATTATTCTTGACCATAAGCCTTAATTGATTTATCATTCATTTCTGATCATTTTCATACAATGTCAGATTTTCAAACAAGTTTCTTGCATCCATATTCATTCTTTCAATATACTTGTTTGAAAATACTTCAATGTTTAAAAATGCTCATATTTTCATGATTATATCTCTGAGCATATTCATATCTGACATTTGTATATGAGCTTTAACTAATAAAGTTAAATCATCTGAGCAACATATGCTTTCTAGGATAATATGGGTTCTTTGTGCTAGGAATTAACTGAACTTCTATGAAATCACGTTAACCAGTGATTTCTAACCAAGAAGTTAATCCTTTAGTGATTGAGTGTGAGGAGTCAAAAAGAAATGAGTGTGGGTGTGATGAGGTAAAATGGAATAGAGAGTTTGGTTAGTAGTGAGCTTAATGATTAAAAAGAAAGAGGGTGTGAGATCAGAGTAAAAGAATATCAAACTCTGCACCAACTACTTTCTGATCCGGGCAACCACATTACTAGCGTTTTACAATTTTTTGGTGAACGTTATTGAAACAGGCAAATAGCCCATGCCAACTCTTGTTTAAATCCCACCAACCACTCATTTTTCTTCTCAAAAAGAAAATGTTTCACATTTTCAAGGGGACGTAGCATATAATCTATCTGGTTTTCATTTGGAAAATCTGGATATTTAAAAAGAAGGAAGTCTGCCCCACCTTCGCACTTCAATCATGCACATTGAGTCTGTGTTTATCTACTGTTGTCTCAGTGGTTTACACAATGTTGAGCCTTTATAAGCAATTATTCGTGCTTAATTCTTTCTACACTTGCACGAACACACAAAGAATTCGTTTCTTTGTCATAACGTTCATAGAAATTGCCTTTGTGATATTTCGATGATTGGATGGAAGCCCTGGGGGAGTGAACATCAAAAAGCTCCTTTATATTGTGTATTCGTTACACACAGTGACTTCGTGTTACTGACAGGCATTTTAACTGATTCATTTGTTGATTCAGGAGTTACATGTTCTTATTCTGTCTGGATTTGCAAATATCTAGATGAATACTTGGTTATGGATCACAGTATCAGAGGCTCTTGGACAGATCAGAATGGTTAAAGACATTTCTTGGAGAAAGTTTTGATGATATCGATGCTCTAATCATCAAAAAGGGGGAGAAAAGATCAAGAAATGTTTGAGAAAGCAATGAAAAAGAAATGTCTGAATTAAGAGTTTGAGTTAAAGCTAAGAGAAAATATTCAAGATTGATTGAAAGATGAATTTCTCAAGATTGTTGTAAGATGGAAGCAACAAAATTGTTGAAGATAATTTTGCTGGAACAAAGTGTGCTAAATCTGAAGATAATTTCTTTTCAAGTCTGAAAGAGGTTTGTGTATAACCTTGGGGGAGAATGTTAATATTCTTAGAGATCAGACGTTTAGAAGATTGCTGAATGTTTTTGAAGACAAAGCTTATCAAAGAAGAATTTCATTGTGTTAAGGGGGAGTTTGTAAATCATGTTTGTATCAAAGGGGAGATTACAAGAGAAGATAAAGGTTGTTCAAAGGGGGAGCTTAATCAAATCGAGCTTAAAGAGAGAAGATCGCATTGCTAAATCTTTTAGTAATGATCTTGATCCAAAGGGGGAGATTGTTAGAGCACATATTTATTGGATTCAAGATCATAAAGATTGAAGATGAAAGTTCAAGAGGTCAAAGGCTGAAAGTCAACTCTCTAGTGAAAGTCAAAGTCATTTGTTAATAAAAGTCAAAGTCAACATTTGTATTTTGTTTGTTTCTTTGTATTTTGTATGGAGGTATAAATACCTTGTTTATCTTTGTAAGTAAGAAGTGTAATTCAGATTCTAGAGAGAGAGCAGATTAGAGAAGAGCTTCCTTGGTATATCATTCTAGTGAGAGAAAGTAGTGAGAGAAAGTGAGAGAGTTTGTAATAGTTGTGTTTAAATCAATGACATATGGATTTGGAATTCTCATCTTGATTATGTGTAGCAATTAGAACTTGAATATTGGGAATAACACACCCTTAGATCATTGTAGAGATCATCAAGCTCCTTATCCTCCAGATTATCATTCTGTCTAAAGGATACAGTGTACATCACCCATTCTTCACCAAGAGATCTTAGAAATTTTCTGTTGACATCATCCTGGTTCATCTTGACACCAACAGTGGCCAACTCTCCAATCAACTTGTTGAATCTATCAAAGGTTTGAGTCATGGACTCATTCTTTGTAGACATAAAATTCTCATATTGTTGTTTGAGAATTGCCTTTTGATTTCTCTTAGTGCTTTTAGTATCTAAAAATCTCTTCTCCAATGCATTCCACAGGATTTGAGCATTAGAACAGTTGCAAAACTGATGTTGGTATTCATTAGGAATTGCCAAGAGCAGAGTGCTCAAGGCTTTCATCTCAGTCTGCCTCATCTTTCTTTCTCCATCAGTCTTTGGTGGAGTTCTCTTGCCATCTGCTCCCATCTTTCCTTCATTGGAGGGACCATTCTCAATGATATCCTACATTGAGTAATCTGTAAGAAGAATTGTTAGACCACGGTCTCATGGGATTCAAGATCATCCAATCTGAAGATCGCAATCTGAAGCTAAAGCCGAAACGTCGACTCTCGATATTAAAGTCTATGTCGTTTGTAATAAATGTCAATGTAATTGTTTGTTATTGTAATAGTTAACTTAGTTTAAATATCTATTTCTAATAGATATTAGATTTAGTTAACTTAGTTAGTTATATTAGAAATAATATCTAGATCTAATATCTAGATATTATCTTAGGAAGTGTGTTCAACACACTAGTTAGATTAGTTGTGTATCTCACTCTATCAACAATCAGATTAGATAAGATCGACACACAAAAACACACACTTGAAGGTGTAAAAGAGAGAACACAAGAGAAAACACATTCTAAGCTTGAATCGATCAACCTTGTAACCATTTTTTATAATCAATACAGGTTGGTAATCTTTATGTGTTGTTAATCTAAAGAACTTGATATAAACATAGTATTGTTGTGGACCGACAATTGGTATCAGAGCCTGATTAAGATTAAAAATCAAGTTTTCTGAAAAACGACTCTGTGTTCTTGTGAAAAACTGATTTTGAGTGTTTAACTGTTTTAGGTGTTAAAATCGATCAGGTTGTGATCGATTAGCATGCTAGATAGAGTTGTTGTTGATTAATTTCAGTACTAAGCTTTATTCGAGTTCCAATTTGTGGATTTAGTGAGGAAACTGTCGAGAACAAAAAGTTACTGTGCGATAAAATTTTTCTTCAAATAGTGTGTTTAAGTGAGATCGAGTGCTTACATTCAGTTCTAGAAGTGTTTCTAGACATATTGGTAGAGATTTGTACTGTTAATCGACAAAGAAAACAAGTTTCAGTTGATTTTTCGTAGTACGGGACGAACAATCGCAAAGCAGAAGAAGAACACACGCAAAGTCAAACTTTGCGCATCTAGCCTGAAACGCAAAGTCCAACTTTGCGCCTCCCACTACAATCGCAAACTTCACTTTGCGCTCCTCAAGTGAAACGTAAAGACAACTTTGCACTTCTCAAACAGCACGCAAAGCACACTTCTCGCTTCAAAGAGCAAACGCAAACCTCAACTTCACTTCTCGGATCAAGTAAGAAACGCAAACCTCAGTAGTGTTCATATCTTCAGAAGATCAAGTCTACTTTGCGCCTCCAACTGGAAACGCAAACCTCAACTTTGCGCTTCCAACGTAAATCGCAAACCTTACTTTGCGCGTCCCATTAGAAACGCAAACCTCAACTTTGCGCTTACCACTTGAAACGCAAACTCAACTTTGCGCTCCCAACTTCAAACGCAAAGCTTCTATTCCACACTTAGAATTTTCTTCAGAATGACATCCAGAGAAGCCCTCGCAATAAGAACTGACACCAAGCCACCAGTTCTCTTCAAAGGAGAATACGAACAGTGAAAGTGTCAGGATCGAATTCTTAACAAGAATTACTACTCAGAAACTAATATCAAAGAAGTTGCGGAAAAACACTTTGATATTTGATCAAACAGTAATCAAAAACAGTATATAATTATAAAACAGTAAACTTGTATTGAATGCTTAAAACTACAAGATTACACACTCAACCTCAATATTGATGAACAGGCTCACCAATACGAATTCTACTTCTCTAGAATTAGGATCTATGCCTTGAGGTTAATTTTTCTCTCTTGAAAAACGATTATCAAAAGTTATATCTATCTATTCTAGACATTCTATACATATACTGATAAAAAGATAATTACAAAGAATAAACAAATCTTCAGTATATCTTCCATGTATATCTTCTAAGTATATCTTCAGTATATCCAGCTGTAGTACTTTCCATCCGGATCTCTTTAGCAGCACTAATAATGCTCAGCAGCATTAACTTCAACTAGCAGCATTAACTTCAAGCAGTACTAACTACTAGCAGTACTAACTAGCTAAGCAGTACTAACTTTGTTCAAGCAGTACTAACTTTAACTAGCAGTAGTAATTCTACTAGCAGTAGTAACACTTAGCAGTATTAATCTTCAACTTGTTCTGGCAGTAGTAACTACACTTGTACTAGCAGTAGTAACTACACTTAGTAGAATCTTCAGTTCCCAACAATCTCCCCCTAACTTGACTTTTAGAAGAGAAGTCAAGTTCTTCAGATATTCTTCCAGATGCTCTTTTTGATGCTCCCAAAACTTCCAAGATCATGCTCCTAAGTCTGGATTCAGTCCCAAACTCTGATTGATTATCCTCTGAATTAGATACTTGGCCATTTCTGAATTTGGTGCACAACCCAACTTCTTCTTTAGCATGGCATGAACCTTCAGTCTGGTGTGATTATATACTCTATCCACTAGGAAGTATTCTGTGTGATTTCTATCCAAAGTCACTGCATATACTCCACTAGTTTCATATAGAGTCCAACTTGTGACTTCTTTAAACACACTCTTGATGACCTGGTCCACTCCTTCAGGTTTGAACATCATGCATAGATACTCCATCACCAGTTTTGTAAGAGAAATTCCTGGAGTATTCAGATGATCTGCATACAGCTTAATTCCTATGTCAAACATCTCTTCTATATCAGATCTAGAGCATGTTCTGACAATCTTGACCCAAGTGTTGAATACTTCATACTTATCACCCTTCCTCTTGAGTCTGATGTAATCTTTCCCATCCATTGTCAGTACATCCCAGTGAATGATCTCAGGTGGCTTAACTCCAACAGGTTCTGCAGAAATTGGTTCAGGCACTTTGTCCATCACTACCATATATAAGCTTACATCATCTTTGATTGATGACCCTTGCTGGCTTGATGACTCAGGTGCCACTTCTTCTTCAGCAACATTTTGTTCTTCTTCTACTCTAGGCTTCTTATCTTTCTTTCTTTTGGCCATCATCTTGGTTCTTTTCAAAGTCTTTTGAACCTGTACTAGAGTAACTTCCTTCTTCTTTTCTTCCTTTTCCCTTGCCATCTCTTTGATAGGAGTTCCCTCCTCACTTTCAGGGAATGGTTGATTCATATCTATATCATTACTCTCCTTGGCCTTCTTTTCAAACTCTACTCTTTTCTTTTCATTGCTCTTCAGATTCCCCATTTCTTTTTCATAGAGCTCTCTGATTTGATCAAAACTCATCTTCACAAACATTTCTTTCTTTACCCCAATTGCACTCCTCAAGAAAGTTACCATTTTGTTTCTTTCCTGAGTGGCAAGGTAAGTTTGTGAAGGTCTTCTTTTCTTTGCACTTGTATTAGCCATCATAGCCTTTCTCAGACTTATAGCCCTTTGTTTAGCCTTTTCAGTTTCAAGCCCCTTTTGATAGGCTTTATTTAGCTCAGCAGCTAAAGCCTTTGCCATTTCCCTGTCCTTCTCCACCTGAGCTCTTTCTTCTTTTTCCATCTCCTTCTGCATTTTCCTTGCTAAAGCTTCATCTGATTCAACCAACCTTTGCTTCTTGATTGGTTGATCAGATTCCACTATCTTTTCTTTTCCCTTATTCTTTGATTCTGCAGCTTTGTCTTTCTGTTCTGATTTTCTGTCTCTCCCTTCATTTATGACCACTCCCTTTGCTTTGGGAGTGTCATTCTTAGCTTTGATTAGCACTTCAGCTACTTCAATTTCTGTTGGTGTTAACTCTGTTACTGCTGCTTGTGAGGTTTCAGCAGCATTAACAGTTTCTGCTTCTTTTTGTATTGAACCTCTTTCTGTTTCTGCTTCCTTCTCCCCCTCAACTTCAACTCTCTCTTTATCAATCTCCCCTTCCCTTGATGCTTCTTCCATGTTGATCTCCCCCTTTTTGGGAGCATCAGTCACTGGTTTCCTCCTTCTGAGCACAAATTGTTTCTTCTTCTTTTGCAGAATCAGTTTCCTTACCATTTGCTTCAACTTGATGATTTGTTCTTGTTGTGACAGTACTATGAGTTTTAGCTCTTCTATATCTTTGCCCTGTTTGAGTACATCCATGTTGATGTTGCCCATTGCCTCCATCAATTCATCATAGTTATATCTGTCCTCACCTTCTCCAGGAGTGTTACCCCCTATTGAAGGATCATTGGATCTTTTAGTAGTGGAAGTCTTCTGCCTAGCAGAAGCACTATCCACCCCTGTGGTTTCTTGGCACCAGGGACCTTCAAATGATTGCTCATTCAAAGTTGCCATGGGGGAGGTCTTATTGATGTTACCACTTTCCTCCTCTGTGCTAGCAGGAGTAGTGGCAGCCTCATCACCCATATGCTCTACCTCCTCCTCAGAGAGCACCTCCTTTGGGTTGGGAGATACCCTTGTGGTTTCCCTTTGGATATTCTCTAGGGGAGAATTCTCCCTTAGAGGGCTTAAAGGCTTAGTTGGTGATGGTACAAGAAGGGAAGGAGCCTTCTTTACCTGTTTTCTTTGATAAGTTTGGGTAATTGTAGAAGTAGGCTTATTCAGAAGGGACTGTGGAATTGATTTTGAGAGGGAAGGTTGGGCTTGGCTAGCAGTGGGATGGTCTAATGAGGGCCTTGACCCTGCTGCCATACCTTCAGTGTTTTGGGACACCACCATCATTGTAGAGAACAATGGGGTGTCAACTCCTTCCGAGTCCCCAGCAATTCTTCTCATATTTGAGAAAACCTTGCCTTTTGGGGGTTTAGGTACATATACCCCAACAGGTTGAGGTATATCCGTCAATTCATGGTTAATTACTTCCTGAACAAATCTGGGATACATAAAGAAACTCTTTTTGTTTCCCATATTTGATACAAGATCACTGAAAATCATCTTTGAGAAATTGTACCTTCTGGATGTAGCCAAGCATACCAAAGCATATGCAATTGGACTGCTGAACTCACTCCATCCAGTGGTCTTTTTGGAGATGCAATGCATCAGGGTATGAACAAGAAAACGCCATTGGGGTGAAAACTTTGCTTTTGAGAATTTGAAAACACCCAATGGGCCTCCATACCCCATTCTAGTAAGATTAGAAAACAGTTCATCATTAGAGATAGACGTTATACCAGAGGCATCGTCTAGACGTAGACTGATGCGTATAACCTCTTCAGTAACTGTTAGTGGTTGATCACAGATTCTTGTCTTGATCATTTGCACACCATTTTCCACAACAATGGTTGCATTGGCCCAGAACTGCCTTTGATGCTCAATGTAGATTGTAGGGGATACAGTAAGAGCATGAGCAATGTGGCTTGACTTGAGGAAATCCACAATCTGATGAAAGCCTTCTGCTTGTTTTGGCTTTTGGAGCATTGCAATTTCATTGTGCTCGTCAATGAACGCCATTGATGCCATTGACCTTGAAGATTTTTGCCTGAAAACTTTGAACTTTGAGAGAGAAAGGGTTTAGAGCGCAAGGGAACAGTATGCAAAGAGTCGTTATGAACTTTTAGGCGGGCAAAGAGTATTTATAGTATTCGGAATATAAGCAGTATTAACCTAGAGCAGTATTAACTACTAGCAGTAGTAACGGCTAGCAGTATTAACTAACTAGCAGTATTAACTGAAAGCAGTATTAACCACTAGCAGTATTAACTACTAGCAGTAGTAACGGCTAGCAGTATTAACTAACTAGCAGTATTAACTGAAAGCAGTATTAACCACTAGCAGTATTAACTACTAGCAGTATTAACTGAAAGCAGTATTAACTACTAGCAGTATTAACTACTAGCAGTATTAACCACTAGCAGTATTAACTACTAGCAGTATTAACTGAAAGCAGTATTAACCACTAGCAGTATTAACTACTAGCAGTATTAACTGAAAGCAGTATTAACTACTAGCAGTATTAACTACTAGCAGTATTAACCACTAGCAGTATTAACTACTAGCAGTATTAACTGAAAGCAGTATTACCCACTAGCAGTATTAACTACTAGCAGTATTAACTGAAAGCAGTATTAACTACTAGCAGTATTAACTTTACTTACTCCTTTTAAACTTGCTAACACTGAGTACTGCTATGTATATCCTGAAAAAGAAGATTAGTAACACCAAGAATAAAAATATACAGGTATACAACCAGAAGAAGATTATTCAGAGTTTATCATTCCCACACCTGTGACCAAGAAAGTGAATCTACCCACATCAAAAGCTTTAGTGAATAGATCAGCAAACTGATTATCAGTGTGGACTTTGACAACTTGAATAAGTTTCTTTTCATTACAATATCTTATAAAGTGATACCTGATTTCAATGTGCTTTGTCTTTGAGTGCTTGACTGGATTATTTACAATGCTAATAGCACTGCTGTTGTCAATAAAGATTGGAGTGTGTAGAAAGGTTACCCCATAGTCCAACATTTGATTCTGAATCCATAAGACTTGAGAACAGCAACTTGCAGCTGCTATGTACTCTGCCTCTGTTGTAGATGTGGATACTGTGGTTTGTTTCTTGCACTGCCATGAGACTAGTCTAGCACCCAAGAACTGACATCCTCCAGAAGTAGATTTTCTGTCCAAGTTTGCCCCACCTAGATCACTGTCTGAGTATGCTATTAGGTCAAAAGGGGAGTTATGAGGATACCAAAGTCCCAATCTGGGTTGCCCTTTGAGATATCTGAATATCCTCTTAACAGCTTGAAAGTGAGATTGCTTTGGCCTAACTTGAAATCTTGCACAGACACAGACTGGAAACATTATATCTGGCCTAGATGCTGTGAGATACATGAGAGAGCCAATCATGGATCTATAATAATGCACATCCATGTCCTCCCCCTCAAGATCTGCTGTGATCTGCTTGTGTGTTTCCATAGGTGTGCTGGCAGGTTTTGATTCTGAGAAACCAAACTTGGTTAGAATATCCTGCACATACTTGGATTGACATATGAAAATGCCATCTGACTTCTGTTGAACTTGGAGTCCAAGGAAGAAAGTAAGTTCTCCCATGGAGCTCATTTTGAACCTTTGATGCATTAAATCCTCAAACTCCTTGCACATGTTGTTTCTTGTAGAACCAAAAATAATGTCATCAACATATATTTGGACCAGCAAGATATCCTTCTTCTTCCTTTTGATAAATAGAGTCTTATCTATGACTCCTCTTTCAAAGTCATTTTCCAAGAGATATGATGACAGAGTGTCATACCATGCTCTTGGGGCTTGATGTAGTCCATAAAGTGCTTTCTTTAATTTGTATACCCTGTCTGGATAGCTTGGGTTTTCAAACCCTGGTGGTTGACAGACATATACTTCTTCTTCAATTGATCCATAGAGAAAAGCACTTTTTACATCCATTTGATAGACTTTGAAGTTCATGTAAGAAGCATAGGCTAGGAATAGTCTGATTGCTTCTATCCTAGCCACAGGTGCAAAAACTTCTTCATAATCTATACCCTCTTCTTGAGTATAGCCTTGAGCCACCAGCCTTGCTTTGTTCCTTATGACAATACCTCTTTCATCTCTCTTGTTTCTGAAAATCCACTTTGTGCCAATTGCTCTGTGACCTTTAGGAAGGTCTACTAGATCCCATACATCTTGTAGCTTGAACTGTAACAGTTCTTCTTGCATTGCTTCTATCCAGCTAGATTCTTTCATAGCATCATGTGCCTTTTTAGGCTCAAGCTGGGATAGAAAACATGAGAGCACTGTATGCTGTTGATCTTGCATTTCTTGAAGCCTGCTTTGATGTCTAGTCATCATAGGAGAAGAGATATCTCCTATTACCAGCTGTGGAGGATGATTCTTTTGAACTCTGGTGTTATGACTAGGTTCTTCATTCAGTCCAGCCTCTAGATTAGAGTCATGCAACTCCACTGAAGTGTCTTCAGATGTCACTTCTGATTCTTGAGTCTCCTCATCTCTAGTGTCTTCTTCACTCTGACTTGGTTCAGTAAATGATTCCTTTTCACAGTCTTCATTTACTGTGGGTATGGGAAAAATCACAGATTTAGATATACTTTCTTGAACTTGTGTGATCTCTGATTCTCCACCATCTGTTCCTGTATACTCATTACTGAAACCAAAAGAGTTAGTTAGTGAATCAATGTCAAATAGCCATTGAGGTCCAGACCCAACAGGATTTGGTGTGTTCTCATTGCATTTGACATTGTCACTTTCTTCAATTATTCTAGAAGAAGAGTTAAAAACTCTGTAGGCCCTACTCTGAGATGAATATCCAACAAGAAATCCATCATCTGCTTTGCTATCAAACTTACCTAAGTGAGATTTGGTATTTAGAATTGTACAAGGACACCCAAAAGGTTTGAAGAAACCAATAAAAGGTTTTCTTTGATTTAAAAGCTCATATGGGGTCTTGTTCTTTTGCTTGACCACTAGAACTCTGTTTTGGACATAACAAGCAGTATTAACTGCTTCAGCCCAGAATGTAATTGGCAATTTTGAATCAGCCAACAGAGATCTAGCAGCCTCTATTAGTGTCCTATTTCTCCTTTCAGCAACACCATTCTGTTGAGGAGTCCTAGGAGCACTATATTGTCTCTCAATACCTTTTCCTTCACAAAAAGTGTTTAAATCATGATTTTTAAATTCAGTTCCATTATCTGATCTAATGACTTTTACTCTTTGATTAGTTTGGTTTTCAATTCTTAGAATAAAGGATTTGATAAGACCACTTGTTTCATCCTTAGTCCTTAGAAAATATACCCAAGTGAATCTGGAGTAATCATCAACAATAACCAAGCAGTAAGATTTCTTGCCTATACTCATAACATTTGTAGGACCAAACAGATCCATATGCAATAACTGGAGACAAGAAGAAACAGAATTTAACTCTTTGGTCTTATGAGAAGTTTTGTGTTGTTTGCCTTTAAGACAAGCAACACAATGATCATCACATGAAAAGACTTTTGAAGGTAAACCTCTTACAAGGTTATTTTTAACAAGATTGTTCATAGTCTTGAAATTCATGTGACACATCCTTCTGTGCCAAAGGGAGGATTCATCTATAGAAGCTTTTGAAACAAGACAATTTAAAGATGAATCACTATTGACATTGTCCAAATCAAGACAGTAAACATTGTCTTTTCTTGGAGTTCTAAGTAGTATCATGCTTTCATCAACTACCTTGAACCCTGGAGCAAGAATCATACACTCAGTGTTAGTAAATAATATACTATGTTGTTTGTCACAAACCTGTGATACACTTAACAGGTTGTACTTTAATTGATCAACATAGTAGACATCCTCAAATGTCATCTTGCCTTTGGTGACATTACCTTTTCCACTTATCTTACCACCAGTAAGATTGTCTCCAAATGCAACATGTCCTCCATTAATTTGCTTGAAATCCTGAAGGCATGACATGTTGCCAGTCATGTGCCTAGAGCAACCACTATCAACATGCCAAATGCTCTTTCCCTTGAGCTGTTGGTTGCCCTGCACATTAGATAAATTAATTAGTATGATTAGGGACCCAAGCCAAAGTGATCTTGGGTCTTCCTTTCTCATCAAAGTATTTACATTCCTTTTTAATGAGGTTTTTAAACTCAGAGCACTCTTTATTAGAGTACTTTGTCAATATGATTGGCTTAGCAGAATCAACACTAGAAGCAGTACTAACCTTAGAAGTACTAACAGAGTTAGCAGTACTAACAGGTGTAGCAGTACTAACAGGTTTAGCAGTACTAACCTTGTTAGCAGCATTAACATTGTTAGCAGTAGTATTACTTCTAGCAGCACTATCATTGTCAGCAGCACTATTTGTGATAGCAGTACTAACAGTTTTATTGCTTTTAGGAATCCACATATTGACACTTTCTTTAACAGAATACTTTTTCTTCATGTGGCTTTTAGTTTTAACAGTTTTCTTAGCCACATGGTTCTTTTCAATTTTCTTATAACCAAAGGGTTTTTGCATGGATCTTTGGAAATTCATTCTTTGGTTCATAGGATTGAAATAACAGAATTTTGCAAGATGATTCAATTTGCCACAGATAAAACAAGGTTTTGGTCTATTGATTTTACTCAGATCAACCCCTTGTTTATGTGCCCATTGATTATTCCAGTTTCTTTGATTTCCCCTCTTTTTGTCCTGTTTTTGGGGCTTATTCTTCTTACAAGCACACTGTTTGCAAGGACCTGGATTCACAACTGTGGTCTGTTTATAATGGACCTTACCAGACTTTTCCTCTGTCTTCTCTATGTTCTTGGATTTGATCCAAGCCCTTCCACAATCCTCATTGGTGATAATGTTGTTTTCTATAGAAATCTCACCACTCACCTTGTTCTCCTTACTCTTGCCAACCTCTTTCTCAGTCTTATCCTCAACAATTACCTCATCTAAGGGATCTATTTCAGTGGCTCCCTCAGGCAAGTCCTTCCTATCTTTGGTGTCTAACAGGTCTGAAGTAGGAGGAATGTAATTGTTGTTATATGGTGGAGGTGTGGCATTATACCCAATTCCTCTTCTTAATTTATCATGAATCTGATTTTGCAGTAAGGAGTCCATTGCTTTAGAAGCATTGGAAAACTTTTCTACATCAAGCTTAACTTTGGTTAACTCCTCTTTCAGTTTTTCACTCTCCTCTTTAGATTTGGTCAGTTTAAGTTCTAAATCCTTTTTCTCCCACTGCCAGTAATTAGTGTCATATGAGTGTTGTAGTTCATTGGCTTGAAAACCTTTGATTTGATCTTCAAATCTCTCTACTATCCTCACATAGTCTTTTATATCCTTTTCTAGTCTCTTCAGGTCATCACTCATCTTCTGATTGTGATCCCTGTACCTTTTAACAGTGTCTATGCAAGTTTTAGAGCAGAGATTAGAACTTACCTCAGATGGGAGATCAGATACTTTAGCCATAAGAGCTTGATTCTGAATAGCTTCTTCTGCTTGATCACTCCAATCAAACCCCATTCCTTGTTGAGAAACAAGGGCTTGAGCAGAGTTTCTGTTGTTATTGAAGCTTCCAGATTGAGCTTGTTGATGGTTGTTGTTGTGAGATATTCCACTTCTGCATTCTCTAGCAAAATGTCCCTTCAGATGGCATTTGTAGCATTCTACCTTTGATTTATCAAACCCTGCTCCATCTTCTCTTCTTTGTGAGAAGTTGTTTCTTCCAGTCCTCTTTATAAACTTTTTAACCCTCATGGAGAGCATGGCCATCTGCCATTTAATATCCATCTCTTCCAGATCATCAGGATGAAGTTGTTCTAAGTCATCATTGATCAAAGAAGAATTTCCATGATTAGAAAGAAGAGCTTCAAATACATAATCAGTGCCTTTATCTAAATTTGATCCATTAGCAGCATTAACTGATTCAGGGTTAGCAGTAGAATCAATTGATGCTGATAGGAGTGCAGCATTATGAACATATCCAGAAGGCTTCTTCTTTGCCTCCACCTCAGCTTCAAATACTCTAAGATCATTGTACAGATCATCAAGTTCTTTGTCTTCCAACTGATCATTCTGTCTGAATGACACAGTGTACATGGTCCACTCATCTCCAAGGGACCTTAAGAACTTTCTGTTCACATCATCTTGATCAATCTGTACTCCCATAGTAGCTAGTTCACCAATTAGTTTATTAAACCTGTCAAAAGTTTGAGTCATGGACTCATTCTTAGTTGAGATGAAGTTTTCATACTGTTGTTTTAAGATTGCCTTTTGATTTCTCTTGGTACTTTTAGTACCTGAGAATCTCTTCTCTAGAGCATTCCAGAGCATCTGTGCATCAGTACAATTGCAGAATTGGTGTTGATACTCATTTGGAATGGCCAAGAGCAGTGTGCTCAAGGCTTTCATCTCTGTCTGTCTTGATTTCCTGTCTGTATCTGTCTTTGGAGGAGTTCTTTTGCCATCTTCACCAATCTTTCCTCCATCAGATGGACCATTCTCAATGATGTCCCACATAGAGTAATCTGTGAGGAGAATATATTGCTTGATTCTGATTTTCCACATGTCAAATTCATTGGATCTGAGCATTGGAACTTTTGAGACCAAAGTACTGCTTGATTCTGTAAGATTTTCCATGATGAATAACTGTTTCTGAGAGAATTTGGCTCTGATACCACTTGTCAGGATCGAATTCTTAACAAGAATTACTACTCAGAAACTAATATCAAAGAAGTTGCGGAAAAACACTTTGATATTTGATCAAACAGTAATCAAAAACAGTATATAATTATAAAACAGTAAACTTGTATTGAATGCTTAAAACTACAAGATTACACACTCAACCTCAATATTGATGAACAGGCTCACCAATACGAATTCTACTTCTCTAGAATTAGGATCTATGCCTTGAGGTTAATTTTTCTCTCTTGAAAAACGATTATCAAAAGTTATATCTATCTATTCTAGACATTCTATACATATACTGATAAAAAGATAATTACAAAGAATAAACAAATCTTCAGTATATCTTCCATGTATATCTTCTAAGTATATCTTCAGTATATCCAGCTGTAGTACTTTCCATCCGGATCTCTTTAGCAGCACTAATAATGCTCAGCAGCATTAACTTCAACTAGCAGCATTAACTTCAAGCAGTACTAACTACTAGCAGTACTAACTAGCTAAGCAGTACTAACTTTGTTCAAGCAGTACTAACTTTAACTAGCAGTAGTAATTCTACTAGCAGTAGTAACACTTAGCAGTATTAATCTTCAACTTGTTCTGGCAGTAGTAACTACACTTGTACTAGCAGTAGTAACTACACTTAGTAGAATCTTCAGTTCCCAACAGGAAGGATCGGTTTCTGAACTTCATTGACAGACATGAGCTGGGTGATTTCATCAGGACATCTATTGAAGAAGGGGTTATGAAACCAGTCATAACGACTCGTGTAGTTGGAAATGTGTCGACTGAAGTTGAACTTAAGTTTCATGAGCTACAAGATGATAACCTTAGAAGAGCCAAAGGCGACAGATTAGCAAAGTCATACACCTTACAAGGAATACCAAATGAAATATACGTAAAGATTGACAGCTACAAGGCCTCAGGCAAAGAAATGTGGGATCAGCTTGAAAAGATGATGCTGGGTTCAAAAGTTGGAAATCAGCTGAAAATCTCCAACTGCCTAAATAATTATGAAGAATTTAGAGGCAGGTTGGGAGAAACTTTAGAAGAAACCTATGACAGGTTTGTGACTTTGCTGAACGAACTTAGCAAGAACAAAGTCCACAAGTCTCAAATTGAGTTGAACGTTAAGTTCCTGAGCATTCTTCAACCAGAATGAAAAATATTTGCAAGACAGATGAAGCAGATCAAAGACTTGAATGAGATTCCACTTCACGAGGTGTATGAAACGCTCCGTCAGAATGAAGAAGAGGTGGATGAAATTCTAGCTGAGAATAGACAGAGAGGAAAGACAGTTGATGACACAGTCGCTCTTGTAGTTAGGAAGAAAAAGAACATGACGATTGTGTACGAATCAGAAGAGATGAAACTTATGCAAACTCTAACACAGATGAAAATGATCAGCTAAAGCAAGCAATGATGATGCTGACAAATGCTTTTCAGAAAAGGTTCTACAAAAAGCCAACATCAAACAGTCAGAGATATTCTTCTGGTCCAAACAACTACATCCACAAGGAAAGGGTTGAAGGAAGCAGATATGAAGGAAAGAGATATGAAGGGAAGAGATTAGAGGAGAGGAATCCGGAAGAGAGAAAGTTCAAAGCTGAAGGATCAAGCCAGCCAGAACCACCAACGTGCTACAACTGTGGCAAATTAGGTCACTTTGCCAAGGACTGTCGCAGATCAAAGGTCAGAAACTCTGACTACTACAAGAACAAGATGCTTCTTGCAAAGCAACAGGAGGCTGGCAAGGCACTGATGGCTGAGGATGAATACTGGCTCGATCACTCAGATGAAGAAGAAGAAGAGGATGAAGAAAAAGATGAAGCCGTCAACATGTGCTTCATGGGCCAAATAGAATCAGATGCTGAAGCTGATTCAGACAATGAAGAAGAGGAGGTATGTAATCTATCAGATTTAGATTTCATGAATAAAATGCATGCCATGAGTTTAAAACAAAAAGAGTTAGAATCTAATCTTAAGCAAGAAAATGGTGTCATAACTGACAAAAACCAATTGATACAGAAACTTAGCAATGAAATTGCTGAGCATAAAGTATTAGTTGAGATTCTTCATAGAGATAATGACACCAACGCTAAGGAAAAGACAATAATTCTTAAAGAGAATTCTGATCTTAAGTCTAAACTGCTAAAAAGTGAGATAGATATTTATGAGCTTACAAAATTGCATGCTTCTTGTACCAAAGAAAAATTTTCTTTACTGGGAAATTAAAAAGTTTGGAAGAGAAGTTATATAAAATGGGTCAAACTGAACAGACTATTTTTCTAAACAAACCCAAAGAGGAAATAGAGAGATGGGGAATCGGTTATAAGAATCCTCACTGTCTACAAAAAGGGATGTCTGAAGTGCCAGGACTTTATGATCATCTTTCAATGCAATTAGCTCGTAGAATCCCTGAGTTTAAAACATTTTGGACTAAACTATCGGAAAAGGATGAAGCCAATGAAACGGAAAAACGGTTGAAATCAGCTAAAGTTCATCTTCCATTTAATTATGCGAAGACGAATAATAGTTATAATGAAAATCCTATATATCAAAAGAAGAAAACTCTTTCAAGTGATTTCTTTCCAAGTTATTCTGAAAAGGAAATGGAGGCGAAGCCTATTCAAGGTAAACTATATGTCCCTCCTCTCGTTTTAGAACGTAAAATTTCTGAACTCGAGAATTCTTTGTCGGATGAAAGACTTTTGATAAATATTGAGCAAAACGTTTTTTCAACCGTGTTTTCAAATTCTGTTCTTTCAAAGACTTCAAACTCTGAGGATTTGTTTGGTTCATCAAATAAAAGATTTGATTTTTTTTAACTCTGACGGTGGTTTAGATAATGATTCTAATCAATTTGACTTTAATACAAAACTTCCTAACCATTCATTTTTTGTTAAGAAATCTTCAAGAAAGACCAGTATGCCTGTGAACGGTGCAAAATCAACGAAAGTTGATAATTCAGTCTCTGTGAAAGCTAAAAATGCTAAAGGTAAGAATATATCTCAGCATTCACAAAAACCAAACACTACTGGTAATCCGAAGAAGAAGCAATCGCTTGTTGCTCAAAGGTCTAACTCACCAGCTTCACATGTTTCAGATCTGAGCAAGCAAAGGCCAGAAGTAAATTCTCAATGGCAACCCAAACGGAAGCTTGACAAGACCGTTTTATCGTTTAGTAGTGTTAATTGTAATAAGACTTCGCTTAGTAAAGATGTCCTAATTGCTGATATTGTTGTTTTGAACTCAAAACTTGTTGTTTCTCGTAAACAATATACAATGAAACAATTATTTCAGTTATCTTTATCTGCTAGAAAGTCTTCTATTTATGATAAACATGTTTTTATCTCTTGTCAAGATTCTGAAGATTGGTTTGGCAATTACCATGTGCATTCATCTCATACTAATTCTTCACATACATTTCAAAAGAAAAGAGGACCCAATTTGAAATGGGTACCAAAATCTTGTGCTAACACAGAAGGACCCAAAGTGAATATTCCAAAGTTGTCGTATAAATATCTAAATTTGCAATTTCTCTTATGCAGACTAGTCATACATGGTTCTTGGACAGCGGATGTTCCAAGCACATGACAGGGCAAAAAGAAATACTGTCCAATTTTAAAGAAATATATTGTGGATCAGTCAGATTCGGCAACGACCAGTTTTATCCAATCATGGGATATGGTGATGTACAACATGACAATGTCACGATCAAGAATGTGAGCTATGTAGAAGGCTTACGACACAACTTGTTCAGTATAATCCAGTTCTGTGACAAAGACTTAGAGGTCAACTTCAAAGCCAAGAGATGTTCAGTTCGCAATGAAGAAGGCGAAGAACTCTTGGTTGGTACACGAGAATCAGACCTCTACACAGTCAATTTATCAAATGTCCAGACTGACAAGCAAGTTTGTCTAATGACGAAAGCATCGATGCAACAAAGTTGGTTATGGCATCGAAGGCTCTCTCACCTCAACTTCAGATACATCAACAATCTGGTCAGTGGAAAGCTCGTCAAAGGACTTCCAGAGCACAAATATGAAAGAGAACATCTTTGTGCAGCTTGTGAAAAGGGCAAGATGAAGAGGGCACCTCATAAACCAAAGCCTGAACCAAGTACAAGCGCTCCGTTAGAGTTATTGCATATGGACTTATGCGGTCCGATGCGAACTCAGAGTCTAGGCGGAAAGAAGTACATACTCGTGATCGTGGACGATTACTCGCGATACACATGGGTCAAGTTTCTACGTTCAAAGGATTAGACACCTGATATTCTCATCACTTTCCTAAAGACGACCCAAGTGAATTTGCAGAAACCGGTCAAGTTTCTACGAACAGACAATGGCACAGAGTTCAAGAACAATAAAGTTGAAGAATATCTTGAATCTGTTGGGATTTCACATCAATACTCTGCTGCTCGAACGCCTCAACAAAATGGAGTGGTTGAAAGAAGAAATCGAACGCTAGTCGAGGCTGCTCGAACTATGCTAAGTCACTCTGACTTACCTCTATTTTTGTGGGCAGAAGCTGTTTCGACCGCGTGCTACACACAGAATCGTTCCATGGTACATCGAAGATTCAAGAAGACTCCTTATGCGTTAATCAACAACCGAACACCGACAATCAAATACTTCCAAATATTTGGGTGTAAGTGTTTCGTTCTAAACGATAGGGAGAGTCTAAATAAGTTCAGTGCTAAGGCGGACGAAGGAATCTTCATTGGTTATTCCTCGATATCAACTGCATATCGTGTCTATCTGACGAAGTCAAAGACAGTGATTGAAAGCATCAACGTCACGTTTGATGAAGAGATGGCTTCCGAACAACACAGTTCAGAACCTGTTATAACCGGAGTACTAGCTTCTGGGCAACTCAGTCCAGAACCTGTGTCTCAACAGAATAAATCAGATGAAGCATCAACTTCTACTAACCATTTATCTGATTTAGATTTATTATTTGAATTGTTTTATGATGAATTTCTTGGATCTAATGTAAAGAAATCTGTTGTGGTTGACAGGATGGAAGACTTAACGACTACTCATCCAACCAGTTCAGATGTTCCTATTGAATCAAACGCCCCGATTCAACAAGAGATTCCAATTCAAATGCCGACTCCAACAGTTGAAGAAGTGACAAATGATAAAGAGACAGAAGTAGCTGAAACAGTAGGAGATACTATTCAGATCAATCTACAGCCAGATCAAGTTGTACCTGCTGAGCCTTCTGAACCTATCACTTCAACTGCTATCATCAATCCTCCTGAACAAACAGAAGAAGGTACAAGTGGATTTGTAGATGATACAACCGACATACAATCATCTAATCCACTGACTCATGAACATAAATGGACCAAAGAGCACCCGCTAAGCCAGATTATTGGCGATCCATCAAAACCGGTGCAAACTAGGTCAGCATCAATGAACATGTGCATGCATGACTCCTTTCTGAGCAAGTTTGAGCCAACACGTGTATCAGAGGCACTTGCTGATCCAGAATGGGTGATCTCAATGCAAGAAGAGCTAAATCAGTTCGATGCACTTCAAGTCTGGAGACTTGTACCAAATCCTAAAGGTAAAACCATTATAGGTACGAAATGGGTTTTCAAGATAAAGAAAGACGAAGATGGTACCGTTATCCGAAACAAGGCAAGACTAGTAGCCAAAGGATACAGACAAGAGGAAGGAATTGACTATGACAAAACATATGCTTCTGTGGCGCGATTAGAGGCAATCAAAATGTTTCTAGCCTACGCAGCCCACAAGAACTTCACGGTCTTTCAAATGGACGTGAAGACAGCATTCCTGAATGGAATTCTGAAGGAGGAAGTCTACGTCTCTCAGCCAGAAGGTTTTGTCAATCAAGAGAAGCCGAATCACGTTTACATTCTCGACAAAGCACTCTACGGTCTGAAACAAGCTCCTCGAGCCTGGTATGATGTCCTTTCCACTTTTCTAGACAAGTCTGGGTTTTCAAAAGGTACGGTGGATACCACTTTGTTTATCAAAAAGGGAAAAGGCGATATCATTTTAATTCAAATCTATGTAGATTATATTATCTTTGGTTCTACAAATCCGAAGTACTGTAAGAATTTTGCAAACCTTATGGTGTCTAGATTTCAGATGAATTTGATGGGAGAGATGAATTTCTTTCTTGGTTTACAAGTAAAACAATTTTCATCGGGTATTTTTATCAATCAATCAAAATACATTAGGGATATTCTTCGGAAGTTCCAAATGGAAAATTCAAAACCGATTGGTACCCCAATGGCACCAGGTACTAAGATTGGCACCGATCCTTCGAGAAAGGATGTTGATGTTAGGACTTATCGAGGGATGATAGGTTCTTTAATGTATCTTACATCGAGTAGGCCAGATATAATGTTTTCAACATGCTTATGTGCAAGATATCAGGCCAATCCTAAAGAAATCCATATGTCTGCTGTGAAGCGCATATTTAGGTATCTAAAGGGCACTACAGATCTTGGTCTTTGGTATCCTAAAGATACTAGTTTTGAACTAACAGCCTACACAGATGCAGATCATGCAGGTTGTATGTTAGACAGGAAAAGAACGTCAGGACACGTACAGTTCCTCGGTGACAAACTCGTAAGTTGGGCATCGAAGAAGCAACTTTGTGTTTCAACCTCCACGGCCGAAGCAGAATATGTAGCTGCTGCTAGCTGCTGTTCTCAGGTCTTATGGATGAGAACTCAATTGCGCGACTACGGTTTCCACTTCAACAAGATCCCGATATACTGTGACTCCAAGAGCGCCATCGCAATATCAGCGAACCCTGTTCAACAAACCAAAACAAAGCACATAGATGTCACGTATCATTTTATTAAAGATCATGTTGAAAAAGGAACAATTGAACTTTTCTTTGTAAAAACTGATTATCAACTTGCCGATTTGTTCACCAAACCCTTAGATGAAAAGAGGTTCAACTTTCTTGTCTCTAAGCTTGGTATGTTAAATCTTAAAATCTAATCAGTAGTTACCTATAAAAGTTTTCTAAATTGTATACTTTTTCATCATTTCTTCATTCTTAACTCTGATTGATATCTGCACTTCTACATTCTGTTCATGATCCAAGGGGGAGAATGAGAAGAAATTGACAAGTGGTCAATATTACTTCGAAGGGGAGCTCATAAAATTTTGCATGTACCTTTTAATGCCAAATTTTTTTTGTAATGCAAGAATTTAGGGGGAGCTCTTCAAGACAAAAGGGGAGTTCGGATATGACTTCTGATTATTTCTGATCAGAACTCGTACTTTAAAAAGTTTTACTGCTTTTTGTCTTTTTATTTTAAGTGAATAAATTTTACTTTGACTTGACATAAGACTTTTGCAGAATTTTTGAGAGATGCTTACAAGTTCATATGTTTATGACTTTAAGCTTAGCTTCATGAGATGTAAGATCACACGTAAAGGTATAATCATTTATCTTAATCTCATATATGGTTGAAAGAAGGACAACTTTCAATCATAGAAAACATTGTTTTTAATGTTCAAACCACTTCCCGATTTTTCAACAGATTTTATATTTTGGGAGTGGAATTTAAATGTTTTCAATGATCTAAATTGTGCTTTAACTGAAATAGTTAAACCAATCTGAGCATCACGTGCATCATAGGAAAACAAGAATCATTGTGCTAGGAATTAACACAACTTCTATGGAATCACCTTAACCAGTGATTTTTACCCACGAAGTTAATCCTTAGTGATTGAGTGTGCAAATCGAAAAGAAATGAGTGTGTTTAGAGTTAGCAAAACGTTTAAAAGAAAGAGCGTGTGAGAATAGAGTTAAAAGAATATCACAACTCTGCACCAACTTTTTCTGAGTCGGGTAGCCACATTACTAGTGTTTCACAACTCTTTGGTGAACATTATTCAAACAGGAAACTAGCCCATGCCAACTCTTGATCAAACCTCACCATCTACTCATTTTCTTCTCAACAAGAAAGTGTTTCACATTTTCAAAAGGGTATGCAGCACATTTGCTATCTGATTTTCATTTGGAAAATCTGGATATTGAAAAGAAGGAAGTCTGCCCTACCTTCGCACTTCAATCATGCACATTGAGTCTGTGTTTAACTTACTGTTGTCTCAGTGGTTTACACAATTTTGAGCCTAATAAGCAATCATCAAGTGCTTAATTCTTTCTAACACAAGCACGGGAACACAAGGAATTAGTTTCTTTGTCATAACGTTTATAGAAATAACCTTTGTGGTGTTTCGATGATTAAATGGAAGCCCTGGGGGAGTCAACATCAAAAAGCTCCTTTCCAAAGTGTATTTGTTACACACAGTGACTTAGGGTTACTGACAGGCATTTTAACTTATTCATTAGTTGATTCAGGTGTTACACGACTATTTTGTCTGGATTTGAAAAGATCTGGATGAATATCTTTTGAATTGTCGGATCAGGGGCTCTAACCGCAAGATTGACATTTCTTACAACTAATTTTGATGAAGTCGTTGCACTTAACATCAAAAAGGGGGAGAATGACTACACAAGAAATGGCAAAGATCACATGTTTCAAGAATCACGTCCACTCTTCACAAGGGGAGATTGTTAGATTGAAGACATGCTGATTTCAGAGCTAGAGAAAGAGATTGCATCTTCTGAGCTGAAAGAGAAGATCAAATCGCTACATCATTTTCGTAATGATCTTGATCCAAAGGGGGAGATTGTTAGACCACAGTCTCATTAGATTCAAGATCATCCAATCTGAAGATCGCAATCTGAAGCTAAAGCTGAAACGTCGACTCTCGATATTAAAGTCTATGTCGTTTGTAATAAATGTCAATGTAATTGTTTGTTATTGTAATAGTTAACTTAGTTTAAATATCTATTTCTAATAGATATTAGATTTAGTTAACTTAGTTAGATAAAGTTAGTTTCTAGTATTTAGTTAGTTATATTAGAAACAATATCTAGATCTAATATCTAGATATTATCTTAGGAAGTGTGTTCAACACACTAGTTAGATTAGTTGTGTATCTCACTCAATCAACAATCAGATCAGATAAGATCGACACACAAAAACACACACTTGAAGGTGTAAAAGAGAGAACACAAGAGAAAACACATTCTAAGCTTGAATCGATCAACCTTGTAACCATTTGTTATAATCAATACAGGTTGGTAATCTTTATGTGTTGTTAATCTAAAGAACTTGATATAAACATAGTATATTTGTGGACCGACAAGAATATACTGCTTGATTCTGATTTTCCACATGTCAAACTCATTGGGTTTGAGCATGGGAACCTTTGAAACAAGAACACTGTCATGAGATCCGTCCATGATGATTTTTGATTTCTGAGTTGAAGGCTCTAATACCACTTGTCAGGATCGAAATTCTAAACAAGAATTTAAACTAAACACTCAGAAACTATGTTAAAGAAGTCGCGGAAAAACACTTTAACAGTAAATCAATCAAACAGTGTATGAACTCAAATCACAAGTTATATTGATTTAACTTAATGATTACAAACAAAACCTCAATCTGTTGAACAAGCTCAACAGACGTTCAATACTTCTCTATTGAAAGGACTACAAAGAACCTTGAGGTTAATTCTCTCTAAACGTATTCTGTATGAATAAGACTATCAAAAACTATATCTAACTATCAAAGACTTCTAGACTATATATACAGAACTGATTACAAGATAATTACAAAAGAAATATTGATCTTTAGCATCCATTCCATAATTATCTTCATCATTATCTTCAGATCCTAGTCTTTCGTTCAAAGTCATCTTTATCAACATTATCATCAGAAACAGCATTAATCTTCTAGCAGCATTAATCTTCATATCCATAGCAGTACTAACCATACTTGTAGTAGTAATTCTTCAAGCAGTACTAAATACTAGCAGTATTAACTTTGAAGCAGTATTAATACCTCTAGCAATAGTAATCCTACAAGCAGTAGTAATCATTCAAGTAGTAGTATTAATATAATCAACAGTATTAATCTTTAAGTCCAGCAGTAGTATCCATCCTTAGCACATTTCAGACCCAACACAAAGTTCTTTTTGAAATCAAACGGGATGGAGGCCTGCACAGAAGTAGTTTCCTAAGAAAAAAATTTGTCGTTTGTCCCGATGATACAACAATCAAATATGGAGGGAAAACCCGGAAATTCAGTGAGAATTCATGAGAGAGATTGAAGGGAAGAGTAATGTCGCGTGTAAATCGCAATCGTCTCTGTCTTAACTGCACAACATCATCTCTCAATCAAGCTTCGAGACCCCAAAGACCCCCAAGTTCCAAGGCCCTATCTTTGACATTAAATATTTATATATGTCAAAGTGAGCTCACCATGAAACCCACACTCCAACGCCCAAGCTCTTAAAAGATCCCTTTTATGCTCAAGGGTTGGAGTTTATTAAGTAGGTTAAGTTTCCATGTGGCTCCTATGTGGGACAAAGGTTCTCACATAAAGCCAAGTTCCAACATCATATATACAAGAAACATGGCTATCTCTGTGATATGTCGGAAGAGAGTTTGCTGGCAAATCTCCAACTGATTCAATAAGACTGAAAGAGTGTGGTAGGAAATATTTCACTAATGACATTTTTCTGACGGTTGTGAAATTATTACTAATGAGCAAGGCCGTTGACCACAATGGTTTCTCCCCAAAAGAAATTGTTTCCATGAACTATCAATCAAACACCGATTGATTTTTGAGGGACCATTACCAATGGATCATCGACATACAGCCTCATCCGATGCAAAATCTATGTTTATTATTTAATTGACCAGCATATACCGACCACTTAGATATTGATAACCGAGGGCTTTTACCGACAGATTACCGAGGGAACTTTTTTTTCTCTAAATTACAAGATTTTCCATGAACATTGACGGATGCTTCTTTGGTTTTCCAAGAGGGGTGTCCATTGGAGATCCCTCGAAAATCTTGTATTCTTTTTATAAATGATGTATTTTAAATTAACCGCAAGCGTACGGGTTATGTAGCATACGGGTCGATCACAGGGAGTAATGATGTAAATACTAATTCTGCTATAAATCATGAACTAGCTATGGGAACACAATTGGATGGATATTTTTATAAACTAAGGATTAACCTATAAATCAAAATACAAGCATAAAACATAAACACATAAAAGGGACTCGAACTATCTACAACAATAACTATAAAAATTACAATAGAGGACTAATTAGGACATGTATCGAACTAAGGCATAAAGACGAGATGGAAATGGTGACAACCAACACGTATATCGAGGTAGGGGTTTATCTTTCTAAAAACATTTAAGACCCTCTTCCGAGGTGAAGCAAACCTTCCTGGTTAAGCGGCTGACTACTTCCGTGACGTCCGACTTAACTAGAAGCATTAAGATTTGATAAAACAATTCCCCCGATTCCTACTTTTACCTATTTCCATGATAATTTTAGAATCGTTGGTTAATCGACCAAAAGCCAAATTCAAACTTTCATTCATAATTTGATTTGTTAGATAAAGGGTTATTGAGTAGTCGGTCTCCGATCACAACCACAACTTTCGTTGGTGATGAACCGTAAAACCAACATCCGACAACCAAAAGTTTAACTTCGAGTTAACCAAATCCTCAATACGACTGTTGATTGTCACCACACAATCTTATATTTGAAAAGGACTAAAACGACTTTTATCGACTAATAAGCTAAACAAAATATAAAGTGATATTAGCTACTAATATACAATAGAAAAGATAAAGGAGATCATCAAACAACATTCCTACATATATCTATGAAATATCTAAACATGAACAATATGTAAAAACATTAATCCTAACATTCACAATTAAAACCTAATAACAAAGATATCATTCATGATTGTTGAATCACAAAACAAAGATGAATCAAGATGAACATCAACATTCATAGGATAACAAGAATTTATAAGGCAAGATTAAAAGAATAAATCAAAAATAAGAAAGAGATACAATACTTAATTGATGAACCAAAGATATAGACTTTGATGAACTTGAGAATCCATATACAATTTCCTAATCCTTGCTAGATGATACCCAAAAATACAAAGCTAAAGACTTCTCATCTTCAAGAACAAAACCTGCAGAAATTCTATGGAAGAAGATGAAGATTCAAAAAGAAGGAAAGTTAAAAATAAAGAGACTCCTTTCTTTTCTTTTTCACCAGCCCCTTTATCGACCAGGGGAAGGAAAAAAATATCCAACAAAAACTTTACAAAAATATCTTCAAAAAGATCAGGCATAGGTTGCAGAGTAGGTGGCTAAAAGCAAAAATATGTCAGGAGAGGAAGCACGACCCGTGCGTTTTTTTAGCCTGAAAAGAGCACGGGTCGTGCCAATGCTTCTGTCCAAAAAGGGGGAGCACGGGTCGTGCGCATTTTGCCTTGATTTCAGCACGAGTCGTGCTCTTCATTATCATTCTTTTCCGCCTTCTTTCTCGCTTTGGTTTGATTCCTTGGCATCCTTTCTAACCGAATTGAGCGCCATATTCATTAAATGAACCTGAAGTTCGATAAACACGTAAGTTTCCCAAACATGACCCGAACATGAAACGAGGGATGGATGCAATGTAATTTAAACTAATTATGCACAAATTAGCCAAACTAAGATGTAAAACGGATTAGATTAATATTGAAAATATGTACAAAATGACTAGCTAACAATAAAAAACTTATATTTTTTTTATTTTCCTATATTTAACCTATTAGAGAATATAGGCTAATAGAATTGATCAGGTAACCGGATTGCTTGAGAATCGTGTGAGTTCACTTTCTAAATTGATATTTCGACCCTATGTCTGGGTACGAAATCAATCTGGGATAAGACTTAAAACCACTATCGTTTTTAGGCAGAAAAACGAGAGTAAAATCTAACAACCTAACCTTACACATAACACATTTACATGCAATAACTACAAACAAACTACATTAGTCTGCATATTAGGTCTTCATTACAATATTACACAACACTACAAATGCCACTTCTAACTTTTCCTCTACTCAACATGAATACATATTCACATATATATATATACATACTACATAACAGTTACATATAACCGATACCAACTAACACATATACTCTTTCGCTTGCACGTAAAGCAATCCCACACGTACACATCAAGCTTTTTCCTTTTCTTTATCAGTTATCCATACATGTCCTGAAATACATATTTGAAAACAAAATGAGGGTTAGACCAATTGGTCTAAGTAAGAAAACCCCTGTCTTTATCATATATTGGTATGATCATTTCAAAACCATAATCATTCAGTAAACCATTCGTGTCAAGCCATTCATGTCAAACATTTTGTGTCAACGTTTGATCATTTTATCCAAAAACGTTGGCACTTTTCCTTTATCATACATTTGGCACTCAGGCCCTTTCGATAAACCTTTAAGTACAACCAACCCCGCGTTGACCTTCAAGTACAGTCAAAGTGCAATAATAGTGAAGCTGACGACTCTTAAGTACAGCGCGATGCATTTTGTTCTAGAACAACCGGTAGTGTCATCAATTGGCCTCTTTAGGCTCAACCTCCGTATACTAGTGCCAACAACACATCCACATTCCTTCTCATCCATTTAATTTCATGAAACACTTTTATACAATTAATATTATATGTATTCCCATTCGAAAATAGTTGAAGAAAAACTCACCTTGATATGAAATTGAAGCAACACACGCGTAAACGACACAAACGAGCAAAACCGACAATTAACACCGCAACCGAACACCACTCAAGCCACACTTCACCGACGAGTGACCAAGTCTGAAATATATACACATAGATGTAATTCACACAATTATATGCATATAAGACTCACTACGATGATTTAGACCCAAAATGACCCACCGGAAGCCCCCGAATCGCAACCGAGCTAGAAACCGAACAAGATAACAAAGAAAAGCACTCCAGCCCCTTGGGCGACTTTCCCACGCGACCTAATCTTGCGGGAAATCCCTCCTAAGACGATAAAAGGCTTCTTTTTCCCTTCCAACAACCCCTGCACACACCAAACTCAACCCACTTCTCATTCACTTGATTTCCATGACTTTTAAGCTTTAAAACTTACTCCAACGCTTTCTAAACCATGATCCATCATATACCAACCACCAAGAAGGTTAGATGACAAAGATTTACCCACTAATCTATACAATTCATATTATGAAGAAACACTCATCACAATGGTATAAAGCTTAAAACTCAACAACTAAGTCAAAACATATACTTTTGAACACAAGACAACCTTTTAAACACTCTTTTGGAATCATCCGTGGAAAGACACCTAAAATACCATAACTTACATAAATCATAAAACTATGTGGAAGGATATTAAAACCAAGATCACAATTGAAACTAAGAAAAGGAGTATACCTGCAACTATCTTTCTCTTCAAATAATCATCAAACCTTGATCACCACCATCATGAAGCCTTTTTTTCTCTTTTCTTTCTCTCCTCTCTTTTTCTCTCTAACATCTCTCTCTAAAACACACACATACTACACATACTAATAAAATCTTGAAATAATCTTAAAGAAGGAGTTGGCTACTCCTTTAAATAATAACTCATAATAAACTTTAGGCCTAATACACCTCACTACCCTCAACTACATAAAATAACACCTAAACCCCTAGATTAAATATCATAATTGTACAAATAACACAATCTACCCCTAACTTTATAAAATACCAGCACTGAAACCCTTTTCTCACCCTTACTCTCACATAAAATTATAAAGTAGCTTATGATGGTTATTACATAAAACTACTAGAGAGTATATGAAGTTTGTTCAAATTCATAAGTGCTAAAACATAAGTATATAGGGTATATATACTAGTCCCATTCGTAAAAGAAGGGAAAATAACTGAAATGGCAATTATGACTAATTATTAGCAGTAATGGACAGTTACAACCGTTTAGACTAAGATCATGGGTTGGCAATAATTGCACAATAATTATTCAGTCTCTGATCATACGAGACCAGCTATTAGACTTAGCCTTTCCAGAGATACGAGACTAGATATTAGACTTAGCCTTTCCAAAGTAGCCAACGAGAGGTAGTCGACCACCGCCTTTGGTCTAACCAACCAGAGAGCCTCTAGTCCATAGATAGCCAACCAGAGAGGAAGATAGCTAACAAGAGCCTCTGGTCAAAGATAGCCAACCAGGGAACCTCCCTTTGGTCGAGAGATATCCAACTAGAGGTAGTTGACTAGAGAGCCTCTGGTCTAGGGAAATCCCTCCTAAGTCGTTGGAAGGCTTCTTTTTCCCTTGCAACAACCCCTGCACACACCAAACTCAACCCACTTCTCATTCACTTGATTTCCATGACTTTTAAGCTTTAAAACTTACTCCAACACTTGCTAAACCATGATCTGTTGGGTCAGAAATCTGCTAAGTATGGTTAATGTTGCTACTTATAATTTAGTACTGCTAGTTGAAGAATTACTACTGCTAAAGGTATTAATACTGCTTGAAAGTTAATACTGCTAGTAGTTAGTACTGCTTGAAGGTTACTACTGCAAGAGGGGAATTAATACTGCAAGTATAGTTAGTACTGCTGAGGATGTTAATGTTGTTGAAGATTAATGCTGTTGGATGAGAATGATGATTAATACTGCTTATGAAGATAAGGATGCTTAAAGAGAAAGAATAGGAGCTGAAGATAGAGATGAAGATAATTATGGAATGAAGATCAATTTTGTTTTGATAAGTATCTTGTAATTAATTCTGTATATATAGTCTAGAGGTCCTTGATAGAGATACAGTTTTTGATATACGTTTGTTTTTAGAGAGAATTAACCTCAAGATTCTTAGAAGTTCTTTCAATAGAGAAGTATTGAACGTCTATTGAGCCTGTTCAACAGATTGAGGTTTTGTTTGTAATCATTAAGTTAAATCAATATAACTTGTGATTTACATTCTGATACTGTTTGATTGATTTATTGTTAAAGTGTGTTGGGAACTGAAGAATTGCACAAGTACAGCACAAGTAAAGTTAATGCTGCTAGAAGAAAATAGTTACTACTTCTAGTTAGTACTTCTGTGATTAATGCTGCTAGTTGCAGATTAGTGTTGCTCAACAAGTTTAGTACTGCTAGTTCAAAGTTAGTACTGCTTGAAGAGATTAATACTGCTAAGCATGGTTAGTACTGTTGGAGTTAATATTGCTCAGAGTATTAATGCTGCTGAAGAATAATGCTGCTTATGTGATAAAGAATTCGCATGGAAGGATGACAGCTGGATGGACTGAAGATATTCATGGAAGTTGGAGATAAAGATGGAAGTTTATATTGAAGATCTTTTTATGTTTAGTAATTATCTTTTATTCTTCAATATATGTATAGATTTGTTTAGAATAGCTAAGTAACTTTTGTGAGAACAATTGATTGAGATTAAGTTTTTGTTCAAGAGAGAATCAACCTCAAGGCATAGTTCCTAATTCTAGAGAAGTAGAATTCGTCTTGAAAGAGTCTGTTCTTCAAGATTGAGGTTGAGTGTGTAATCTTGTGATTTTAATCATTCAATACAAGTTTACAAGTTGTTAATCATACTCACTGTTTGTTTACTGGTACATTGAATATCAAAGTGTTATTCCGCAACTTCTTTGATATTGTTTCTGAGTATTCATAATTCTTGTTGAGAATTCGATCCTGACAAGTGGTATCAGAGCTAGTATTCTCAGAAACCTACATTCAAAATCACATCATCATGGCTAAAGGTTCAGAGTCTTCAAGCTCAGAAATTCCTACAGAGGTAACATCTAATCCTTGTTCTAAATCCTGTATTGAAATTGTTAAAAGGTACAGAGATCACAACCAGACAATGAGTGATGACCTTAAAAGATTAGAGAGAGATATAAAAGACTATGCAAAAATTGTTGAGAGTTTTGAGGAACAGATTAAGAGTTTCCAAGCCAATGAACTCCAACACTCATATGACACCAACTACTGGAAGTGGGAGAAAGATCAATATGAGTTGAAGCTGAAACAGAAAGAAGAGGAGAATGAGAAGATAAAGAGTGAGTTTGAGAAAGCCAAGCTGGATATTGAGAAATTTTCAAATGCTTCAAAAGCAATGGACTCTTTGCTCCAAACTCAAATCCATGACAAACTTAGAAGAGGAATAGGCTATAATACCACACCACCACCATACAACAACAATTACATCCCTCCTATATCAGACTTGCTAGAGACCAAGAATAGGAAGGAATTGTCTGATGAGGCCACTAAGGTAGATCCATTAGACAAAGTGGTGGTTGAAACAGACTCTGAAGAAGAGCACTCTAATAATAAGAGTAAGGAGAACACTGTGAGTGGTGAGATTCTTCTAGAAAATCATATTATCACCAATGAGGGATGTGGAAAGACTTGGGTCAAATCTAAGGACATAGAAAAGACAGAGGGAAAGTCTGGGAAGGTCCATTATAAACAGACCACAGTTGTGAATCCTGTCCCTTGCAAACAGTGTACATGCAATAAATCTGAGCCCCCAAAACATGATAAACCAAGGGGAAATCAGAGAAATTGGAATAATCAGTGGGCACAAAAACAAGGGGTTGATCTGAGTAAAATCAATAGACCAAAACCTTGCTTTATCTGTGGAAAGCTTAATCATGTTGCCAAATACTGTTATTTCAATCCTATCAACCAAAGAGTTAATTTTCAAAGACAAACTCAAAACTCCTTTGGTTATAGGAAGCAAGGAAGGAATCAAATGGCTGAGAACAGAGCACCTAAAAAGTCTCATGTTCAAAACAAGTTTGCTAAAACTAAGAAAAATACTTCAAATAAACAAAGGAGTAACTTAAAGACAAAGAAAGCAAACAACTTTGCTCAAGTTTGGGTTCCAATTGCAAAGAAACCTGTTAGTACTGCTAACAAGAATAGTGTTGCTAACTTGATTAGTATTGCTAACCAAGTTAGTACTGCTAACAAGGCTAGTGCTGCTTCTAGTAGTAATGCAGCCAAGCCTATAATCTTAACAAAGTATTCCAGCCATGAGATTCCTAAACAACTCATCCAGACTAAACTTACTGACTATATTGATGAGAAAGGACAACCCAAGACCACTTTGTCTTGGGTTCCCTCCAAGACTAACTGATTTATCAAGTGTGCAGGGCAACCAAAAGCTCAAGAGGAAGAGCATTTGGAATGCAGATAATGGTTGCTCTTGGCACACAACAGGTAACATGGACTGCCTTCAAATTCTTCAAAAGATTTGATGGAGGACATGTTGCATTTGATTCAGAAGGAGGTATAATAAATGCTCAGGGCATGAGTTAAAAGGTAAGTTGCCTTTGAAAGATTTCATTGAGCATGATGCTACTAACCTGTGTGTTTAAGTGTTTCAGGTTGAAGTTAGTAATACTCCAGAGGGAGTGATGATTTTGAAGGATCAAGAAGAAAAGGATCAGGGGATGAACAAAGTTGTAAAAAGTATGAGTAAAAGGATGGTGTCAAAAAGTGTAAGTGTAGTTAATGCTGCAAGTGCAGTTTTAATACTGCCAGTGCAAAGATAATGCTGCTAGTTAGTTAATACGGCTAGTGGTTAATACTGCTCTCAGTTAATGCTGCTAGTTAGTTAATACTGCTAGTGGTTAATACTGCTCTCAGTCAATGCTGCTAGTTAGTTAATACTGCTAGTGGTTAATACTGCTCTCAGTCAATACTGCTAGTTAGTTAATACTGCTAGTGGTTAATACTGCTCTCAGTTAATGCTGCTAGTCAGTTAATACTGCTAGTGGTTAATACTGCTCTCAGTTAATACTGCTAGTTAGTTAATACTGCTAGTGGTTAATACTGCTCTCAGTTAATGCTGCTAGTTAGTTAATACTGCTAGTGGTTAATACTGCTCTCAGTTAATACTGCTAGTTAGTTAATATTGCTATTGGTTAATACTGCTCACTGTTAATACTGCTTTCACTAAATTTTTAGGGTTAATACTGCTTATAATCCACAAGCTATAAATACCCTTTCCCCGCCTAAAAGATCATAACGACTCTTTGTCTACTGTTCATCTTCTCTCTTACTATTTTCTCTCAAGTATCCAGTGCTTGCTAGTCAAGAATCCTTGCGTACAGATGGCTTCAATGGTGTTTATTGATGAGCACAACGAGATTGCAATGCTAAAGAAGCCGAAACAAGCCAATGGATTCCACCAAATTGTGGACTTTCTCAGGTCAAGCCACATTGCCCATGCTCTCACTGTATCACCAACTATCTACATAGAGCATCAAAGGCAATTTTGGGCTAATGCCACCATTGTTACTGAAGATGGTGTCCAAATGATCAAGACAAGGGTATGTGAAAAACCCCTAACAGTTACTGAAGAGGTGATACGGATCTGTCTACGTCTAGACGATGCTGCAGGTATAACCTCTATTCCTAATGAGGAATTATTCTCAACTCTTACTATAATGGGGTATGGAGGCCCATTAGGTGTGTTCAAGTTCTCAAAAGCTAAATTTTCACCCCAATGGCGTTTCTTTGTCCATACCCTTATGCATTGTATCTCTAAAAAGACTACTGGATGGAGTGAGTTCAGTAGCACCATTGCTTATGCTTTGGTGTGCTTGGCCACTGCCAGAAAGTACAATTTTTCTCAAATGCTTTTTAATGATCTTGTCTCAAACCTGGGAAGTAAAAAGAGTTTTTATATGTACCCCAGGTTTGTACAAGAAGTAATAACCCATGAATTGACAGATATACCTCATTTTGATGGGGTATATGTACCAAAAATCCCCAAAGGTAAGGTCTTTTCAAACATGAAAAGATCCCCTCTGGACTCGGAAGGAGTTGACACCCCATTGTTCTCTACAATGATGGTGGTGTCCCACACTGAAGAAGGTATGGCAGCAGGGTCAAGGCCCTCATTAGACCATCCCACTTGTTGGGAACTGAAGAATAACTCAAGTGATTAATGCTGCTGGTTGAGATTTACTACTGCTAGAAAACTTCAAAGTTAATACTGCTGAGTATTACTACTGCTAGTAGAATTAATACTGCTAGTCAAAGTTAGTGCTGCTTGAACAAAGTTAGTACTGCTTAGCTAGTTAGTACTGCTAGTGGTTAGTGCTGCTTAGTAGTTAATACTGCCAAGACTTAATGCTGCTTATAAGGTAATGTGAAGATAATGATGAAGAGATCGTGATTAAAGATAAACAAGGATATTCTGAAGATATTCATGGAAGATATACTGAAGATATTTTATTTATTTGTAATTATCTTTTTGTTCAGTATATGTATAGATTTGACAGAATTGTTTTAGATATAGTTTTACAGATTTAATTCTAAAAGTTTTTGTTCTAGAGAGAATCAACCTCAAGGCATAGTTCCTAATTCTAGAGAAGTAGAATTCGTTTTGAAAGAGCTTGTTCTTCAAGATTGAGGTTGAGTGTGTAATCTTGTGATTTTAATACAAGTTTGCAAAGTGTTTATCCTATACTGTTTGTTTACTGTTTCATTGAATATCAAAGTGTTATTCTGCAACTTCTTTGATATTGTTTCTGAGACTTTATTCTTGTTAAGAATTCGATCCTGACAAGTGGTATCAGAGCCTGTTCTCTCAGAAACATCTATTCACTCATCATGGAAAACTTTGCAGAATCAAACAGTACTCTAGTATCAAAGGTTCCAATGCTCAGACCCAATGAATTCGATATGTGGAAGATCAAAATCAAGCAGTACATACTCCTCACTGACTATTCTATGTGGGACATAATTGAGAATGGTCCTTCTGAAGAAGGAAAGATTGGTACAGATGGAAAGAGAACTCCACCAAAAACTGATGCTGAAAGAAAGACTAGACAGACAGAGATGAAAGCCCTGAGCACTTTGCTCTTGGCTATCCCCAATGAATATCAACATCAGTTCTGCAACTGCACTGATGCAGAGAAGCTCTGGAATGCTCTAGAGAAGAGATTCTCAGGTACCAAAAGTACCAAGAGAAATCAGAAAGCCATTCTGAAGCAACAATATGAGAACTTTATGTCAACCAAGAATGAGTCCATGACTCAAACTTTTGACAGGTTCAATAAACTTATTGGTGAACTTGCTACAGTGGGAGTACAAATTGATCAAGATGATCTGAACAGAAAGTTTCTAAGGTCCCTAAGTGATGAATGGACCATGTATACTGTGTCTTTCAGACAGAATGATCAACTGGAAGAAAAGGAACTTGATGATCTATATAATGATCTAAGAGTTTTTGAATCTGAGGTAGAGGCTAAGAAAAGGCCTTCTGGGTATGTTCACAATGCTGCACTTCTCTCAGCATCAACTGATTCTACTTCCATCCCTGAATCAGTTAATGCTGCCAATGGAGCTTCTCAAGAGAAAGGCACTGAAACTGTATTTGAAGCCTTTCTAGCAAGTCATGGAAACACTTCTCTCATTAATGATGACTTAGAACAACTCCATCCAGATGATCTTGAAGAGATGGACATTAAATGGCAGATGGCCATGCTCTCTATGAGAGTTAAAAAGTTCATCAAAAGAATTGGAAGGAACAACTTCTCACAAAGAAGAGAAGATGGAGCAGGTTTTGACAAGACAAAGGTGGAATGCTATCAATGTCATCAGAAGGGACACTTTGCTAGAGAATGCAGAAGTGGAATGCCTCAAAACAATAACCACCAACAAGCTCAAGCTGGAAGCTTCAATAGTAACAGAAACTCTGCACAAGCCCTTGTCTCTCAACAAGGCATGGGGTTTGATTGGAGTGATAAAGCTGAAGAGGCAATTCAGAACCAAGCTCTAATGGCAGAGGTGTCTGATCTCCCAACAGAGGTAACTTCCAATCTTTGTTCTCAAAATTGCATTAACACTGTTAAGAGGTATAGGGATCACAATCAGAACATGAGTGATAACCTTAAGAGATTGGAAAAGGACATAAAAGATTATGTCAGGATAGTTGAGAGATTTGAAGAGCAGATTAAGGGTTTTCAAGCCAATGAGCTTCAACACTCTTATGACACAAACTACTGGAAATGGGAGAAGAATGACTTAGAACTTCAATTGACCAGATCCAAAGAGGAGAATGAGAAGATAAAGAGGGAGTTTGAGAAAGCCAAGCTGGATATTGAGAAATTCTCCAATGCTTCTAAAGCAATGGACTCTTTGCTCCAAACTCAAATCCATGACAAACTCAGAAGAGGAATAGGGTACAATACCACACCTCCACCCTATAACAACAACTACATCCCTCCTAGTTCAGATTTGTTAGAAACAAAGGATAGGAAGGACCTACCTAAGGGAGCCACTGAGATAGATCCCTTAGATGAAGTAGTTGTTAAGGATAAAACTGAGAAAGAAGTTGTCAAGGATAAAGACAACAATGTGAGTGGTGAGATTCCTATAGAAAACCACATAATCACCAATGAGGGATGTGGAAAGCAATGGATCAAGTCCAATGAGATAGAGAAGACTGAGGAAAAGAACAAGAAGGTTTATTATAAGCAGACCACTGTTGTGAACCCTATTCCTTGCAAACAGTGTGCATGCAATAAATTTAAGCCCCAAAAACATGATAAACCAAGGGGAAATCAAAGAAACTGGAACAACCAATGGGCACAAAAACAAGGCATTGATCTAAGTAAAATCAATAGACCAAAGCCTTGTTTCATATGTGGAAAGTTAAACCATTTGGCTAAGTACTGTTACTTTAACCCTATTAACCAACAGATGAGCTTTCAAAGATTTGTGCAAAAACCTGTTGGTTATAGGAAGGCTGGAAAGAAACATGTGGTGAAGAAACCTGTTGAAAAAAAAGGCCCCATGAAGAAAAAGGTTTTGAATGAAAGTATTAAAATGTGGGTGCCTAAAAGCACTAAAACTGTTAGTGCTGCTGACAGAGATAGTGCTGCTAGAAGCATTACTGCTGCTACCAGTGTTAGTACTGCTGAAAATTTTAATGCTGCTAATACTGTTAGTACTTCTTCAAAGATGAATACTGCTAATACAGTTACTGCTGCTCAAACAGTTACTACTTCTAATAAGGTTAGTACTGCTAAGCATGCAAGTGCTGCTAGTACTTCTAAAAACAGTACTACTTCTAGCAAATGTGTTTCCAAGCCTATCATTGTGACAAAGTACTCCAGAAATGAGGAGTCAAAGTTTAAAAATCTTGTCAAAAAAAAATGCAAGTATTTTGATGAGAAAGGGGTACCCAAGACCACTTTGGCTTGGGTTCCTAATTCAAACTAACTGATTTATCTAATGTGCAGAGCAACCAACAGCTCAAGGGAAAGAGCATTTGGCATGTTGATAGTGGTTGCTCTAGGCACATGACAGGCAACATGTCATGCCTTCAGGATTTTAAGCATATCAATGGAGGACATGTTGCTTTTGGAAATGATCTTACTGGTGGTAAAATAAGTGGCAAAGGTAATGTCACAAAAGGTAAGATGACATTTGAGAATGTCTACTATGTTGATCAACTGAAGTACAACCTGTTAAGTGTATCACAGGTTTGTGACAAACAACATAGTATATTATTTACTAACACAGAGTGTATGATCCTTACTCCAGGGTTCAAGGTAGTTGATGAAAGAATGATACTACTTAGAACTCCAAGAAAGGACAATGTTTATTGTCTAGATATGGACAATGTTGAAAGTGATTCATCCCTGAACTGTCTTGTTTCAAAAGCTTCTATGGATGAATCCTTTCTTTGGCACAGAAGGATGTGTCACATGAATTTCAAGACTATGAACAATCTTGTTAAAAACAACCTTGTAAGAGGTTTACCTTCAAAAGTCTTTTCATGTGATGATCATTGTGTTGCTTGTCTTAAAGGCAAACAGCACAAAACTTCTCATAAGACCAAAGAGTTAAATTCTATTTCTTCTTGTCTCCAGTTATTGCATATGGATCTGTTTGGTCCTACAAATGTTATGAGTATAGGCAAGAAATCTTATTGCTTGGTTATTGTTGATGATTACTCCAGATTTACTTGGGTATATTTTCTAAGGACTAAGGATGAGACAAGTGGACTGATCAAATCCTTTATCCTAAGAATTGAAAACCAAACTAATCAAAAAGTAAAAGTCATTAGATCAGATAATGGGACTGAATTTAAAAATCTTGATCTAAACACCTTTTGTGAAGAGAAAGGCATTGAGAGACAATATAGTGCCCCTAGGACTCCTCAACAGAATGGAGTTGCTGAGAGGAGAAATAGGACACTAATAGAGGCTGCTAGATCTCTGTTGGCTGATTCAAAATTGCCAATTACCTTCTGGGCTGAAGCAGTTAATAGTGCTTGTTATATCCAAAACAGAGTTCTAGTAGTCAAGCCAAAGAACAAGACTCCATATGAGCTTTTAAATAAAAGAAAACCATTTATTGGATTTTTCAAACCTTTTGGGTGTCCTTGTACTATTCTCAATACCAAATCTCACTTAGGTAAGTTTGATAGCAAAGCAGATGATGGATTTCTTGTTGGTTACTCATCTCAGAGTAAGGCTTACAGAGTCTTTAACTCTTCTTCTAGAATAATTGAAGAAAGTGACAATGTCAAATGCAATGAGAACACACCAAATCCAATTGGGTCTGGTCCTCAGTGGCTATTTGACATTGATTCACTAACTAACTCTTTTGGTGTCAGTAGTGATGATTATGCAGGTTCAGGGAGTGGAGGATCAGGAACTACACAAGTTCAAGACAGCTTATCTCAATCTGTGATCTTTCCCATACCCACAGTGGATCCTGTTGAAGACTGTGAAAAGGAACCATCTACTGAACCAAGTCAGAGTGAAGAAGAAAGTAGAGATGAGGAGATTCAAGTCAATAAGGAATCAGAAGTAGCTGCTGAAAACACCTCAGTAGAGTTGAATGACTCAAATCTAGAGGTGGCACTCAATGAAGAACCTAATCATCACACCAGAATTCAAAAGAATCATCCTCCACAACTGGTAATAGGAGATATATCCTCTCCTATGATGACTAGAAATCAAAGCAGGCTGCAAGAATTGCAAGATCAACAGAATACAGTGCTTTCTTGCTTTCTATCCCAGCTTGAGCCCAAGAAGGCACATGATGCTATGAAAGAATCTAGTTGGATAGAAGCCATGCAAGAAGAGCTACTGCAATTCAAACTGCAAGATGTTTGGGATCTGGTAGACCTTCCTAAAATCCAAAGAGCAATAGGTACAAAATGGGTCTTCAGGAATAAGAGAGATGAAAGAGGTATTGTGATAAGAAATAAAGCAAGGCTGGTGGCTCAAGGGTATACACAAGAAGGGGGAATAGACTATGATGAAGTATTTGCACCTGTGGCTAGGATAGAAGCAATTAGATTATTCCTGGCTTATGCTTCTTATATGAAATTCAAAGTCTATCAAATGGATGTGAAAAGTGCATTTCTTTATGGCTCAATTGAAGAAGAAGTATATGTCTGTCAACCACCAGGGTTTGAAAACTCAAGCTATCCAGACAGGGTATACAAATTGAAGAAAGCACTTTATGGATTGCATCAAGCTCCAAGAGCATGGTATGACACTCTGTCATCCTATCTCTTGGAAAATGGTTTTGAAAGAGGAGTCATTGATAAGACTCTATTTATCAAAAGAAAGAAGAAGGATATCTTGCTGGTCCAAATCTATGTTGATGATATCATTTTTGGATCCACAAGAGACAACATGTGCAAGGAGTTTGAGGAACTAATGCATCAAAGGTTCAAAATGAGTTCCATGGGGGAACTTACTTTTTTCCTTGGACTTCAAGTTCAACAGAAGTCAGATGGAATCTTTATCTGTCAGTCCAAGTATGTGCAGGACATTCTAACCAAGTTTGGTTTCTCAGATTCAAAACCTGCCAGCACACCTATGGAGACACACAAGCAGATAACAGCAGATCTTGAGGGGGAGGATATGGATGTTCATCATTATAGATCCATGATTGGCTCTCTCATGTATCTTACAACCTCTAGGCCAGATATAATGTTTCCAGTCTGTGTATGTGCAAGATTCCAAGTTAGGCCAAAGCAATCTCACTATCAAGCTGTCAAGAGGATATTCAGATATCTCAAAGGGCAACCCAGATTGGGACTCTGGTATCCTCATGACTCATCCTTTGACCTACTTGCATACTCAGATAGTGATCTAGGTGGAGCAAACTTGGACAGAAAATCTACTTCTGGAGGATGTCAGTTTTTAGGTGCAAGACTAGTTTCTTGGCAGTGCAAGAAACAAACCACAGTGTCCACATCTACAACAGAGGCAGAGTATATAGCAGCTGCAAGTTGCTGTTCTCAAGTCTTATGGATTCAAAATCAAATGCTGGACTATGGGGTAACCTTTCTACACACTCCAATTTTTATTGATAACAGCAGTGCTATTAGCATTGTGAATAATCCTGTCAAGCACTCAAAGACAAAGCACATTGAGATCAGGTATCACTTCATAAGAGACTGTAATGAAAAGAAACTTATTCAAGTTGTAAAGGTTCATACTGACAACCAGTTTGCTGATCTATTCACCAAAGCATTTGATGTGGGTAGATTCACTTTCTTGGTAACAAGTGTGGGAATGATCAACTCTGAATAAACTCCTTCTCAAAAAGTGGTTCAATACCTGTATATTGTGTATTCTTGGTGGTCCTAATCTTTCTTTTCAGGGAAAACATAGCAGTCCTCAGTTCATCATAAATTGAAAAGTGTAAGCATTGTTACTACTGCCAGTGCATTATTAATACTGCCAGTGCATTGTTAATACTGCCAGTACATTGTTACTACTGCCAGTGCATTATTAATACTGCCAGTGCATTGTTAATACTGCCATTACATTATTAATACTGCTAGTGGTTAATACTGCTTTCAGTTAATACTGCTAGTGGTTACTACTGCTTTCAGTTAATACTGCTAGTGGTTACTACTGCTTTCAGTTAATACTGCTAGTGGTTACTACTGCTTTCAGTTAATACTGCTAGTGGTTACTACTGCTTTCAGTTAATACTGCTAGTGGTTACTACTGCTTTCAGTTAATACTGCTAGTGGTTAATACTGCTTTCAGTTAATACTGCTAGTGGTTAATACTGCTTTCAATTAATACTGCTAGTGGTTAATACTGCTTTCAGTTAATACTGCCAAGACTTAATGCTGCTTATAAGGTAATGTGAAGATAATGATGAAGAGATCGTGATTAAAGATAAACAAGGATATTCTGAAGATATTCATGGAAAATATACTGAAGATATTTTATTTATTTGTAATTATCTTTTTGTTCAGTATATGTATAGATTTGACAGAATTGTTTTAGATATAGTTTTACTCCCAACCTTCCCACTCTATATCTATCCCACAGTCCCTACTTCATAAGCCCACTTCTCCAATTACCCAAACTTATACAAGGAAACAGGTAAAGAAGGCTCCTTCCCTTCTTGTACCATCACCCACTAAGCCTTCTAGCCCTCTAAGGGAGAATTCTCCCTTAGAGAATATCAATAGGGAAACCAAAGGGGTGTCTCCCAACCCCAAGGAGGTGCTCACTGAGGTGGAGGTTGAGCATATGGGTGTTAAGGCTGCCACTACTCCTGCTAGCACAGAGGAGGTCAGTGGTAACATACATAAGACCTTCCCCATGGCAACTTTGGGTGAGCAATCATCCAAAGGTCCCAGGTGCCAAGAAACCAAGGGGGTGGATAGTGCTTCTGCTAGGCAGAAGACTTCCACTACAAAAAGATCCAATGATCCATCAAAAGAGGGTAACACTTCTGGAGAAGGTGAGGACAGATATAACTATTATGAATTGATGGAAACCATGGGAAACATCAACATGGATGTACTCAAACAGGGCAAAGATATAGAAGAACTTAAACTTGTAGTTCTGTCCCAACAAGTCCAGATTGCCAAGCTAAAGAAAATGGTGACAAGGTTATTGCACAAGAAGAGGAGAAAGCAATTTGTTCTAAAGAAGAGGAACAATGCTCAAGATGCTTCCAACAAGGGGGAGAAGCAAGAAAGGGAAACAGAAAAGGAAAGTTCAGTTGAAAAGAGAGTTGAAGTTGAGGGGGAGACTGAAGTTGAGGGGGAGACAGAGGATGTAATAGAGGCAGAAACTGAAGTTGCTCAAGCAGCAGAAACTGTTAATGCTGCTGAAACAGCAGAAACAGAAGAAGCAGTAACAGGGCTCTCTGCTCAAGCAGCAGAAACTGTTAATGTTGCTGAAACAGCAGAAACAGAAGAAGTAGTAACAGGGCTCTCTGTAGAGGGACTGGAGATTGCAGAGACTTTGGTTAAAGCCAAGAATGACACTCCTAAGGCTAGTCAAAAGGCCAAGGGAGTGATCATTAATGAAGGAGGAGGCTCAAAGAAGAGAAAAGAAACAAGTCAAGCAACTTTGAAGGGAAAGGGAAAGGAAAAGATAGTTGAAACTGAACTACCTTCAAAGAAAAAGACTCAGATTGAAATGGATGAGGAGATGGCAAAGCAGCTTCAAGAGCAAATGGAAAAGGAGGAACAGATTCAAACTAAAACAGATAGGGAATTTGCAAAGATAATGGCCAGAAAGCTAAATGCAGAATATCAAAAGAGTTTAAAAGAAGCAGCTGAGGCCAAGAAGTTACCTGTCAAAAGAATGCCAATTCAAAAGCAGAAAAGACAACCCTCCAAGACCTTTTTGGCCAATCAGGAAAGAAGAAGAATGATTAACTTCCTGAGAGGTGCAATTGGTGTCAAAGGGAAAATGTTTACCAATATGGCATACAGTCAGGTTGAGGATCTGTACAAGAAAGAGATGGCTAAGCTTCAAGGGGACTCCTCACAAAGGGAAGAGGCTGAAAGAAGAATGAAGGAAAGACATGATCTAAACATTCAGCAACCATTTCCTGAGGAAGTTACACCTACAAAAGAAAAGAAGGAAGAGCCTAAGTTTGTAAGTGTAGAGGCAAAATCAGCTAAAAGGGTGAAGACAATTGCTTCCAAAAGGCAGTCTAAAAGGACAAGGGTGGAAGAAGCTGAAAAGGAAGCAGAACCTTCAGTCACACCTTCAACAGAACCTGTGCAGAACCTAGAACAGTCCAAAGAGCAATCAGATGAGCATATGGGGTTGTATATGACTATAGTAAAACCTGTACAAGCTGTTCCAATCTCCATGAAGGCTCCAGAGATCATCTTTTGGGATATTCTAAGAGACAATGGAAAGGATTTCTTTAGACTCAAAAGAGAAGGTGGTGCATTTGAAGCATATTCAACATGGGGGAGAGTAATCAGAGGTTGTTCAAGAGCAGACATAGAGGAAATGTACAAAGTGGGAATAAAACTCTATGAGCCTGTGTTGAAAGGTACTGAAGAGAATCTTCTTAAAGTAGCAATGGAATACTTATGTATGATGTTTGATCCAGAGAAGGTGGTGCATAGGATTAAAGATCTTCATCATGAGTATGTGTTCAAAAAGATTGATAATTGGATACTCTTTGAAAACTGTGGTGTGTACATGATTACAATTGATAAATGTTATCATGAATACTACCTAGTTGACAAAATATATGATCATAGAAAGCAGAAACTTGAAGGGATGCTGAAAGCTAAGCTAGTATGTACTAAGGATTCAGAAATGGCCAGAATTGTGGTGAGAAGAACTATCAATCAAAGTTTGGGCCTAGATCCAAATTTGGGCAACTGAATGTGAGGTGTTGAAAGCATCTTGAAGATCAGATCTGAAGAACTTGACTTCTCTTCCTAAAAGTCAAGTTAGGGGGAGATTGTTGGGAACTGAAGAATTGCACAAGTACAGCACAAGTAAAGTTAATGCTGCTAGAAGAAAATAGTTACTACTTCTAGTTAGTACTTCTGTGATTAATGCTGCTAGTTGCAGATTAGTGCTGCTCAACAAGTTTAGTACTGCTAATTCAAAGTTAGTACTGCTTGAAGAGATTAATACTGCTAAGCATGGTTAGTACTGCTGGAGTTAATACTGCTCAGAGTATTAATGCTGCTGAAGAATAATGCTGCTTATGTGATAAAGAATTCGCATGGAAGGATGACAGCTGGATGGACTGAAGATATTCATGGAAGTTGGAGATAAAGATGGAAGTTTATATTGAAGATCTTTTTATGTTTAGTAATTATCTTTTATTCTTCAATATATGTATAGATTTGTTTAGAATAGCTAAGTAACTTTTGTGAGAACAATTGATTGAGATTAAGTTTTTGTTCAAGAGAGAATCAACCTCAAGGCATAGTTCCTAATTCTAGAGAAGTAGAATTCGTCTTGAAAGAGTATGTTCTTCAAGATTGAGGTTGAGTGTGTAATCTTGTGATTTTAATCATTCAATACAAGTTTACAAGTTGTTAATCATACTCACTGTTTGTTTACTGTTACATTGAATATCAAAGTGTTATTCCGCAACTTCTTTGATATTGTTTCTGAGTATTCATAATTCTTGTTGAGAATTCGATCCTGACAAAGTGTTTTTCCGCGACTTCTTTAACATAAGTTTCTGAGTGTTTATTAAATTCTTGTTTAGAATTTCGATCCTGACATGATCCATCATCTACCAAACACCAAGAAGGTTTGATGACAAAGATTTACCCACTAATCTATACAATTCATATTATGAAGAAACACTCATCACAATGGTATAAAGCTTAAAACTCAACAAAAGTCAAAATATATACTTTTGAACACAAGACAACCTTTTAAACACTCTTTTGGAATCATCCATGGAAAGACACCTAAAATACCATAACTTACATAAATCCTAAAACTCCGTGGAAGGATATTAAAACCAAGATCACAATTGAAACTAAGAAAAGGAGTATATCTGCACTATCTTTCTCTTCAAATAATCATCAAACCTTGATCACCACCATCATGAAGCCTTTCTTTCTCTTTTCTTTCTCTCCTCTCTTTTTCTCTCTAACGTCTCTCTCTAAAACACGCACATACTACACATACTAATAAAATCTTGAAATGATCTTAAAGCAGGAGGTGGCTACTCCTTTAAATGATAACTCATAATAAACTTTAGGCCTAATACACCTCACTACCCTCAACTACATAAAATAACACCTAAACCCCTAGATTATATATCATAATTGTACAAATAACACAATCTACCCCTAACTTTTTTAAATACCAGCACTGAAACCCTTTTCTCACCCTTTCTTTCACATAAAATTATAAAGTAGCTTATGAGGGTTATTACATAAAACTACTGGAGAGTATATGAAGTTTGTTCAAATTCATAAGTGCTAAAACATAAGTATATAAGGTATATATACTAGTCCCATTCGTAAAAGAAGGGAAAATAACGGAAATGGCAATTATGACTAATTATTAGCAGTAATGGACAGTTACAACCGTTTCGACTAAGATCATGGGTTGGCAATAGCTGCACAATAATTATTCAGTCTCTGATCATACAAGACCAGCTATTAGACTTAGACTTTCTAGAGATACGAGACCATATATTAGACTTAGCCTTTCCAGAGATAACCAACCAGAGAGCCTCTAGTCCATAGATAGCCAAACAGAGAGGGAGAGGGAGAAAGGTAACAAGAGCCTCTGGTCTAGAGATAGCCAACTAGAGCCTCCCTCCCTCTCGTCGAGAGATAGCCAACTAGAGGTAGTTGACTAGAGAGCCTCTGGTCTAACCAACCAGAGCGTCTCGTCATTGACGACCAAAAAGTCCCAGCCAGAAGCACGACCAACCATCCTATTTTCAAAACGAAGTCTGAAATTACAACTCTTGATCTTAAACTCGAAACTGATCAGAACTGAAGGTTTCTGGTTTTGATCGAGTTTTTCCACTACATTCCAAGTCCGAAATTCTGAAGAGCTTTGGGACGTTGCCCCAAACCTCCCGGTGGGCGCTGCCCTTGACCACGTAAGGGTTGCGGCCCCCTTGACCCCGTCATTTCGTCGTGTCCGGGATCAAACTCGTCTTATAACAATTGTACACTCCGCACCGCATAACTTGTATTAGATCATAGTTTGAAACCCATTAGCACTCGTGTTAAACCCAATTACACTTGAATGGCCCGACAATGCTAAAATCACCAACATAACCTACAGATGTAACAATTGACATCCACAAAATGCTAAAACAATTATTATACAAAAAATGATTCATTAAAATCCTGAAAATAGATATTCGATTATCAAAATATAAGAATGAACTAACCAGGAGGGGTAGGGGTCTCGAAAATATCTCAAACATGAGTGCATTTATCACTCTCAACCTCTCACCTGACTTGCTATGTTGTGTTTCCTGTAGCGCGCTGCAAACTGTGTCTACACCGGTAGCATCTACACCTCCCTCATAGCAAGCACTTCCTGCATCGCCCGGTCCTTACTACCATCTCTTCTACGATCTTTCTTTTAACTGCCTACGTACAAATATTCTACAGATACATAAAATGAGTAATTAAAATACTATTGAGAGTAACGGAAAATTAGTTGATGTTTATGCTCTAAAATGGATAGAAATATGAGAAAATACCAACGGACAAGACGAGATTTGGAATTGAGACTCTGTTAATAAGGAAAATGTTGCTTAATCTCAAACAATAGAAAGAACACCATTTTTACGCAATACATAAAAAAAACACAACAAAAATAGCAATATAAAATAACATAAGTTCATAATGGAGTATGTCAATACTAATCACATTTATGCAATACATTGGTCTCAGTGGCGGATCTAGAAACTTAGGTGACTGGGGTCAGACTTACGAGTGTCAAAAAATTTCGGGAACCGAATAACCCAACCGAACAAAAATGATTTCAAGTTATTTGGTTTTCGGGTTAAACGGTTCAATTCCAGTTATTTTATTTACTATTTAGGTTAAACTGAAAAGCAAAGTATAGCATAATTTTACATGATTTATAGCTAGATAATTGGTTTGAGGCTTTGAGCATATAAAACAATTAACATATATTAAATCAGTTTGTATTAAAGTTAAAATAACAAGATATTGAAATTGATTTAATAAAACAATACAGAAAACTAGATATTGAGATGACTAATATTGAAATGGCTTTAACAAAGCAATACACAAGACATTGAAATTAATTTGTTTCTTTTGAGTTTGTTGGAAAAAGAATAAAATACGTGGGGTCTCATAAAAATTGAATGGGTTATATAAGTATGAAACCAAGCCATTTGTGAAAGGTAAAAGATTTTTCTAAGCTAAATCTAGATATTTTAAACTTTTGACTGGGGTCAAGAGACCCCATTAGATTACATGTGGCTCCGCCACTGATTGGTCTAGACCCTTAATTTCTCCTTCCTCTCTCTCTCTCTCTCTCTCTCTATATATATATATATATAGTGGAAGGATATTTTGCAACCCTTAAAAAGGTTGCAACCCTTGCAACCCACATCTTAACCGTTGGATTCATGATCGACGATTATTTTATTTTTATTTTTCTCTTTTTTTAATTAAAAATATTGGACCCCATATCTTTTATAACCGCCGATCATGAATCCGACGGTTAAGATGTGGGTTGCAAAGTTTGCAACCTTTTTAAGGGTTGCAAATTAAACAAACAAATATATATATATATATATATATATATATATATTGGAAAGATATTAAACCCCTATATATATAGAGAGAGAGAGGGATGATCATGCGAGAAGCAAACTAATTTGCGAGAAGGCGAGAAGAAATGTGGGCCACATAATTTATTAATTAAAAAAACTATAAATAAAAAATAGTTTTAGAAATTAGGATAATTATCATTTTATATTGGATAAATCCTTAAAATTCTCATTATTTCTTTTAAATTTATTTATTTTATAATTTCATTTATTTATTAATTTTTTATTAATATTTTATTTCTATATATATATATATATATCAGAACTCCCTTCCTAAATGGTCTTTTGATGAGTGATATAATAAAGTTCCATATATTCTCATAGTGACAAGTGTTGCTCGGTGATAGATTTGATTGAATATATAATAGACAAATATTATACCCCATCATATCATTCCAAAGTACGTAGTTAGGTTTTGATGTTGCCATTCTCCCAAGCGTCCAATCTTTTTGTTCTGTTACGTTCTGAACCAAAAAAAAACTTTGATGAGAACATATATATATATATATATATATATATTCTCGGTTGTATGTCAAGAATTTTATTCTTGTGATGACTGATGAACGAAGGGACTTGGATGTCAAAAGTACATACCTCACGTATGCGCCACCAACTACATTTGTCTTCCTTCAAGAGAATGCTCTAAACCGTGGTTGCTTTTCTGATGAAAAGTATATAAAGGTAATGAATGCATTAATCATATATATATATATATATATATATATCAAATTGCATGAAGTGGTAGTAGAAACATATATATAAAATTGGTGCCGGAAAAAATTGTTGCTTTAACAATTTATGAATATATTTGTTCTTATACGTATTACTCATGGTGTACAAGTTTGGTTGTGTGTGTTGATCTCTCGCTATATATGAATTAAAAAAAGGACAGTAATTTCTTTTTTCAAAGATATGTCACATACCTATATAAAGCTCACGTCCACTAAAACCCCAACCACGGAAAAAGTGCAAGATGTATAGGAAATATTCTCCATTGGTTATTCGAAAAGGAGAGAGATCCCCACCAATAATATGATTCCATGACTTGTAATAACCCAACACATCTTCTTCTTCTTCCATCTTATTCTTTCCATCATCATCATCATACACAAAACTCACCCCACACTGCATTTTACATTTAAATTTGTGAATTCCCTTTGATATGTCGATAGCAACTTGGTCACCATTTTCCATCTCCTTGTTCCCAAACATCCAATGGCTTAACGATAATATTACAGTTCCCTCTCTAGCAGACAGATCAAAGACCCTATGACTACGGTATATCCAGGTGCGGTTCTTTGTTATATTACTAATATGAATATCCATCCGTGGTAAAAAGGAACTAAGACATCGATCATGGTCAAGTATGTAGCATAAATTCAAACCTCTAAGCTTGTTAGCAGATAATGGAATGGTAAACAACAATGATGACACATTGCTTCTATGGCTTATCCAATTTGGAATATCTGTCCCCACATAACAAGTGCTAAATATCCCGAATTCGTAATCCAGCTGTCAAATAAAAGCTTAATCAGAATTATATATGTCTTTGTGTTTTACATAGATACAGTCAATTAGAGAATACCTGGACTTGTCTTGTTTTCTTTGAATGGCGAATCTCAACCTGCTGATTTCTCGTGAAGTCTAAATTAGTCCACCCCAAACTACGTAATACCTCTTCCGAAGCATCTGCCATAGCTTCGACTTTGACCAAGCCTTCGATTTCAAACGGTGAAGATGTTGAGAAAGGCATATTCAGTCCTAAGTCAAGTGGGGACATCTCTTGATCAAATTCAATTTTCCGTAGGCATGGCTCAGAATTTAAGTTATCTGCTTTGATGTTCAACTGTCTTAGTGTACGTGGAGGATGCACGACTGTCTTCAGGATATTACATCTGTGCATACTTAGCTTCTCAAGCATGGGAAGGCTTCTCACACAATTGGGTAGGGAAACGATTGGGTTGCCACTTAAATCTAAATTCTTCAACTTGGATAGGCAACTAAAGTCCAAGGGAAAGGATCCGTTAGACAACTTACTATTTGCAAGCGACAAGCTTACTAATGAGTTCGGTAAATAAATCAGAGAGGACTGCAAAGCTCTCGGTACAGCCTCCACAATGGCAGAGGAATAGGTTTTTGAGTTTATGCTGATGTTTTCAGCCTTGAGCATTTCCGGATCCCTCATCTCGATGGGAGATGCACCAAGATCACAACCATTTAGTAATAGTGTTTTGACCTTCTTTAACTTGACTAGAGTCATTGGAAGCTTTTGAAGCATACTGCAGTGACTCAAATCAATGACAACAAGTTCAAGACATTTGTCAATTGATTCGGAAACCTCAACCAAACCTATACAGTTGGCAAGTATTAACCTCTCAAGTGTGGGGAGTTTGGAAAAGCCACCGAGACTATGAAGTTGTTTACAGAAACTTAGATTAAGAATCTTCAATGATCTAAGCAACCCATTTTCTTTTGAGCGTGAGTCATTTAACTGTTGAACAAAATATAATTAACATTAATTGCATTAATCCAACACAGAAAAATAATAAAAGTTGAAGTAGATGCGTCAAATTTCTTACCCTTCGACTCTTTGGAGGTTGTTGTGTGCTACTATAAGACATGTCAAATGATTCAAAATTGCTATAAGACATGTCAAGAGCAACTAGATTCTCCATCGGTAAGTCACAAGGTATAGACTTTAAAGGGAACCCATGCATACACAACCATTTTAATTCTTTGGGGAAGTTCTTGTAGGACCCCCTCAATTGCACATAATTGAGTTGCAATAGCATTAGATTATCCATCTTACTCAATGCATCTGTTTTCAACTCATAAGATGCATGTAACTTGTCTTTCTCAAGCATACTCATGTCAAGAGCAAGGCCTAGAAGATTTCCCTTAACCTAGGAAGAAAGAAAATACATAAGAAGTTAAAAATGCTATATAAGTATAGATAAATAATACAAAATACTTGCAACATGCATAAATAAGAATCCGTGACCACTTACCTTTTTTTGTTTCAACACTTTGAACGACTCCTCATGACACCATAATCGACTACGCTTCCATGGCTTGTCAAGTGATTCTTGGCGTACTACATCTCTTCCCATCTCTTGAACCAATTGATGCATCCTCAACGTCTTATCCGCACCAATCGAAAGAAGGCATCTGTCAATGAGATTTTGGATCCCAAGTACAGTGCGGATTCCACATGCATTTAATATTGCTTGAATGGACTCTTTATCTTTTCCAACAAAAAAACAAGCAATGTGTTTAAACAGTTCCTTATCGTTTTTGGATGGCAATGAGTTAAAGCTCATTTGCAAGACCTTTGTAACATGGGAATCAGTTTCTTCCTTTAGACTTTCTATGTAATCCTCCCATTCGGCTACATCTCGATTACATAGAGACTTTCCCAAAACTTCAAGAGCCAATGGATGTCCTCCACAATACTTCACAAGCTTTTTGGAAACTTCTATATGACTTTCCTTGGGTTTGTGGCACATGAATGCATGAAAACTTAAAAGCTCAAGTGATTCATACTTATCTAATCCTTCAAGTGAGCATTTCATATGCTTAGGTTGATCTGTCGGGTAAAATACAAGATACCCGTCTGTCAACGATGCGTCCTTGGTTGTTATTATGATTTTACTTCCCGGATGAAAACCTTTCTTTCCAAGTAATGCATACAAGTGGTTGAGACTATCAACGCCATCAAGAACTAGAAACACCTTTTTTCGAGATAATGCATTCTCAATCTGAGAGGTGTATACAGAAGCATCGTGAACTTGAATCGAACTTGTCTTTGAAATGTCACTACAAACTTTTTTTTGCAAATCATGCAATCCATTATATTGTTCTTCAGCACATTTCCTACTAATATCTTCAATAAAACTGCTCCTTTGGAATTCACAAGAGTGTAAACCAAAGACGTATTTGGCCAAAGATGTCTTCCCAATCCCACCCATGCCTAAAATTGTTAGAATATCAGCAGTGCAAGAGGAACCATCTTTCAACCAAGAAGTAATGAATCTAATGTGATGATACACACCGATAAGGAGTGGAAGGGTTACTTTTAAGGGTACACCTAATCTACGCCGGATGTCTGTAACAATTTCTTCAATTAATTCTGTCTCTTTCCTGAAAAATGATCTCTATGAGAAATCTGAGACAACAATTTGGAAATTAAACAAACTAGATCTAAACCAGATATTGCATATTATGCTTTTGTGTCAATATATATATTATGATGCTACATTTGCAAAATTTAGTTGTTGTTCAGCAGATATCAATACCACAGCAGAAATATCTTAAATGATTTCAATTTGTAATAGCATATTTTTGCAATTATATAGAGGGAGTATATTTTTACAACTTCTTGTACCACAAAAGCGCATTTTCACTTCTAAGCACATAAATGTTTCATATGTATTATATTTTTAGGGATAATATATAGAACCCAACCACCAATGCATACAAATTTTTGGCACAATTAATTATGCTACATGGAGATTAACTCCTCCCTTGTCCGGGTAAGCGTCGATGTTATCTCCATGTACCATTATTTATGGTCCTGAAAATTTACCAAATTGCCTTTGTTGATTAGGGTTTAAAGAGTAAGGTTGATTAGGTCACAAGATCGAGTGGTGAGAAGAAACCAAACAATCGATCGAGATTTAAATATGAGAGTGAATGAATTTGGGAAAATAGAAGGGTAATTAACATGTCTTTCTTAAAAGAGACCACATAATGGAATTTTGATACAGGGAGAATTCGAGAGTTAATAATGGTTTTCGGGAATAATTGGAAAAAAGAGAAACGAGCTCGAAAGATGCTCGGAATTTGGCATCGAAAAAAGAGGCAAAGAGAAAACGCCAAATATAAAAAAGGTTACAATAAAGATCGAAAAACATATCGAGAATCGCAAAGTGAACTGAATGCGAGTTCCACGCGACTTAGGTCGCATGAAACTTGCGTAACACACTGTTGTTTTTCCAAGCTATCATCACATGACTCAATTCTGTCATCCATGAAATTCTCATCACGTGACATTCTAAAATCCTACTTCCATTCTATTTCCTTTGTTTCGTTTTTTATTAGTTTTAGTTAATTAATAATTATATTAGATAATAATTTAGGATTATTTAGTTTCCTTTTATTAGTTATTTAAATAGCTTCCTAGTTAGTTTATAATTAGGATAGTTCTAATTTCCATAGTTATTTCTTAGTTAGTTTAGCTATAAATAGGTTTATTGTTTTCATTGTTAATCAAGTTATTATCACTAAAAGTCTTCGTTTTTAAGAGTTTTCTCTTAATCTCTCGAGTTTTACAATTTGTAATCTCGTTATCAAAAGGGTTTAGACGCTTGTCGATCCTTCCGCAAACCTACGCTGCGTCAAATTTCCTTTATTTACTAAAACCTAAGGAATGACAAATTTGTAATCGAGGAATTTAAGGGGAAGTTTGGTTCGTAGAATGGAATTTGATGGAATTGGAATCCGAAATTTGACATTGAAAGAAGAATAGAATTTGACCATGCGTTTTTTGTAGGAATTGAATGGAATTCAATTCTTTCACTTTACCGAAGGAATGATGAATTCATTTATTTGTGGAATTCAAAGGATTCCATCATGATCAAACAAAGGAATTGGAATTTGGTCAAAGGAATTATCCATTTAAAGATTCCAATGAATTTAGGGGGCTTGTTGCGCTAGCTATTACTAAGAACATAGAAAACGAAAATTGAATCGAGGAACATGTACAACATATAGGGAGAAGATCATATTGAAATTTCATGTGTGGAAATACGGAAGAAAGTTGTTACCGATCTTTTGCATTTTTTGCTTTTAAATCAGCAACTTCAGTAAGTGCTCTACTCCATAGCTTGATTTTTTGAGCCCAGTGACTTCTTTTCTCTACATTTATCTCTGTCTGCATCCTTTGTTTATGATCGGCCATTGCATCTCCGAAGGTGGATTGTTGCTTCCTGACATTGGTGGGGTCAACATGATAGAATATGGGGATAACAACATGGTCAGAGTTCCTATGTTGTTCAAGGATCAATACAAGTTCATCAAGACACCACGTAGAAGAAGCATAATTCTGAGATAATATAATAATAGAAGCCCTCGATGCTCTGATTGCACTCTCTAATTCTGGTTTCAAAGATAGTCCCGTTTCAATATCTTCATCGTCCAAAAAAGTAGTGATGTTAGCATTCAAGAGCGCCACATGGAGGTGATCAGTGAAACTAAGACGAGTGTCGCGACCTCGAAAACTTAAAAATACATCATATCTGTAATCTTGAGTAGATGAAGAAGATGAAGATTCTTCAACAAGTTGAGAAAGGACAACCATTATAATTGAATTATAGGAAGGTATGAATGATTTTAGAGAAGGAGATGGATAGGATTTTATATGAAGAGTAATGAATCGAACACGCGTTCGAAATTAAAGTTTTCATTTTGTTGGGACATGGATGTTTAATTAGAAACTAGCTATATGTACCCTGTCAGATTCACTAGTATGCAAGATTTAATTGTTAATTGATAACGAAAACTTATGCTATTTTACAAACAAAGAAATTCTGAATTTTTTTGAATAAAATAAAAATTATAAGTGGTAACGTAGTTGCACATCTTGCTAATATGAAAACCCAATAAAAAATACAAAAAAATATATATATACTAATATTTGAGTCAAATTAAAAATTAATAAAATACCATCTTAATTTGTATTTGTTTTATTTAAACTTTTATTAAATTTAAAAATATAAATGAAAAATGTAATTTCTTTTAAAGGTGGAGTATTTTGTTTGGATAAAAATAATAATGAAATACTATGTTATAAAGATTGGTTTGTTAAAATTTACCGAATTGGAATTGGCAATATACGTTTATTCTTTATTAAATTATTTGTTAAGTGAGAGAGCAAACTGGTTATTGAGTATTTTCTCTATTTTAACATTTTCTAGTTTTTATTTATTTCTCTTCAATATTTTTAATTATTTAATATACTTTTTTCTTTGCTTTAGTGGCAAAATATCATCATCTCAGGAAAACTTCACCATCTCCATTCAGTAATCCACCACCAACGACCACCACAAAGAAGAATCAAAACAGATACTAACAAGGACAGATACAGTTAGGAATTATTAGGGGGGATGGAGGGGAAATTTCTTATGTATAAACATATTTGTTTAACTTTATACATCAAGTTTCCCCAGTACCATCAACTAAAAAATGCATCGAAGCCAACCAAAAAACACTCTTGAAATCAACTAAAAAATCGAAAAAGTCCCTTAGAATCGAAAAAACTCAAAATTCCTTTGAAATCCACCAAAAATACTTTAAAAATCCCTTGAAATGGTGGATTTAATTAGGCTAAAAATACATCGGACAACTTTACGATAATTTAATCTACCTTAAAAGGTTCCCCCACTAGGAGATCTGCCACTCGATACTAAACCAAACATCGTCAAAACGAAATCAAACACAAAACAAGATTGTTCATAATATGGATCATTGTACAAAATAAAATGTTTTAGATACCCTAAACTAAAATGTAAACTAATCAAAAAAAACCTAAACAAAATCAAACTCCCAAGTCTAAATCAAGATGATGCAGATTCATCAAAATTAGGTCTTTGGGGTTTGATAACCGGTGAAAAGAGGACGTTGTGGAGATGTCGCAACCATGCAAGTCTTGAACACGTATTTAACAGAGATGGAGAAACTAGCGAGACTTGAGGGTTTGAGGAGGTGTCTCCGGCTTAGGGTCGAGAGAGAAGAGGTTTTACGTAGGTTCTTTCTTTTTCTTGCAAAAAAAATGTTAAAAACAAATGCAAATGACAAAGTCACAGGTTTGCCCTCTTACTTAATGGAAGCGATAGATGGACGTTAGGATGAGGGACCAATTCCAAAACAAAATACAAACATGAAAACTTGTCATGTAATAAATTAAAAAAGTTACCGATTCCATAATTTTCAACAAACCACGGGGTCCAAATCCATAATTTACTCTAGAATATGAGAATAATCATTGTTCCAAATGCTTAGTTGGCATACAAAAATCATTTTTGGTTGGCATCTAATATGAATTTCCGGACGTATCCAAGGAGACATAATAAACTATGTTGAATTGTTCCGGATGGCATTATAATTCGTATATAATATATATACGTAAAATAGCTTAAGAATCAAATGGTCGGCAATTTTTGTCGTAAATAATATCATACTTCGAACATTCAAAACATCAATTCAATTCCTATTATTTCAATACACTCATCATTTTGGCAGAAATAGTAGCAAAGTTTGTATAGTACGTTAAAATCGATAATAAATATCTCATTAAACCGAAATGATTACCAGAATTTATAGACAATTATTTTGGCAATTACATAAAATTATAGAGTAGTTACTAAATGATGGCATCACTCACTGATCAACATCATGTGGGTGAAAAAATGATGGCATCGGTCGGTGTACTATTGATCAACATCAGTGGGTATACCTTGATCAACATTGGTCGATAAAAACGGACATGAATGGATGCATCAGCTGATCTATGTTACCGATGGCACACACTGATCATTGCCAATATCAGTGTCACTGAAGCATCAATGAATAGCCACTAAAAACCACCTAACACAAAAATAGTTAGGTGGCATTTGTTTTTCAGAGGTGCTGAAATCCGAATCCTGATTTCACTTCTGATTTTTAAGAAGTGGTGCTGAAGTCTGTCTGAATCAATAAGATTGATTGTTTTTGTAAACTAACAAACGTCTGAATATGTATAATTGTTTATTTTATCCCTCAAAATGTTATACTGTTGAATATCCAAATGTCACAAATCAATAGATTGTGAAGGACTATGTTACCATGTAGGTTATTGATACAGGGACGAAAACCACAAATCGAACAAATCAAGCACGGGGACGAAAACCACAGATTCAGGGACGAAAACCCAGATCAAACAAATCAGACACAGGGACAAACACCACAGATTCAGGGACGAAGCACGGATGGAACAAATAAGCATGGAGATTGACATAAATGTGGAAAAACCAAGTAAATCCCAATTAAAGATGAACTAGTGAACCCACAACTCATATACCTCCTCCAAATGTCCTTTAATTTGTTAGGGACTGTGTATAGGGGATGATTAAGGACTGGATAATCTCAAGAATCGTGTATTGGAACACTTTCCGAATACTATAATCCGACCCTATTAGCCTTGGGTTTCACGAATTTCGTATTGGGATAATTCTTGAGTTTTCCCCCTCTCGAAAGGCATTGGAAATCAATATATATACACAGATTCTCGTTTTACATATTTAAATGATAGATCGACGGTTATTGGCGGTTAGCGGTTATAACCGTTAATGGATAAGTTCAAAGGGTAGTTATAACCGAATATGAATTCTTAAACAAACAGGTCATGAGCCGAAGACCAACCAGATGGCCCGAAGACCAACCGGAGATAGCTCTGGAGCTCTGGCCCATTTTGTCTGAAGTATGGATACTCACATCTAGAGATCTGTATCAGTTGATTTAGAGTTACGACTTGGTGACTTTTCTGAAGTCTTGACAACACAAATTGGGTTTTTTTTAACTAAATAGAAAATTCTCCCAGCATAAGGTGTGTCCACGCCTTATGACAAAACAGGTTATGTCCAACATTTCAATATAAATAACATATTCCTTGAATAAGGTGTCCCCACACCTTATTACAAGACGACTTCTGCCCAACATACATACAGCTGCCCTTCGACCCCACTTTATGGCGATCTAAGGTGATAGGGGTAACATTTATAAGTGTGCACTCTGCACCTGCCAACTCATGTATGTTTGCGTTATCACCTTAGTCGATCTCAAGTAAATCACAATTACACCAAAATGTTTAATGACACTAAAATCACCAACATTCCTTCCCCATTTTAGTGTAATCCTTTGATTCACTATTCAAAACATAAACATGTAAAATTCAAACAAATGCATAAATGAAAATGTCACGAAGATTGAATTTGGCGGTCATGACTCCCATAATCAATTGTTTTTCGAGTGTGGGATCCCGTTGGCAATTTGGCGGAAAGTGAAGATGGAGGTTAAGCTTTTTATGGGTTACCGGAAGATTGGAGTGTAATCATTGTAAATTGGATTACCGAAGACTGTTTAGGAATCAGCGTAGATCGGTTGAGCAGATTGTCAAGGATATAATGGAGGTGGTCATGATGTGTATGGCTTGGAAGACCAGTTGCAAGACCTTATCCCGTGTGACTTGATGTTGGCTTCTTCGGTTGCTTGGGTGATGTGGGTTTGTTTGTATTGGGTGTTGGGTGGTTTGCCTTTATTATTCTGTTTGATCTTGTTTCCTTTATTTTATTACAAAATTTTTTCTGAATATCTAGAAACTAACGGTGCGTTTGGTTTGCGGGAATGGATTGGAATGGATTGGATTTCAAGTAAAGATTTGGATTTGGAGGGATTTGGATTTGGGGGGATTTGAAATCCCTTGATGTGTTTGGATAAGAATTTGATATCCATCAGGCTTTAGAATCCATCAGGATTTGGATTTCAAATCCAAGCTCATTGCAAAGGATTTTGAAATCCATCAGGTAAGGGATTTTTAAATGGTCAACGGATTTCAAATCCGGTCAACGAAATCCATTCCTGCAAACCAAACGCAGGATTGGAATGGATTTGAAATCCAAATCCCTCCAAATCTATTCCAATCCTGCAAACCAAACGCGACCTAAGAAAATGACACTAACATGATTCGAACTCAGGATTAGGGTGGAAGAGAAGTCTTGCAAACCAACTCTACCAAGGAAAACTTGTGTTCTCATTGTAGTTTCAAAGTATATACAGTGGCACACAACAAATTGATACGGTGACACTTTTCACGATCCTATAATTTTTTACACTATAACAGAGGAACGAAACGGTGGCGCGTGCCACCACTAAACCCCCTTGGGTCCGTCGCTGGTGCCAATGCACCTTTTGGTGCTCACATGGCTCCGCCCCTGAACGCAACCCCCGCAATTATAGGTTCTAATTAGCTTATACGAGCATACACTCTTGTAACACCCGGTATTTTCGCAAAGTAAGTTTCCATCCTTCGTTGATCTTTAATTCGTCTTCCGTTTATCTTTTTGGGCTAAATGTGTTGTACTTTCGAACCTTAAATCGACCCATACGAGAATCTCGAATTTCAGCCTTTTTCCGGGCTCGATACGAGTGGCGCGAGAGTGACTCGCGATAGTGACATGTGTAGCTATCGCGTGGCACAATCGCCGGGGGAGTACCACCCGCGGTACAATCCGCGCGGGAGTGCCCTCGCGATAGTGACAATGTCACTATCGCGAGGCAGGATCGCGAGCGGGGTCTGGGGGATTAAATGAGACAACTCCGAAAATTATTCATTTATCTGATTTTGGGGTTGTCTTCCATACGTTTTCTCCCAGATTTTTGGTAAGGTTTTCTCCTCCATTTCTCCCTCTTCATTAACTCCTTCATTCAACTCATCCTTATGCATTTATTGATCTTGTCTAGGGTGTTTTAAGTGTTCTTGGTGAAGGATATTCAACCATTTAGAGCAAGTCTCATTCTCCATTTTCTAGGGTTTGGGTTTTTCTTCAAAAACCCATTTGGTGAGTTCATATAATCTTTTTACAAACCTTATACATGTCAAAACTTGCATTTTAAACTCCTACATATCTCATTGGCTTTTGATTGGTGTTTATTACATTTTGACCTAAAAATGGGATTTTTGGAGATTTTAGGGTTCTTGCTATTTTGTTAAAGGGAAGAGTTCTATTTTCATTTATGGTAAAATAAAGTACTACTTGCACTCCTTAGGGTGAGGTACTTGAAAGAAAGTATATAATCTCATGTATGATTTTCATTCTTATCAGCAGTTGAGCTTGAAAATGTATATTTGGAAATAAAGGTTATTGAGAACTTTATGTGTTATTAATGTTAGTCACAAATGAGATTGTGACAAGTCTAGACTATTACTAGTGGATCCCTAGGTATTGGGTCGGCTTACTTTTGGGATGTTATTCCCTTGGTGGAGACATTTGATCCTCGGGGGCCATTTGGTACGGTTATGTGAGACCGGTTACTAGTCATGGATCATAGTGTAATTCTAGTGAACGAGTATGACTCGGATTCCTCGGGGGCTCTCCCTCACATCTTAGTACGGACCGGTGTTGTTTGTGGCCATGGATTCCAAGTGTTTAACTCATAACTTGGATTGTGGCCTACTTTGTGTTCCGCTACAATCCTTGGTAAATCGGATACCCCTTGTCACCGTAAGATGATTTTTGGATCGAAAGGCCCTTTCGTGGCAAATATTTCAATTGTAAACTCTTTTGTCTTGAAAAGATTTCCTTTCGTTACATTGTCAATGTTTCTGTAAATTATAAATTGTATGTTCTCACTATGCTTTAAGCCTAACATTTTTTCTCAAATGATGTGTATAACAGGTTCTCTTAGCGGCAGGTCGTCAAGGGGTTGAGTGAAGAGTGTGGTCTCTTGAGGGCATTTTTGGATGATAGATATTTTAGGTCATGGCATTTAAAACAATTTATTCATTTTTGGATTTGGGTTGACAACCTATGTAATCTAGATAGAAATTGTTTAGATTAGTTTATTGTCAATTTCCCATGCATCTTATGCAGGTTTTGTAAACGCTTATACTTTTACCCTTCTTGGGTGGTTTGCTCCAAATGCAAATGTCATATTGCCGAATTTTCAATTTTTAAATTTACCCGAATTTTTAGGGTGTTACAACTCTACACCTCTTAACCTGTATTTTAGCTTAGCTATCAATCCATTCAGTCTTTGTGACTCCAATTACATAAAACGACCTGATGATTCAATAAAATCACACCAACAATTTTCAGGAAATTAAAAAATATATATTTTAATACCTGAATTTATGAAATTAAAAAAAAAAAATCTCCAAATTGAGTATCTAAAGTTTTTGATGTTAAAAAAATTTCAATTATACCATATTCAACTATTACTATAATCCAAGGTTCTAAATGGCGTGAGGCGTGGCGTGGCGTGGCGGCGAGGTCAAGCCTCAAGTCTTACAAGTTATGGCGAGGCCATGGCGTTTTCCAAAGCGTGGCTTAAGGCGACAAATCTGTATATAATTTATATGTATATATGTGTATGTGTGTGTTTTTATCGGTGTCTTGAACAATAATGAACAAGTTACTAACAATTTAAATTCATATAAAACGATAAAAAAAATTCTAAGCTATAATCGATATTAATGGGTAAATTCCAATCGAATCTCGACGTACACAAATTCGAAGTTGTAACGTCATAACACGCCATGGCGGGCCATGGCGCGCCATAACGAGCTCGATGCCTTATCTCAATGCCAAGGCGTAACGCCATGGCGGGCCAACGAGCTCGACGCCAAGGGGTAAAACGTGGCGGCAAGGCCACCCCTCGACGCCATGGCGGCACCAAGGCGCGTTTTTTAGAACCTTGCTATAATCACGTTTTTTACGTCATAGATTATATGATGTTACATTTTGCAATATTCAATATCACAACAAAATCAAATATTTCAATAACATCAACAACAAAATCCTTAATTAAAACCTTAAATCAAAATCCTAAAACTCAAATTCCTAAAAATCAAAACCCAAACGTAAATCAAGCCTAAACCCAGCGTCAGATAAAAACCAAAATCGAACCTAAACCTAAATGAAGATGGAGATGTTATCAAGTTGTTTCTATTGGCATCCCAAGTTGTGAGATGAAGATAGGGTCGGAGTTGGAAGAGGTTAAGGATGTGACCTCGCTGAACATGGAAATTGGAGTCAGAAGATGTTGAGGCTATGACCTCTAACGCTTCAAGTACTTCTACCATCACTTCAGACACACGTTTTATTAATTATTCGTACCACAATAGTGAAGTGTCTTCTTATATCATGCCAATTCGGAACAAATATTGTACCTGTGACAATTTTAGTGGAAGGTCGGTTTTTCTAGATAAGCATGTCATCATATTTTTACATGTTATATATCCAAATAAAAGGATTTGTCAATTTTATAATCACCTGTTATAATTATATATCAATTACATAACTTTTGTTCGGTTTTTCATTTCCTTAGGGTGCGTTTAGCATCCAGACAAGATACAACATGGTAGGTCAGAACAAAACTAGACAAAACAGAATAAAATAACCAATTTACCTCCAATGAATTATTTATATATTTAATATATTTTGATTACTTTATGTAATTTATTAAATTATAGTATAAATAAATATTTTTTATAACAAAATATATCATTAAAAAGTTTTTGCCAAAAAGGATTATCATGACACAATAATAAAACAGTTTATGTAGTTTCTGATTTTTATTTTATATCTTTTATATATTTTATTATCATTATTATTATTCAATAAATTACATATAGAAAGCGTATAAAAATAATATTTTGTAGACAATTAATAAGTTTAGAGAGCATAAAATTTAATAAAATAAAATTTAAAGAATGAATAAAATATAAAGAGTGAGGTGTATTTGATGTTTTACAAAAGAATTAGTTTTTATTGAATTTGCTTGTGGATGCAAGCATTATCCGCAATGATTAGCCGTAAAGCGTATGTAGGTGGCTTTTTTTTAGGTTATATTGGTAAATTATAGGCCTGTTCAACCTTGTTCCAAGACGTGAGGTTGAATACATCTGTTCCACTTTGTTCCGCATATAAGTCCTACCAAGCATGCAACAATAATCCCTATTATGTTCAGTCATGTCCAATATATCAAACGTACCCTTAACGCGCCCTTGATGCTTATATATAATTCATTAAAAATTGATGATTTGCCAATATTATACATAGAAAATAGTCAAATTGTGGTTTTAGAGACCTTTCTTGCAAGAATGATCCAACAAAGGACCCTATAAAACACAAAGAAACCAACCATAATTCCTACATTCATCCACCTGCTATCTGATTCAAGCCCTCTACCCTTCAAGATATCTTGCCCAGTCAACAAACATGTGGAACCAGGACCTTCCCCAGAAAAGCAAACATCCCTCCTTCCCCAATACTCGTTTACCAGCCACGAGTCCAACGGGTATCGATATAACGACACATAGTACATAAACACCCAGTATTTCGGGATCACTTCTTTCGGTATGAAGTACCCCGAGAAGAGGAAGAAGGCACCAAGAACCGTGCAGATGAGTGAGTTCCCCGAGATGAAATCTGGCGAAACCGCGCTTAGGAAGAGAACCAACGAGCTAGCCATCAGTACGATCAGCCACACCACGAATACGAAAAAGGCAAATGCGGTGAAAGAAGGGTTGAGCCCGACTAGCCAGTAAACTGGAACGGAAAAGAGAAGGCCGACTACGAAGAGGAAGGGTAGGAACACGATGGTGTTGGCGATCATATACGAAGAGGTCTTGTAGGCTCCTCTTGATGCTTCCTTCATCAAGACTCGACGTTCTTGAAGGTATATGGGCAGTGCTTCTACGGTTGAAGAAAGGAGAAAGCTAAGACTAAAGGCAAAAAGCCCTAATCTTTCTGCAATGCCATTTTCGTCGTTTTTAACCTTTACGTAAACACTCCCTAAACCGAGACCTCCAACAACGGCTTGCATTGTTCTTGCCAAGAACAATTGTTTCGTCCGATAAATCGTCTTCCAAAACCTTGTGCAAAGAATGAAAATCTCGTGGAAAACCAGTTTATATTGAGTTCTTGGAACACTTTGATCTCTCCGTAAAAGCTCTTGAAATGTGCCATTCGTTTGTTCAGCCCACACCGTGGCGAAAGACGGTTCCACAAGTTCTCCAAACGTAACAACGGGTTCTTTCGAGTTATATGATGCTTCAAGTACCTCTTTGATTTCCATGGAGAACTCAAGCGCATTGAGTTGCGCTGGGATTTCGAACCCCAACTGGTTAATGGTTTCCTCGAGGGATTCGAGCGAACCATTATGGACCGCAGAACCATTGGAGAGGATTAAGAAGTTGGAAATGTATTGGAGGACTCGATAACTCGGTTGGTGGATCGATAGAATGATGGTTCGTTGCTTTGAACTAGCCATGTTTGATAGTAGCTCGATCACTTGAAGAGCCGAGCTACTATCTAACCCCGATGTAGGCTCATCAAGGAGTAAAATGGGAGGATCGGGAATCATGTCGACACCAATCGACACCCTTTTCCTCTCTCCTCCCGATATCCCCCGATCGTCTTCGTCTCCCACGAAACTATCACGAACATGAACCAAACCAAGCTCGCGCATTAAACACTCGACCCTCTTTTCCTTCTCTTTAGAATTCATTTCCTTTAGCCTAAACTTGGCACTATACATCAAGGTTTCCTTTACAGTTAGTAAAGGAAGCAAGTTATCCTCCTGTGCCACAAACCCACATATCTTCTTCATCTGTGAAGGACTCGTGATGGGAAAATCGTTTAGGGAAATGGTGGTTTTGGGATCCAAAGCGTTGTCTCTAACACGACCAGATATAAAGTGGAGCAAACTCGATTTGCCGCTGCCACTTGGCCCGACGATCGCCATGATCTCCGAGCTTTGTGCTAAGAAGGATACAGACTTGAGGACATCGACACGCTTTGGCTTATTCAGGAGCCATGAAAGTCCAGGGAGTGTGATTTGGGTGTCTGTGTTGATGGTGTAGGAAAGGTTTTTGACAGTGAGTTTGTATGATGGTATGGAGGGGTAAGGGGGTGGTGGTGGTGGTGAATGGCGGGAGGAGGAGGAGGGGGTGGTGGATTGGTCCGGGGAGTTGTCGGAGGCGGTGAAGAGAGCGGCGGAATCATCTTCGAGAGTAGAATTGATGAAGCAAGATGCCATTTTTGAGTTGAAAGTATAGAAGTTGAGAGAGAAATGTAAGAACATGAAATATGAAGGGTTAGGAGAGTTGGGTAGGCTAACGCAGGCTTCATTGGTATAGTGGGTTTCCTAAGCATTAGGGAGTCTTTGGTGAACCAACTTTGTGTTTCTTGTTGACTAAAGTCATTGGAAGGTAAGACTAGGCCGAGATCCCACGAATGGAAGTGGGTGACTATCTATCTCCATTTTTATACAAGTTTTTACATATGAGTACGTTTTGTATATAATATATAAATTCAAACAAAAATAATTAAAACTGAAAATAAAAGGGATGAAGGAATTATGAAGGTAGAAGAGGTGTTCCATAAATAAAATAAAAAGGTACTCTCCAGTCTCCATTAATCATTTTTTTCAAAATTAATACAGATTAAACTCCTACAGTAGTACTTCCTCTTTGCTCATGAATCTCCATTTGTTCTTCCTACGCTATCCTTCCCGAAAAAATACAGCATTCGTTTTGAGTTGGTTTTATAAATACAATATTTTGTTTTCTAAAAAATTCAAATCCAAGTTTAGTTATTTACGATTAGTAATATGATAATGATTAGATTGGTAATGTGGACTAATTACCTATTGTCATTCAGTCCAATGAATCTCTGCGATTCCAAGAGAAGTGAGTTTTGCAGTGCCAATCATATCTGCTTGGTTTACGGCGGTGTCTATGGTCAAGTCTCACCCCTGTTTACGCTCCGTCAGTTTCATATCAGGTACCACCTCAACTTCCGAATCGGGCTACACATATTTTGTAAAAATAGCATATTAGTTACCACAAATGGAAGGAGGGGTTCGTTTGTAAATTATTAATGCGAAGACATATATACCTGCCAAAGTTGTAATAGTCGCCAAAAAATGAAATCAATTATCATTACCAAACAGAAAAGCTTGCCTGCCAAAGCACCACATGTGAGGTACCTACACCAAATTCACCATATCTCAAAATCAGCTAAGCTAAGTGATGGTATGAAACGTAAAACTTTACGTTCTTAATGGTACAAGGCTTTTCAAGAAGAGGCGCAACAAATACGTATAGGAAAGACATGCATGTCATGATCACTTATTTTGGGGCAAAGAATAAATGAACTGCTATAGTATGATTTGAGTCCCTGGAAGAGCATTTGAGTTGCATTCTCATCATATAAGAGAGCGATACATAGAGTCGTTGATATATAAGGAAAGAAGAATAAAGATATCTAGATATACATAAAATTATGAAACTTCACCGAAACAAATTATTTACATAATATATATACTATCACACTCCCGCAGTCAAAGCGGGAGGATGGTGGTGGGTTTGACCACCACACTGAATGGTTGTCACAGTCAACCACAACTTGTCAAGACTTGCCATTAACAACCAAGCAGGCCTTGTGCCACTAAACAGAGCCATCTGAATGAATTTTGTGCTTAAACAGCCACATTCAACGAATCATAGTAACATTAGGAGGGATGGGGTACCATGTCCCAAGTTTCATTTTTAAGTAGAGCACGACATATCGCTTGCATAGTAGCATCTGATTAGGATCCTGACGAGCACTAAGGTGGGAGCAGGGAAGAGGTGATATGGTGGTACACCGGTACCGTGAAGGTTGTGAGGAAGCTTGGATTTGTGAATAGTGTGTTGGCTTCGTGTGGTCTTTAAGTGACGAGACCGAGGAACGAAAGGAGGGTCGGACATGGTGTGAATGGGATTAGGGGTGGCATTACGAAGGAGATGATTTCTGGAGCAGGGTCGAGGTGTGGGGAGGTTGTGGCCTGTGGCACAAGGTTTCAGCGTGGGTTGGAGGGATAAAGGTCTTGCTGTTTTGAGGAGTCAGGGTGGCAGCAGGGAGGCCACAAGTAGCCCATGGGGCTTGTTGGACAGTTGGGGAAATAGCTGAAATGGTTGGTGGGGAGGCTTAGGGACTCAATCACTCGACGAGTTTATACTTGGCCAATTATTCCTCCCTTTGCCACGATTGTTGCCACGAGATGAGTTGGAAGTATTGTAGGATGGAGGGGCTGCGGAGAAGGGAGAGATTTTGCCACCATGGTGGAGGTCTCGAAGAACGGAGCATGATGAGCCGGTGGAACTCCTCCTGTAGAAGAATGCTTCAAGTAGTATCAAAGGAAGGGAGGGTATGGAATAACGAATGATGTCGCCTCCACAATATCAAATTCATGAGTAAAACCGTTGATTAACCGCAACACTAACCAATGATAAATGTTTTGATCAACATCGTAGAGTTGATTGGAGAGATGTTGACAATAAGTGGTGACGTTAGGAAAAATCTCCATGGTGGTGTAGTTGAATTGATGCTCTAGATCAGCAACACATCAGCAGCATGGGCATTCATATTGTCATGGAAGATGGTCTTGATGCGGAGCCATGCATTATGGGCCGTGGCTCCTAGTTTGAGTATCGTCAGGAGCAAGTCTTGTATGATCGGAACATACATCCAAGGTGAGACTAAGATATGGGGTGGTGTCCTCGACATGATCAAAGATGCAATTAGTACAATTTGAAAGAGCTTGGCCCACGAGTAAATAGTACTTTAGTCAAATCAAGGGCGAGAGGAATTAGATTCCTAATGTTGCCCACTGCTTTTGCGAGATGCAAGGAGGACAATGGAGGTTTGTCCTTGTCCCCAGCAATGAGTGATGCAGGGGAGAAGAGTAAGAAGTTGCAGCGAAAGGCTTAGAAAAGAGAGGAGCAGCGGCAGGCAAGGCAGACTGTGGATGAAGCTTGGTGGCAGGCGATGCACGAGATGGCAAAAGAAAAAAAGACAATTTTTAGGTCAAAAACATGAGTCTCTCATACCATGCTAAAGCATGATCGAATCCCTTGAAGAGGGTTAGAGTTGCATTTCTCATTATATAAGAGAGCGATACAGATTCCTAGGTATAAATTGAAAGAATAATAAAGATACCTAAATATACATCAATTAGGAAACTTCACAGGAATAATATATTTACTATCATGAACTTATTAAGCACATACCGTGGGAGTCTTTCCAAGAGGGTCTGATTTGAACATCCCAAGGCACGATCGTACACAATCTCCGTTCTTTTGGCAACATCGTGCCAACTATACATGCCTTTCATCTAAGATAAACACAAGTATAAGTACATGGCCTCCTTGCAATATTTATCCAAAGAAAGCACAATCCAGAAAGTTACTGGAATTATTTTACACGGTACTTACACAACGGTGCATCGCTTGTGGATCAATTTGAGGAAGTATACGGATTGCTTTCTTGATTGCATGTACCATATCACTAGGATCTGGCTTAGCAAGAACAATCATATCATCTGGTAGAACCTAAAAAACGAGAAGTAAAGCATTTTGAGATGAACAATAAAGAAGAGAAGCCAAGGAAAATGAAGCAAAAGTAGTCACAGTTTGCAATGCAAATGTAAAATAATTTAATTCCCACCTCTGGAACACCACCAACACATGTACTCACTGTCAATAGTCCACAACTAGCGGCCTCTAGTATCGCTATGCAGAATGCCTCTGTTAGAGAACTATCAAAAGACAACAGACCCTTTCAAATCAATTGTGTGATACCAAGATTACCACAATATCAGCTGCATAAACATAACTACACATATGGGACAAGTTACAGTGGATAGTAATGCAGTCTCTCAAGTCCAATAAAGAAGGAAGAAGTTGAACAAATGAGATTTCCTGTTTATTTGAATAAATGAGATCCATATATATACAACCATACCTGTTCAAGAATATATGACCAGAGTTCAAAACTGATCGCACTTTAGCATGTGGGACAGCACCTAACATATCAACCCGATCTTGAAGAGAGTGTTTTTCCCTCATCTCTTCCAGTCTTACTCTCTTGGGTCCATCTCCTCCAATGATGAAGCGGACCTTCACATATGCTTTTTAGATGAGAAGCAAAATAAGTGGTACTCTAAAACTCTCTTTTTTTAACTTTTATGTGATACCCCTCCCTTTCCCCCCCTAACCCCCCCCCCCCCCCCCCCCAAAAAAAAAAAAAGCACAGCCCAGGGAGGTCACAGGAATGGAATAAAGAAAGCAAGTGACTTTCCTACTCCTATTTCATATTATCAAATGGTTGCAAGCGTACAACTGCATGCCTATCATATTAACAATCACTACAAAGCCAGAAACATGTACACCAACATGTCAAGCTCCAGTGAGAAGGCAGGTACGGATTACCACATCACATGTAACTCATTATTATACCTCTCTATCCCTAATTAGATTATTTCAAAACCATTAGTTTTGAAAGGGAGGTTTATTATCTCAATTGGCCAGAGCATTATGCTACCAACATGAAGGATGCAAGTTCAAGACCTTAATGGGCCAATTTCAACAGAAATACTACTATTTATCCATAAGAAAAATTTTGGACACAATTACAACCCATCATTACACTTTTCTGGGCCAACTCATTGCTATACCATGTTGAGCAGATTCTTCTATGAGAAAGATGAACCTAAACTACTTTTTTTTTGGGAAGGGTGTCCTAGGCTATGCCTAGACTAATCCCTTGGCAAATTATGACCGTAAGACATCAGCGCTGATTAAACCTCAGTGGCCACAATTGTTGTGTACGCCTGGATTCGAACCCTGGGCAGATAGGATATTCGGCCCTGGGGATGTGGTGGAATATCCCATCTGCCCAGGGTTCGAATCCAGACGTACACAACAATTGTGGCCACTGAGGTTTAATCAGGGATGATGTCTTACAGTCATAATTTGCCAAGGGATTAGTCTAGGCATAGCCTAGGACACCCTTCCCAAAAAAAAAAGACGAACCTAAACTGCCCAGGGTGTAGCACAGTTCATTCCCGGGTGGTATACTTGCACAAACAGGCACGGTTTCCAGTCTGGTAGCCACAGTATGGGAGTCACAATTCCGTTGGGAACGGGACTCTTTGTGGACATTGGGCTCTTAAGACAGACACCTAGTGGGCCGTTGTCTACCTGATTTGCCTCTCACACGATCCCCTTGGGGTGGGGGCAATGTGGGCCAGCTTAGGGGTTGCCGGTTACAAACCCTTTTGCACAAACATGAACTTAAACTTCATACTTGTTACCTCATTATTCCCTGTTTACTCTTCGTTTATAATTTGAAAAGTTCATTACAAGAAGCTAAAAATACAAAGGAATTGTGGCATAAAAAGACTTCTCTCCAAAAAAAAACCACCAGGGTCACCCTTAGTCATCAATGAAACTATGTGGTATGTATTTAGCTAAACATTGCGCAAAGTGTATATAAGATGAGCACCATTTTTTCTCTAGACTGTAAATTTTTTGTGTCTGAAGTTACTAGTAACTATCATCCTGTAAGCAATGATTATCCCAGAGTCAGCAATTCTAACCAAACGCAGTTATTTCAAGGTATACACAAATAGGATGGAGGTGATACGGAAATCAGGAGGTCATGTCTTCTAAGCTAGCTAACAGAGAGCGACAAGCAGGATTTGACAAAGAAAAAGCAAATCCAGCAGGATTCTAGCAAACATGCTTTGGTAAGAAACAAAAATGCTATATAATGGTTTCAAGAACAACTTACATTTGGATATAAATGGCATACTTCAGGAATAACTTCAACCAACAGATCCGCACCCTTCCGGTAAACTAATCTACTAATCACAACAATTACAATTGGATCCATGCTAAGTCTCTCTGGAGCAGGCTTGAACATAGTTGTGTCCACAGCATTTGGTATAACAAAAACCTTCTCTGGCGGCAGCCCTGATCTTAGGACCGTGTTCTCTTTACTTGTATGTGAGACACAAATGGCTTGACTCACATCTGCTAAAGTAAATTGCAGTATTTTGTTCATGTGAATGCTTCCAACATCAGCAAAACCGTACAGTGAATGATCAGTGAACAAGACTTTGTAACCCATAGTGCGTGCATGCATTAAAGCTTCATGACAAAGAGTCGAAAAGGCTTGATGGCCATGCACCAGTGAGATCTTTTCCCGGATGAGAATCGTCCTCACAATCGGGAGTGTTCCGTAAAAGGTCGGCAATGTGTTTTGCATAAGAAACGGCTTCCAAGGCACATAATAAACTTTTAAGCCATTAGTCATGTACCTCACCCCAGAACGGTTCGCATAAGCATGAGTCATGACCACCACCTGAAATGAATAGATGGGATTGGTTTAGACTTTAAACATACACCAAACTAGTTCAATGCACCCGCCACCCAGTAACTTCCAGAAACGAGTTTGATTTACATAAAAGTAATTATTCAATTCCAACCTTATGGCCAAGCTTAAGCAAGCATTGTGATAAGAGATAGATGTGATTCTCCACACCCCCGAAGTTTGGGTAGAAAAAGTCAGATACCATCAAAATTCTATGTCTTCCCTCATTGCATTCCATAACTACAAAGAAACAAAAATGTTTACACACAACAAAATATGATAAATAAATACACTAGTCTTGACATAATAAATACAACCATGTTGGAAAAACTGGAAGTACTTTCTTTCATCTAGGTACTTGATAATTTACCAGAGTTTCACTTAATGAAGGACAACATTTAGTAATCTCCGGGTTATACGACACAAGTGTGTAGGATGGAAACTTCACCCCTACTTCTGATGCCTTCCGGAGCAGAGGATCAAGGGGATACACGAGGGAGGAGTGTTACACATAATGAATATTGAAAATTTGGCACCAACATTGCCACCAAAGCACTTGCTATTTTGTTCTACTATTATACTGCCTATACTATATTTTGTTTTGCATAAACTCTAAATTTATAAATATTTACCACTGTCTCATGCTCTTAAATAATTTTCCAAAATCTTCTAAACTTTTTCATGACTTTCCATAACATTTCTCAAGTTGGGGGTCTTAAAGGAAATAGCCTATCTACTTCTCGGAGTAGAAGAAGGGTCTGCATACATCCTACCCCATACCCTACTTCCGAGTGAATGTCCTAGGAATGTTTGGTTTGGTTTAATTTGGTTTGACACCAAAGCACCATGTTGATTTACATTGTACATTCTAAATTTGAAGTTGTTGATCAAGTTATAGTGTGTGCGAGACCTTAACAATACCAATAAAGAGTTGCACTACAAAAAATTTTGGACCACGCAACATACATCACAAGAGCAAATTTAAGGCTTAAATTTAGGTTTGGCAACAGGACATGCAATGCTTTCAACCTTGAGAAAATTATCCTTTACCAAGGCCACATAGATGTTTTTTTTACTCATCTTACTATTCATGTACATCTACCTCCAAATTCTATCAAGGATATCGTGCACAGCAGTATCGTCTGAACCCGCTCACACTTATCACAAGTATCTGGTGGTGATGAAAGATTTCTACCACTCAGTTTCGGTATTCATGATAAGCGCCATTTGTTTCACTAGTAGCATTCGAATTCCAAGATCACAAAGAGATCAGTGAAACTTTCAGAACCGATACACATATCTTTTATTCACAGCAACCAAACAGCACATAAATCAAAAGCATATTTCAAACAATACAATACTAACACTCACAAGCAAAGTTACTCCGACATCGAAGAATGTGGAGATAATGAAGCCTCCTCTGAGTGCAATTAACTACACAAAGTATCATATCCCAATACTAACACTCACAAGCAAAGTTACTCCCACATTGAACAACAAAAACTGCATAATTTGGGAGTCAAGGGTGAATTGAATGTGATTTATACCTTGCGAAGATCGAGAAGGGGACAAATCTCCTGTTAGTTGAACTGAATCGATCTACGAAGATACACGAAATTCTCCGTAGCCCAATCGTATTGACATGGTGACTGGCATGAGATCTATAGATGTGGCTTGAGACGGCGGCCTGAATCGGTATCCGAAAACGCGTCAGATCGCCGAAGAATTGCAGTCGATTATTAGGTGTTGAAGAACCAGTGATGTGGCTCGGTGGTCGGTGAAAATGGCGTTGGCCAAGAAGAAAAGTGGGCTATCCGACGATGGGGGTCGTGGGTTAGTGAAACGGCGAAAGTCTAATTTTGACCGGCGACATTTGTCAGGTTGGTTTTCGTGACAAATTGAGGTTAGACGTGAGAAAATATGAAAAAGTGGTTACGTTAAAATAGAAAAATATGGATTTTAGTAACTTTTTTGCTTCTTCTAATAGTTATGCTATCTTGTATGTTAAAATAAAAAAAATGGGGAAAGAGATTATAAAATCATCTTGAAGAGCTATGTTTGTTTAATAAAAAGCTAATTTCTTTATAATTTATTACTAAAAGCGTACTCGTGCAATGCAGCGAGATACATCACGATTTTAATGTTTCATTTTATTTTTTGATTTTTTATTGATTTACAATACGATTTTGGATGGTTTTGAGAAAGTGATAATGTTTTTTTTATAAATTTGTTTAATTTAGGCTTAATAATATAATGTTTTTTATATAAAAAAAATTAAGTATTTTGTCAGAATTCAATTATTATCTTATATATTTTAATGACATCTAGAAAAAATAATCAATTACATATTTAATAAGATAATTAAAACAAATTTATAGTAATATAATATATTAATTAAATAGTGATACATGGAAAGGTCTGCATAAAAAGAAGGTCTTGCACATACCAAATTGGTGGGTGTTAGAAGCTTGCAGTAGTAATATGTATCTTGTGCTTTGATACTTGTAAATTAAGAGATTTTTAAAATATTGCATAAAATGATGGTACCTTGTGTCTAATAATTTGTATTTAAGAGTTTTTTATCCGTGTTTTATAATATATATATATATATGTTAATTATATAATATTTAAATGGAAATTCTTATTTAATATTACAGAAAATAGGAATAGCAGTGGGGTCTTGAATTTGTCATTTGGAAATCGCATGGTAAATATGTCGTATGAAGTTTAAAGCCGACAAAACTCTTTTTAGTTTACCGGACGATTGGAGGGCTCCCGCACGGCAAATCAAAGGATTTACCATGCGGTTGGAGATGCTCTAAGTTGGAGGAGCAATGGAGGACAACTTTGAAAGCATGGGGAGTATTTATCAGCCATTACATGTGATGCAACTTCAATAGGGGACGTAGCAAGGATGGGGTAGAAGTCAACCTTTAGGTGCAAAGTGCACCACGAAAGCATAATTTCAGGTATCAAGACTTTATGATTTATGAAGAAGAAGTCAAGGACGATGCCACACACCTATTAAGGGTGGGGTGGTCAAAATGGAGAGCAGTCACTTGTGTGACAAGCTTGTTCCGTTAAAACTTATGGGTAATTATAGAGGGTGGTCATTAAATTGGTTATGTTATATGGATTCAAGTTTTTGGCACTAAATATGATGCTAGAAAAGAATATGGAAGTTGCACAAATGAAGATATTGAGGTGGACATGTGGAGGGGACCATGTTGGACAAGACACCGAACGAGATTTTCATATCGAACCAAGGGGGATGTCTGTTGCTGGAAAATTGAGATAAGGTAGTTTGTTGTGGTATGGACATGTTCGTCAAAGACAAATGACAGCACCAGTAAGGAGGGTGGAGAGCGTATTAGTCAAGGGAGTAAGAGAGGTAGGACAATTAATATGGGTTGGTAATATGTTCCTACACTCCTTTTAGATATACCTCTTGTAGACCATTTTTAGTGCACGGTTATACGTCTTTACAAAGGCTATGTTTGGCAAACTAGTTGATAAGCTAGCTGCTAGCTGATAGCTGATGAAAAAGTCACGTTTGGCAAAAATTAGCTGATAAGCTAGCTGACAAATGTAAAATGACTAAAAAGGACATGTTTAAAAATTATTGAATTTAAGATTATATAATTAAACAAATAATGTTTAACATTACTCCATTCTAACATTATATAATTAAAAAAAATACGTTATATAATTAAAATAAAGCACTAACATATTTTTAAGATCATATAATTAAGATAAACCACCAACACATGAAATCATATTAAAATCCGTAGCAACAAAAACAATAAGGTCTTTTAACATCATATTTAAAAGATCACAAAAGATCGAAATATATTCGTCGGTCCAACTAATAGGTACCCCATCATCATTTTTAGTAGACATATTTACACCTATATCGAACAAAAAAACACGTTTTAGCAATGAGCAGTAGGTGATAAATAAGATTTTGCATCCTAACCGGACAAACATTTGTAGGCTAAAGTATGTATACATGAGCAAAATGAAACAATATATCCTAACAATATAATCAATCATGCCTTGACAGACCTGTATCTACTTTCATAATACTTCCAATCCATTATTTTCTGTTCATCAAAATTGCCATGATTTTGATGTTTTTTTTTTTGGTTCAATGAAAGGAGAGGTTAATGCCAATAGTGCGTGGGGCTGGTTGATTCACAAGGGTATCACTACTAATGATCTTGGGGCTGGTTTATGGCATATTCTCTACAATCACCTTAAAATAAACCAAATCAAAGTTAACCTTAAAATAACTAATGATCTTAGTTATTGGGTTTTTACAAGAATGAGGATATTATTAAAGAAAATCAATGATTGAGTCGTTCAATCTTCCTTTTGGTTTTATAACCATTTCAAATTGACAAATGTTATGAACTTTCAGTATCAACAGCGGATGAAGGATCTCAGCCTCAAGAACCAGCAGTGGATGATCAAAATGATCCAAAGCCTGCAAGCTCGCCTCCTGGTTGCATTGAGGTCGAAACTACTTCCAATAAGGTTAACGAGCCGAAATCGCAGGATGCTATCATGTCAGATGTGGAGAATGTCAAAATCGATTCTGCCAAGAAGCTTTTGTTGGAGGGCACGACCGATTATGGAGTTCCACAGCTAGAAAGGTTGTATACGCGAATCGTAAAAGGTGTTTTTGAGTTGAAAATTGTTGAACACGACGATCACAAGTCTCCAGTTTTGAACTTTTTGTTGAAGTTTGCCAAAAACAAAGCTAATTTTAAAAGTTTTAAAAGAAAATCGGATGTTTTTTAATACTTTTTGTTGAACTTTTAAAAGTAAGTGCCTAGATTAGTTCCCAAAATAATTATCACAACACTACAAATAATGGGTTTTTACAAGCATTATCTGAACAATGGTCACCTGCAAGCTTTCTTGTTCAGAGCTATATTCATCAAGAATCGGTCCAAGGCTATGTTTGTCTATCAAATAAAGAAAGACAATCCCCAAACCATAGACATCAAAAATCCAAGAATGTGAAGAAGAACAGTAATAAGTTGTATACCTGATTGTGAAGAAGAAATCCCAATCGAATGTCTACCTGATTGAACGATACTCAACCTGATTGAACAATCGATTCTGAAGAACTAGTGGAGAACGATTTGGAATACATACCTGGAACGATCGATTGTGAAGAACAAGAGCAGAAATCGCATCTGCTATTGAAGACGAGAATTCCAACAGGTTTGGATCTGGTCGTTTGGCGTATTTGTTTAGAGAATGGGTAATTTTGTCATTTAAATAAAATAGTAAGGACATATTTGGAAGAAAAAAAATGAAACGCTACTTCTAGTAGCTTTTCAATAAGCTAGCTTTTTTTGCCAAACAATGACAAAGTACTCGTTTTTTTCTTTATGATGTTGTGTTTTCATATGTTGTCTTGTTTTCATTTTATGTTTGAACTTATTTACAAATAAACAAATATTATAAATTACGAGTATATTTCAAAAGTCTTAAAAGAACATCGTTATCATTTGACACCTCTTCAGTTTAGCTCGTGATTTTGATAATACAAATAAAGCAAAATGCATCAAAAATGCATTGGCATTTAGCTTAGTTCTTATACGATCCACATCCCTGTAATTCATTTATACCTTCAATTGTGTCACATCAGTTTTTGTAATTAGCTTCTACATAATTATTTTTGGGGGGTGCTATTTGCACCAAAAAGGTGCAAATAGTAACCTTTTTGTTTTCCGATCCAATCATAAAGGTACAAATAATCAAATCAAATCATCATCATCATTATTATTATTATTATCTTTATCTTTTTATATATATGTATATATGTGTGTGTGTGTTTTGATTTTATAAATTTATAAAATTTGTAACTTTTGATTTTATTTTATTCTATAAATTTGTAACTTTTGATTTTATTTTATTCTATAAATTTGTAACTTTTGATTTTGTTATAACTTTGTAAAATATATTTTTCTTTTTGTAACAATTACATTTTATCATAACTTTGTAAAATGTATTTTTTTTTAGGGACCAATTCCGTAACAAACGTCAAACGTTAGGGACAAAATCTGTAATTTACTCTGTAAGACTCAAGTTTTTTTTTTAAAAACATATAATTATTTTTACCCGAATTGAAACGTAAATAAAAATGACAACTAAAGATAGTTAAGGGTTAAAACTATCATTAACCTAAACTCTTTATACATATATATATATATAGGCCGATAATCAAATGAAAACCAAAAATATGTTACAAACCCTTGAGAACCGATATAAAAATATTTTTTTACTTGATTTTTTTTCATCAAAACCTATGATATAAGATATTGTTTCATATATGTTTTTGTTCACCTTGTGAAAATATTACACGTGAAAAATAAAATTTGATTCACCTAGTGAAATGAAAAATACTGGTAAAAAATATTCATGTGGTGAAACAAATACATGTAAAACTATGATATTATGAAACAAATATATGGGAAGAAATATATTAAATCCAAGCATTTGGTGAAAATAAATCATGTGAAAAAATATTTTTATATTGGTTCTCACATGTTTGTAACATATTTGTGGTTTTCATTTGATTTAACCCCTATATATATATATATATATATATATTAATATATTACACATGGCTTAAGTTCGCGTGAGACCAAACAGTTTCTGTGAGATCGGTGAGACCAAACTTTAAAGTATGAAACTTCACACCAAAAAACTGTGAATGTAAAAAAAATTGAACTTTTCATAGGGAAAACACCGTAAATGTTACGTTCACGGTGTTTTTCACTGTGAATGTTCGTTTTTTTTACCTTCACAGCGTCTTCACTGTGAAGATTCGGATATACCTTCACAGTCTTTTATCTGTGAAAGTTTGATTTTTTTTTAACTTGGTTTAGGTTTTTTTACCTTCATAGTGTTTTTTAACTTGGCAGTGGGACGTACTTGCCGCTTAGGTCCACTCCTCCAATGTGGTATGAACATATTGTTTTTACAATAGGGTACGTTAATGGTAACCATGATGTGAAATTAGATATGGCAGAAGGATATCCGTTTCCGCAAATTGTATCACTTTTTTTCCATCACAGTTATCGGTGTGCTGCTGGATGGGCTACCCCGTATTCAGAGTGAATAAAGAACTACATGAAGTTTTTACGTGTTAATTGTACTACGGATAATGTTATTTTAGAATAATCGAATGTAATATAGATTATTTTATGTTCTATTTATATGTTAAATCGCAATATTTATGTTTTATTTTTATAATTATATAATTAAAAAAAATTAGTAATATTTATATTTATAAATATTTATTTCTTTTCAAATCAAAACAAAAATATATAATAAAAAATATATAATAAAAAAAAGACAACAAAAGGACGAAAAAACAAAAAAAAAAAACAAAAAAACATAATCATTTTTCAATGATTTTGGTGTATTTAGCAAAAACAAAAGTGCATTTAGCCCTCCCCTTATTTTTTAGTTAATAAATACATGATATAATTTTTTATTTTAATTTAATCATAATATAAATATGTCAATCTATTTTCTAATGTGTAATTTAAGTCTACATTATTATTTAAATCAAATAAATATTTGATAAACAAAATAATTTTTTAACTGGTGAAATAATACATTAAAACAAGAAATAACATAATTTAACTAATTAATAATTATTTTATATTATAAAAAGGCTTGGTGGGCTTAGATGGACATTTGCAAGCCTTACGTGGATGATCTTAGTTTTATATTTAGTGTAACAATTAATTTTGTTCTCAATTATAACAAATATAGCAAATATTCAATTCTTTATATGTCATAGATCTTTGATGATGTAATAGCTAAATTATGTTATATTCTTGATTACATTAAACATCTCCCATCAAAATCAAACAAATATCACCTCATTTATAAATAATTGAAGTTGGTATATGGATTTTTAAACTCATTTTTTAAATTTTTTAGCCCCATAATAAGAGACATGGACTTGTATGCATTCCTCCAATCTTGTCCATTACATTAGTAACTACATAAAATTACAGGTTAACAACATGCATATATTTCTAAAGCAAGAAAAAAGGAGGATTGAACCCGAATAACAGATTACGATTCTTGAGGTCCGTCAAACGATTGTGTCTTCCTCAAGTTCCAATGCAGGCCGTCATGGATGCTGTGCAAGAAATCGTTGGTCGAATCCCCTTGACAAGCTGTGGGCACGGGCCAAATAGACATGCTACATACAAGTGCGTCGCCTGGACCCAACTGTTTTCTGCCTTTCCCATCGAACGACGCCCATGCATGACCTCGGCTGTTAAACGGCACTTGAATCCTAAGCGTTACGTACTCTGGCAATATCAGAGGTCGGAAAGATAACGAGTGTGGACAAATTGGGGTGAATAAGATGCCAGGAACCTGCATGGTTGAAATAAATGGTCAGCTTAATCAATCTCAACCAGCATCACAACATTTTGCTTATTTCTGCTGGTTTTAGTTATTATTGCAAGACTCACAAGGTTTCGAAACACAACATATATGGCATGCAAGACATACCTGTGGATGTACCATTGAACCTCCAGCTGCAAGAGAGTATGCAGTGCTACCGGAAGTCGTTGACAAGATCAAGCCATCTCCTTGTACGCATGTGACAAATGAGTTATCGCAGTAGCATTCCAAATTTGTAAGGAATGATGAAATCCCACGATCAATTGTAACCTCGTTTAACACGAGTATTGGCTCTTCGGTCTCGTATTCGTTCTTAGCTGCTTCACGAATCACATGGCATTGTAATCGATGTCGAAGTGTGATGCTAATCGGACCTTGTAGGATTGATTTGAGACATTCTCTGTACTGTTCGCTATCTTTTTAGAGTTAAAGATTGCTTATGAACCAATATTAATCAAGCTGCAATAACACTCGTTTGGCACACTGTTTCAAGATTTAGCACAAATACAAGGAAAGAATAAGGATACGAAATGGAGTCATAAAACCCAAGGAACCCAAAGCAAATGGCACAATTGGAGGAACAGGCCCTTTAAACATTGATGCAGCCTGCAGCATAAGGTAAACAAGGTAACCTTATTTGAGATGGTAACTTTCAGATTATAAACTGCAAATATTAACAACGGGAAGTATGAAATTACACTTTCTTGACATATATTATACAACTACTTTGCAAGCAAGATGTCACAATAAGTTTTCCAAATATTAAAGAACCTATCTTTCTCTGTTATATTGTTTCAGGGTCAAATCAAGGGTCATGCTGTAATAGTTTGACAGTCATCATGCTAATGACGGGGCCCATTAGCATAAACTCGGGAATCAAGCTAACCAAATTACAGTACAACAAGAACATAATTGATCATTATAAGGAAAAACTTGAATCTGAACCACAGAACGGTTCGACTGATAAGAATATATGTAGTTGCCCTACAATTTCTACTTCTTGGGTGCTAAAGTTGTGCGTCTACACACTATGGGTTGAGCATTCAACGACTGAAATGGCCTTAACATCCTCTAAAATTTGCAATTTCGAAGAAGAAGCTCTGGTAAGTGCATAGTTTTTGATACTTGAATCAACTCGAGAATTCCTATTACCAATTTCATGAATCGAAACGTATTCAACATTTGCTTCATCACCGTCCTTTTATGGATCGGTTCCAAGGATAATAGTCTCTTATACAACAACAATAACCATCCCAATCAGAATTTCCACATTTCTTTTTCCTTTTTTGTTTTTCATCATTATGGATTGCATGTCTCCTCTAGTGCCAGAAGATTAATCAAACATGGAACTTCCGATTTATTATGATGAGTGATGACTTCTAGAAAATAGCTACAAGACCAAACTAACCTTTTCTAAGCGTTGGTGGGTCAAACGCAAACTCTAAATTTAAATAAGTCATGACACAACAGGCAAATTTTATATCTGTTGATAGCCTACACAAACCATGGAGTATGAAGAACTCTATTGAATTACCTAAAACGTCAAATTCTCAAATTATTTGGTTCAAAAGAAATGAAAATGGAAGCACATACCCAAAGCACGGTTCCATCCCCACCAAGAGTTACGACAAGATCAACTTTCTCATGCAGAAGAAAAATGCCATCCTCTGTGAATAACAAGACGAGAATGATCAACAAGAGAAAGTATCTAGCTTATCCTTGAACTTTATGGCAATATACATACGATAAATGCTCACTTTACTTATAATTCATTGAATATTTAAAATCACAATGTAATGTTACTTCATTTCTTTACACAAAAAAAAAATAGTTCAATATGAATCACATAGCATCTCAACAAGAACTACAACTCGTATGGGAGAAAAACTTTCGTTGTTCTGCAACTATAGAAAAATTAAGAAAGCAACATTTTATGAACTTTAGGTGTAGTAACCGCACTTGAAAGTGATTTGTTAAGATACTTGAAATAAGAAATTGAAAACGTAATTCAAGGTCGTACTAACTGAAGAATGAATGGTCTAATTCTAGTTCTGGAAATCAATTGAGAATGATTTGCATGGCTCACCATCTTTCCATGTCAGCAAAAAGTTGTAGTAAGGGGATTCTGATACAAGTTCCGCTCTTACTCGTGGTTCTACATAAATATTTAACTTCTTCTCCTTCAACCATCTGAAATAAATGAACACCAACATTAACTTTATCATCCATAAAACATGTCACAACAAAATACAAAATTGCATGCAGAATTTGTCTAGTAAAACCTCTAGCAAGCAATTTTGTTACTAAAATTTCCCATCAAATCAAGAAGGAATGAGCATGGAACTCCCAGTTCATGTATATACTTTTATCATTTTCACTCTACTCAAAATGAAATTGAAAATATCTGGCATAAGTTTAACAGAAACTGAAGAAGAAATTGTCCCTCAAAAGTACTATTGGAAGCTACCTGACCATTTCTGCACAAAGAACTTTAACAGAATTTGAATTTGGTTTTGTCACGATGAGGACAGTCTGTGGAGGAGATTCCCATTTCAAACAAATCTGAAATAGAAGATGTCAACTAAATCAAACAACACATAAAAAATTGCCACCAAAATGTACAAAGTTAACCATTACCGTTTTCTAATTATACACCTTAATAACAGCATCATACCTGTTTACTGCTACGCTCTGCTGTTGTTATGTTTCCCTTTTCAAAGGAGACAATGTCCTGTTTATGTTGATCATTCTTTTCACCTTTGCACCACCAATGTAGCTTGAATGATGCCTGAACAGGGATCAATCGGTTTTTCAGTTGCCATTTCCAGAAAGTAAAACTATAAAGTATCAGAAAAGAAAACCACAGTTACACATGTAAATGTAAATATTCCCCCATTATGTATGTATCTGCGCCTATAACAATTTAGTTCTACTGCAATCCTTGTATTTGGAATTTACGGTTAAGAATTATTGCTTGAATTTGAATATTCATCGCATACGAATACTTATTCAGAAGGATATTTGCTTGATCATAATAATTTCTTATTTCATCCACTATCTATATGGAGGAACTCTTGTACCATTACGGAATTCAAAATTAGCATTTCATTGGATGTAAAACCAAAACAAAATAAATACATCCCACCCGGAAGTAGGGTTTGGAGAGGGTAGGATATATGCAGACCTTACCTCTACCCTTATGAGTAGAGGTAGAGAGGTTGTTTCCGTGAAGACCATTGGGTTGTGAAAAAAAAATGTAAGCCTAATAAAATAAATTGAAAAACAGACATTTCTCACCGACTAAAATTCACATGTACCTTCCGGATAAGCTTGCTACGAACATTGGAACAAGAGTTATGCTCCTTGTCCCGAAGAACCTCGTGAGAGTAAATCCCATTCTTTCCGCAATACATTTGAGATTGTTCATCAGTTTCAGGCACAACTTCAAGGTGTTGGGCTGATTTTTCTACTTTCTTTTCAGTACAGTCACCCTTAAGCTCTATAGATGAAATGCAGAAAATATTAGTTAGAACGTACTCACACAATGATCAATCAAGAAGCAAGTAATGCATGAAAAAGAAATATATGAAATCAGAAAAACTTGTGTTAAAATCGGTTGTAGGGTTTTAAAGCACCATGTGTTTAAAAGCAGCAAGTGTTCTTGTACTTGCAGGGAATTGGGAAATTCCTTAAAAGAGATCATATTATCAGGTTCAAATGAAATACAAACATCAAATACAAGTATGTATACGTTTTTTACTATCTACGCTAGCAAATAGTGAATTTAATTATGGTGCTCATATCTGGAGACCTTTATGTTCCAACTGCAAATTCCGTTCCCTCTCCAGTTCATATTTGCGTTTCCATTCTGAAGCCTCGGCTTGAGCAGAAGCTTTCCCTTCTGCCGCTCGTCTTAAAGCCTTGCTAACAGCTATAGATCAATCCAAACGACACATAAGCACAAGGATCAGTATTGGATCAAAATTAATACTTCTAAGGACAGAAACAGAATCATACTTCTCATGGCCTCCGAAAACTCCACAAGATGATCTTCAATCCCCTCGACAAGAGGTTGTTCGATAATTTCCTTTACAGCTTTCTCAGAGTTTACAAGAGACAGTGCATCCACAAAACCATTCTCCCATGGAAAATTGGATGCATTACCCTATTAAACATGGCATACAAGACATTAACATAAGAAAAACAATTAAAAAAGGTAGAAATTAATAAATAAAATAACAAGGCATCATAATGGGTATGATAAAGATAAAAACTCTCATTACATGTTTGTCAATAAAATACTAGACATGCACTAGTAAATGACTAAATGGTGCAAATATGTGAAACTCACCATATGTTCATTTTAATACTCCCTCCGTCCCAAAATAAATGTCCACGTTTCTATCCTAGTTTGTCCCAAAATAAGTGTCCACTTTCAAAAATAAATGCCTTCTTTCAAAAAATAAGTGCCTACTTTCCAATTCTACCCTTCATTATGAGAAGAGAAATTCATTACTCCCTCTGTCATTAAGGGTAAAATTGTCATTTAGTTAATTAAGAAATGTTATAATACACATTCCTAAAACTCTATGCCTTTTTCCTTGTGTAATTTTATTTTGGGATGGAGGGAGTACCACAACTCATCCAAGGTCAAATTGTATAGGCCAGAACTCTCTCATTTCATGTTTATTAATGTAAAATGAGACATGTGCATAAGTAAATCGTACATGTAAGTGAAACTCACAAGATATTCGTTTCACCACTTTCACCACCACACATGCTCGTTAAAGGTCTTATTGTATGAGCCACTAAGAACAGTCAAATTGCAAAACCGTAAAGCATGAGGTAGCACCTAAATATGTATAGTGGTTGAACCCAATACGAGCTTATGAAACAAAAATGATCTTAACAACAATACTGGTCCTAGAGTTCTACTTCGATTAAGTTGCATGCCTTCATAAGTAATAGTTTAAGGTGCGATAAGCAAAGACCCGACAACGGAAAATCTACTAGAAGACTTATAAAACAATGCTCATTATCTTCTTTATGAAGACAGGAGTTGAAACATGGTCAACGATCACCAATCAGACAAGGAAGATTATGAGGGTGTTAGAGCGGGAAGTAGGCCTAGATTAGAATTGGGGGAAGAAGTGGTGAGCAATTTGAATAGATGGAACATGACGATGCAGTCGGTTTTAGATGACAGAGTGTGATTAAGTTATTCGTGTTCCCAAGTGATGCAACCTTGGAGCTATCAGTGACAAGTACTAGAATCCCAGAAAAACAAGTGGACAAACATATACAAAAAGAAAGGATATAATCAAAGATCAAAATGCCCGAAGAGTACATTGATAATTGATATTTCATGATAAAAACAAAAGCAAAGCCCACAACAAGTTGCTAATAGATAATGTGGGATATTGTGAACAACAAGTTGACTGGTGCTAGAGGCTGCTAAATGCCTAAATTGTCCAAGATTGACTGTTTGACCATCTAAGCCTGACTCTTGAATTCCCAAGATTCAAGGATGGACTTTAGAAATATATATCTTCTTACTGGTAGAAAGATCAGGGATTCACCTCTTTACCGTTTCTAATAGGGTTTGATTTTATCTTATCCCAACTCTTTTTGAAAAGCCAATACGAACTAGTTTGGGATATAAGGCAAGTTATTGTTGCATGTTCGCATCTCAAAAGCAATTGATGTGATTTTAGATACTTCTAAAGTATCACCTAATCAACATTTAATGATATTATCGTAATTCAAAAATTCCAGAAGTAACTAGTAAAGTAAGAAAAAAAAAACCATACAAAGTCTGAAAGCTGTGCCCATCACAAGCTTTTACTGAAATTGAGCTTCAATGACACACAAGTTCCACTAAAAGATGACTCTCATATGAACTATTTGACTACATACGAAAAGCAAAAGCCTGGCAGCCAGCTATATGTCACACAAGCAACAAAGATCCCTGGACCAATTCTTCTCGCAATGCCCCCTCCCCCTCCCAACCAACTGTTTACAGCAATAAGAAAGAAAGCAATGCCAGAAATTTTACATACATGATTTGAAATTTTTGGTGAATTTTCTGTATCAAAAAAGTTCGTAATTCAGAATTAAGTAACAGCTTTGGTTAGTTTCTCAGTGTAAAAGATTTTTCAGATGCCATAAGGAATTTCTTCGATGGTCACTATAACTGTATGGAAGCCTACAGACCAAGCTTGTTTGATCATTAAATTATTTGCAGAATTATTATCACTTAAACACGTGTTGCTACTTATAGTTTGTGCATAGAAGTTTTGACATATGATGCAAGAATGGTGGATACCCTACAAGGAAACATGACGCTGATGCAAATGAAACACAGCCTTTTCATAAATGTAAAAATAAAATTACAAAAAAAAAATAAATAAATAAATGTAAGTAGACCATGTGTAAACATATTAAACTCAATTTGCAATGACAAGCCTCTGCCTAAATTGAGTTTGGATTAGGAGAACAAAGAAGATTGGCGAGTCAATTTTCCACAGTCTATAATCAAGATTCAAGAGTGGGGAGCATTAAGGAAATGTTCGGTTTTGTATGTGCTAAGAATTTTCCCCCTGTTAGTACAACGTCTGAAAGAAGAATCCTACAAAATGAAATCTTAAAACATAGAAAAACTGCATTTAAATGCCGAAAAGAGCAAATATCCATTTTCACCATGCAATACCATGTGCCATTGCATAAAACCACACAAACTTGAGGGCATTTTACCAGCATGTTCCATTTAACTTGTGGAACACCTTGACAACAATGAACTTTCCTTTGACTACTTTTCTCGTGTACGGAAGATTATTGTCTTAAATCATGTACAAGAACACTATTTTGCCTGTTTTTATGCAAAATACGAATTTCATACTTGCCATCATTTCTCAAGATTTTACTTCAATTGCAATTTTGACAAGTCTCCTGGACATTTTCGTTTAACAGCAGTGAAGAAAAGCCGTATATCAACTTTCATGCCAGAACACCTTTCAACAGTAAGCATACACCAAATCATATGGAAGTGTTATCATGAGAATCCACAAAACATTTTATAATATTTCTCTTTTTACGTTTTCCGAGTTAAATGTCAATATCTTGATACACAGATACTCTCCTCCTAAAGCAATGTAATTACTCTTTCGTAATCTTGATTCATTACATGTAAATTGTCTTGATAGAATCCGATGACAAGTTAATTTTCTGTTAGTATACCAAAAAGATCAATGAATGAGAATCTTGGTAGGCCAGTGGCTAACAAAAGCATCCAAATGACCAACGAAGAAGATTCTATACAATCCACTTATTAATTATTATTATTATTATTATTAGCCAGTGTAGTAAAACAAAAGAGTCATGATTTTCCAACACAACATTACAAGTTCATCAAATGTACTTATCTGGTTTCTAAAGTGGGGTCCCATTCCTATCTTCGTTGTATAGTACAAACTTTGTAATGCTGACTTTTCAGAAGTCAAAATCCAGAATGAATTAGAAACACAACCAACTACACTCTGGTAACACAATGAAGTCCCAAAATGTCACAAATTCAATCAAAATCTTCAATAATATGGTCTATTCACATCAACCCTAAAGAATACTCATAATATTTTCCAAATTCCAACCAATAAACGGTGCATGCATAACCAGACCTCCAATTTTTCATCTCCAAAAAAAAACTTCGATGAATAAACAATCATAAAGAACGAAACACATATGAACAGAAATTAGAAACATCCACACATATTGGAAAATTAGAAAAGAAGCGTACATTAGAGTTGAAATTCTCGGGCGCCATGGTTGTGTGATCAACTACGTGAGCAATTTGGAAAGAATCGAGAGAGATAATTTGGGAATTTATAGGTGGGTGGGAATGAGGTAAAGGGTTTTTGGTGTGGGTAGGTCGGATCCATTCAAGACGCGTGGAATCGTTGAGGATGACAGATGAACGATAGACGAAATCTGGACCTATTCCCCTCATTTATTTCATCCCCCATACATGTAGGAGGAGGAGGAGGATGAAGCATATTGTGGTGGAAGTCAACTTCATCTACAACGTCAACAACGGCGAGCGCGGTTATTTCAGCCGAGCCACGCCTCGGCTCAATTGCCTTTCTTTTCTTTTCTTTTCTTTTCTTTTCTTTTCAGGGGACATATAGATATAGATAGAGACAACAACGGAACGGATATTAGATCGCGGTTTGCGGGTTGTCAACTGTATAATAATAAAAATCAGATAATTCCTTAAATATAAAAAAAAAAAAAAAAAAAAAAAAAAAGGTGTTGAATTGTTTGTTTTATGGTGATTAAAATAAAAACAATTTGATTTTTAGATTATATCATTTTCAACTGAAATAGATTATGATCTTCATTAATTACAGATTCATTTATGACATATGTAGAATCGACCAGTATTTCAAGTTGTGTTATTTTGTCTTTGGCTTCCTTGCATTTGTAGTTTCTGTTTCTTTTGGGTTCGATAGATTGCTGAGTTAAACATATCTTGTTTTTTTAAACATAAATTCTTTTTTAAGATTAAAAGTTTTACTTTTTGTTAAACATAGAAAGAAAAATGTCGTTTTACTTATAGCTTCGTCCATGGTTTGTTGTCGTACTTTTTGTGTGATTTGTTTTGTGGTGGCTTGTTCTTATATGGTTGCACTTGTGGGTTTTTTTTTTTTTCTTTTTGTTGTTTGGTTGGTAAGGGGTATGATTTTCTACTCATTGGAGAAAACTTTTCTCCTCTACCTCTCGTTGTTCTTTTGTGATTTTAATGTATTTGCTTTAAAAAACGACTGATTTTAGTCTCTCTTGTTAACGTTGTTATCTTTTTTGTTAAATTTAATTAAAGAAGAGGTATTTTGACCATTATACAATTTGCTTACTTTTTTATTAAAATTTAAGAATATATATTATTTGTTGAGAAATTATCTTACTATCTATTAAAAGTGAGATGTTTGGGACGAAATCCAAAATTTACTTCTAAAAATTATATAACTAGTGTGTTAAATCGTTTTATATTGAAAAACGTGAGATCTATAAGCTCTTTATAAAGTTCAAGTTGTAAATTACCGGTCATTTCAACCATAGTTTTAAAACTAATTTAAAGTTATTTGATCAGCTTTTGAATTTGGAAGGTTACAAGTGGTACTGGAAGCGATGATTGTTACCATTGGGATTCAGGGAAAACATTGTTAAGTATGATGCGTCCCTAAAGACGTATTTATAACATCTTAGGCGAATATCACATCGTCATTTAGAAAGAGAATGTTTTGTAGGCTTGATGAAGATGTCTAAAATTTAAGCAGATTATTTTATGACAAATTGTCTCATGTTTATGGAATGTGGGATTGTTGGGTGTTCTTAGAACATATCAAATAGTTTCTTTATAATTTCTTCAGAACAAAAAGAAAAATCAAAATTTTAAAAATTACATTAATTTCTGACAATTCTTTTTTCATTTTAAAGATTATAATATTAATTATATTATAAAAATATTTGTTACATTTAATACCCAACAAAATTTAAAAAATAACCGTTATACTTTTTTTATTGTTCTAATCAATCATTATTTTCGCTATTTTATGCTTCTTAAAATTATATTGTAAAGTCAAAAAAAAAATCTGCCAAAATATGGTAAATAAATATATAAAATTTTAAAGGTTTTGCAACACTAAAAATTTAAATATTTATTGTTTACTTTTTAATGTATGTATTTCGTTTTATGGTGAAAAAAAAATTGTTTATGAACGACAATTTGTAAATTGTTATCAAAATGTGAATATTCAATAAACAAACATGTATGCTATCGATCATTTTTTCGTGGAAGAGCATTTCCAAAAAATTTAAAATTTTTAAATGGATACTTATAATTAATCTCTTCAAACAAAAGTATACATTTAGTTTTAATAAAATTTTCAATTTTATAAACTACAATATTAATTATATTATTAAAATAAATTTAAAAATTTTTATAAAATTTCAATAAATATTATATAAAATGAAAATACAATTAATTCTATTAGTGAAAATAATTTTAAAAAATTATATCACTTAACAATCAGTTTTTTTGGAGAGTTCTCAAAATTTAGAATTTTATTTTCTATCTTTACTTCCATTTTGAAAAAAAAAAATTATAAATAAACTCTTAAAGCAAAAAAAGTAAGTATGCTCTCATAATTAAAACAAAGACCATAAGCATACATTACATTTAAAGATACCGTATGTTACACCCTAATAAATTTGATTAATAAAACATTAAATTAATAATGCCATGGCGAATTGGAACTGCTCTTAACAAAAACAAAATTAATTAACAAAATGGGACCACTTAATTTTGTATGTTTATGGAGTTGTTCATACCACGTCATCTTTAAACTTTCTAATGAAAATAATTTTGTAACTTATTCTGTAACTTACATATGCAATTTCTTTAATAAAAAAAAAAAACTTGAGTTATTTTCTTATATTGTGACCCATAAATCACATTGTTGATCCAAACGATTTGTAGATCCATTTTCATCTATAAGTCGTGAAATCTAATTTCTTCTTAACCAGTTTTGTAACTTATTGTTACAATTTGATAACCCCCCCCCCCCTCTCGAGCTATTTATATTATAACTTTATTAATAATAACTTCTTTACATTTTGTCTTCTCAAAATACATTACTTATAACAGTGTACATGAGTCTGTCTGAAATGAATGATATTGTATGAGTGATTGCTTCTTCGGTGAGGGAGGATTGGATCAAAATCAAAACCCTTTAATCAGCCTCGTGCCAAGTAGCGAAGCCTGGATTTGGAGAGTCGGTTCCATTAGATTTGATGGTTATTGAGGGTTTCTCAATGGTGCCATCAATATAACCAAGAAGTTTCTGATAGGAGAAGAGGGGGAGAATTTGATTTCTCCATAAGAGGTAATTGGAGGACGACAATTTAATGGTCATCATATGAAGCAATGTGGCAAGAGGAAGGGAGGAATCATATAATTTGAGAGTAGTTGGGGTGTCGACGACAACCATGAGAGGATGAGAGTATCAGCAGCAAGAAGGTGGTAGAGGGTCGAGATTTAGGTTGATACCATGTATGATTTGTGAGAATCACTCTTAATGGTGAGATTTATTTTATCACAATTTGAAACCAAGAGAATTACAATTAAAGGACAATATATACACAACGAATGGAAAAGATATACACAAATAATATTGTTTCCTATTTTACAGGTTCACCACAACCCTGTGATGATCTTGTGTGTTTATCGATAATAGACATATACTCAATTACTTTTGCTATTCTTGTGTCCAAAGCCTTCAATTTTCGTCAAATGACCAGGCGCTCCAAGCTCGTATAGAGCTCCTGTCCCTTTCTAGCTACCCTCGCTCACCAAATTGTTCTTCATTTCCTAGACACATGATGAAGCGTCTGAAAAACAGATTAATCTTTTGGATTGACCCTTATATTTTTCATATAAATTCAAAAATAAAAAACTCTTATCAGATGCCTGCATGTAGACTTTAAATCAATTATTCCCATATTCAATAATCAAAATCATATATTTAACTACAAGAATATTATTGAAATCATAAATAATTAGATACATTTTGTTGATGAAAAATCAATTTTGAAATGCAAAATTTATAAACCCTAAATTTACAAGGCATTTTAAACACCCCATATCTATACTATATTATAAAGAAGATATAAAAAACTCTTAAAAACAAGTCTTAAAGCTTAATATACTGCCATTTAATGCTAATTACTTAAAAAACAACCATTAAAGCTATATTTATTACATTTAATGTTATTTATTAATTTTCAATCATTGTCTCTAACCATTTTAGCTCCCCTAAAATCATTTCCCACTTTAACTTCCCTAAAATAACTCTCAGCATAATTAAATATAGAATAAAAATCAAATTTTAAATATATAAAATATAAAATATAATTAAAAAAATCTAACATAATATTTTATAAAAAAAATTATATTATGAAACCAAAATAAATTACATTATATTATTAAGTCTAAATTAAACAAATTTATATAAAAAAAAAACATTATCACTCTCTCACAACCATCCAAAATCGTAATGTAAATCGACAAAAAACAGAAAATAAAATGAAACATTAAAATCGTGATGTATCTAGATGCATTGTGCGAGTACACTTCTAGTTTCTATATTAATGATAATCAACGATTGATTATATTGATTAAGACATTAATATTTAAAAAAGAATAAATAAAATGGAATTGTCAAACGATGTATATGAAAAAGAAGTCTAAAAAGAAGACTATATTATTGGGTCAAGTGTATGGTTGGCGAGGAAGGAGACTTGAGTGGAACCTAATCCCATTAAAACAAGTACTTATGTCCAAGTTGACAACGAAAATAAAGAAAACACCCATATTTTATAAATTTGGAGTTTAAATTGACATATTAATATTATAAAGATTAAAACAATCAAACTTTAAGATAAATGTAAAGTTTATTTATCTTTTAATTATTTTGTAAGAGCATTTTTAGTTGACTGGTATAATTGATTTTTTAAAAAACTTTATTTTGTATCTATTTTGACTAATAACAATTATTGGTCTTGTAACATATGATGACCCAGATACTTGTTTACGAAGGTAGCGTTAGGAACACAAACATGATTGAAGGAAAGGAGAAGGGGCATGATGGGATAGGACAACGCCAAACAAGACAAGTTGTCTGTATGGTATTTGGTACAATTAGAATTTGAGGCTTGGCCTGGGCAAGCCGTTCCTGATAGCGTCGTGCGGGGAGGCCAAGGCACCGTGCAAGCCTTGGCCTAGGACTTGGCATGGGCAAGCCGTTCCTGATAGCGTCGTGTGTGGACGTGCCGGTTTGGCACCGTAGCCGAGCCCTCGGAAGCTTTCATCCCGAGAACCTCATGAGCATGCTCGTTTATGATATGAGCATGTTCGTTTTTTATCACGATACAAGTTGCCCTTAAAAAGTTGTGTGGTGATTTTATATATCATATAATAGTTATAAATGACACAAAGCAAGTAAATATTTAGATAATTTAATTTATAAACATTTAATACAATTTTCATATACATAAATACATACATAGTATCAAATTTGAATGAAGAATTTGATATAATTTATGGTAATTCAAAAAAACATGGTTCGTTCAAAGGCATCCTATGTTTTATTAGTTTAGAAAATCCTTATGGATTAGAGGAGGCGCTATGGAGCTTGTTGCAACTACAATGGTGGATGTGGCGACAATCGAAGGAGGCGGTGGTGGTTGACGTAGAGGTGGTGATTATGGCGAAGTTGAAGGTGGGCAACAGTAGCGGAGGCTGGTGGACAGTAGTCGTGGCAGTGGTGGTGATAATGTGGTTGTGGTCGATGCAGTTAAGATAGAGGTGGTGGTGGGTGGTGCTAGTGGTAGTTGATAGTGGTGGTGGAGGTGGCTAATGATGGTAGTGTTGGCAGCGATGGCTAGTGGTGGTCGGTGCCCAACATTGGGTGTAGAAGTGGTGGAGGTGGCTGACAGTGGTCGGCGGTCGTTAGGGGTATAAACGAGTCGAGTCGAGTCGAGTAGTAGGTTAATCAAGTCGGGCTCAAAAAAGTAATATTGGGCTCGAGCTCGAGCTCGAGCTCGATTAACTTTTTCAATGTCATTTCTTGAGTTATCGAGCTCGAGCTCGATGCCCGTTTATAGGTTCCATGTAACACCCCGATTTTCGAAAGGTATCATTTCAAGTTAATACAGAAACCGATATTTTAAGGAAAAATAAGATATTTGATTTTGGGCTTGAATCCTTGGAATTTATAGTCTTGATGGATAATTGATTCAATTACGAGTCCAACAGTTCTTTCCGGAGCGAAAACGGAGCTATAACGAAGAAGTTATGGCCAAAACAAGATTTAAGGCTCATCCTGGCGGACTGTGTGGGGCGCACGGGTCGTGCTCCCTCCATGCACAAACCGCGCACGAGTCTTGCGCATCAGGCAGAGGCCTCAGCTCGGGCTTAAAACCTGATTTCCGCCCCATTTCACCCAAAACTTCATTCCTTCATAACTTTTGCTCCACAACTCCGATTTTGATGATTCAAATTGTTACGGTTTTGTTTTTTAGAGCTTTTCAAGGATCTAGCAAGAGATTGGAAGTCTATTGGAGTATACTAGAGTTTTTTGTGGTGGTAAGCTTCTCATCTCTCCCTATTCATCTTCATCCCCAAAGTTTTCTAGGGTTTCATCCACCCTTTGTTCTCCCTTTCATAGATTGGAGGTTTGTAACCATTTTAGTGATCTAGAGGTGTTTTGGTTGGTGGATTCAATTTTGGGTTAAGGTAATCTTCTATTCTCTTCATTTATGGAAGTTAAGGTTTCGGTATCGTTTGAGGTATTCATGTATAAGGTTGGGAAACGTTCTTTGTGGTTGATTATGATTATTTATGGTTGGAACCTTGTGGATCTAGGTTTTGGAAGATTTGGTTTGAAGAATCAAGTTCTTCAAGGAAAGCTCTAAGTGGGTAAAATCTAGATTTAGCCTAAATCTAGCAAGGTGAGCTCAAGTTGATTTGTGAAAACGGTGTACATGCCAAAATGTCCATTTTAAAGTGTTTATGTGTTTTACATGAAGTTATCAAATGTTGGGATGCTTGTCGATCTTTGATTATTTGAAGTATTTAACCTTATAAACTTTGTATAACACTCACATTTGGGATTTTTGGTCATTTTGATAAAGGGACACAAATGAATGTGTTTTGATGTTTTATTGCATAAATGGATCTTTGATCAAAGAAATACACTTTTAAATGTTTGTCGGGTTTTATGCATCATTCATGAAAAGGAATGTTTTATGAAGTATTACTTGCACATTTATGTGAAGTACTTGAAAGAATGCGTATAGTCTTATTTTATGATTTCCATTCTTATCAGCAGTTAAACTTAGAAATGCATTTTCAGATATAAATGTTATTTGTAACTATGGATGCATATGATCCTCGGGAGCGTTTGGTACGGTTATGTGAGACCGGTTACTAGCTATGGATCATAGTGTAGTCCTAGTGAGCGAGTAAGATTTGGTTTTCTCGGGGGCCCTCTCTCACATCTTAGTACGAACCTGTGTTGTTCGTGGCCATGGATTCCGAGTGTTTAACTCATAAGTTGGTTTTAAAGAAAAAGAGTCTTTAGGACTTCGGTCCGGTTTAATAGCCCGATTGCGAAATACCAAGTATGATGGCGGTTAATGCGCATCATTTGAGATTTACATGTTTTGAGTGCGTTAGTCATTCATTTTGAGTCATGTACTGTTTAGACTGTAATGCAGTGGATCCATAGGCATATGAGTCGGTCGTGTTATTTAAAAAGAAAAATGGGCTATTAATTATATGTGGGTGTCAGAATTAGTCTCTGGGGATTTCGAGGATAATACTGTGAGGGCTCTTGGAGTCCAAGACCAGACCTGCATCCGGGAGTTAATTTCTGAGCCTGTATTTTATGGGATAGTCACTTCTCATTTGTAGCTAGTTGAGACATCGGATCCTCGGGGGCGTTTGGTACGGTTATGTGGGACCGGTTACTAGCCATGGGTCGTAAATGTAATCCTAGCGAATGAGCATGATTAGGATCCTCGGGGGCCCTCCCTCACATCTTAGTACGAGTCGGCGTGCTCGTGGCCATGGGTCCTAGTATGGTGAGCTCAATAACTTGGAATGTGGCCTACTTTTGTGTTCCGCCACTAGCCTTGGAATTCGGGATTCCCCCGTCACCGTGAGGTGTTGTTTTGAGGTATTTGATTTTATCCTCGTTTTCAGTGACGTTTGAGATTTGGGTTATCTCCTTATGATATAATTTTGGAGACTTGAGTTTACTCTTATTTTGGTCGTTTGTTTTTATAAAGCTTATCCAAATGTCATTATTTGAGTATTACCATTATTCTTGTTTTAAGTAAGTGTTGGATTGCATTATTCCATGAAAGAATGTTTTGACGTTTAGACGTCCATCTATAAAATGCATATTGTTGGTAAATGATTTATTCCATTATTCTTAAAGTAAATCATTTTAAAGGATCGTGATTATAAGTTACAATATTTCCATTTTACGTTTTCCTTTATAATCATGATATAAACTCTTGAACTTACTAGGCGTTAGCCGAACCTTTTTATTTGTCGGCATGTGCATCAGGTTCCATTTCGGGATTAGTGCTAGCGACACTGTGAAGCGATGAGTGCTAGTTGTGTGCTCGATGAAGTGATTTAGCTTGATGAAGTTTTCCGCATTATTATTGGAGATAGCGATTTGGTATTGGGTTATAGTAACACTCGACTTTAGTTAGTCTTTATGTAAGATTTTAATTATCTGTTGATGGTTCAACCTAGAAATGTAATTAAATTATGGACTGGTAGTAATAGATTTATTATCCTTTAAGGTATTGTTGAAAGTTTTTAATTAGTCGCTCTTTCCAAATTTGAGGGTGTTATATTCCAACTTGCGATTGATTAACTCGTTTATTGGCTTAAGTTCGATAATTTTTATATTATTATTGTATGATTAATAAATATATGAGCATGTTTGGCTAAAAAAAAGGTATGCTCGAATGGATCGGCTTGGCTTGACTCGGCTCGAAAAATTGAATCGAGTTTTCGAACGATCCGAGTCGAACATTGGTGTTATAAAGCTTGACTCGTTAAGTTAAACGATTTTATTTTGTGTTCGATAACGACTCGAGCTCGAGAATAATTAAGCTCAAGCTCGAGATAAACGAGCTCGAACTTGAGTAGCTCATTAAAAGCTCGACTCATTTACACCCCTAGCGGTGGTCAGAGGTGGTGTTCTGGTGACAGTGGCGACGGAGGCTGGTGACCATTAAAAACAAATACTATATTATGGTTATTATCAAATAAGGATAAATTGTAATTTATGTTCCACCTAATTTGGAGGAGGTAGAGGTGGTGGTTGTGGACGAGGTAGAGATGGTAATGGACAGTGGTAAGTAGTCGTTAGTGGTGAAGGTGGTGACGACAATGGACGGTGGCAACGGTCGGTAGTGGTGGTTATGGAGGTGGATGTGGTAGTTGTAGAGGTTGTAGTGGTGGTGGTCAGTGGTAGTTGTAACTGACAGTGGTGGAGGTGTTGATTATGGAGATGGTTGGCGGTGGCTGATGTTGGGGGTGGTTATGGCGGCAACAATGGGTGGTGGTGATCATTAAATCAAATACCATATTATGATTATAACAAATGTGGCTAATTTGCAATTTTTTTGGTTCTCTCATTCTTGTTTCACCTATTTTGGTGGGAAAAAAAACATTTTTTTGTCCCATCTATTCTTGTCTCATGTCATGTCATGTCAAACATGGAACTATGAAACTTTTGTCTTGCCCCATATCACACCAAACGTGGAAACAAATCAGTTTTGTTCTGTCCCGTCCTATCCCATGTATCAAATGCAACCGAAAGTGTTACGACAAATAAGATGATAAACTTGACATTCATGTCATCAAAATGTTAGATATGCACAAAAAAGACCAACGTGGGATCCTTATATCATGAAAAAGCCCAATCGTGCCTTGTTTCAACCCCAAAGTTTGGTCCCGCGAGGTTTTTTTTGTGTTTACTGAAAACCGACTTAGAAGGCTCGGACCCAAAAAAGATTGTGAGCCTTGCACAATATACAAAGTCAATATGTTTTATTTAAAATTTATACAAATTAAAAATATAGAATTTTATTATATTAATCAAGATTTTTAATAACAATTTTTGCTATATTTTGCCTTTCGTATTTTGAGTTGTTTTAGAAAACTACAACATTTGTTTTTTTAGGTAAATTCCGATTCAAGTTTATACATTTGTCCACGATTTGTGATCTCATAGTTTTTTTCAATTTCCTAAAAGAATACATTTAGGTACTAAGGTCACGTTTGGTTTGCGGGAATGAATTGGATTTCATGTAAGGATTTAGATTTGGAGGGATTTGGATTTGGGGGAATTTGGAATCCCTTCATGTGTTTGGTTTGTAGGATTTTGGAAGCAAGTTATGAAATCCATCAGGATTTGGATTTGAAATCACGGCTCATTGCAAAGGAATTCGAAATTCATCGGGTATAGGATTTTAAAAAGGTCAAATGATTTCAAATCCAATCAACAAATTCCATTCTTACAAACCAAACACAGGATTGAAATTAATTTGAAATCCAAATCCCTCCAAATCCTGTAAAACAAACGCACCCTAAAGACGCGTTTGGTTTGCGGGATTGGAATGGAATGGATTGGATTTCAAGTAAGGATTTGGATTTGAAAGAATTTGGATTTGGGCGGATTTAAAATCCATGTCCATTACAAAGGAATTCCAAATCCATCAGATTGAGGATTTTAAAAAGGTCAAAGGATTTTAAATCCAATCAACAAATTACATTCTTGCAAACCAAACACAGGATTGGAATCGATTTGAAATCCAAATCCCTCCAAATCAATTCCAATCCCGCAAACCAAACGCGCCCTAAGGGAGTATTTGGGATTGCTTATTTAAAACAACTTATGCTTATTTATAAAAGTGCTTATTAACTTATACTTATTTGCAAAGTGCTTATTAACTTATAGAAAGAAGGGGCAAATATGTAATTTGATTAAATAAGTTAATAAGGAGTTTCAAATAAGTCAGAATAGTTTAATTTATCAAAAACTCCTTATTACCGGTGTGAAAAAGTCATAAACACTTTTTTTTCCAATCCAAACACTCAAAATAGCTTATTTGTTGTGTGAAAACACAATAAGTTAATAAGGAGTTTTAATAAGCAATCCCAAACACCCCCTAAGTTATACACCAACCGTACTAATTAAATCAATACCAATTACAGTCGATTATTAGTAGTATATCAAGTATGCAAACTTGATTGGTAAACAATATCGGAAGTCACATACCTAAATAGTATCATGATACCAACTTAATAATACTAACAAACTTTGCCATATTTTGCCTTTCCTAATAAAAAACTAGAGGTGACAATTTTGTATTAAATTAAACCAGTCAACATATATATCAACCATTCCAATTAAATTTGTACCAATTATATTTGGTTAGTAGTAGAATACCAAAATATGCAAACTTGGTTGGTAAACAATAAGTCAAGTACCACAATAGTACCATGGTACCAACTTATTTATTTAATTATTTACTAATTTTATTTTTTATGTATTGAATATTACACATTGTAACTCTAACTATTTTGTCTAAACTTTTGAACGTTTTCAAATTTTAGTCCGTACAATTAAACACCTTAAACCTCACATATGTTACTTAGAAACTCAAAATTTGAATGAAATGACAACTTTTTATATATGTAACTTGAAGTTGGTACAAAACCAATACCAACATGTATCGGCTAAGAAAAGTTAGTACTAAGTACATATGGTTGATCCATGATATAAGATTTTACGTATCAATTATAATTAGTTGATCCATAATACATGGTATTAAGAACAAAAACTTAGTATTGTACCAAGTCACCCTATAAAAAAAGCTATAATCAAGTTATAATATTTCTTTTGGGGTTAATAATGATAATTGATTTTGTTAGGAAACACCGAATTTCGTAAGGGTGCGTTTGGTTCAAAGGACATTCACTAGATTTCAGATTAGATCTACGGAAATACAACGTATTACCCGTGAAAGTGATACTAACTGTATAAATGAGTTGCGAATGGACATAAATGATTTTGCAATTTTGTGTGAGATGCTAAAAACTCGTGGTGGGTTATTAGATGAGGGTAATGTAACCATCGAGGAACAAGTTGCTACATTTGTAAACATATTAGCACACCATACCAAAAATAGATGTATTCAAGTTAGGTTCTATAGGTCAGGGGAAACAATAAGTCGGTATGTTCATCGAGTTCTATGCGCTCTATTGCATTTGGAAGACGTGTTGTTCATCAAACCAACTCCCGTAACAGATGATTGTACGGACTCAAGGTGGAAATGGTTTAAGGTAATCATTGTCACACTATCATTATACATTACATAATAACATTTATTATTTAGCTAAAAACATTATATTTTATGTTTATAGGGTTGTCTAGGAGCAATAGATGGAACGTATATTGAAGTCACTGTACCCGAGTCTGATAAACCAAGGTATCGAACAAGAAAGGGACATATTGCAACAAATGTATTAGGTGTATGCACTCGTGACATGAACTTTGTCTACGTCTTATCTGGTTGGGAAGGTTCATCAACCGATTCTAGAGTTTTACGAGATGCAATTACTAGACATAATAGATTAAAGGTCTCATTCGGTAAGTTGTCAATACCTACAAATGATATTAAAAATTATTGAAACAACTAAACACATTTCCTTAGTTAAGACTGATACTTTTAATCATTATTAGGTAATTATTATTTAGCCGATGCGGGATATATCAACGGTGAAGGTTTTTTGGCACCATATAGAGGTACTAGATATCATTTACGGGAGTGGGAAAACAGTGCTCGTGTACCTACGAATAAGGAGGAATACTTCAACATGAAGCACTCACAAGCTAGGAATATTATTGAGAGATGTTTTGGTATCTTAAAGAAACGTTGGGCTATATTACGAAGTCCTTCTTTCTATCCAATAAGATATCAAGGCCGAATGATCATAGCGTGTGCGTTGTTACATAATTTTATCAGGATGTACATGGCACTTGATCCCGAGGAGAACACGACAATAACACTTGAAGATATGCCTATTGGGGAAGATCAACCAAATGATTTTGAATCCATTGATGTTGTTGAAGCAAGTAATGAATGGACTCAATGGAGAGATGATTTAGCCCAAGAGATGTTTCAATCTTGGATGTCAAATAGAGTTTGAGAGATTTAAAATTCTTTTATTGTTGTTGGCTTTAAGAATTTCATAGTTGCTTTTATTATTGTTATTTTGCAGGGACTCAATGGATATATTGATTTTGTTATTGTTATTGTTGAATTTATGTTATTGTCGTTGCTGATATATCAAATGCAGAAAATAAGTCATGGCAGATAGACGTAATTGGGATAACGGAGAAGAAGAAGTTTTGATTTCCATTCTCCAAGAGATTGTTGGTGGTGGTGGTAGATGTGACAATGGGAGTTTTAGGTTTGGTACATATGAACATGTTGTTTCGAATATGCGGGAAAAGATTACAGGTATTAACATAAATGCCAAGCATGTGCAGAACAAAATAAAACGATTAAAAGATAAATATTCTGTAACACCCTAAAAATAGGGATAACAAAAATCCGGAAAACGGACATGTGGTATACTAAAATTGCCATAGCAAGAGTCTCCCAAGAATGGGGAATAAATAAATATAACCTGTTTAATCACAATTACAATTTAACGGACAAATAACAACAACCCACTAATCTAATTTCTACTTCTAGAAAAGAGATTACAAAAAGGGTTGTCAACTATAGACCCAAACAGTCTATATCCAAAAGTATAGCGCGTCCAAGTGCACTTCCCCAAGCTCTCACCCCCAAAACAACTAAGCCTGCTTAGGACCACCGCCGCTAGAACCTGAGATACACATCGACACCAAACAAGTGTTAGGCCAAAAAGCCTAGTGAGTTGAACAATAATAAGCATGCATGAACAGTCAGAATTCTTATCAGCAGTTAACCATAGTTCAACAAATGTGGAGTCAATAGGGGAGACCCATAGCACCAATCAAGTCCCACCCAAGAGTCGATATACTTTGATGCCCTTAACAAGGAACACCCCAAAGGCCCGGCCCACCCGAAGACTATCGCTCAGAAAATTCCCCGAGTGGCGGAGGTCTAGGCACATACCATCACAGTGGCGCCCAAGACTATATCCTCCTAGTGTACTGACTTGGTTCGTCCACATAACTTTTATAAGGGGTCCTTTAGATATATTTCAATCTACATAATTCAATACCAACTACGGGTATAATATTACCACCTTATCCTCGTGATGTCTAACAAAAGACCCAATGTAAATCATGCTCATCATGCATATAAACATATCACCAAAATGGTGTTCCAACTAGAATCATCATAATACCCATATATGCATACATTTGACATATCAAGGTACCCACATTTTGTATCTATGAGTCAAATCCCAAATAATGATACATATAACAATAATCATGGCAAATCACCCATAAATGTACATCTTCCAACTATTTTCATGAAGAAAGCCCCAAACATTTGAACATATGGAGATGAAGTAACAAGTAGGAGATTATGATGTGTATCTAGTTTTAACAAAGGTTTAGTAAACTCACTATCTAGGTTTTGTACCAAAACCTAGAAAAGATGAAAACCCTAGATGTTGAAGATGAATCTTGATGTAGGAGAGGAATGACTTTGATGAGGATCTTCAATAAATACACTTGGATGAGGCTTGATGACCCAAGAATCACCCCAACAACCCCAAACCCTAGCAATAAATGTGTGTGTGTGTTTTGAATGCCCAAAATCGCCCAAAATGAGAGTTCTCCCGTTTTTGTAAAAGGTTCTTGTGAGAAATGAGACTGCCAAGGTATTTTAAACCAACCAGACCACGCGGGCGATAGTGCCCGGCGATAGTGCCAAGGGCACTATCGCGAGTCACAATCGCGAGCACACACACTCACGGTACATCCTCCGCGAGTATGCCCGACGATAGTGAAAGTGGTCACTATCGCGTGTCACTATCGCGAGACTCCCCCCCCTCTCGGTACAATCCTGGCGATTGTGCCCGGCGAAATGTCACTATCGCGATGGCACTATCGCTCCAAGCTCATCCCAACCCGAAAACTCAGCAAATTTCGAAAATGAGCACGAGGTCTAAATGCATGCAATTATTATATACATCAGATAGCATTTTAGTCCATCAATAAATATCATATGCATATATAAAACAACTCATACTTTTAGATAACACAATTAAAGTATTAGGGAACAATTACTTACCTTATAAATTTACGGATGTTACAATCCTCCCCACCTAAATGGGATTTCGTCCCCGAAATCTCACTCTACGCAAACAAGTGAGGATAACGCTTCCTTATATCATCTTCAGACTCCCAAGTAATGTTAGCACCCCGATGATGCTTCCATTGGACTTTAACCATGACCACGTCCTTATGCCTCAACCTTTTCACTTTCGATTCTAAAATCGAATCCGGTTCTTCCACACAACGATTTCCGTTGTCCACCCGAATTTCCGACAAAGGAATCACGCTTTCCTCTTCGGCTAGACACTTCCAAAGGTAACACACGTGGAAAGTAGGATGTATTCCATCCATTTCCGGAGGTAAATCCAACCGATAGGCTTGCAAACCAACCTTCTCCAAAATAACAAACGGTCCAAGGAAACGAGGACTAAGCTTCCCACGCTTCCCGAAACGTATGATCCCCTTCCACGGAGACACCTTCAACATGACCCGATCACCCACGTGAAACTCCACCGGCCTTCTCTTCTTGTCCGCATAACTCTTTTGTCGGTCTTGCGCCGCCTTTAGTCGTTCTCGAATCTCCTTCACCTTGTCCGCCGTCTCTTGCACTATTTCTGGCCCGGCGAATTGCTTTTCGCCCAATTCTAACCAACAAACCGGGGTTCTGCATTTCCGTCCATACAAAGCCTCGAACGGTGCCATTCCGATACTAGAATGATAACTGTTGTTGTACGCGAACTCCACCAAAGGTAGGTGCGAATCCCAACTTCCCCTGAAGTCTATAACGCATGACTGCAACATATCTTCTAATGTCTGGATTGTCCTCTCGCTTTGGCCATCCGTTTGAGGATGGTATGCCGTGCTCAGATTCAGTCTAGTACCCAACTCCTTTTGCAAGCTAGCCCAAAAGTTCGAAGTGAAGTGACTATCCTGATCCGATACTATAGACTGCGGAACTCCGTGCCTTGACACCACCTCGTCGATATACAGTTTAGCCAATTTCTCCATTGGCAAAGTCTCCCGCATCGCAAGAAAATGAGCACTCTTGGTTAACCGATCCACGATCACCCAAATGGTATCGTGACCGCACAAGGTCTTCGGTAGTTTGGTTACAAAATCCATAGTGATGTTGTCCCATTTCCACTCGGGAATGGACAACGGTTGTAAACTCCCATACGACCTTTGATGTTCCGCCTTGACTTGGAGACAAGTGACACACTTCTCCACATAGCTAGCCACATCTAACTTCATCACCGGCCACCAATACATTAACTTCAAATCTCTATACATCTTGGTGCTACCGGGATGTATAGAATATTTCGACTTATGCGCTTCTTCGAGAAGTAGCTTCCGGTTTCCTCCCAACTTCGGCACCCAAATCCGTCCCTGAAAAAGCTTGAGTCCACGCCCGTCTTCCGTTAAGAGCTCCCTTTGTTTCACCATGACCTCATCTTTGAGGTTCTCTTCCTTGAGAGCTTCCTCTTGGCTTGCTTTAACACTTTCCAACAAACTTGACACCACATCGATCCTTGTAAGAGACATTTTGACGCCGTCACCATGACTCCTTCGGCTCAATGCATCCGCCACCACATTGGCCTTACCAGGGTGATAGAGTAGGCCACAATCGTAATCTTTCAAAAGCTCTAGCCATCTCCTTTGTCGCATGTTGAGTTCCTTTTGGTCGAAGATGTACTTGAGACTCTTGTGATCCGTGAAAAGAGTACACTTGGTCCCATACAAGTAGTGTCGCCACAACTTTAACGCAAAAACTACCGCCGCCAACTCCAAATCATGAGTCGGATAGTTCTTCTCATGATCCTTTAGTTGTCGCGACGCGTAGGCTATTACCTTCCCCCTTTGCATTAGTACGTACCCAAGTCCCATCTTGGAAGCATCACTATATACCACAAAGTCTTCCGATCCATCGGACAAGGACAAGATCGGGGCTTCACACAACTTCCTCTTGAGCGTCTGAAACGCTAGCTCTTGCGCATCGGTCCAAAGAAACTTGACGTTCTTCCTTGTAAGAGAAGTGAGCGGTGTAGCCGTCTTTGAGAAGTCTTGAATGAAACACCGGTAGTAACCCGCTAAACCCAAGAAGCTTCGGATCTCCGTCGGACTTGTTGGGGGCTCCCAACTCATCATTGCATCGATCTTTGCAGGATCCACTTTTACCCCGTCCTTTGATACCACATGCCCCAAGAATTGCACCTCTTGAAGCCAGAATTCACACTTCGAGAATTTTGCGAACAACTTCTCCCTCCTTAAAACTTCTAATACTTCCCGTAAGTGTTTTCCATGCTTGGACTCATCCTTTGAATATATTAAAATATCGTCGATGAAGACGATCACGGATTTATCCAAGAATGGGCGACACACACGGTTCATCAGATCTATGAATACGGCCGGAGCGTTGGTTAGACCGAAAGGCATCACCAAGAACTCGTAATGGCCGTATCGCGTTCGGAAAGCCGTCTTCGGAATGTCCTCTTTCTTCACTCTCACCTGATGATATCCGGACCGAAGGTCAATCTTCGAGAAGCATCCCGCACCTTGAAGTTGGTCAAAAAGGTCGTCGATGAGAGGTAAGGGATACTTGTTCTTCACCGTGACTTTGTTTAACTCCCGATAATCTATGCACATCCGCATAGATCCATCCTTCTTCTTCACGAATAGAACCGGTGCTCCCCAAGGTGACGAACTTGGTCGAATGAATCCTTTCTCCAACAACTCTTGAAGTTGCGTCATCATCTCCTTCATTTCTGTCGGTGCCAATCGGTAAGGAGCACGAGCTGTCGGAGCCGCTCCCGGTGTGAGGTCAATCTGAAACTCCACTTGTCGCTCCGGCGGTAATCCGGGTAAGTCTTCCGGAAAGACGTCCGGATAATCTTGTACCACCTTCACATCTTTTACCGACTTATTTTCTTTCTTTGCGTCCACAACGTAGGCCAAGTATGAAGGGTAACCCTTCGCTAAGAACTTGCGAGCCTTTAGGGATGAGATAATAGGATTGCTCCTCCTTCCTTTTTCCCCAAAAATGGTTGCCACACCATTATCCGGCAATGGTACTTGGATCATCTTTTTGGAGCAAAATATGTCCGCCTTATGCCTCACTAACCAATCCATGCCTATGACTACATCAAACCCTCCTATAGCCATAGGTAGTAAATCTACTCCAAAAGAATTTCCATCAATCTCTAGAGTGCAACCACAGAAACGGTCACGAACGATTACTTGATCCCCATTAGCTATTTCTACTACTAATGCATCGGGAAGAACACTAATAGGAGTGGTGAATCGTTTACAGAAAACATATGACACAAAAGAACACGTAGCACCCGAATCAAACAAGACACGAGCAGGCATGGAGTTTACTAGAAACGTACCTGAAACGACATCCGCGGTCTCCTTCGCCTCCTCGGTAGTCATCTGGAAGGCTCGACTCGGTGCCCTCGGTGGTTGCTCGACCCTAGCCGTCGAACCCACAGAATTTCCACCACCTCCTCTAACCAATCTTGGACACTCTAGCTTCATGTGCCTCGGCTCTCCGCATTCATAACATACCGCCCCACGGAAGGAACACTCTCGAGTTGTGTGGTTTTTCTTACCACACTTGATACACCCAGCTGGACCGGAGAGAGTCCTTGTAGCGCACGGCCCCGAGTGCTTTGACCTGCACTTGTGGCACCATCGATCTTCACGGCGTTGATCACCTGATTTCCCGCTTACAAAGGGTCTTGATTGACGAACGGGACCAGATGGCCCCTCCCACTTCCGTTTCTCACCAACATACCTCTTATCATCCCTTTCCGAATTGATGTCATCCTCAATGAGTAAGGACTCCTCGATAACTTCTTGCAAAGTCGAACACTTAGCATTTCTTACCGTCGTTCGCATCTCGGCCGGTAACCCTTGATGATAAGCCTTTATCTTTGACTTTTCGTCGGGAACTAGATGTCCCACCAAGTTTAGCTTCTCCAAGAAGAGCTTGGAGTAGCCAACAATAGACGTATTCCCCTTCTTCAGATTTCGGAATTCCCGCTCCAACTTATCTATCGAGCGTTCACTACAGTACTTGTCCATGATCTTTTCCTTGAACACCGACCAAGTTAACTTAGCCAGAACTTCCGGGATGAGGGCGGATCGAGTGAGATTCCACCAAATCAACGCCTCTCCCCGAAGTAGTTGGGAAGCAAACTTGACCCGTTGAGAAGGATCACACTCACTTGCCTCAAAGGCCATCTCCATCTCCTTGAGCCAATACATACAAGCAACTGGGCTATCGGAACCCGCAAACTCCTTAGGGTGACATCCTAGAAATGTCTTGTAGGTGCACCCTTTAGTCTTCGTTCTGACTCCCTCGGCGGATGGTTCTTCGACCGTCACCATATTCGGTCCACCCGAACCCATAATAACGTTTTCAGCCATGGTCTCGGGTTGACGGTTACTGACATCTCGATCCTCTAGAAGTTTCATGAAAAATTCTTGCTGTTGGGTCATGGCCGACTACTGTTGAGCCAAAGCCGCATTCATGGCCAACATCATGCTATCCCGAAGCCGGGTCTCCATGGTAACTTCCTCCAAGATGACGTTACCGGTGTTGAGGTTCCGGCGCGGGATATGCTCAGGCCCTCCTGCCAAGATTCTGGGTATAGGAATGTCATCAGAGGTTGCCCCCACTGGGGGTCGTACCACTGCAGATTCCACTTCAGGTTGCCCTTCTGGCATGTCCGGTAATCTGCTTCGAGTGTTTACCATAACAATCTGTCATACACGTACGAGAAATAGATTGAGAAAATACTAAGCGAGTTGAACTCATTGTACGTACTACTACTTTCATCAATTATCACAATAATAGTAAACCAAGTATGCTCACGTAACAATGCATTCATAATAGCAGTAGCTAAGTGAAATTATGAATGAACCATACACAAGTATTCTTGTCACCATCATCACAACTCTCAATTACAGTAATTCCGTAATCCTAACGCTCTCCCCACCTAGGATTCCTACCCCAAGTGGACAGTGAAGTCCTAAAGTCTAAAGCTTAAGTCTAGATATGCTAAACCATACCTATTTCACTTAAACTAAAGCTCTGATACCAACTTGTAACACCCTAAAAATAGGGATAACAAAAATCCGGAAAACGGACATGTGGTATACTAAAATTGCCATAGCAAGAGCCTCCTAGGAATCGAGAATAAATAAATATAACCTGTTTAATCACAATTGCAATTTAACGGACAAATAACAACAACCCACTAATCTAATTTCTACTTCTAGAAAAGAGATTACAAAAAGGGTTGTCAACTATAGACCCAAACAGTCTATATCCAAAAGTATAGTGCGTCCAAGTGCACTTCCCCAAGCTCTCACCCCCAAAACAACTAAGCCTGCTTAGGACCACCGCCGCTAGAACCTGAGATACACATCGACACCAAACAAGTGTTAGGCCAAAAAGCCTAGTGAGTTGAACAATAATAAGCACGCATGAACAGTCAGAATTCTTATCAGCAGTTAACCATAGTTCAACAAATGTGGAGTCAATAGGGGAGACCCATAGCACCAATCAAATCCCACCCAAGAGTCGATATACCTTGATGCCCTTAACAAGGAACACCCCAAAGGCCCGGCCCACCCGAAGACTATCGCTCAGAAAATTCCCCGAGTGGCGGATGTCTAGGCACATACCATCACAGTGGCGCCCAAGACTATATCCTCCTAGTGTACTGACTTGGTTCGTCCACATAACTTTTATAAGGGGTCCTTTAGATATATTTCAATCTACATAATTCAATACCAACTACGGGTATAATATTACCACCTTATCCTCATGATGTCTAACAAAAGACCCAATGTAAATCATGCTCATCATGCATATAAACATATCACCAAAATGGTGTTCCAACTAGAATCATCATAATACCCATATATGCATACATTTGACATATCAAGGTACCCACCTTTTGTATCTATGAGTCAAATCCCAAATAATGATACATATAACAATAATCATGGCAAATCACCCATAAATGTACATCTTCCAACTATTTTCATGAAGAAAGCCCCAAACATTTGAACATATGGAGATGAAGTAACAAATAGGAGATTATGATGTGTATCTAGTTTTAACAAAGGTTTAGTAAACTCACTATCTAGGTTTTGTACCAAAACCTAGAAAAGATGAAAACCCTAGATGTTGAAGATGAGACTTGATGTAGGAGATGAATGACTTTGATGAGGATCTTCAATAAATACACTTGGATGAGGCTTGATGACCCAAGAATCACCCCAACAACCCCAAACCCTAGCAATAAATGTGTGTGTGTGTTTTGAATGCCCAAAATCGCCCAAAATGAGAGTTCTCCCGTTTTTGTAAAAGGTTCTTGTGAGAAATGAGACTGCCAAGGTATTTTAAACCAACCAGACCACGCGGGCGATAGTGCCCGACGATAGTGCCAAGGGCACTATCGCGAGTCACAATCGCGAGCACACACACTCACGGTACATCCTCCGCGAGTATGCCCGGCGATAGTGACAGTGGTCACTATCGCGAGACTCCCCCCCCCCCTCTCGGTACAATCCTGGCGATTGTGCCCGGCGAAATGTCACTATCGCGATGGCACTATCGCTCCAAGCTCATCCCAACCCGAAAACTCAGCAAATTTCGAAAATGAGCACGAGGTCTAAACGCATGCAATTATTATATACATCAGATAGCATTTTAGTCCATCAATAAATATCATATGCATATATAAAACAACTCATACTTTTAGATAACACAATTAAAGTATTAGGGAACAATTACTTACCTTATAAATTTACGGATGTTACATATTCTGTTGCCTATGACATGCTCAACACGAGTGGGTTTGGTTGTGACGATGCTAGACAATGTGTAACAGTTGATTCGCCTGAGGTTTTGGAAGAATATTTAAAGGTTAGTGTTTATAATATTTTTTATGTTTATATATATATAACTATTCATTACTTCTTTTTATGTATACGACCAATTAATTATGTTTGTTTTGCTAGAAACATCCAAACAAAAACTACACCGCGAATAAACCGTTTCCTATGTATGAAAGATTGACAATTATTTTTGGGAAAGACCGAGCTACTGGATCTATGGCTGAATCCGCAGCAGATGCATTAGAGAATATAAATATGGAAAACGAAGATTGCGCCGAAACAGAAGGTTTATCCGTTCCTTTATCCAACCCTTCTAATGTTGCATCAGTTTCCTCCGCTCCAAGTGGAGGTGAAACATCATTGAGAAGGAAAAAAAGAAAAGCCGCTGCAGCTGATGATATGACAAAGCTAATCGAAAAGGGTCTTGCTTCTGTGTCCGATGAAATGCATCAGTTGGTTACGGTTATTACATCTTCTTCACCTAACCTCGAGAGTTTGGATAGTTTGCCGAACGAGTTGAAGCACATGGGTCTTAATATTATGCAAGTTGTACGTGTTAGCATGTATTTTGGAAATAACCTGACTCAATTGCGAATTTGGAAGGGCTTGGATGGATCTTTCAAACCGGAATTTGTGAAGGCGATATTGGAAGAAGACAAGTGAAGCCTTTTTAACGTGATCATTTTAAAAAACTTTGTATTGCTGATTATTTTTGTTTTTGAACTTCTAAGTAATAAGTTGGTTATTTTGGTTTGTTAACGTTATGTCAGTATTCGTAAATTTCTAAACAATTTGTTTGTTGGTTATTTTGGCTTAAGAAAGTAAAGTTGGTAGTTGAAAATTTCTAAACAGTTTGTGGTTATAATAATTTGATAAATGTTATTTATAATATTGAATGAGATGATATAAGTTATATATATATATATATATATATATATATATATATATGCACACGCACACAAAATATTATGTACAAATATACATAATAAAATTATTTATTTGACATGTATCGTTATAATTTTTGTAAATTAAAAATAATTAAACAAAATTTTAGAAATAATCTTATCATTTTGACATTTTTGTTCGATCCTGTTGAGTCTTACAAAACATAATATCAGACAAATTATTCAGTTAAATTCTGTCAGGGTCAATCTGGTCATTTTTACAGTTTTGTTCTGTCCTGTCCAATGTTACCAAACACAATCCCAGACAGTTTGCTCTGTCCTGTCCTGTTCTGTCCTGTCCTATCCTGTCATGTCTTGTCCTGTCCATGTACCAAATGCACCCTAAATGATGAAGCAACATTTGGAGTTTTGGACTCTGCAATTACATATTCATTAATTTAAATAGATGGTTGTGATTGATTTGTCATTTGTATGCTTTGTATGAATTAGGAGGTTTATAAACAATAGTGGCTCTTATATTTTAATTATAATAAAGAAATAGTAACCAATTTGGTCTATATTACCTTAAATCTATATATATTTTTTTGTAAATTCAAGTTATTTTTTTAAAATAATTTGCCAAGTTTGATGAGTACATAAATTAAGAGTAAATTATGGATTTGGTCCTTGCGATATGTTAATTTTTAGGGATTTGGTTCTCAAATTTCATTTATTACGTAGAATGTTTTATGTTATGCACTTTTTATTGGATTTGGTTCCTAGATCAAACAACCGTCTTTCAATGTTGTTAAAATAGAGGGCAAAATGATCTTTTTGTCGTTTTTCTTTACTTTAACATTTTTACAAAATTAATATTTTTTAAATCAAAGGCCATGATGTATATATTGAAACTTGGAAGCCAAAAACAAACTTCATTTATTATATACTAGCATCATGCCCGTGCAATGCACCGGGTGAGTAAGGTGTAAAATTTTATCGTAAATGAAAAATTAAAAGCCCTCGAGCGTGTAACTCCGTTGGTAAATGGGTTGACTGTTGAGAAACTTTGTTAACTATCCAAACAAAGAAATAGATATGTAGAAATGAAGGAAAGACAAACATATGAAGGAAACAAGTAACAAATACACACTCAAACAAGTCAAACAAAAACGAAAAAGAAGACAAAACCTGATACAGTTGTTTGAAAAAAGGCGCTACTCGATCGATCTTTTCGATTTCATCCTCATCTTCTCCATTCAAAATTTATGTTTAAATAAGGATATAAATAGGGGGAAGAGGGCGTGTTTAGAGATAGAGATACATGAAAATGATGATAACAATGGTTTTGAATTTTGACTTGAACGGGTTGGAGGGATTTAGGGATAAGAAGGAAGTTGAACTGGTTTAGGGATAAGGTTGAACGTGTTTAAGGATATGCATTGATAGTGTGCTTTAGTAAGTGGTACCATAAGCAATAGCAAGTTGTAAACATGAAATTTAAGTAAATTAGTATAGATATTGGATGGTTTTTAGAGAGTTTTTAAAGAGTTTTGAATCAATGCTTTATAATATAGTATAGATATTGGATGGTTTTTAGAGAGTGATAATGTTTTTTTTTTAATTTGTTTAATTTAGGCTTAATAATATAATATTTTTTATATAAAAAAATAAGTAGTTTGTTAAAATTCATTAATTATCTTATATATTTTAAACTTTTTATATTTAAATTGAGATGTTTATCCTGTTTTGATTATATTTATCACAATTCAAATTTCATAATTTTAGGGTTTCGGGATTAGAGATAAGGATTTTGGGGGATAAGAATGGAATTTATTAATTAGGGTTAAAAACATTTAAAAGTAGTACATATTGCTTCATTAGTTGTTTTTTAAGAGATTTTAAGTAGATTAACATTAAATAATAGTACATAATGCTTAATGGGTTGTTTTTAAGAGATTTTTATGTCTCTTTTATAATATAGTATAGATTATATTTTATCTAAATGTTATATAAATATATAGAGAGAGAGAGAGAGAAAGGTGGTTCATACGAGAACAACATTTATTTAAGAAAACACGAAAACAACCGAGTACAAACAAAATTATATATGATTTACGCGACTATGCACGCTAGACATTGCCCGCGTCCGATTTTTTCGGGTTAGTGTAAAATCACATATGATTTTGTACATGATATGCTGTTTTTTGTTGTTTTCTTAACTAGTTAACGTTATCGTTTGAACCTTCCTCTCTCTCTCTCTCTCTCTCTCTCTCTATATATATATATATATAATAATATATATATGTACTATATTATAAAAATTCTAATACAGTTTTTTACAAACCTTTGAAAGCCAAAATTTTCTTCTCCACGTTCCACTTCCTAATTCAATTAAATGTTATGTTTATCACCCTTATAATTAGTTATTTAACTTACTTTATATCCCTTGTTTTTTCATTTTTCATTTTATATCTTATCATGTTAACACCAATAATCGTATACGAACACAAATGCAATAAAAAATACGTTTTTTTGTACAAATTATAATATTATAATCGTCTCGTCAATACCTTCAAAACGAGTCCAATATTGAATTTTTTTTTATTTAACCGTACTATTAAATATCATGAATATCTACAAATTAGATTGTTTTATATCCTTACACTTTATTTTTTCACCTTTAACAAAGTAGGGGTGTTAAAAAAAAATCTTTGGACCGCTCAAACCGGTCGAACAAAGTCAAACTGGACCATTTTTTGGCGATTTGAGCGGTCTGGCGGTCCGGTCTGGTTTGAAAAATAGCCAAACCGCTCGGTCCAGTCTGGTCTGCGGTTTGACCTCTTTTTTTGAGCGGTCTAGACCGAACCGACCGCAAAAAAACGCATGTATTAATCATATTTAGTTTTCATATTGTAGACTCAACTTTTATGACTCAATTAAAAAAATTCGTCAAAGAATTACATTTTTAGTTTGTATTTTCTCAATTGATTGTGTTATCTAAATTGACAAAGTTTTAAGATTCGTTAAAAATTTAAATCTAAAATCCAAATCGTTTTTCGAGTTTCTCGATATTTGTCCAAAATTCAACTATTGTTGGTGGACTTGTTAAACTTTTTTTCAACGTGCTCAATATTTGTTCTAATTTAATATATAAACGTTCTTTTATAAGTCGATATACTATTTTTTTAATGATGTTATATTTGTAGAAAATTTATTTTGGATATAGAGTTTATGTTATTTTAGTTTAAAGCCCAAAAGATGTCCAAACCGCCTAAACCAGTTAGATCAGACCGCCTTTTTGTGGTCCGGTTTGACCAGTTTGGTTACTTGCTATTAAACCGCTCGGTTGAAAATTTTCATAAACCACCATTCGTGTTTTGGTTTGTGGTTTGGGGGGTTAAACCGCCCGAACTGGACCGCGAACACCCCTAAATTAGCATATTAAAAATACCTAAACAACTAAAATATCTCTACTATATTATTAAAATTCTAATACCTTTAATTAGTTTTTTTTTGGAAAGTTTTGAAAGCCAAAATTTTAGCTACACGTTTCTTCATTCAAAGTTACATTTAGCACCCTTATAATTAGTTCTTTAATTTACTTTATATCTTTTGCTTTTTGATTTTTCATTTTACACCTTTATCATGTTAACACAAATAATCGTATATGAACAAAAATGCAATGAAAATATATGTTTCTTTTTTTACAAGTTATACCATTATAATCGTCTCGTCAATACCTTCAAAACGAACCCAATATTGAATATTTTTTAATTTAACTGTACCATTAAATATCATGAATATCTATGAATTAATTTGTTTCTATCCATTCGTTTTTTTTTCATTTTTAGCATATTAAAAACACATAATCATAGACTAACTAAAATATTTAAAAAATGTGTTTCATATATCGGACAAACAAACTTGTAGACACAAGCAATGCTTCCAAAATTGGTGTAAATAATTACTTAAACATGGTTGTGGTTAATGTACATGTGCTTGATTCAGTGAAATTCTGAACTGAAAATTGTATTCAATGCTACTCATGGTTAAATTGAATTATGATATTCATGTTTGTAGTTGACATCCTTAAGGCCACAACAGTTGACAAACACCCGACGGATATGGAAGGAATGGAAGCCACAATGGAACGATTGCTTGCATTAATAGATGATACCTACAAATATGTTGATGATATTGTGGTGAGATTCATACTAATTATATCGTTACAAGTTCTTTACAAATGTCTATTTTTAAACATCCATTTTCAATTATTGTAGGGAGGTCGTGTTGCACCAGATTACAACGTTGGAAGATTTATATCAGAGAGCATGAACTTCGTTCCAAAGTTATCCCCATCGGCTTTTAACAAGCTTGTGAATGATATTCTACAGGCAAAGAAACATCTTCTCCACCCCAAAATGGGTTCACCTTATAATATTTCTTTATCTCATAAAAAGTCATTCAAATTGTTTGATATTCCTAAATTTGTCTTCATTCATTGAACATTGTTAGGATCCATGATATTCCCTACCTCAAAGGGTAGAGGCAAGGTCTGTCTACATCATCCTACCTCCATACCCTGGCTCTGTATGGATGATATACTAAGCTCGTTTTGTTTTCTTTCATTAGTAGTAATTGTTCGAATGGGAAAAAAATACTATATGTATGTAGTTTAGCTATTTGGTACCATCATAGGTTGTCACTAGGATTTTTTATGCTTGGTGAATTTTGTGGTAGTACTAAGATGAAGACTGACAACATGTTTATAAGCCAAATTCAGACAGAGTAACCATAACTGTTGGTTATAAATTTTTTCTAATTTGCAAAGTCAGGATCTGAATGATGCTCCATACTCGACATGGACAACAAGTCATTTTGTTGATGATATCTAAAGTCATTTAAATTCATCCTATGTTAGGTGGTTGATTTCATATATTGGAAAGTTTAAGTTATTTAGATTCATATTATTTGGGTGTAATGACATTTAGTGTTGATGTTGTCTTGTTTTTTATATGTGATAGGAGCAATTGTTGTTACTATACTTGTCAAGCATTACAAGGAAAGACAATTCAGCTTAGCAGAAAAATTTAAAATTGTTGCCTAGTTCCTGTAACCACCTTGGTTCTTTTCCACCAAACTATGATGTTCTCAATTGTTGTCGGTTGAGCTGCAAGATTTTGTGGTTTCATTAGGGAATGACTTGTAAGATGGTTCTAGACATGTAATAACCCATATGTAGATTATTTTGTTCTACAACTCATACTCATGTATGCTAGTATTGAGGTTTAGATTCAACAAGTTATTTATAACTTTATTATTATTTTTTGGAATCTTTCATTTTTTGCCATGAATGTTTACTTCTTGGCGGTTAATATAGTTTGTTGATGAAGATTATCTTTGAAGTGCTTGAAATGTTACATGGTAAAACCGATGGTTGTTTTTTGGTTTAACATGGTGTATGGATGACGATAGATAGAGACCAATTTATAAAATTTCTCCGGGTATTATTTAATGTTTGTTTCAACTTCAAAAATTATCATGAATACATCTAATTGTGTTTGGCAACCTAATAGAAGTGTAAATCTATTATCGTTGTCCTTAATTGGGTGACAAGAATTGATAGAAAATAAAAGGACAAATGTAACACCCTCAATTCTGGAAATAGCAACTTATTTAAAATTTTCTAAATACATCAATAAACAAATCATCTACAACTGCAAATTAAGATTTAACCTCAATACAACCATTCATTATATACAAAAGTCTATGATAAGGACAGGTGCTACTAAAACCTCATATTAATTACTATCTCCAACATTGCGGAAGACTTCCCAACTACTTACATTTGCACAGAGCTAAGACTCAACTCTTCATAGGATTGTTAGGACCAACCCCCGGCCTTGAAACCTGATGCACATGCCGACAAATAAAAAGGTTAGGCTTAACGCCTAGTGAGCTCAAGAGTTTTCAACATATATGAAATAATAGTTTAAAAGAAAGAATGCGGTTAAAAGTTATATTCCTTCAATATGATACGTCTTACATGTGAAAACGACTCATTTTCAACAATATGCATTTTAGGTAAAGAACACCAATTAAGACGTTTTCCAAGCCAACTACTTCAAAGATAATGATACTAACATAAGCCGCCCATTCATAGATTAGTTTTTAACTCAAAACTCACTCAAAGTGTAAGTATAAATTGAACTCTCCATTTATGAAGATAAGGTTAAACCTTATATCCCAAAACACCCCAAAACACGGGTGGGGAATAATACTCAACCCATAAATTAAGGGTAACCCAATTATACAAAACGTCACCGAAAACTTGGATAATAAAACTCAATACCCAAAAACAACACCTTTCGGTGACGGGGGATTCCCGATTCCATAAAATGTGGCGGTCCACAAAGTAAGCCCATTTTATGTTGTTATGACTAGTCATATAAACAAAAGTACACGCAAGAGATGTCAGGCTCAGTAGCTTTAAACGTACACCCACGGAAACTCGAGTTCAACCCCGTCGGGTTCCTATGTCGAGCCCCTCATCTAATATCGTAATACTTGAGCACGAAGGACTTATACCGCACCCCGGTACCTTAACGTGCAGCACGAAGGACTTACATCGCACCCGATACCTAACGTGCAGCTCGTAGGACTTACATCGCACCCGATACCTAACGAACTTCATCCAAAATTGCCAACAAGGCTCGAAGTCGAGTTACCAAAACTGGACAATTGTCCAAAACCCCATCAAAATAACAATGCCAAGCCATAGGCTTAGCAATCCAATTGACTCATTGGTAAATGCAAATAAAAGTACGATAAAACTCACTCGACCAACGGATATGCCAACACAACGACCAACGGTAAGATTAGTTCAAAACTCAACATTAGTTGAGACAACCCATTTTCCAAATGAACTTATACCCTTATAATTTTTCCAAATGTATCATAACACAAAATATGCATTTTCCAACTTTAACTGCTGATAAGAATGAAAATCATAAAATGGGACTATAAACATTCTTTCAAGTACCTCGCATAAATGTGCAACTAGTACTTTACAAAACATTCCATTTCGTGAATGATGCATAAAACCCGACAAACATTTAAAAGCGTATTTCTTTGATCAAAGATCTATTTATGCAATAAGACCTCAAAACACATTGATTTGTAACACATTTATCAAAATGCCCAAAAATCCCAAATATGGTGTTATACAAAGTTTGTAAAGTTAAATACTTCAAATATCCAAGGATTAGCAAATACTCCAACACTTGATAATTTCATGTAAAACACATAAACACTTTAAAATAGACATTTTGGCATGTACAACGTTTTCACAAATCAACTTGAACTCACCTTGCTAGATTTAAGCTAAATCTAGAATCTCACCCAACGAGCTCTTTTGAAGGCCGCTTGAATCCTCAAGCCGAGAACTTCCAAAACCTAGATCCATACAATCCAAACCATTTAGAAACATTCCTCAAACATTATACACCGAAATCCCTAAACGAGATTAAAACCCTAATTTCTCCAAAACCATCAAATCCTAGATTTGAGATACCAAACACTAAGAAACCATCAATGGAGCATTTATAACCTTAATACAAGAAAACTTACCCTTGAAGACAAAGAGGCTTCCGAGAACACCCAATCCAACATTTCAACCCGAGCCCCCAACCGATGAACTTGATGAGGAAGATGAAGATGGAGGTTTTGTGGTTCAAGGTTCCAACTAGTTAGATGGTAAAGGATCATGAGGTTTGGGGAGAGAAAAACCCCCCAAAATAGGTTAGGGTTCGGTTTTGGTGTTTGGGAGAGAAAAAGGGAAGAAGATAGAAGTGAGAGTGAGGGAAATGGTTGAGAATCGCGACTCTTAAAAGACCCTGGGCCGACCGCGATTGTGCCCGGCGATTGTGCCAGGGCACTATCGCCAGGGCACTATCGCCCAACACGTACCGCGGGCACACCCCCGCTGGCGATTGTGCCTGGCAATTGTGCCCAGGGCACTATCGCCCAGAGTGTACTGAGGCTCGATTCTTCCCATTTTCCGCACAGACCACTCATGACGCGATAAGGCTCAAATAGGTAAGATATAGGGGATGAAATCCTATGATAAGAAACAAGAATTTCTCAAAGGGTTGGCTTTCACAGACAGGAATTTACGGGTGTTACAACAAAGGTTATGGTAAATGAAGTTTCTTATGTGTTAATTGATTACCTTACAAATTTGTACTTATATATAAGACAATATTAAAATTCTCTTTTTAAACTTTTAATGTTATACTATTTGAGTTGGAATAACTGCACTATACATAAAATATACAAGTTAGATGAAAATGATTGGGAATTCCTATTGCTTGCTATGAATGAAAGATAGGGATAAATGGTGGTCGGGTTAGTGAGGATGGCATTAAGGAAATTAGGGGTGTTCAAAAAAATCGTTGGACCGCTCAAACCGGTCGAACCAAGTCAAACCGGACCGTTTTTGGCGGTTTGAGTGGTCTGGCGGACCGGTCTGGTCTGGAAAATTGCCAAACCGGGCGGTCCGGTCTGGTCTGTGGTCTGGAGGGTTTTTTGGGCGGTTTAGACCAAACCGACCGCCAAATACATAAATAATTTTTTTTTATTTTTTTTATATATACCTTTATTATAAAGAATAGATGATATAAAGCCCAAATGTCCAAGTATATATACAAAAAGGCCCAAAGTTTTTTAAAAGATTGAAATCTTTATAGATTGTGGAATACAAAGAACGGAAAAGTGAAGAAGTGAAGCCGTTGATTTTATTTGCACTTTGCATATTACTTTTTTTTTAGTGTTTTGTCTTCGGATATTTAGTTAACTTTTGAGAACTTTATTCTTTATTTGAAATGGACTCAAGCCAACGAGCCTTTAAAATTCAAAGTTTTATATGTTTTTATGTTTAAACTTAAAAGTCCACTAAAAGGCCCAAACCGCCTAAACCGGTCGACCAAACCGCCTAAACCGCGGTCCAACTTGACCGGTCTGGGCACTTGATGTCAAACCGCTCGGTTTGAAAAATCAATAAACCGCCACTTACGGTTTGGTTTGTGGTCTGAGGGGTTAAACCGCCCAAACCGGACCGCGAACACCCCTAAAGGAAATCAGCTTCACGCTTGCACCTATCTCTTACAACCCCATCTGCACACTTTAATCCTTCAAAAAATTTCTCCATTTTCTTCATATATATTTTTGGGACACATGGAAACACACACGACTATCTCACCACTTTTTGACTCTTTTACCGACATTTTCCCCTACTATGCTACTAATACTATGCTAAACAGTGGCAGACCTAGGGATACAAATAAGAGGGGAAGATGGACGATTCTTCATGGGTGGTGATTGAATAATAGAGGCAAGAACAAAAACCCGTTATACAAATGTAAAATAGACAATGACACATGCCAATATAATATAGATCCATATACACATTAGCAAATGGATTTTTTGTTTTACAGGAAAACAATATTCATTTTCATCAAACAACACGGATTTTTCATTGTTGTTGTACAATAAAAATTTATATCCATATTTTGCGGTTACATTATTTGTTTATTCCAATAATATTTTTTGTTTTTAAACTGTAATTGCTTGTAAATATTTCAAGTCGAGCCGGAAGAAAATAGAACAAAAATGAAACATGATTACCGTTTCGAATTCTCAGTTTTGATTTAAATATGTTCCGCGTTGCATCGCGCGCGGGTATGTAACTAGTGTGTGTGTGTATATATATATATATATATATATATATATATATATAGGGACCTTCTTTTGAGAACTCATGAAATTGTGATAACCTTGAGAACTAGTGCATCATGTGCTATGTCATATGATTTATTTTCATCTAAGACTAGGATTTAAAATATTGATTAACTTTGTTTCACAATATATTTGTCTCACATGTATTTGTTTCACAATGTGAACTTTTTCAGCCTGTTTGTAAAACAAAAGTCACACATAAAAAAGTTTCACATTGTGAACCGCATACATGTGAAGCAAACACACTGTGGAAAAAAAATGTTAATCAATACATTATATGCTAGCCTTAGATGAGAAAAAAATCATGTGAAACAATACCTTGAGATAAAAGTTTTTATGGTTATCACAATATATGAAGTTCTCAAATGATTAAGCTCTTATGTGTGTGTGTGATATATGTATATATATCCTCGTCCCAAACCAAAGCCCCATCATCCTAGATCAACCACCGGCTCCCCTCCACCTTCCTCTCACCGCCACTCTTCCAGCTTTACCACCACACAACACACACCCACACACTTCGTTCAATGATCTCCGATTAACCTACAAACTTTTCTTTAAATTTCCCCACAATACACACACATATATACACACATATACACATATAAATACACACATATAAACATATATCAGAGCAATGGTAAGGGATGGGATCATCGATGGAGCATGGTGAGGGGGAAGGGATGAGGATCATGGAACGAAGCAGTAGGCGGATGGGGATCATCGGAGCAACGAGGGACGCGGGTTAGGGGAGAGTCATTTTCCCCAACATCAACAAATCAAGTTGTCGGGAAGGGAGGGGGTTCACCATATTGACAAAGATGTCAGAAAAGAAGATGGGGGGGGGGGGACGATTAAGTTTTTTTGTTTTGTTTTTATTCTCAAAAGTAAGGGCAATGTGATATGGTGATTGGTTTTTGAGAAAGATAAAAAGACAAAATTACTAAAAAAGACAAATTTTTAATATTATTATAAAGAAAATAATTAAATGACCATTTTACCCTTAGACTTAACATAAACAATAGACGACTATTTGATCTAAGGACCAAATCCATAAAAGTGAAAGTCTAAGTATCAAATCCATAAAAATCAGTATATCACAGGACCAAATTTGTAATTTACTCTAAATTTAAGAGTGAATTACATAAATGGTCCATCGTGAATGCCTGGATTTCCCTTTCGTCCCTCGAGATCTGAAAGTACATTGGTGGTCCAAAAATCGAGTTTTCTAGCCCAAATTGGTCCCTCCCACTAACACCGTTAAGGCATGCTCCGTTAAGTGAGTCATGTGCCCCTCACGTGAGGGGCATTTTGGTCATTTTACACATCTTCTTCTCCCATCTTCTTCCTCATCAAGAACTTCATCCATAGCCACCCTCAACCACCATCACACCACCACATTCAAACACAAAAGTAATAACAAAATCAAATACTTAAAATTAAAACTCAAACTCAAAATCAATTCCTTAAAATTAGAACTCCAACCTTTGATTTTAAATACATTCACAAAATCAATTCTTTAAATACATTTCCTTAAACTCAAAATCAATTCCTTAAATAATCAAAGAAAAAATTAATGCCACCCCCTTGGTCTCGTGAATCTCTCCATCTACCTATTAACCTGCAAAAATTGGTCCTTCAAAGGCTCCCCCAACCCCATGGTATTCCTTTCTCCAGCAAACCCACAACCTTTTCTTCTACATCGTCTTACTTCTTCTGCAAATCGACCATCGTCTCATCCTTCTTCGATTGTAGATCCAGATTCAAATCCACAAGTATGGTTTCTTCTACAACTCTACAAGCATGGTTTCTTTTGCAAATCCACGAGCATGATTTCTTCTGTAAATCTACAAGCATCGTTTCTTCTACAAATCCATGAGTATGGTTTCTATGTCTGATTTGAAGGCATATCTAGATTCAAGTATGTTGAAGCATCTGAATCCTTGAGTATGAATTAGGGTTTTTATTTTCTTTTTTTCTTTAAATTTTGATTTTGATTTAAGAATGTTCTTGATTATAAATCTGGAAGCCAACAACTTTTTTGTGTATAAAGTTGATTTTTTTTTATTGTTTTTGAATGTTTTATATGAATGTTATTATTATTTGAATGTCTTGTTTTCTTATGAATGTTCTGTCTTTTAGTGTGTAAATCCGATTTCAGTTGATCTGTATAAATGTGTTCTTGATTTTTCGATCAAGATTGGGGTTTTGATTTTTCGATATGGATGATGGATGTGAGTGTGGCTATGTAAATACGAATCTTGATTTTTCAATCTGGATGATGGATGTGAGGGTGGCTATGTAAATCTTGTGTAAATCTGATTTCGTTTGATCTGTAAAATTGAATCTTGATTTTTCATTCTGGATGATGGATGTGAGGGTGGCTATGGATGAAGTTCTTGACGAGGAATGAGGTGGGAGAAGAAGATGTGTAAAATGACCAAAATGCCCCTTGCGTAAGGGGCACATGACTCACTTAACGGAGCATGACTTAACGGTGTTAGTGGGAGGGGTAGTTTCATAAAATACCTTGTGTGGTTTGTAGAAGATAGAGGGGTAGTTTCGTAAAATACACAGGACGAATTCATATATGAACATTTATGATTCACCTATGAATTATATGTTCATATATGCACCAGTGTAATTCACATATGAACTCTTTTAACTGATTCATATATGAACCTTTGTGATTTATATATAAACTATACGTTCATATATGAATCAGTTAGTTCATATGTGAATCTAGTGGCGGAGCCACTAAGGTGCCCGAAGGGGCCTTGGTCCTTCCTGGGTTCTTTAACAAAATTTTGATTTCAAGTCCAAACACACTTTTTTTATATTGTTTGTTACTTGGTAGGCCTCCCTAAAAATGACCCACTTAGATTTCACTCATAGATGGGCCATTTACAAAACACTTGCTCAGTAAGTGGTTATTGACTCACTTTACCTTATCCGATGAATATGACAAAGATTGAGAATCTTATCCAGTAGGAGCGACGACAAGGACCGAGACTCTTACCCGGTAAGTGGGAGTGACGACTCTTACCCGGTAAACTCTTACCGGATAAAAATGTTGGATACGATACCGTTTTAATGGACTAAACTCTTACTCGGTAAGTTAAGTGAATGTGTTGTCTATTGCCAGTAAGCGTTTACCCGATAAGTTTTGGGTAAACGACCCTTAGTTACCGCTTTCTATATCTAAAATTTTACCTATTGAGAATTTGAGATTATCGCTTCCTCATAAACGGTGAATTTCACGATTATCATTTATCGTTTCCTACGTCTATCCCTCCCACTTTGCCACCTCTCAACGCTTGATGCGCCTTGCATGCCACCGGTCACCTAAGCTCAGGACTAACAGTGAATTTCACGATTACCATTTATCGCTTCCTACGTCTATCCTACCCTGCCACCTCTCAATGCTTGACGCGTCTTGCACGCCACCGGTCACTGGAGCTCCTGGAGTGACGACAGCCACTCCTATTCCCTTCTCGGCCTTGCGCACCACCGGTCACCGGAGCTCTAGTCTCCCTTTCATCATTTACCGCTTCCTACGTCTTTAGATTTTGATTTTTGTTTTTTATTAAGGAATTTGAATCACTTTTTTAAATGTTATACTAATAAACTCAAGTACTCAATACCAAATAAAACCAAGATATTATGAATTTGGCTACTGACTTAGTGGTTGAAAACATAGTAAAGCAATTTCATTTGACTTAGGATATGAAAATACAAACGGCTTATTTATATTTTAATTGGTGATCCCCCACATGTAAATTCCTGTCTCTACCCCAGTGAATCACAAAAGTTTATATATGAATATGTTAATTAGTTCAACTGATTCACATATGAATCTGCAGTAGGGGTTGTTTGTTTACCTCTTAATGGTTCCATTAAGAGGCAACCTCTGAATCGTTAAGAGGTAAATCTTGTTTGGCAAAAAAAAGGTCTGCCTCTTAATGGTTCCAAAACCCTCTGAATAACTTAGTGTCTTGACCATGTCTTAACCAATCAGAACCCTGATTTCATCTTGAACAATTAGCAAACAACCATATTTCATTTCGCACTATATCATAAGAGCCTCTTAATCATTCTGACCACTTAATCATTCTGCACCTAATCATTCAGCAACTGCCAAACAGCCCCTTAGTTCATATGTGAATCAGTTAATTGATTCATATATGAATCAGTTAAAAGAGTTCATATGTGAATTACACTGGTTCACATATGAACATATAGTTCATATGTAAATCATACATGTTCATATATGAACGTGTCCCGTGTATTTGTAAAAATTACGAATCTGTCCTTCTATTTTTGGAATAGCCGCAACTTTTAACCAGTCAAAGCCGTAATTGTTGACCAGTCAAAGAGACAATATTTGACCAGTCAAAGCCGATCTTGACCGAATGAAATGCTATGATTACTTCTTTATTTCTCATATATTTAGGATTTCTCAAATGAAAACTCAATTTTCATTGTGCACGTAAGGACAAATCTCATTCATTCCATCTCTATTGATCCAACACCTCATATTAAATAGAACTTTTAATTTTAAGATGCTTAGAGATAAAAATGGAAGATAATTTAAACTCACGCCTACCATATTTGACTTTTTATTTTCTTTTTTACTTAAAAAGTTTTAACCACTTAAACTTTAAAATAAATTAATCTAAAAAATTACTAATATTTTAATCAAAAAAATAACATAAAAAAACGAGAATTCCATGCTCTTCGATATGACATCTATCTCGATATAGTTTTTTTGTTGTTTTAACCGTTTTTTACGTGAAATGTTATATATGTGTTATATTCATTATGAATATTTATGTACGTTCAAGTATGTACAACACTTCGACACCGTAAGTATGTAACTCGACATCACCTTCTTCAACACTTTCTTCAACATCGTAAGGCATCGTGTTCTTCAACACCGTAACCCAACACCCATCGAGACGAATCGAGAACCAATCGACTAATTCAGTTGTGAACCGGGGAACAAAAGAGAGCACGTCATGTCTCCACACCTTCATGGGTCATTCATGTATTATTCATCATGAATAATGTATCATTCAAGATGAATAATACAACGATGAATAATACAACATTCAGGGTGAATAATACACGATTCATGAATTTGTGTATTATTCATCCAGAATGTTGTGTAATTCATCTTGAATATTGTATTATTCCTCATGAATAACGAATGAACATTCACATTTGTTATTCATATTGACTGTGGGACATCTGAGGATGTGCATACATATTTTTAATGAATTAAACCAAATTTTGGTTGTGAATTGGGAAACCAAATAGAGTGCGCCATGTGTCTACACCTTCACGGGTCATTAATATATATTATTCATCATAAATAATGTATCATTCATGATGAATAATACAACATTCAGGGTGAATAATACACGATTCATGATGAATAATACATGAATCATGAATTCGTGTATTATTCATCCTGAATACTATATTATTCATCATGAATAGTGAATGAACGTTCACCTTTGTTATTCATACTGAATGTGGACACACGGGGACGTGCATACATATTCATAATGAATATAACACAGATATAGAATTTCACGGAAAAAAACGGTTAAAACGAAAAAAACAACTATATCGAGATTGATGTCATATCGAAGAGCACGAAATTCTCGTTTTTTGATATAATTTGTTTGATTAAAATATTAGTAACTTTTAAGATAATTTATTTTAAACTTTAAGGGGGTAAAGAATTTAATTAAAGATAAAAATAAAAAGTCAAACAAGATAGGCGCTGATTCAAATTTCCAATTTTGTCCTTAATCACTTTTCAATTAATCTTATTGTGTTTTAACCATTTATTAGTTTTCTAAGTTTTGATCAATGGTTAGAATTTGTCCTCATTCGCATAATGAAAAATGAGTTTTCATTTGAATTCACCCCTATATATATATATATATATGCACACACACACATACATACATCGATGCCCATATCTAACATCTTCGTCGGCCATCTCTCAGGGGCGAAATCGTCGGCCATCTCCAACATCTTCGCCGACCACCTAGAGAATCAAAAGCAAAACCCGTAGGTTGCCTCGTCTCATCTCCCTCGCTCGATCCTACGAGCAAAATCCACAGGATACCTCCATCGTCTTAACCACTACTGGATCTGAGGTTTTGTTTTTAATTTAGTCTTTTGATTGTGGCCGATGATTTCTTCTCTCTTTCGCCGGGTTCAAGAGGGTGGGCGGTGATTTCGTCCCTGTGGTTTTGTCCCACTAGTTTGGTCCCTACGATTTGCCCCCTGTGATTCGGGCCTTGTGATTTGGCCCTGTGATCGTCTTCATTATCTCCACGGTGACGGAAAAATGGGTGGGGGATAGATTGGTCGGATATGTCATACGGTGGAGATGGCCGACGAAGATGTTGAAGATAGTCGACGATTCGCCGAAGATGTTGGATGTTTTTTTATATATTATAGTTAATTACACAATAGGTCCCTAAAATTTGATGTTTTTTTGTAAAAACAAGAAAATTAAAAAAAAGAGGTAAAATGACTAAAATACCCCTCATTAAACTGGACTTTACAGAAAATTTTAACGGCCATTAAGATGAGGGACGAAATTTGTTAGGAATTGACAAACGTGAGGACAAATATGTTAAAACAAAGGTGAAGGACGGAAACCATTAAAATTGACGAGCGTTAGGGACCAAAAGTGAACTTAACTTTATATATTATTATTCTTGTTGTAGGATAAATGTGTCATCGTCTAAAGGATGTGACGATAAAGATAGAGATATAGATACTGATAAACATATCAGAGTTAGATTAGAACTGAAATATCTTGTGGTTATCCACTTGTATCTCATCGCTATTTAAAGGGATTTTGATTAATGAGAATTACAGATTCATTATTTCCATTCTATTGTTGTTCTATTCGTTTTTCCCTTTAACACGTTATCAGCACGTAGCTCGTTTGCGCTATCGCTCCCTCGGATCGTTTCCGCCGCTACTAAACGATCGTTCACAATCTGTCAGCATTAGAAGGGTTTTTTTTTTCTAATATTGCAATTCAAGTAAGTATCTCTACAAAAAGTTACAATTTTTTCTCTATGAATTGTCATTAATCATGATTAACTCTTTTAGCCACGATAATTCAACGTACCCTTATTTAATTTTGCATCTACTTGACTATGCATTTAGTTTCTTTTTAATAGAATCACTATAAATCTAATTATACATGTTTATATTTTATTCTCTAAGAATTCGTTTATTGTTGTTCTAATTTTTCTTTACATATTAATAGAAAATTCTATGTATTTTTAGAATTTACTTGTTGCTTATTATGAATGACAACACACAAAACCCCCACCATGGATTTATCGTTTAATTCTGTATATGATAATATTTGTTGTTTTAAAATATTATTATGATTTATTAATGTTTATCAAATTAGATTACAATATCCATATATTTAGATTATTATCCAATTAGTTTACAATATTATTTATTATTTATTTGTTTATGTTAATATTCAAATGTCTATCACAATTAATAATTGTTATAATTCAAATGTTTATCTTGATTATGAGTTCCTACTCATTAATCTCAATCTTATAAATTATCTTTGGAATTTATAATTCCAACCCCCATAACTTTTGTTATTTTGTCAAAAGGTCTAAAAATAGCATGAAAATGTTAAAATCAAACACTTATCTTGATTGTGAGTTCCTACTCATAATTTTAAACTATATAATTAATTTTTGAAAGTTACACTTCTAACCCCATATATTTTGGTCTTTACCAAAAGCTCCAAAAATACTATTAAGATATTAAAATATTAAAATTGGCTTCATATGTCAAACTCATAGTCATTTTGGTCTCATGCCAAATGCTCTATAATTAATAATGTTATATTTAAATGAAATAAATCACAAGATATCGATTGGATTTTGTCAAACGGGTGTAAACAACCCTAAGGTTTCTAGGGACTTAAGAAATCTATGTGATTCCCCTACTACCTGGAAATCCAATAGATTGAGTGGTTTCTTTTTCGCAAATTGAAATATTGATGAACTATTATCAACAAAATATAAGCATACAAAAATCCAATATTGTTATGATAATGAAATTTCATAACCATAATCCATTTTCTTATCAAAAAGAAAATCATATATTATCCTTTATATATGTAAATGGTTGAAACAACTCATCCCAACGTCAACGTTGTAAACTCAAAAGAATCTGAGTATCATAAATGAGTATATAAACCTCATTTTGAAAAGGTACAAGAAAATACCTACAGTCCATCAACTCCCCATTGACTATAAAACCAACCTCTTGAAAAGGTACAAGCAAATACCCTCATGTTTTGAGACGACATATAAATCCTAAGTTTCATAGGAATACCTTTACTAGAAACCCCTAAAGAAATGTGGGATGTCCCGAAAGGGATAATCGGGAGTACTCATGAATATGTACTTCCAGAACTAATCGTACAGTGGAATGAAACCCACTTACTCGATTACAAAAAGGTAACTGATTTCAACAAAGAAATGTTATATCAAAAACGCGTCTCAATCTCTGTGGCAAGGAACTCACAGAAGATGACATAACAAGGTTCTTTCGAATAACACCACATATGTCGGGACAAAGAAAATTCCCGATATCAATAATGAAAGCGTTAGAGGTGGAAACAACTCCAAAGAATTGTGAGTTAAACAATTTCACACATGTGACATTTATGCACCATGTGGACGAGACCCTAGAAAGGGTCAGGGTCTTGGTAAGAGTCAGGAAGGATTTTTCAACACCTAGAGTAGGGATACAACTACTACCCCAGGTGATAATGGACAATCAAATAAGAAATGCACTAAAAGTGCTTCTATCAAAAAGGAAACAAATTAAAATTGAACTATATCATATTAATTTAAGAATTATAAAGCATATGTTTATTTGAAATTTATTTTATAGTATTTTAATTAATTTCTTTTGCTTAAGTAAAATCGAATATGTAACCATTATAGATATAAAGAAATACATCAAAACAAATACAAAACTTTCAATATTCTCCGTTCCGTATAGGGATGTATCGAGGAGAACTTGATTTTTTGTAGGACATATTCCACACAATCTAAAATGATAGACAAATACTTATTTTATAATTCATCCAACCAAAATACTTAGACGATGAACTGTCATTTTCTTGTTGGTACAAGATTAATAGGAACCTTGTAAAGATATTCGTATAAAATGGAAATGAGCATATATACATAAATTCCAATGAATATGAAAGGAAACATATATCATGTAAACTAATGTGTCAAACTAGTAGATTATTGGGTCATCGAAACATTTTTTGTCACCAATAAAAAACTTTGGGGAAATGACACATATATGTTTTGACATGACCATGTAGGACACTATGGTTACGACATAGTGATCCGTGTATTATCAAATACACAGACACATTCTCTTTCGAGTGAAAGGCAAAATGAGGCAAATTGCAACTGTTGACTTCTGCAGCATAAGAAACAACATTGTCATCATAATATGCCCTCTCGAATACCTACAACTTTTGTATATACCCTAATTCTTAGCTGTAACACCCCGATTTTCGAAAGGTATCATTTCAAGCTAATACAGAAACCGGTATATAAAGGAAAAATAAGATATTTGATTTTAGGCTTTAATCCTTGATTTTATAGTCTTGATGGATAAATGATTCAATTACGAGTCCAACGGTCCTTTCCGGAGCGAAAACGGAGCTATAACGAAGAAGTTACGGCCGAAACAGTGTTAGCAACTTTCGATACATCTCGCGCGACCGTGCCTCGCGACAGTGACAATACGGGTCAGGGTCGCATGTCAGGGTCGCGCCAACCCTCCAGTGCGTAAATACGGGTTTCTTCTTCATTTGGTCATAACTTTCTCATTTCAACTACGATTTGGGTGATTTAAGTTGCTACGGTTTCGTTTTTGAGAGATTTTCAAGGATATGGAAAGAGATTGGAAGTCTATTGAAGTATACTAGAGTATTTGGTGGTGGTAAGCTTCTCATCTCTCCCTATTCATCTTCTTCCCCAAGTTTTCTAGGGTTTCATCCATCCTTTGTGCTTCCTTTCATAGATTGGAGATTTGTGACCATTTTGGTGAACTAGAAGTGTTTTGGTTGGTGGATTCAAGCATGGGTTAAGGTAATCTTCTATTCTCTTCGGTTATGGAAGTTATGGTTTCGGTATTAGTTGAGGTATTCATGCACATGGTTTGGGGAATGATTCTAAGTGATTGATTATGATTATTTATGGTTGGAACCTTGTGAATCTAGGTTTTGGAAGATTTGGTTTGAAGAATCAAGTTTCTTCAAGGAAGGCTTTAAGTGGGTAAAATCTAGATTTAGCCTAAATCTAGCAAGGTGAGTTCAAGTTGATTTGTGAAAACGTTGTACATGCCAAAATGTTTATTTTAAAAGTGTTTACGTGTTCTACATGAAATTATCAAATGTTGGGTTATTTGCTAATCTTTGATTATTGGAAGGATTTAACTTTATAACTTTGTATAATACCCCCATTTGGGATGTTTGGGCATTTTGATAAAGGTGTTACAAACGAATGTGTTTTGAAGTCTTTTTACATGAAGGGATCTTTGGTCAAAGAAATACACTTTTAAATGTTTGTCGAGTCTTATGTATCGTCATGAAATGGAGTGTTTTATAAAGTATCACTTGCACATTTATATGAGGTAACTTGAAAGAATGTTTATAGTCTCATTTTATGATTTTCATTCTTATCAGCAGTTAAATTTGGAAAACGCATATTTCGTGTTATGAGTTCATTAGGAAAATGGATTGTGCCAACTAATGTTGAGTTTTGAACTAATCTCACTTTTGGTCGTGATGTTTGCATATCCGTTGGGTGAGTGCGTTTTATCGTGTTTTTATTTCATTTATTAATGAGTCAATGGGTTGCTAAGTCTGCGGCTTGTCATTGTTATTTTGATGGGGTTTTTGGACAATAGTCCAGTTTTGGTAGCTCGACTTCGAGCCTTGTTGGGCCTTATGGGTATTATTTGGCTTATTTGATGCAGTGGGAGTCATGACCCCGTATTTGGTTTATTATTGTCCGGCGTTGGGACGATTAGTTTTCCACGTCGAGGCACGTTAGGCACCGGATGTGGGTGTAAGACCTTCGTGTTGCACGTTAAGGTACCGGATGTGGGTATAAGTCCTTCGTGCTCAAGTATTACGATATTAGATGAGGGGCTCGACATAGGAACCCGACGGGGTTGAACTCGAGTTTCCGTGGGTGTACGTTTAAAGCTACTGAGCTTGACATCTCTTGTGTGTACTTTTGTTTATATGACTAGTCATAACAACATAAAATGGGCTTACTTTGTGGACCGTCACATTTTATGGAATCGGGAATCCCCCGTCACCGAAAGGTGTTGTTTTTGGGTATTGAGTTTTATTATCCAAGTTTTCGGTGACGTTTTGTATATTGGGGTTTTACCCTTGATTTATGGGTTGAGTATTATGCCCCACCCGTGTTTTGGGTGTTTTGAAATATAAAGTTTAACCGTACCTTCTTAAATGGAGAGTTCAATTTATATTTACGCTTTGAGTGAGTTTTGGGTTAAAGCTAATTTATGAAAGGGCGGTTTACATTGGTATCATCATTTTGTAGTAGTTTGATTTGGAGAATGTCCAAATTGGTGTTCTCCGTCTAAAATGCATAATATTGGAAAACGAGTCGTTTGCATATTCAAAGCATACCTTTTGAAAGATTATGAATTAAACTGCATTATCTATTTTCACAAACATCTTTATATATGTTAAAAACTCTTGAGCTCACTAGGCGTTAAGCCTAACCTTTTTATTTGTCGGCATGTGCAACAGGTTCCAGTTGGGAGTTGGGTTCTAGCAGTTCTATGAAGCGTAGAGCCTTAACTAGACCCTAAAGTAAGTAGATGGTGAAGTCTTCCGCAATTTTGGAGATAGTGACTATTATGGAGTTTTAGTAGCGCCTGTTCTTATCATAGGCTTTTGTATAGAATGAATGTTTGTATTGAGATTAAATCTTAATTTGTGGTTGTAGATAATTCCTTTACTGATGTATTTAGAAAATTTTAAATAAGTTGCTATTTTCAGATTTGAGGGTGTTACATTAGCCAAGACAGGAATGAGATCATCCTAAAGCTAAGGACATAATACAAAAATATTCCATTGTTACAACAAATACAAGGTGATATTTATGGACATAAACATCTAGAATGCGGGCCATTAAAGTACTTTATTGTTCTGGTTTCAACACGATGAACGCATGTCGTATTATTGTCCACATAAAATACTGCACTCTTAGCATTAGTTATACATTTAAGGGCTTATCATCGTGATTATTTCATCAAGTCTACATGACTTGGAATGCTGAAGAATTTACATCATAAGGATTTGATGTTAATTGCATATGTATTAGGATCAATGTAGAGTTTCCTATACCCCATGTGTATATATAAAATGGTCTCATTGAAGTTGTTATCAAAAGAATATGATGACATCTAGGGTATTAGTAATGCGCACCAATTTACCCACATCTACCTGGGGTTATGCAATTATTATATGCAATTTTTTTTGTTTTTAGACCCACTGTTTGCTAACCAGCTCATGCGTACCAGTTGGTAACTGGATATAAGCCTGATAGTTTACATTTACGCATGTTTGGTTCTGTAGTATATGTGCCAATTGCTCCCCCACAGCGCATCGAAATGGGTCTGTAATGACGACTTGGTATATGTTGGATATGAATCCCCAACAATTATCCGCTAATTAGAATATTTGACTAGTGATCTCTTTACCTCTAGATTTGCGGGTTGTCACTTTCATGAGACAATCTTCCCGTTGTTAGGGGGAGATAGGAAAAAGGATTTTCCATGGGAACGATAGGAAGTGTCATTAAATATTCCCACTCTGTCTCATTTTGATCCCCAAAACTTCATAACGTAATGTTAAAGTCAAACGAATCAGACTCGATACCTGATACGTTTAATGTTATTCTAAAAGTGACAAGATCACATATACGAGCTGCAAATATACTCGCAAGGTTAAAATCCCCAACAGGGGCACAACGTCATTGGAAAGTGTGTTGCAATCACACATAGTGGAGGTGTGGTTGAGGTCGTAGCTACCAAATGGAAGTGGTGGAAGCTACTTGGTTCGATGGATACTATTCTAAAGGAAGAGAATAGTTAGGCACATCCATTTATCATCAATACACAAAACTCTCATGAGATTGTCTCTAATTATAATTATGTCCATGAATCATCACCGGAGGACGCTCCGAAGTTAATATTGATTCTAGAGATGAATATTAATCTCAAATGAACTATGAGAGTACATATGAGTCGATGGACATATCATATATAATCATTGATGATTTATTCGCATATACGATGGCTCATAAGATGATCGAGCACGACGACATCGAAGCAGGCTCAGTTGAATAATATCAACAAAGAGCATATTGACCTAAATGTAAAGAAACAATCCAGAAAGAATTATATTCTTTGACAAAGGAACGGGTATTTGGTTTGGTAGTGTTAACCTACCAAGTGTAAATCTCGTAGGACATAACTCAGTCTTTGTCATAAAGCGTAATGAGAATAATTAAGTCCTAATATGTAAGACTCTCCTTTGGCGTAAGGTTTCTCACAACGCCCTGGATTGACCACGAGGAGACTTACTCTCTCATGATGGATGTTATGACATCCGAGTAATTTGTTAGCCTAGTAGTTTCCGAAGGACTGGAAATGCAGCTCATGAATGTGGTTACCACATATCTATACGGGGATCTAGATTTAGAGATATATAAAAGTGTTTGATGATATTACATTACCAAAATCAAGTAACTCTAAACCACACAATGTGTTTGCAATAAAATTGAAACGCCCACTTTATAGATTAAAACAATATAAGCGGATGTGGTATACCCGCCTAATGGAATACTTGATTGGGAAATGATATATAAAAACGATGAACTGTTCCCTTGCGTATTTATTATGAAAAACAAGTTCCATATTTTAAAAGTAGCTCTATATGTCAATGTTATGAACATAATATGCACTCTTGATGAAATAAGAGAAACCACAAGCTACTTGAAATCTGATTTTGAGAGGAAAGATCTTGTGAAAACTTGGTTTTGTCTAGATATTTGAGCTAGGACACCGAGTTTGTGAAATATTAATTCACCGATCGCATATGTCTAGAAAATAATCAGGCAATTTAATATGGACAAAGTGCATCCGGTTAGCACTCCGATGATCGGTCGAAGTGTCGGATATAAGGAAAGATCCATTTCGTCTAAAGGATGATGACGAAAAATGTTGGGAGCTGGAATTCCCTATCTAAGTACAATATGCACATTATCGTACTTAGCATAATACACTTGACCATATATTATATTTCTCAATGAACTTGTTAGCTAGATTTAGCTCAGCGCCAACACAAAGTCATTTGAATGATATCAAAATTAATCTTTTGGAACCATTAACATGGGCTTACACTTTCCCTATAGAAAGAAAAATGGGATTGATAATGGTACTTCAATACCTACTTAGAATATCAGCAGCAAAAGTACTAGATCTTATAGAAAAACACCAAACAATGTCTTAGTATGTGTTTGTTGATATTAGGTATATGTCTGACTCATAGAAAGGTTGTTCTCAAACTCGATAAGGAATTACCACTAGGAACACGTCGATTGCTTGGAAGTAAGCTAAGCAAATCCTTGTAACTACCTCCATGAACTATTCCAAGAATATTATTCTCCATGAGATAATTAAAGAATGTATATGATTAAGGACTATCATTACATATATTAGAGGAGCTAGTAATTTTGGGTTCAACCAGTATACTACTTGCATATATGGAAATAATGCATCATGTATCGAAGAAATGAACATAAGATATATAAAGGGTGATAACACAAAACATATTCTGCTTAAGTTTCTATACAATCAACAATAAAAGACTCTCCTTTAGATTCAAGTGAATCAAGTAAGGTGTCAAAAGAATGTGACATATTTTACGAAGTCATTACCTAAAACCATATATTGGGAAACATGTAGAAAGTAAATGCAAATGTTTTCCAAACTCCCTTGATTAATACATGAATCAGGGGGAGTGTTAGACAAAAGGGGGAGTCTACTATATTTGTAATATTGGTATGTTGTGTTCTTTCCTTCAACCAATGTTTTATTTTTCCCATTGAGTTTTGTTCCTTGGTGTAAGGTTTTAGTGAGACAACAGTTTATATAGCATCATGTTTTCCTAACTCATGATTAATGTACCAATCTAAGAGAAAACTAGACTAAAGGATAAGTCTATGTATTGCAAAGAAGTTGGTGCATTGTACTCTTTCCTTCGTCAGACTTTTATTTTTCCCCATTAAAATTTTTATTTTGGCGTAAGGTTTTAGCGAGACAACAATTGTGCACCATCATTCTTTTAACTCGGCATAAGAGGGAGTGTTGTAGGATAATTGTGCCATCGTCTAAAGGATGTGACGATAAAGATAGAGATATAGATACTGATAAACATATCAAGTTAGATTAGAACTGAAATATCTTGTGGTTATCTACTTGTATCTCACCCCTATTTAAACACTTTTTATTAATGAGAATTACAGATTCATTCTTTTCATTCTATTTGTTTTTCCCTTTTAACAATTCTTTAATATTAAAGGTAATTATTAAAAAATAATAATAATAAAGAAAATAAAAACGCCAAAAGCAAGCAAACAAAATAAATGGTTTTAAACAACATCAAGATGGTCACTTTGCATCCGCTGAAACTGTGAAGAAATCGCGACGGCGGAGGAGAAGGTGAAGAACACTAGAATTGAAGGTGCTATCAGCCGGTATTTTTTTCTCTCCCACTAATCTCTAATTTCAAATTCATATACAAATCTATGCATTCACTGAAACTTGAAGTTTTTCATTTTTAGAAGCTTAATTGTTCATCAGATCAATGTTTGGAACTATAATCGTTGCTTGTAGGTGTTGAAAACGTGAAAGTTTCATCCAATTGTTTTTCAATTTGGTATGTAATTATTATGCTCGAAATAATGCAGTCTTTGGTCTCATATAAAATATAATTTTTTTGGTCGTTAGTGATTCGCATTATTTCCGTTGAGATTCTATTTCTATGTGCAGTTACAGACTTACAGTCTTACAAAGTTTCATGGTTTCTACTTTAAATCAGTAGTACCATTCAGACCCTAGGTGATACAATTTTGTGAAGGTTCTGGATGTCATCTGTATATAATCTATGAAATTTGTGAAGATCTGAGGGTTTTAATTTGTTATGTGTTTTTAGTTGTGAAAGTAGTGTGGAAATAGCTGAGGAAAGTGATGAAAAGGGACAGAAATGGGGGAATTTGGGATTTTGAGCATGAAATGGTGGCGGTCGGTGGTGGTCAGGATCTGATTTTGGGATTGGATGGTGGGACTACTTCCACGGTATGTGTATGCATGCCGGTTATCCCTTTCACCGAAAACCACCTTGCTCCCGACCCTCCTCCGGTCTTGGCTCGTGCTGTTGCTGGCTGCTCCAATCATAATAGTGTTGGAGGTACTAGTTTCTCTCCATGCCTTCCTTATGAATAGCTGCTATTTTCTGTTTTGCTTGAACTTGGAATAATTAATACACACATGAAAAAGAAAGAAAAAAGATGATGCACAACTCAGTGATAGAAAGTAAATGTTTCAATATTAGAGCTATTTTTATTGAATTATGGCAGGTGGTATCTACTAAAGTAGTTAAAGTATAGTTTTTCCTTTTTCAATTATACCATGGCTGTTTGTAATGGTATGGCTTCCTATATGATAGACAAGCCACATGGTTACCATCTCCGAGCATGATCTAACAGACAGAGAGGGCTGGGCCATAGTAATTTTTTAAAATTTTCTGAACTATGAATACCATATAAGTAGTGATATCTTTCTTCTTCGACGCTTATTGTTAATTACTAGTGAAACCTTGTTAACCAACCTCAGATGCGACAGTTGCCCAACTTTCATTACACTTGAGCTTGTAACGTCATTTCTTTAATATAAGAGATGCATATTTAAATACTGAATTTATATGGAATTTCTAGGCATTTAAAAAGAAGCATAAAACCTTCCTTTGATGCATCTACGAACGTCTGGATAAAGCTGGTTTCATTGTGCCTTTCAAGGCTGGTTGAGTTTGGTGCTTACGTAATTCTTGCTTGGGTTTCTCATGGTTACATGGTGGGCAGGGATTTATACAGCTAAATAAATCATTATGCATCTAGATTTGGACTAAGCTTTGCATTATGTGATTTATCACAACCATCATTTCCCCTACATGCGTTGGGTGTGTGTTATATTAGAGTTATCAAGATTGATCATTCTCTTGGATCTATCAAATGAAACTAGACAATGATCTCGTGAAGAGATGTGGATAAATTATTTCATGGTTCTGTAGATGGCATGGTAGTTTCCAGAATGGTGATTGGAACAAACCCACCTATGTGAGCACATAAAAATATGAAAAATCATGATGAATACTCGAGTGTTGACATTCCATTCACTGCTCTAATTACAATAGTCAGAAGATTGTACCATTTAATGATTATTTTCTACATATACTTGCAAGAAACTGCTGCAAGGGAGACGCTAGAACATGTTATGGCCGACGCTCTTTCAAAGGCAGGTTCTACTCGATCTGCTGTTCGAGCGGTTTGTTTAGCTGTATCAGGAGTCAATCATCCAACAGACCAGCAAAGGATTTTAGATTGGCTTAGGTCAGCTGTCTGTATGTCATTCATGCTGTTGTTCTCATCCTTGCATTTTTACACTATAAATTCTTATATCCTATATTTTTGTTTATTGCTAGAATTGTTAGAAGTGTAAGGACGCATTTGAGTACCCAATTGGATCTTATTAAAAAAGTTGTTGAAAGATCACCAAAAAAACCTTTTTTACCCATTTGAAGTTAATACATCTTTTTCCCTTGGATCAATATATTTATCTGCATCTTGTCTTTCCAAAGCAAAACTTTTTAGATTTAGTGTTTTATCCGGCTCAAGTTTATTGTTTAAGTTTGGACCTTGTTCATGTTTTGCCTCATAATCTAATTACTATGTTGTTGATTTCTATGTTTTCCCTTTCTTTATTCTTTCCCTACCCAGAGCGATATTCCCCAATGATGTTAGGTGTTCCGTTCACAATGATGCCATGGCTGCTATGGCTAGTGGAACCATGGGAAAGCTTCATGGATGTGTTCTAATTGCTGGTACGGGGACCATTGCTTATGGGTATACAGAAGATGGAAGAGAAGCCCGGGCTTCTGGTGCAGGACCCATATTAGGTGATTGGGGAAGGTATGATATGCTAACCTGTTTCATCGGCTATAACAATTGGAACTAGATATATTAGCACTCTTCTCGTTCTCAATCACTAGAATTCTTGGAATATACTGGTTAGTTTATTTACGTGTGACCTTCCAAGTTCTAACTCTTCTAGATTTTTATCGTTACATTTCACATACACAGTTGATAACCCAATTGCCTAAATGTGATCGAATGCGTGCTTATACTTTACATTCTGCTTTATATATATCTGTAGGGGCCGCTTCAAATAAGGACAAATATCATGAGAAGGTAAGAAGGAAAGGTTCATATATGAATTGATTGAAAAATCAGAAAAAATCTATTTGAAGATGCATATGTGAACCAACGTTACAGATTATTCATATGGGTTCACACATGCATCTTCAAATGGAATTTTTTTAATGATTCACATATGAACCTTCCCTTCTTACCTTCTCATGAGATATATATATATACATATTCTTTTCTATATATTGAGCATATTAGGTGAATGTGAGAGATCTCTTTTATTTACATTTAGTGGATATGGTATAGCTGCAATGGCATTGACATCAATAATAAGGGCTTACGATGGTCGTGGTCCGGAAACAATGCTTACATCCAGCATCCTGCAGGAACTCAAACTTTCTTCTCCAGATGAACTAATTGGGTATTTGTTTCTCCAAACTTATGATATATCTTTTTGCATCCATTTTTTGGGGCATCTACTTTGAAGTGGTAGTGGACCTAGTGGTTGCTGATGAACTTCGTTTCGGATATAGGTGGACCTATGCTGATCCATCTTGGGCTCGAATTGCAGCTTTGGTCCCAGTAGTCGTATCTTGTGCAGAAGCAGGCGATGAGGTTGCAAATGGCATATTACTTGATGCAGTTCAGGAGCTGGCCTCAAGTGTCAAAGCTGTTGTTTGCAGACTTGGGTTGTGTGGCAAAGGTGCATATCCAAACCAGTAAAGAAAAATAAAATTATTTCTTTATTTCAATTGGTTTCTATGATTGACCTCCTTACTGATATTATCAAGTTTTCATCATCACACCTGTAATTTGAATTTTTTTTTTCCTACTTATATTTCAAAACAATAGCACTTTACCAGAAACAACTTCTAATTTCAAGAGCATTTATCCTATTGAGTTTTGCATATGATTCTAATCTCTTACATAGTCAAACCCTGTTTCAAAAAGCTGACTTAACTTTGACCATAGGTTAGGTAACACAAATATGTATCTTATTCACATTTCACTTTTCGGAAACAACATCTTTGTCTTTTGAGATAGAGGTAAGGTCTGGGTACATCCTATCCCCTAGACCTTTACCTTCGGGTGGGATATATTGAGTTTGTTTGTTTTTATTCATGTTTCACTTTTTAAGTTACTTATCATTATGTGTTATGTTTGTTTTGATGTGTTTTACGATTTACATGAGTCACTTACTTGGCAGCTGGAAAGGATTCTTGTCCGCTTGTAATGGTTGGTGGTGTTCTTGAAGCCGATAGGAAGTGGGATATAGGACAAGAAGTAATTAGTTGCATTTCCAAGGAGTTCCCTGGGATGCGTCCAATACGACCAAAGGTAGGCATCTTGTTAATAAAGATAATGTTACATTTTAACTCTCTCTAGTATCCTAATTAGAAACAACATCTCTACTCTGTTAGGCTAATGGACATGTTTGCATACAACTTACATCCCCCCTGCGAAAAAAAAAAGACCTTACTCTTGAGGGGGATATATTGAGTTCGTTTAGTTTGGTTTTTGGTATGTTCCTTTGCTCAGGAGGGCCACCCTCAAGCATCATGAATGATAGTCCTAAATTGGATAGGTTTGGGCACTTTCTCTTCGATATATGTTTGAAGCATCGTTCTCTCTTTCAAGGGATCTTTTGTGAGTAATCTAACGAGGTTCCACATAGTTTCACATGGTATCAAAGCCAAGTCTACCATATGGGACATCTTTTCCCGAGACTGGACACTTTGGGACATCTTTTGCCCATCTAGCCTTTTTTGGAGGCGTGATAGAGTCTTACATTGGGTAGACTTGAACACTTTCTTTTCAATGTATATCAGACCCCCCCCCCCCCCCCCCCCGTTTTTTCTCTCTTCAAGGGCTCTGTTGGAGAGTAATCCACATATTCTCATATTGAGAGCATCTAACAAGATTCCATATATATATATATATATATTCACAACGAACATGCTGCAAAGTTGAAAAACTTTGCTATGTACGTTTTGTATGCACTTTTTTTATGATTATTTGTTTGCTTCCTTTGATTAAATCAGGTCGAGCCTGCTGTTGGAGCAGCTTTGCTTGCATGGAACTTCGTAAAGAAACAATCCTAACAGGAAGCATTTGGAAGTTGACAATCATTAGGTACGAGCCCTCCTGGCGTGGCTAAAAATAAAGGAAAAGAAGTTAACCATTATTGATGTCGGATTCATTATTGATCTCGGATTTGAACTGTATAGTAGCAAAGGAAGATGAAAGAACACAGAAACCAAACAGCAAGCTTTTTGTTGCACGACTGTTATTGTTGCATTTATCAACTGTTTATATCGTCCTTTGTCGTTCAATATTTATACAACTTCTATCAGAATAACAAGTTATTACTTTGCATCCTGCTCAAGTCTGTGTGATTCATGGACCTTCATGGGTCGTGAATGGGCGACCATTTCTGGTTCTCCCAAAAAACGTTTAGGCCTTCGCCTGTTCAAGTCTCCTTAAATCCACTGAGGATTTTTCTTGCTGATATCTTCAGAACGTCATGAGATTAGTCGAGATGCGTGCAAACTGGCACAGACATCCACGGTTACAAAAATAAACATTAAAGGTCAAATATGTGCTTTTAACAGCCAGGAAAACCATTTATAAAGGTTGATTTTTCTTGCTAGGGCCCTCGGACTCGTCACCCTACCCTTGATCTGGTCTTGTAGCGGCACGAAATGAAGATACAGTGATTTTGGAAAGAAATGGTTTTGTTTTAAGGTTCGAGAGTTGGTTCACACATTTTGTCAAACACCTGGGGAGCATGCCTTTTGACAACAAAGGAGATGAAAGTTGTATAACATTCAGAAATCTAAAGCAACCTCAGTTACAAAAATAACATCCTAATATCATCTAAAAGAATCACATTAGAAGGTAACACTTTGATAACTGAAATTATACAGAAATTTAATACAAAAACTTAAAAATGCCTAAAATCAATTTAGGGGTTGTTTGTTTTTTTCTAAAAACCTCTTAATGGCTCTGAAGTCTGAATCATTCAGACATTTTTACACACCACCTCTTATTAATCATAACTAAAATAAGATTTCAGACTTTACATCTCTTATAAAACAAACGGCACCTTAATCAATAACTCAAAACTGAATTAACCTCTGAAAACAAAGCTCTAATCTCAATGTTTTTTTTTCAAAAATGGGTTAGACCTAAGCTTCTTGGTTGACATGAATAATAAACAATAACAGCATCTCCAACAGATATGCTATAATTTTTCTAAAACAGAGTATGAAAGATCAAAATCTCTATAAAAAATTACATCCAACTCCAACAGCTACTCTATTTTAGCAATTCTATCACCAACTATATTATTAAAATATTCGATACACTTAATAAAATATTATTTATCTCTCCTAAACACACAACTTCAATGAATCCTATTGGTGAATATTATTTCTCTCTCTTAAATATAGAGTTTTAGAGATTTCTCCAAATTCGGAGATTTTTACCTTCTCTCACTTCTTTTCTCCATTTTAGAATATGATATAGCATAACTGTTGGAGAAAAAAAATGCTAAATTCTTACTTTTCTCTATTTTAGCATAGCTGTTGGAGATGCTCTACCAATTCAAGATCATCAAAGTATGAAACATCTTACGCATGCATATTCGTCAAAACACTTTAACCTTGTGTAACTAAGCACAATGGTCGCAAGCAAGCTTCCCACACATGTAACAAAACCTAGCAATAACCGCATTTGACACAATACCCTTGTGCCGATTAAAAAAAAACCTTCTTAGTAATTCCACATGTAGATCATTTATAATACCATGACGAGTACCCACTCCCATTGTGTGAGTTAACCCACCCAGCCAGTGTGCAACTAGGGCTGGCAATGGGTAAGGGCAAACCCGTTACTCGTTATGTTCCGATCCGTTGGATAAGGGTATGGATAAAGAAAATTTTATTCATTTATCCACTTATCCATTACCCGAAATTTTAGTAGGTAGGGTATGGATAAACGATTTTTCGTTATCCATTACCCGTTACGATATAATATATATGTATGTATGTATAATTATATAAAGTTAAATATTAGTGTATATATACATAATTATATTAAGTTAATTATTAATATTTTTTTAATAATGTTGTCGTATATCGACGTGCAGTTTAATTTATTTCTTATATATATCAAGTAAAAGATTTCATGCTGATTAAATGAGAAACAATACTGATTTCGAAAAATAAATACAACGAAAAGTGTTAGTCTTACAATTTTTTTTATTGTTTTTAAAATATTATACTATGATTATATTTAGAGTAATAAAATGTTTACTACAACAAATTAGATATAAAATAATAACTATATTTATGAACTTATGTTTTACTTGTATGTTTGAAGTTTAACAATATCAATTGTAGTTCAAAATGAAATTTTGTTTTACCAATTTATCCATTACCCGTTTCGTTACCCGCTACTTTTAATGGGTAGGGTAGGGTAGGGTACGGATAAGGGTTTTATGAGATGGATAATTACCCGTTTCGTTACCCGTTATTTTAAATGGATTGGATAACGGATTAACCCTTACCCTATTCATACCCTACCCGTTGCCAGCCCTATGTGCAACAAATCATTTTTACGCAATTCAAAATATAAATCACATAATGGCATGATTTCATGTATTTAACAAAACAATTAAAATAGCATGAACACGCCTTGATTAAAAAAGAGTAGATGTCACCCTCTGAAATGTCTCCACCTCACCGAGTCACCGGTCCCATGGTCATCATGGGGGTGGTAAATTAGCACATACATTCCATTGGCAGAGGAACAATGTTCAAGATCGAATTCGGGACCTCATTCATATGAATTACATCCACGCCTCTAAAAAGGAGTTATGTTTCACCAAAAAGTAGCACAAGAAACTCACCCGATGTCCAAAGTCCTTGAGTCGTTCTTACAAAGCAAAATTTGCGTTGTTGTTAGCGACACATAAATAACCAAATACAACTAACATTAATACATTATTACATTTTTACCGACTTAAACGTCCCAAGTCTAACTGACATCTTCACAAACGCAAAATTAAACTCATTCGTAACCATTTGTTACAAATGCTAAACCGATGCCTAACTCTAATTCAACAATTTTTTGACCTACAGATAATCCGCCACTTAAATTCATCTAATTTATGCTTCAAACATTAATTTATTCAACTAGAATTAATTATCTAAGTGTCAAATACTTCTCATTTCAACCTAGGTATCAAATAATATTTTAACATGGCTATCGAAAATATTGGATTATGACCCAATCCATAAGAAAAGTAAAACCACGATGACCATGGCTGTAATTACTTCGGTTAGGGGACTTAATCCATAATTTTTATATATAGCCATAGGGACCATATTAGTAATTTAGTCTTTTAAACATTTAGAGGCTTAAACACCAAAATTATAAGAAAAGACAGGGACTGCGGCTACCAAAACCCCAAAGTCCTTCTAAAACGGTAATTTAACCACCCACATCCACCCGTTAAACCCAACCGGTTCATTTGCTTTCATTTATATATATATTCATCTAAACCGCAAAAACCGTCCACACCACACCGCAAAGCACGGTTTAGAACTTTTGCGGTGCTGTTTGCGGTTTGCATTTTTACCGGTCTGCGGTTTTGAGTTATCAAACCGCGGTTCAAATTGCACCGCACCGCATATTTTTAATATTTAATTTTTTTTAATTTAATATATAACACACACACACATATATATATATAGAGAGAGAGAGAGAATAATTTAGTAATTTATTATTTATAACTTTATGTAACATTTTTGGACTTGAATAAACAATTGACCGAGGATCGAGATGAAAGAAAAAGTTTGACACGTCACAACTCATACGTCTAATTTAGTTTGAAGATTTTTTTTTACTTCTTAAACTATTTTTAATTATACAATATGTATTTGGAAATCGAATGTATTGAAACTCCTTATTTTTTTGGACTACAGTTACTTTATCGTTGATTTTATAATATATTTTTAAACTTATAATTTTTAGATTGTAGGCATAAAGTGCGATAAGGACAAACCGCATAAACTGCACCACTGCGGTGCAGTTTAAGGTTTATGTGTTACGGTTTGGGAAAATGTTCCAAACCGCACCACGAACACCCCTACATAACATAACCCGACACCGGTTACCTCCGTCAGCCTCCATCACGGCCTCATATCTTTTCTGAAAATCGATGAAATTTCTATGCATTGTTATAATATATTTTATTTAATATCGCCATGCATATTTATTTATTTATAATACCACGTCCTTTCTTCTAATCTAACAATTCCATTCCATCCACGTTTGTATGTCGGGACTAGATAATTAATGTACAATTTGCATGTTTTATGTAATCTAAAAGGAAGCCATCAGTTTTACCTTTTTGTGGTGGGTTGAGGTTATATTCTTCATCATAGCTTAGAATGAAACAAAATAATAGAATCCTTGAAAACCATAAAGGAATATATTACACTAAAATTTAGCCCACGTAAAGGCCAACGATCCGTACACCGAGTATTTCAACAATCACCATGCTCAGTTCAAGCTGCCATCATTCCATTCCAAAGCATTGAAGGCTCAGTTTACGTATAATTGCACTTCAACATATTCTTTTCATGGTCAAAGTATACGATGACCCCGTTTTATGTCTTCATTCAACAATCATTGACAATAATACGAAAGAGAAAAGCAAAGATCTCAGTGTAAAGCATTGGAGTTTACACAACAAAGTCTTGGGTTCAAACCCAGCCTCGCCCACCCTGCCTAAGACACTGCAATTTATCTCTCTTATGAAGGGGTGGGTTGGGGTTCTTTGGAGTGTAGCACAGTCTCATTTTTGCACAAGAATGAAAGGGGAATGGGAAAGACAGATGTATCCTTTCCATTGGTTTATAGCACATGCAAAGCTCCTCTTCAAAACAAGTTTTGATAGTAGTAAAATCACAAATGCTACCAAATCTAACAGAATATAAGAATCAAGTAGTAGTAGCAGCCAGCAGCAGCAGCAGCAGGAGGCAAAACTGGAATCCAAATGTGTGGTTGGGTCTAAAAATCTTACTTAAATTGGACAGGGTGGGATTTCAAGAGTCAGACCTGCTTGAATCTGTCCCCAACCAATCAGACGCCAGTGCTTCTCCACTCTCCTGCTGAGTGCAATCTTCTCACCTTTGCTCGTACACACAGGCGATGTAAGTTGAAGTTTTGCTAAATCGTTCTTAACCGCCAAAACACGAGCCCCTGTCGACATGGATCCTATGTTCAGCATCAGTATTTCTCCCTTTGCTAACTTTGATACCTTCCCTTGCCTCTCCGTTCCTTTTGTCTTTACACCCAGCAGCCGACGCAAAAGGAAGAAGTTCACCTGTTCACAAGAGACAAAGAACAATAGATCCTATCTTCAGATGGGGCATCCTGTGTTTGTTTGATTCAGTTTGGTTTTAGAAGTGAAATGAATGCAAGTCGTGTGCCGCCCGCCGGAGAAGGGGGAGGGGGGGAGGGCCTTCACGAAATTGGCATATATCTGTCTCTTGAGACACAGGTAAGGTCTGTGTGCAACTTACCCATCCTACCTTCAGGTGGGATATACTGGTTTGTTGGTTTCAAAGAGAGAATGAAAAAAAAAAATTGTACAACCATTTAACAAGTGCTTGTGGCTTACCTCTAGTTCAACATAAACATCGGGAAGAGACCCAACCTCCCCAAGAACCTGTCCTACCAGCCGATCAGCACGTGTCAACATAGGGTCCATTGTTGTTCCGACTCCAATAAGGCCTCCAGGTACGGCAAATTGAAGTTCATTCTGCTCCGCGTATAACGAAACTATTCTCGAGTATATTGGGGTACATTTGATGTTACCACTCTCGTCTTTGACAACAATCCCAGGACGGACCTCGATGTTCTGGTTTACCTTCAACACTCCCTGTATAGAACAAAGATTCTCGTGATAGAAATTATCAAGAACTTGATTTACGACACCATGGATATATTTGGATACTAAACAGAAGGTATGAAAAAAATAGATCCAAAGAACCACCAAGAGCCAAATCTTGACATATGTGGTACTAAATGATCCTACATTTGGCCATCAAAATGACGCTGATAAAGACAATAGTTAATATAATAATAACTATGGATGGCCAAGATTTTCAAAGTATAAATAGAACTTAAATAAAAAAGAAAGAGAGCAGCTGAAGAACAAACCTTGAGGATACTGCCACCAGCAACACCACCTCTAATCTCATCAACCTCAGATCCAGGCTTATTAACATCAAATGACCGAATTACTATCATATTAGGAGGTGAAATGAAGTTCCTCTCTGGAATGGGAATCCGCTTTATTATGTATTCGCACACAACATCAATGTTATACTTAAGCTGAGCAGATACCGGGATGACTGGTGCACCATCAGCAACAGTTCCCTGGTACGATGATATTTAACAGATGTGTTCTATATATAAATAATAATATTCACAGCAAAAGACCAGCATGAAAAAAAGAGCCATGGCAGATAACCTGGATGAATTTCTGAATTGCCTCATGTTGGTTAATTGCTACATTTTCCTGAATTAGATCGACCTTATTCTGAAGAATTATAATATGCTGGAGACGCATAATTTCAACAGCAGCCAAGTGCTCAGAAGTCTGAGGTTGGGGACAACTTTCATTTGCAGCTATGAGAAGCAACGCTCCATCCATAATTGCAGCTCCATTAAGCATAGTAGCCATGAGAATATCATGTCCCTACGCATATGATAAAAATAATGAATCGTCATTTAACAGGAAGGGATAACAATAAATTCTTATCTCAAGAAAAATTGCAAACTCATGAATCGAATTATGCATTCAAAATCCATTTAGTTTTCGTATTTTTCTTCCCTGGTAATTCATCTGTCCCTATTGGTATTTGGTGTGGTCTAAAGAGTCAAATGATCTTTCTGGTATTATTCAACCTCTTAAGCAATAGTTACATCCTATTTTTGGGTTTATGAAGCACTAATAGATGATTAACAGATTACAACTATTCTACACCTTTTTCTTGATGAATTTCTTCTTAATTGTCAATAATAGCTAATCAAACAAGCATGGTTTTAAAAATCGTTTGAGGCGTACGCCTCGAGGCGCACCTCGAGGCGAGGCGATCCAAAACCGCTCATGAGGCTTAAGCCTCATGGTCCCTGGACGAGGCTTACGCCTCAATCAGTGAGGCGGTGCCTCGAGGCGGTGAGGCGTGAGGCGCTGGTGAGGCGCAAGCCTCATATGCTTTTTGTTTTTTTGTGAGAATTTGGTGATAAACTCGTGACTTTTTCTTTAAAAAAATAACTTGTACTTCTATTTACAAAGGTAGAAAGTCAAAAACAAAAGTAGGTGTACTTTTAGTAATTTAAAAGTACAAAAACCCACTTTGGGGTGTCATTTCCTCTTCTCTAGAAGAAAATTTATGAACTTATGAAATTTAAATTTGGTATGGAATTATGTTTTGCTTATTATTAGTATTTATGAATTTTATTTGGTATGGAATCATGTTTTCCACATATATATTATTTATTATACACACACACACATATATATATATATATATATTATATTATATATACTCCTCCAGGCTTACGCCTCGGACCGCCTCGAGGCTTACGCCTCGCCTCGCAAAGGGAAAACGCCTCGAGTCCCGATTGGGATTTTTAAAACTATGCAAACAAGTGCAGGAATAAAGCACTGGGTTGGATGATACGGCCATAGCAGAGAAGCTATCAATAAGTAATGTCACGGGCAATGGTACATAACGGACAAGTCCTTTAACAGAGCACATTTCCATCTGACTTCACAAGTAACATCCGCCTTGAAGACTACAAACTACATACTGTTACTGCGATTAGTGATGGTTTGACTTATCTTAGAACTCTATAACCAGCACTTAGTAACAAGGTGTGCTGGGTCCTTTGAGAAATTGGCTCAATAGATGTGCAATTAAAGAAATATTTTCACCATGGCCAATTTCTAAAGTATAGCAAATAGAGCTACTACTTCACCGTTCTAGAACAATAAAATTTTCACCACTGCAATAGTAACTTTAGAGGATACTTCCTGAAGACATCTTAATACTTACCGGGCAGTCAACAAAGGATACATGCCTCATCAATGTCATCTTGCTGTTCTCAAATCCAGGCACATCGCAGAGAGGAGCATCCTCCTTTCCACTTCCATAGGCCCTGCAAAAAATATGATACATCTTCAATGAAATGCTAGGTGATACTAAATGCCATGACACTGTATTATTGCTTTACTTGTATTCTTACTTGTAACACATAGGTCGTGGGCACTTCTCATCTTCACATTTGTAGATCTTTGCATTTGCATAACCAAGCTTAATAGTAATGTTACGCTCCAACTCATTTTTAAAACGAACAGTCTGAATATAAACAATAACCAAGTTATAGAAGCTTCTCTAGAAGGAAAAAAAATGGAAACAGATAAACATAGAAAGATGCTTCATCTATGTCCATGCTGTTGAATAATTGAAATCACTATTTTTCATGGTCAACTTGGTAAATCATTCATCAATTTTGCAAGACCCACAGAGCATAACCTACAGCTACATTCATAAAAGCACACAAACTGTTGAGAACAGTTCTAGATCTGGTCCAAGAGGAACCATTGTCGGGGATTTATTATAACCGTTGAATTCGGAATATGGTAAAGTAGCTCCTGGGTTGGGAACAACCCCTTTGATCGGTGTTGCAATGGCTCTATTTGCGGTATTTCTATCCATTATTTTGGAGATTTATAATTCTTCCGTTTTATTGGATGGAATTTCAATGAATTAGATCTATAAGAAACCCCAAGTTGGTAGTAAGAGACAAGGCAATTAAGATAGCTTGTATATTATATATTACTCTGCAAATATGCCTCCACCCAATGAAAACCTTGCAACATACACAGATTTTTACATACAAAGGTGCCTATCATGGATGGATTTTGGGTTCCAAGTCTTATGCTAGATACAAACATGAGAGTAAAAAAGAGAGAGAACAAGAATTTGAAGGTAGAACTAGATCAAGATGTGCAACGAGTCTCTAATATTTCAGGAGAAACTACGTAAACTAATTAGCCCAGGTTCAAAGACTTCTGTATGAGAAGTTATTTCTTATACATCAAGCAATTGGGAATGTAAGTACAAAGAATATGATGCTAAGTACGCTACTAATAAATATAAGTCCACTAGATGCAAATTACGCATGAATGGAAAGCAAGACTTCTACTGAAGGAATAAGAAGTAGAAACACATCCCGAAGCACAGTGGTTCCGTTGTTTTGCATGCCTTCTGAGAGAAACTCAAAGAAAGTACCGATTTTCAATTGGAAGAAAAAAAAATCCACTATATGCTCAAATACGTAGTTAATCCTATCCCGAAAGAGACATCGACAAACCCCATTTTGAAGAAGAGACCCATTTCTATAGTTAGAATCGTGACATTCAAGCATTGAATTTGAAACACAAGGCCCAACTACCTCCCTTAATTCATATTCATGACTCAAAACAATTCACTATCGGCATGCTTGAGCTAAGTGGGTTTTTATAATATTTTATTTGTGAGATAAAAGCAGCACAAAGTTTGAAAAATAATATATTAGAAACACAAATACCCCACAGAGACCGCAACAAAATTGATATCTTTTACATGAAGAAAACCAAATTAACACAATATGTCATAGACGTCCCATTTTCCCATGTACCACTGCACATATGGAGCTTCGCCTTTCCTGCCTAGTGTGTTTTGAATACTACGTTTAAAATCAAAATACCTATACTAATCACTTTAACATGCAATTAAGCACTTATGGACCTAGTTTATTCCATCTACAATTAGAAGTCGGTGAAAACTCCATCTCATACCATATGTATGAATTTGGGAAAATGTTTACTGCTTTCAAAAGAAATAAAAATAAATCAATGGCCATAAAGCCTAAGAACTTAATCTCTTAACCCTTACTGCATTCATATGCTGGTATATACATCAAGGCATTACAATAGAGATAAGATCATATGACAGCTCTCTAAAGTATTGTTTTAACTTCCTATAATTAGTGTTCTGGTAATTTGATTAAATTTCAGAAAACGCAAAGAGGAAAAAAGTAATGACCTGCACACCAGAAATTGCTTTTACAACTGTTGACTTGCCATGAGCCACATGACCAATGGTACCTGTTAAAACAATTAGGAAAAAACATTTCCGGTCACATAGGATACTTAGGTGATCCATATAATCTCCAAAGATGGAAAAGGAAGACCATTAATACATGAGTAGATTGAAGAAACAAACTTTCTTAGTAAAAGACAGTAAGTTACCAATATTAATTGTAGCCTGGCGAGATATGACCTCTGGGGAGAGCGGATGCAGTTGTGCCACATCCAGCTTGCTCAAATCCTGCTCCATTAAACCTTTTCGAGACATTTTCGCTGTTCTTGAAGAACTTTGCACTATTCAACCTCAAAAATTGTAGAAACCCTAAGTGAACACCCAACCTGCATCAAATACCAACTATCAGATGCTTTCCTTGGTCATCACGAACTGCAAAACACCTAAAATGCAATTAGGGTAGAAATTTGGTAAATCATAAATCAGCTTTTACAGAAATCAAAATTCAAGCAAGAACTTGACTATAAAGTAGGAAGCAACGAATTGCTGAGAAGCATAGACGTCAGAGAGATTAAGGGCGTGCAGTGTCTCTGATTGTTAAATGACTGGTTTTGGGGTAGCTATGGCAATAAAATCAAGCAGATACATTGCTTGGGTTCCAGGGTTATATAGCAAAGTAGCAGCACAAAAAAATAGAAAACGGAAAGAAAAAAATGTTGAAAAGTAATGTATTATTTAAAGTACATTTTGTATATAAATGATGAAAGGAATAATCTAAATAACAAGTTAAAACAGGTAAATTCTGTAGTAGGATAAAGCAGATTGGATTGTTCTGCCAATATTGTTTTTTTTATTTATTTCGATAATCTTATAAATGAGTAATTGGAAAATGCCTAAAAAGTTGCGGTGCACACGGGGTGGTTGGCTGGTTTGAAGGCGTTTGAACAACCCAACCCAATGACTGTGGTTTGAAAAATGTCACCCGATCAAAGTGTTTTAAAGGTATAACTCAACCCAAGCTATGCTACTTAGGTTGGATTGTGTTGGTCGGGTTGAAAATGATTTGAACCAAAGAGATAATTCAAGACTGTGCAGTGTTCATGTGACATTATCCAGCAGCAGATTAATTGGGAACAAATACAGATTGCAAATGGTCTAACTGAAGTTTCTTAAGCATTAGAATGTGGAAATCAGTCGTATATCAAGTGATCAACTATTGACATCACTTGAAGTCTTGAACTCTCTTATGTTCAAATGACATGAAAAGGCTTGCTTTTACGAACTAAACTACAAGGTAGCTAAAAGGAACTAAGGTTAGCTTCAGTATGACACACTTAACAAACAAATGAGATATGTTCAAATTTGTTTCTTTGTAATGTTGTATGATGACAGTTGTTGGTCCCAACCTATGATGGGTAGACTTTAGTCATTTATGTCGGTTCCCAAGCTCAGTTGGTTTTCTAGCAATAACAGTGACTCAGAATGTGAGTGGCCTAGACTTGAAGGAAGGAGCTAAATGTGCTTATGATCCTGTTATGATTTGAACTTTCTTGGGTTGATAATTTAACATGTACCAAGGGATAGCTTAATCAATAAGCATAGTTCAACCAACAACTCTCAATAAAAGCAAGTGAAAATCTACAGCTAAAGTACGTACAACCAGTCACAAATTGATCAACTACAACATAAAAACAGGCAGACTAATGGAATGTGTTGTCTCTAGATTCATGAATAACAGAAGGCAAAATTCAACACCGTCATCTTCATATTATCAGTATATAGTTATCCAATCCTCCTCAAAGTTAGTCCGATAACCCCAAAATCCTAACTCTTTTGAGCAGCTTCCTAAATTAGGTCCAAACAGCTACTAAAAACTCGCAGGAAAACATGAATATAAGCAAATCAAAACAAGAAACAGATTCCAAAGTTTGATTATATTTCAATTACTTGATTTATTCAAACATTATCCGAAAGTAACGATAATAAAGAAAATACCGAATTAGGGTTTTGAATAGATTAAATCACCTCGTTTCTCGATTAGGGTTTCTCGAATCAGGGTTTATGCTTCAATTGATTTAGAAGGAAATGATCTCTACAACATCAACACGAGCTCGCCTGCGTTAATTTCTGTTCACTTCAGGTTCAATAAAGAAAAGGAAATGACGAAAACGGAGACGGCTGAATGGAGGTGCGGCTGAAGTGGATGGAAAGTGAAGGAGGTACGGCCGCTTAGGGGAGAGTGGCTGGGGGTAGAGAGAGGCACAAATCGATTGGGCCAGGCCCATCTCAACACAAACCCAATTTATAGGCCCACTTTCAAGATTTTATAACTCTACTAATCAAGGGTTGCTTAAAAATTCGACCAATCCGATCAACTCAATCCAGTCCAATACGAAATAATTCAACCTAAAGTAATCCGATGTCTAATCGATTCGTAAAATTTCAAAAACTATATGTATTTGATTGATATTGGGTTACTTCTGTTTGAACCCAACCCGACCCGATGAACTCGATATCCTTTTATTTTATTGGGAGTGAATTGTGGATTTGGTCCCTATGGTTTTGTGTTTTCTTTGACCATGATCCTCATTCTATGTTTAGAGTCCTTGAACACTAACACCGTTAATTTTGAAATGTTAAAGGCATCATATGTCTTGCACACTATGAGTATAATTGTCAATTTACTTTTTCTTTCAATTTAACTTATACACCTTTAAAACAAATAATACTAAATTGTGGATTTGGTCTCTATGCATCACTCATCATCTTTAAAACCCGTTTATCATCTCTCTTAATTTTTTTCATTCATTCTTCATTGTCAAAGTACAAGAAAAACTAATTTTTTAAAGTGCAAAAAAAGTTGTTTACATTTAAAAATAACAATTGTTTGAAACTAACACTACATCCTAAAAAAGATAACCTATCAAAATAACAATTGTTTGAAATCAACATTACATCCCAAGAATAGTTGATTGCATTTAAAAATCCAAATTGCAAAATAACAATTGTTTCTCATTAATTAATTAACAATTGTATAAAAAGTTTCTCATTAATTAATAAAATTAGCAAACCATTGTTATCTTTAAACGCAATCAACTGTTTTTTTGGATGTAATATTGGTTTTAAACAATTGTTATTTTGATGGGTTGTCTTCTTTGGGATGTAGTATTGGTTTCAAATAATTGTTATTTTTAAATGCAAACAACTTTTTTTGCACTTTAACAAATTAGTTTTTCTTGTACTTTAACAATGAAGAATAAATTAAAAAAATTAAGAGAGATGATAAATGAGTTTTAAAGATGATGAGTGATGCATATGGACCAAATCTACAATTTAGTATTCTTTGTTTTAAAGACGTATAGGTTAAATTGAAATGAAAAGTAAATTGACAATTATACTCATAGTGTGCAAGGCATATGATGCCTTTAACCTTTCAGAGTTAACGGTGTTAGTATTCAGTTACCCTAACCACAATATATTGCATACCACTGGGACTATATCCACAATAAACATAGCATGAGGACCATGGTTAAAGAAAACACAAAACCACAGGGACCAAATCCACAATTCACTCTTTTATTAGATTTAATATGATTGTTGAGTCTTTGTTAATATGTACATTAGACAATTACACTATCACATACCCTCATAATATACATATATTTTAAATCGATTCTCCATCTCTATATAATTCTTTTGTATATATGTTCAATAACTATGAACATATACATATATGTGTATATATATATAGACTTGAGATCATGTGAGACCAAACTATTTCCGTGAGACCCATGAGACCACAAAAATAACACTAAACCTTCACAACAAAAGATTGTGAAGGTATTATAAAGGTAAGCCTTCACAGTGTTTTTGTTGTGAAGGTTTGTTGTTTTTCGTTCCTTCACAATAAATCGCTGTGAAGCTTTAGTGTTATTTTTTGGTCTCACCGATCTCACGAAAACAGGTTGGTCTCACGTTAACCCAACCCTATATATATATATATGTGTGTGTGTGTATAGACTTAAGTTCGCGTGAGACCAAACAATTTCCGTGAGACCGGTGAGACCAAGTTTTAAAGTATGAAACTTCACACCAAAAAACTGTGAAGGTAAAAAAAAATCGAACTTTTCATAGGGAAAACACCGTAAATGTTACGTTCATGGTATTTTTCGCTGTGAATGTTCGTTTTTTTTAACCTTCACAGCGTCTTCACTGTGAAGGTTCGGATATACCTTCACAGTCTTTTATCTGTGAATGTTTGATTTTTTTTTAACTTGGTTTAGGTTTTTTTAGCTTTATAGTGTGATTACATTATGAAAGTTCAAATGTTTTTTACCTTCACAGTGTTTCGGTGTGAAGTTTCATGTTTTAAGGCTTGGTCTCACGCGGTCTCATGGAAACAGTTAGGTCTCACGTCAACCTGACACTGTGTGTGTGTGTATATATATATATATATATTTATAGGGGTGGGTTCAAATGAAAACTCCATTTTATTGTGCATGTGAAACCAATTTTAGTCATTGATCAAAACTTAGAAACTAATCAATGGTTAAAACATAATAAGATTAATTGAGAAGTGATTAAGGACAAAACTGTAAATTTGAATCAACGTCTACCTTATTTCATTTTTTATTTTTTTTAATTAAAAAACTTTTATCTCCTTAAAGTTTAAAACAAATTATCTTAAAATTTACTAATATTTGGTTTAATTCATTATGAATATGTTTGTGCATCCCCGAGTGTCCCACATTCAGTATGAATAACATATGTGAACGTTCATTCATTATTCATGACAAATAATACAATATTCATGATGAATTATACAACATTCAGGATAACTAATACATAAATTCATGAATCGTGTATTATTCACCCTGAATGTTGTATTATTCATCATGAATGATACATTATTCATAATGAATAATACATGAATGACACATGAAGGTGTGGAAACGTGACACACTCTCTTTTGTTCCCCGATTCACAACCGAAACTCGATAGGTTCTCGATTCGTCTTGACGAGTTGTGGGTTACGGTGATGAAGAACATGATGTATTACAACGTTGAATAAATTGTTGAAGAATATGTTGTCGAGTTACAGACTTACGGTGTCGAGGTGGTGTACACACGTGAACGTACATAAATATTCATAATGAATATAACACATATATAGCATTTCATGTAAAAAACGATTAAAACAACAACGAAAAATATATATCGAGATGGATGTCATATCAAATAGCACAAAATTCTCGTTTTTTTGATGTAATTTGTTTGATTAATATATTAGTAATTTTTAAGATAATTTATTTTAAACTTTAAGTGGTTAAAAGTTTTTAATTAAAAAAGAAAATAAAAAGTCAAATATGATAGACGTTAGTTTAAATTATCTTCCAAATAAAGCAAGGAAAATAAGAAAAATAAAATTATTTACACATATGCACATGATGTACATACTCTAGACATATGTGCACTTATGCACTTAAACTGTTTGAAGACTATGAATATACTATGAATGTCATGTTATTTAAATATGCATTAATGCACTAAAACTGTGCATATGTGTAGATATGCACAAATCATATATGTAATGTGCATATATGCACAAATCATATTATTCTTATACGTAACTATCAAGCAACTTTCCAAACAAATAATACGATCAAATATTGTTTAGATAATTACCCTGATTAAATATTCAATTACAATCAAAAGATAAAAGACAAATAATAAAAATAAAATAACTAACAAAATTAAAAAGGAGAAATATATGGAAACAATAAATGGAAAAAAAAATCTTGAATAAAAATACCAAATATACCCCCATTTCATAAATCATACATGGAAAGCAATATGAATGGAAAATGAATTGCGATTGGTTATAATTTGGTTAATATGGTTAGGCCTAATAGGATGGTTAACAAATGAATGAGACTCCCTCTATCTATCTATCTCTCTCTCTATATATATATCTATATATCTATATATATATATATATATATATAGAGAGAGAGAGAGAGAGAGAGAGAGAGAGGGAGGGGGGGGGGGGTCGCTCAAATGCAACCCCTTTGCATGATGCAACTCTCTATCCACAACCACAACTCATTTTATTTTAACTTTTGTAATTAAGAAAAAAAGAACTGAAAATAAAATGAGTGGTAGATAGAAGGGTTGCATTAGTTACACCATGTAAAGAGGTTACATAATAACTTACCACATGAGAGAGAGAGAGAGAGAGAGAGAGAGAGAGAGAGAGAGAGAGATGTGGTTGATTATACAACCTATCACATTTGTACAACCATTGCAACTCAATTTCAATCGTCAATTTAATCTAGTGAATATGTTGTTTCATAAAAATCTTGATTGTTTCATAAAATAAAGCGTTGATCATAACTAATAACCTCTAATCGTCTTATATAAATATTTAAATTATAATAAATGAATTCTCATCATTTACATAAATATATACATTAATTAGGTTGCACTGGTTGTATAAATGAGATAAGTTATTGGTCCCTGCATGTTGTCCAAGGAGTAGGGATAGTGAGATTCTCGGAAGAAGGTCCAGAGTTTGAACCTCGACATCACAACATGTCGTTCACTCGCAATGATTTTCCTTAATCATGATCGTCGTGAGACCGACATGATAGATGCCCTACAAAGAGTGACATATTTCTTTTTTTTTTTAAGTACAAATACTAATATTTTATAATAATTATTGCTATATCATTTGTTAGTTAAAAACGAGCAATTAAACATATCACATAAAATGTGATGCCATTTATCATTTTCTAAAGTTATTTTTTCAACCATGTTAGAGCATCTTCAATAGATATGTTAAAGTTTTTCTAAAATAAAGTAAAAAGAATCAAAATCTCTAAAAAAATTTGCATACAACTCTAATAGTTATTCTATTTTAAAAACTTTAGTATTAATTATCTTATTAAAATATTCAATTTATTTAATTAAATTATTAAAATATTCAATAAATGGAAAATTGTGAGAAGATTTTTTTTTTTGGTAATGTTTAGCTTTAGGGGGAAACTATCTATTTAGAGGTTTCTCTAAATTTAGAAATTTTTACAATCTTTATTCTCTTTTCTCTATTTTTAGCATTAAGTATAGCATGGTTCTTGAAACAACAAAAATGATAAAATCTCAATTTTTTCTATTTTATCAGAGCATATCCAATGCAAGATTCTTATAAGCAAAAAGTGCAAAGACTTATAAGAACTAATATTGTGGAGAGTTCTTATAAGAACCTAAAACCCTCTAGGTTCTTAAATAAGAACTTTGGCTCTTACCATAAAGTTTGTGTGAAATGACAATTTTCTTATTTTTATAGGTAATTAAATTAAATATTTGATATTTATTTATTAATATATAATAATTATTGATGTTGACATGAGGTTCTTATAAGAATTATCATTGTAGATTTTTATATAAATTTTTAAATTGATGAATTAGAAATTAAGTGACACAAAAAAGTGTAAAAAAAAAGTTCTTGATCGGAGATGCTCTTATATGTGTTGGAGATGCTCAAACCTTCTTTTTCTCATGATTAAGACAACGAGAAAGGTGACCCATTTTATGGATGATTGCATGGGGAAGCTGACAACAATTAATGTTGACAGGAAAAGTCGTGCGATGCTAGCCAATGTTTGAGTTTCTATGAAAACGATACAATAAAAACAAGCAAAATCGAAGATAAATTAATAATTAACAGGTAATCGGTAATATTTTAGATGACGTAGTAAATAATTAACTTAAAAATTATTAGGTGGAATATTGTTTTGCCACCTCATTATTATTATTATTAAAAAATAAAAGGTTATCAAATCAAAATCAGATCAATCGTCTCTTTCATCCCGCTCTCAGTTTCCATCCATCGCTTCCTTCTTCCCTTAATCGACACTTCTCCATCGGAACCCTAGCAGTCCCTCCATCGCAGCCCCTCGCGTTCGTCATCACGTACTGGTTTCTCCGGTCCGGCAGCGCTGTCCACATTCTACGGCAGGCGTTGTGCACTCCTTTAAACGGAAGGCGACCCAGGCCACTTTCTCCCCGGCAGGCACTGCCTTTCCGGCAGTCGCTCCCCTTCCGATCAGCCTCCATCGTTGCTTCCCATCAGGTTTCTATTTGTTTTTTTTTACTTTGTTGTATTTTTATGGGTTCATCGCTACCCTTCGCATCAAGCCATCACTTTGACTTCATATGCATTCACGATCGTTTTTTTTTTGTGCTTTAATCAGATCTTTATTCACTTTTTTGTGCTTTAATCAGATTTTTATTCACTTTTTTGTGTTTGCTGTATACTTGATTCACTTTATTTCATTATTATATTCATTATGTCAAATAGCCCATAGCTTCCATTCATTCATGATACTGTTGTTTTAAAAAAAAACTTCTATTATTTTTTTATTGAGATTTTCAATAGGTGTATTTTCAAATTTAGAAAATAATATGAAGATTAATTTGGCTATAAATCATGGCGGTATGTTCCAATAAATCCGTTTTATTATGGAGGTAAAGTTGTATATTTGAAAGATTTTGATGTAAGTAACATAGATATCAAAAGCCTAAGACAGAGTGTTGAAGATTTTACTTTGTCTGAGGTAAAAGGCTAAGGCCAATACCTTATGAAGTTCGATCGGTTCCACAATTTGAAGTTGATGGTTAAGTTCGATACGGATAATTCAAGAAGCAGTCAAAGAATGAAGATTTTCATCCATTTTTTTGTGCAACAATGTTTTGTTATCGACTTTATTCTAATTTTGACAATTTGAATGTTGTGAACTTTTTTTTTTCGGTTACCTAATTTTAGTTTAAATTTTGAAATTGATATGAAATGGTTGGGTATAAAAATCTTTAAGTTGAGTTTTTTTTATTGAAAAATTATTTAATTTGACTTTTTGATTTTTTTTTGAAAGACGAGATATTGAATAAAAAACAAAATTTTTTGAATTAATTTTAGTTGGAAAAAAAAACGAGATATTGAATAAAAAACAAAATTTATTGAATTAATTTTAGTTGGAAAAAAAAAGAGATATTAAAAAAAACCCGATACATTTTGAAAGTTATTGAAAAACAAGATGTGGAATAATTATTTATTGTTTTTAGATTATAATGTGGAATTTTAATTTTAAATAAAAAAATTATGTGTCATGTCAACATTTTAGATTTTTATTTTTATTTTTTATTAAAATAATGATGTGGAATCTTATTTGTCAAGAAAGTTGGATGATATCATCATTAACAGGTCAACAAGTTAACCAGACTCTTAAATAAACAAAAAGTTTGATTCAGATCCTTAAATGATGGTTTTGAAAGTTAGTTCCCTAAAATAGGAATTAGGTGAAAGTTGGTTTCATTTTCATGCAATTTTCCCTTTTTAAAACTTCATATTTTTGGAAACCAATTTAATAAAATTCTCATTTTGTGAAATCAAAGTAAAATAATTTGTATTTATTGTTATTCTGTAAACATGAATGTAGTCACTGGGTCTGTTTAAATAAATAAGAGGTTTTAAAAGTTGATCCTTAAAATAAAATTCTAAAAATTAAAATTAGTTCTTTTAAAATAAAAATGAAAGCAAGCTTGTTGTATTGTAACATTATTAATTTGTCATTTTTCATTAGACCAAAAGATACGTGTGTTTTAGAGAAAACAAGAATATGTCACTAACATAAAGGTTTTAATATGTTAGGTGCTTTAATTATTTCTAGTATTCAAAAAGGCGTGTCATGATGCATGGCATGCGTAATGCGTTTGTGTAAGGTGTGTGGCCCACGCAAGTTTTTTACCTGATGTGATTTTTTTCAATTTAATTTTTTTAACTTGTGTGTTTTTACGCTTTTAATTTTATATTTTTACAAACTTAGTTAATCATACAATTCATATTTTATTGGATTTATACATATCATGGACTCACGGTTACGAAGTTGTAAAACTCTTTCAATTATATTTTGAATATCTGGCAGGGTCATTCTTCAACATGTTAAATGTGTGATTATGAAAAGGGTCCCCAAAATTTTGGGGCTTAATTTTACGTTATTTAGTGCCTTTAATCAACGATATGTAAAACTATAGCCTACCTTAATGCATTCTTAATTTCTATCAGAAGGCAAAAATAATAAACCGCATCATCTTCTCTATAATTTGTATATATGTATCTTTGTTACGTGTAACAGGGCCTCCAAAAAGATTGGAACGTCCCTGATATCTGATCACAAACTTTTTATATAAAACTAGTTAATTTATATGAATGTAAAAATTCTAACATCATTCTATTATTGAATAACAAATAGAGTTCATATATGTATATACATACAAATTTAGAATCTTATGTTACGTCTTAAAAAATGTTGCATCCTTGCCATGGCGTGTAAGGTTTTAGGCTAGAGATCGTCGTCATGTCACACCTCAAACCATTTTTGAACATTGATTATTTAGGGTTTTTTTTTTTAAAAACCTATTAATGGCTCTTAAGTCTGAATCGTTCAGACCTTTTTACACATCACATCTTATTAATCATAACTAAAATAAGACTTCAGACTTTAGACCTCTTAAAAAACAAACAACACCTTATTGTCTTTTAGTCATCAACGCAAAAGCAATTAAACTGATCTAAAACCGGTTTGGTACTTTGGTACTAAAAATCAAAACTTATAACCTATTAAAGAAAAAAATATCTTCTTAGTCCCAATAATAGTCATTTCTTATATATATTCAACAACAATGAGAAGTTATTTTAAACCCTCGTTTATTATATATTCAACAACATTTTGCACTCATTCCCAATAATAGTTTTAAGAGTAAATTATGTTTTTCGTCCATGTGGTTTGTTAAAAATTTTGGATTTCGTTCATGTGGTTTTAAATTTCGGTTTTCGTCCCTATGGTTTGAAATTCATTTATATTTTCGTACTTGAGGCCAAAACACTAGTTTTAATTATAAAGGACTAAAATGGAAATGAATTGTAAACCAGAAGGATGAAAAAAGAAATAAATTTTAAATCATAAGGACGAAAGAGGTAAAGATTATAAACCATAAGAATGAAAATTGTAATTTCAAAATCATAAGGACAAAACTAGAAATTATCAACAAACTATAGGGACTAAAAACATAATTCAACAACATTTGGTCCACTCCTCCAAACCAAGTTATAAAGTGATTCATGGAGTGTGTTTGGTTCACATTTTTTCTAAGAGAACGACTTGGTTAACTTTTAAGAGAACGACTTGGTTAGCATGACGGACAACGTTCTCGACGTTATCACTTGTAAAGGTACATGTATTACTATATTTTTTATTTAAAAAAAAAAAGCTTTAACAGCGTTGTAGCTAACGAAAGTGGTGATACAGCGGCGGTCATACATGAGCTAGGTGGACCGCTGACGATGGAGGAGATAAAAGTGGATCCACCGAAAGCATCAGAAGTCCGAATCAAGATGTTGGTTGCGAGCATTTGTCATACCGACATTTTTTGTTGCAATGGCTTTCCCATTGTATGTTCCCCTTTAAATTTGCTAACCATTCTAAAAAATTAAGTATTGAATTATTGCGTGTAACGTCTAGTTAATTACTCGATCATTTGTCACACCTACATTTGATTTGTTTCGAATACATGGTTAAATATCTTGATCTAACAATTTTCTAAAATTGCAGCCTTTGTTTCCTCGTATTCCTGGACATGAAGGAGTCGGGTATGTATATTACATATTTCGATAATAATTCACTAATTTATGGATTAATTGATTTTATAATATGGTTTTGTGCAGAATGGTAGAGAGCGTAGGGATAAACGTGAAAACTGATGTGGTGAAGCCAGGGGATGTAGTGATACCACTTTACCTCGGTGAATGTGGAGAATGCTTGAATTGTAAATCGGGAAAAACTAACATTTGTCATGTTCATACAATTAGCATGACCGGCCTCATGTCCGACGCCACTTCCCGGATGTCGGTGGCTAAAACCGGAGAAACCATATACCACCACTTTAGTTGCTCGACATGGTCCGAGTACATGGTCATTGACGTCAACTACGTGCTCAAGATCGACCCCAAGGTGCCTCTCCCTTATGCCAGTTTTTTGACATGTGGGTTCACCACCGGATTTGGCGCACCCTGGAAGGAGACCCCAATTCACAAGGGTTCATCGGTTGCGGTATTTGGCCTTGGCGCTGTTGGTCTCGGGGTACCTACGTATACCTTATCCTTCACTCGATTTATAGTAATAATTCGATCATAATCCATGTCTCTACGGGAGATTTTCTAGGTACATTTGATTTTGTTTATCGATGAATAATTTGTTATGTATATGTTTAACTAATTTACAGGCGATAAAAGGAGCACAAATGCAAGGGGCATCAAAAATCATAGGAATTGATATAAATGAAATGAAGTCGACGAAAGGAAGGGCGTTTGGGATGACCGATTTCATCAACCCTAAGGACCATCCAAATCAACCGGTCTCCGATTTAGTGAAAGATATTACCAATGGTCTAGGTGTCGATTATAGTTTTGAGTGCACCGGAGTCAAATCGCTATTGAGTGAAGCCGTCGAGGCTTCAAAAATTGTAAGCACAATACATTCTATTTTATCTACTTGGCATTACAAATGGTCTTGTTAAATTAGCAAGTGCAAGAGACCTTGCAATCTACATAGACATGTCACGTCACCTTGCAAGGCCATTTGCAAAATGGATGTGTATGCTCTAATTAATTTCCAATTATATGGACTCGAGAATAGTAAAGTAAAACAAATAAAGAAATATTGTAATATTTGAGCAAAGGTTGATTACCAGTAACACTATTATCAATCAGCTCCACTTGAAGAAATATTGTAATATTAACGACGATGATTATTTGAATTTCAGGGATTAGGAACAACGGTATCGATAGGCATTGGGTTAGACTCAAATTCCTTAATTAAAAGCCCAACACTATTATATGGTCGAACTGTAAAAGGATCAGTTCTTGGTGGCGTAAAAACTCGATCAGATCTTCCCATCTTGATTGGCAAATGCATCAATAAGGTGAAAGTTATACTACCACATGAAAATCCAATTTTGATATTAATAAATTTATTTGTTTCTTTTGTTTTTGCATTAGAGATATTATTACTATTTTTTGTATATTTTATTTATCTTTTTTATGATATTAATTATGAAATTAAATGATAACTGCAGGAGATAGAACTGGACGCGCTTTTGACACATGAAATACGTCTCGAGGATATACATGAAGCATTTGATACACTGAAGAAGCCCGATTGCCTCAAAATTCTCATCAACTTTGATTAAATCAAATTGTTTGATGATGTAATATCGTATGTTTCACATTATACATTGTAACACCTTAAAAATATTACAATAAAATATGAAGTTTTCCGGAAATGAATAACATAAAATTCCAAACATTATAAACAACTTTACCCCCCAACGGGGAAGTTCATATAATCAACCAACTTAATCTAGTAACTTCACGACTAGATTAGAACGACTCCTTTTGTGCTCCTAACTGCACCGGTCGGCATCTCAATTTATTCTAGATCTGCAACTAGTGGGACTTGTGAACCATTAACACACAACAAGTGTTAGGCTAGAAGCCTAGTGAGATCATATACGAAACATTTATACATTGAAAGACATTAACATATATAATTCAAATGTTACCCAATCCATATTGGTGGCACATTACCAAAATTCCAATTTCACACGATGTTCCACGCTTGAGCATATACACCAAAGACAACTCTTGAATTACGGGGGAGACCCGTTTCCATCAAAGTAACGAGAACACGTGAGTGGAATAACCTAATGATGTTATTGGGACAACACCTTAGGTTCTTGGTTTTAGTGTGCATACAATCATGGTGTCACCTCAAACCCTCTCATACCTTTAGTGCTTACTCTAACGAGTTACACCTCAATGATTTATTGAACCTTGGTGTTTACCCAATCTAGATGAACTCCACCTCAAGGACATCAATATCTTTTAGTGTATACTCTCTAGTAGCCCAAAGTTTGGCCTACACAATCCAAAACTCAACACACATTCCAAATCCTCATGCATAAGGATTTAGACACACAATTTTCATGTATGATCATATGCAAGGTTAGAATAGAATAATACACCACATGATATAATGTACATATCATCACCGCATAGTCTCAAGTATCTAGCATCATGGTTCCATATGTTCACTTTTCCCCCAAAATCGATACATATTATATTTAGAAGCATAACCAAATCAATTAATCACCATATATGTGTTTAAATATCATTTTAGTTCACTTACTCTCCAAAACCCATTATTTCTCTTTTAGGTTGATGTCTCTCCGTAAACCAATAGTTAATACATTAGGTCAAAATGTTGACACCATCCCATATGTTAACTCGTCAAGAACTAGCACATTTATGTGAATAAAAGTAAAATACTTATAAATGCCATTTCTAGGTCAAAACCACAAGTTACCTTCACATATGTAAAAGAAATCAAATTACACATATTTATAGAGTCATAAGTGTGTAGAAACTAACCTGTGTGATTGTGAAGTGAAAGCCCTAGGAGTGTCGAAAACCTAGAGATGGATATAGTAGCTTGGAGCCTTGAACAATAAACGAACCTTCCACTTGGAGATGCTAAAACCCTAAGGGGGTGTTTGGTTCATGGGTTTTGAAGGAATCGGAAGGAATTGGAATGGATAATTCCTTTGACCAAATTCCAATTCCTTTGTTTGGTCACATATTGATCATGATGGAATCCTCTGAATTCCACAAATCAAGGAATTCATCATTCCTTGCCAAAAGTGAAAGAATTGAATTCCATAAAATTCCTACCAACCAAATGCATGGTCAAATTTCATTCCAGTTCATTCAAAGTCAAATTCCGTCAATAGATTCCAATTCCATCAAATTCCATTATGTGAACTAAACGCCCCATAAGATATGAGTAATAACTCCTTGGATGGTTGTCTAGCAATCAATGAAGAGAGAGACGAGAAAATGAGCAGAAAACCACTCCTAAATAGAGAGAATTAGGCCCTCAAAACAGATCTGAAAGTCACCTCTCCAAAATGAAAATCGCAGTTGAAATAAGCTTTCTGCAGACCGTTGGCGAAAGTGATAGGGCGTTAGTGCCCTTTGTCACAATCGTCGGACACAATTGCTAGGATTGTATCGCGACCTCTCCCTTTCGGGTGAGAGTGACATTGTCACAATCACCGGGCATTCTCGCAGAATACGTACCTAGGGTCATCCAACCCACACGATACTGCCTTAACGATAGTGACACAGTCATTATCGCGGGAATAGTCGCCCAAATGGGACCAATCGTTCTCCTCTTCCGAAACAACGTCAACTTCTAAATTTAAACACTTTAATCTTACCGATTTAATATAAATTTAAGCTCCCTACAATTCTAAGGAATCTTATCCAATAATCTACTCAAAATTCGGGGTGTTACATACACGCATGTGCACACACACAAATAGCTTCATTTGTGATAATTCAGGTATTTTTAACATATTGTAAAATAAATTCATCAAAACAAAAAACTTTTCATCATTTTTACAGAGAAAATCATTTGTTTCTATCAGTAAAAAGAAAAGGTAATGATCAAATGTAATCTTTAGTTATATTCAAACCAGGCCCGTTCCTGACTTTTTATAGGCCCTGGGCGAAATTTTGAAAAGGGACCTCGATTATTATGAAAAAAATCTTTGATATATTGTTTTTATCATAAGAAATAAAATTGAATTCAAGAAATACTAATAATTCATATAAAATCGTTTTCCCGAGTATTCCTAGACGTAAAATCAATCAATAATTATTTCTAATTAATATTATCTGTCATATCAATTTTACATAACATCATTAATCTGTTCAACCGTCAAAAACATCCTTATGATGTATATTTATTTAATATATATAAAATGACATAATTTTGGGTCAAAATATTGATTTGGAGTAAGACTTTATGTAAATCAATATAAATTAGCTGAGTTTCCATCTCATCTTAAGTTAATATTTTTCATCACCGTTTTAAACTTTTAGGGCCCGTTTGGTTTGTAGGAATGAAATGGAATGGATTGGATTTCATATAGGGATTTAGATTTGGAGGGATTTGGATTTGAGAAGATTTGGAATCCTTTTGTGTGTTTGGTTTGTAGGATTTGAATGAATTTGAATTTCATTATTTATTAAAAAATCATTTAAAAAATTATGAAAAACTATAAAAGTAATTAAATTACCTTTTATTTAATTGATTACTAGAAAAGAAGTGTTTTTAACATATTTTTAAACATTATTATATACAAATCCTACGAAATCCCTTGAAATCCTAGCCATTCCCTTGGGATTTCAAAATCTGTTGGAGGGATTTCAAAAAAATCCTAGGATTTCAAATCCGTACAATCCTGCAAACCAAACACGGGATTGGAATGGATTTGAAATCCAAATCCCTCCAATTCCAATCCATTATGGCAAACCAAACGCGCCCTTAGGGTTGAATCAAACTTTTCCGAAACCATCAACCTTAGAATCAAAACTCATATTGATATAATTTAACATTGCATTATTGTTTTAGAGATATGAGAGTACTTAAGATTCATGCACTTAATATTAGATAATAAAGAGTCAATAATGTTTGAAAAAAAAAGATATAGATATAAGTTGAACCATCTCATATGGTTTGTAATTTTTTTCAAAAAGTAGGAATGTTCTCTCTTATTTAATAACAAGAAATCTATTATATTATAATACAAATATAGAAGGGTCCTATTATTTACACCCAAGGTTGGGTGTAAATTACATTGGAAAAATAAAAAGTTAAATTGGGAACATAAAAAGTCAAACCTATGGAGTTAAGCATGAGAAATGGGGTGGGTATGGGGGGTGGGGTGGGTGGGGTGTATATAAGGATTTTAGGGTACCTATAAGTTTTCCCATATAGAATTAATGTGGATGGAATAATTAAAAGAGTCAATTGGAGATTAATGATGGATAATATTTAATATATTTTAGGTAAATAGTTTTAGATTTTGATACTAGATAAAAAAAAATTTATAAAAACAATAGGCAATACTATAAATTGAACTACCAATTAACTTTTTACATATTTTCTTTTCTAATATAATTAATTGATACATGTTTGGGCCCTTAATATAATACAAAAGTCTTTGTGTCCATTAGACTTTGGATTTTTAAGAGAACAAGTGAGAGATGAATGATGGAGAATATATCAAATTTTAGACTTTGGTACTAGATAAAAAACTTAGATAAACAATAAACAATACTATAAAATGTACAACCAATTAACTTTTAATATATTTGTTTTTCCAATGTAATTAATTAATACATGTTTGGGCATTAATATAATACGAAATTCTTTGGGTTCTATTAGATACTAAAAGAACTTGTCTAGTTGTCTCTTTTATTTACTAGTTACTACTACTATCGTATACTAAAAATTGGGCCCCTATTTCTCGTGGGCCTTGGGCGTACGCCCGGTCCGCCCTCCCCCAGGCACGACCCTAATATTTAGTTAACTTTTGTGAACTTTGTTCTTTATTTCAAATGGACTCAAACCAACGAGCCTTTAAAATTCAAAGTTTTATATGTTTTTATGTTTAAACTTAAAAGTCCATTAAAAGGCCCAAACCGCCTAAACCGGTCGACCAAACCGCCTAAACCGCGGTCCGACTTGACCGGTCTGGGCACTTGATGTCAAACCGCTCGGTTTGAAAAATCAATAAACCGCCACTTGCGGTTTGGTTTGTGGTCTGAGGGGTTAAACCGCCCAAACCGGACCGCGAACACCCCTAACTACTATCGTATACTAAAATTTGGGCCCCTATTTCTTGTGGGCCTTGGGCGTACGCCCAGTCCGCCGTCCCCCAGGCACGACCCTAATTCAAACTAAAAAATATATGAATCAAATACATATTTTTTAAGATCATAAAAATTATATCATTTTCTTTTCATTTTAATCAAATTACATAACACAAATAATCAATAATAACTTAGACGATCAACATTTTTTTCCAGTAAAATGTCTTTTTCTATTCCAGTATCCCATATCCTTAATTTATTTTTAGTTATCCTGATTGAAATGAATGAAAATACATAAATAATAACTATTTTTTATTCAAATATATAATTAAAAATTGTAAAAATAAATAAGAGGTTTTATATGATAATATGATGATATGTTTTATCGATAACAATTGAAATTAATAACACAAACTAATTTAACTAAAACCCGAAATAAGTTAACGATTTAGGGGTGTTTGGGATTGCTTATTTGAGGTGTTTTTTAGCTTATTGCGATTTGGTACCGGAGATAAGCACTTTTGAGTGTTTGGATGAGAAAAAATTAAAATGACTTATGGCGGTGTCCAACCGTTGAAAAACACTTTTTGACAAGTCATTTGGTTTTAACTTATCAACTTATTTGAAAAGTGCTTATGACTTTTTTGGTTATTTTATATGTATAAGCAATCTCAAACACTTTTAAATAACAACTTATTAGCTTATTACGTTTTGGGACCACAATAAGCCAATTCAAACATTTTTTTAAAAAACTCCGATTTAACACCGTATAAGCTGATAAGCACTTTTTATAAGTTATTTAATAAGCAATCCCAAACACCCCCTTAAAATAATCCAAAGTAAAATCAATTTCTAAACTCTTCAATTGTGTTATTTAAAAATCTAAATCATTATTTTTTAATAATATATATATTTAAGGATTGAGTTTCGGTGAGAATGAAAGTTATGGTAAGAAGGGTAAAAAGAGATCTCCACTCTTAAATGCACTCCACCCTTGAGATGCACGGAGATAAAAAAAGGTGAGATTAAAATTTATCAAGGATCCATATTTCTTTTTACTTTCTCAAGTTACTCTTTTTCTTACACGATAATTTATCATATATTTAATATATGGGTTAGATTCTGGTTAAAAGTTGAAGTTAACATGAGAAACGTGAGAAGTGGTTATCAACTATTAGATGAGAAATGAACGCATATTAGGATGAGATGAATCGAGATAAGATGCACCTGATCAATTCTCTTATAAGTCGCAATTCATGGAAGAACATTGATCAAAAGTGATCAACAATTCAGATCAACTTTTCACGATTCTCACGTTAACCTCGACTTCTCACACGATCCTTCGCCTTTAATATATTAATTATTTATAAGATAAGATTGATGATTGAGTAAATTATACTTCTCGTCCCTATGGTTTGAAAATTGTGGTTTTCATCCATATAGTTTGCAATTCATTTCTATTTTCGTCCCTGAGGCAAAATACTACTTTTAAGTATGAGGGACTAAAATGAAAATGAATTATAAACCATAGGGACGGAAATGTAATAAAAACAAAAACGATAATGAAATATAAACCACGCAAATAAAAATCATAAGGATGAAAATATAAATTTTTTACAAACTATAGGGACTAAAATGTAATTTACTCTTGATGATTCAATTCTTTATTCCAAAGTGTTTGGAATTGTTTTAAAATTTTATTTTCTTTAATGGAAATATGTGTTGGCCTACTCTGCAAGCTGTTTGATCCACTCATTTTACAACAGGTGCTTTAGACATATCACGTTGATATTTTCAGAAAAAGTCATGGATTGCTCTCAATTATTTAAAAGCAGAAATTAATTAAAATAATCGTATTTGAACATCGTATTACCGAAATGCCCCAAATCTCGTCGACTTTGCCGAAATACCCTTTAAGTCCGGGAAACGTGACCGGGATCCCGGGGTTGTTGTGTTTCGGCCGGGGTTGTTGTGAGAGTAGATACATATATGGGTTTTCCCGGACATAACCCCGGGATCGAGTCCTTTCCCGGCCGAAACACAACAACCCCGGGATCGATGCTCATCCCGGCCACGTTTCCCGGACTTAAAGGGTATTTCGGCAAAGTCGACGAGATTTTGGGGCATTTCGGTAATACGATGTTCAAATACGGTTATTTTAATTAATTTCCCATTAAAAATTATACTAAACTACAAATTTGGTTGATATGGTTTGATGAAAATAATTTCGTTCATGTAGTTTTGAAATTATAAGATGTTTATCGTGGTTTATAAAAACGTTCGGATCTGGTCTCTTCTTCTAACAAACATTAAAAAAATTCTGTTAAATGAGAGACATTTTATTTTCTTATCGATTTTTTGTTTTTTACCCAATCAAAATTGGTTATATAATTTTTGGTCTATGTGGTCTTTGATTCTGTAAAAGACAAGAAAAATCGATAAAATAACGAAAATGCTTATCATTTAGGCATTGTTTGGCAAAAATAAGTTAGCTTATAAACTAACTTATTTTCTGGGTACATGTTTGGATGGAAATAATCTAGCTTTTTGATAAGCTACTTGGAGTAGCTTATAAGGAGCTTTTTGTGATTAATATTCTTTATTGTATATTAACTATTAATTATAAATAATTATTAAAATTCATTATTATTAATTAATAAATATTAATTTATATTATCTAAAAATTATAACATAAATTTTAATTATCCAATAATATTAATTTTTAATTATTTAGAATTATTGATAATTATATCAAATTTTTTTAATATTGATTAATATATTTTAGTTATCAATTAAAATTTTTGTAATTATTATTTGATTATTTTTTCCATATTATATGTAACGGTTGTTTAAAATCATAAGTTAATGTAGATTTTTTTTTAAATTTGGTTTAAAATCAAAATTTATAATATATATAATAATAAATTTCAAATTCTTTTAATTAACATATTATATTATTTACTATCTTAGTTGTATTAATTAATATATTATATTACTATTAATTTGTTTTAATTAGATTATTAAATATTGTAATTGATTATTTTTTCTAGATGTCATTTTTGGTGATTTTACATGCTTATAAACTAGGTTTTGTCAAACGTGACTTTTTCATCAGCTAGCTTATCAGTTAGTAGCTAGCTTATCAATCATCAACTAGATTATCAGTTAGTTTGCCAAACATAGCCTTATTGGAATAGTGCCTCTATGACATTTACTAGGTTTATTTGGGTTTTACGGGCCATAAAAGGAACACAAATGCAAGGGCCATACAAAATAATAAGAGTGGATATAATTGAAACTAAGCCAACCAAAAAGGAAGGGCGTACGGGATGACTTGTTTTATTAACCTAAGGGTCATTCTAATACTGTCTGAAAAATCTGTTTGATACTTTATAGATGGACTAGGGGTCAACTACTCCTTCGAGTGCATCAAAGTCCCATACTTGTTGAATGAATCCCTCGAGGCCTCGAAAATAGTAAACATGATACAATCAATTGATTCAAATTATTTTTCTATTATACTAACTCAAGCGTATAAAAGTAAAAAGTAAAGGCAAAGAATAACATCAACAACGATTAATTATTTAAAATTTTAGGAAGTAGGTACAATGATATCAGAGTACTTGGGTTAGACTCAAATTGGCAATTAGAAGCACGTCACTATTCAATGGTTGAACTCAAGAAGGGATCACTTTTCAATGGAGTCAAACCCCGATCTGATCTTCCGGCCCTAATTTATCAGTAAGGTCAAACTACCGGAAGACGCCAAATTTTGGCATGAATAAATTTGTTTTTATTATAATTATTTTTGATATTACATTAGGTGTACTATCATACTTTTTTGTATGATGCGGTTCATATTTAATGTATGATATTAATATGGAAATGGATGAAAACTGCAAGATATGGAATCGGACAAGTTTTTGACACACGAAATACGGTTGGAGAATTATTTCAGAAGCATTTGACTCATTAACAGGGGCGGACCTACCCTTCCAAATGGGGGGTCCCGTGCACCCGTTGAAGTTCGTTTCTTAAGGGTGAAATTTTTGTCGGTACGTAAGGTGCACCTGCTCAACTACAGGGGGTGCTCCGTGATATATACATTTTTGAGGGGTGAAAGGTGCACAAGTCCCCAAAAAAACAAAATTTACTCTCGAAATCAATAAAAAAAAACAAAAACAAAAAATCCCTCGAATGAACACAAAAAAACCAAAAAGTCCATCGAATTAACACAAAAACTTAAAAAATCCCTTGAAATCAATCAAAAACATAAAAAGTCCTCAAATAGGGGAATTCGGCTAAAAACACATTGGCAACAATTTCTTAAGTTTTTCGTTTGTGCACCCGCTCACCTAAAATCCAGGGTCCGCCACTGTTCATTAAAAAAGTCTGATTGCCTCAAGCTTCTCATCAACTTTTGATTAAAATGAATCATGGAAGCTTTAACACTATGTATTTCATATATTATATATAAGAAAGAGTTCAAACAAGAATACCCCTATTTTATGAAAACGCGAGAACATTTTTGGACCTCCAAATTAATTTACACATAATAAACATTAAAACAAATAAAAATAAATTATTATTTATTCACAATTTTCTATTATCTTATATTGTTCTTATTCCTTAAATATTGTTAGGGGTTGTTTGACAGTTGTTGAATGGTTTGGTGCAGAATGATTAAGGGATTAGAATGATTAAGAGGTTCTTATGATATAGTGCAATATGAAATATGGTTGTTTGGTAATTGTTCAGAATGAAATCAGAACGTTTAATGGTTAAGGGAGACACATGATACAAAATGATTCAGAGGGTTTTGGAACAATTAAGAGGCAACCTTTTTTTCTGTCAAACAAGATTCACCTCTTAACGATTCAGAGGTTGCCTCTTAATGGAACCATTAAGAGGTAAACAAACAACCCTGGTATCATATGAGACTTCTTGCATTGATGTTTCCATTGCCAATAATGATGTGATAATGATATGATTTTGTCGTGTAATGTGATAATGCTTTGATAAATTGAAGATTTCTTATGATGTGGTTTTGCTACGATAATGATATGATAATTATGTTATTTTTTGTGATAACGATTTGATAATTTTGTGATAATAAAAGACTAGTGATCATCACCTCTACAATCATCGCTCTGTCTGTTTATTATGTGACTTTGTTATGATAATAACGTGATAATGATTTGATACATTGTGATCGGCACATATATTATCTTTACGTGAATTTAGAGATAAAGAAGTCACTATTATTACAGATAAATACAAAATCACATGATTATCCTTAATTAATTACTTTGTTTTCTTTTAATTTTAATTATGAGATCAATAATTTAAGGCCCGTAAACGTTCTCATATATTCGTAAAACGAGAGTGTTCTCGTTTGAACCTCCATATATATATATATATATGTGTGTGTGTATGTGTGTGTGTAAAACAAGAAAGGGAACACGTTTTAACATATATCTGATTGGCAGGAGATCACCACACATCCCACTCATTACGTTGCTTTCTGCAAACAAATTATTTCAGTTTCATAATATATTTCTATTTTCTCAAGTATATACTTTTTTATACGGTAAATGAAGCTCATACACGTCTTACATTTGGTAAGGTTGGAATGCTTGACCTCTAGAAAGGTTGAGTTAGTGGATACTATTGGACCAATAAGTCATTTGGTTCATAATTTATTTTTGATTGTATACAAGAGGAATAACTAGCTATAAGTAATACAAACATATTGTAAAATAAAATTCTGTTAAATGAAAAGCGTTTGATCATTTTGAATGAGAAAACTAATCGTCGATATTTTATAACACTTGTTGTATACTCATCCAATGCAACAGAATGTTAAATTGGAACAAAAAATTAATATAATTTATTATTAAAAAAATCTGAAATTTATAGAGTATTCAACCATATTAGTAGAGTTCAACATTTGTCAATTGGCAGATGAACAATTTTAAAAAGTTATATGTATACAATAACAAATTGTAAACTTGAATTTTAGAAATCATACAGTTATAAACGATACATGTTGTTTAATAAGTTGTTTTTAAAAAGTTATGTTAAATAATTTATAACATAATATAGATAAGGGAAATTAATTAAAATTGTCATTTTTGACCAGTGATTTTACCTCTTAACCACTTCTCTTCGAGTTTTACCAAACTAGTCATAGGTCCACAAAAACTAATAAAATAAACAAAGAATAAAATTTAAACTCAAAATTTTTGAACTTCTAATAAAATAGCATTTTCAATAATTTAAAGTCATAAGTGTAAATATAACATTTCAGTATTCTTTTTTAATATAAAAAGAAATTGAGTTTTATAGTTCGAGGCAAATGATCATGTGAGAAGTTGAGGTTAACGTGAGAAGTGGATCTGAACCGTTGATCAGTTTTAATCTCATGTTCTCCCATGAATTGTGCCTTGGAAGGGATTGATCCGGTGAATCTTATCTCGGTGCGTCTTATCCTTATGTGCATCTATTTTCTCATCCAACGGTTGATAATCACTTATCACGTTTCTCATATTAACTTCAACTTCTCACTTGAACCCAACCCGTTCTATATGACTTTTTATGTCTATGATAAAAGTAAAAATGGCAAGAGAGTTGGGTATGTGGATCTCAATTCTCATTTATCTCCTCTGGAGAATAAGATTTCATCCTCATCCTCATTTCTATTGGGGAATGCCATAAGTGAATGGAGGATTTTTCTACACCATTTAATTTTTTAGATAATGTCTTCATATATTATGTATATAAATGTAAATTTTATGTTTAAACCACATATACTATTAAAATATTTAATTAACCAAATCTTTGATTGTTGCATTTGTATAGTAATATCAGAAAACATAGTTGAAACACAAATATATCAATTATAATATTTAATAATTGAAATTGTATACAAGCACTTCATGGGGCTTATATTTATGATAACCATGAGAACCAATCAATGTAAATCAATGGTTATTAATAAACAAGTTTTTTTTTTTTTTTTTTTGCAAACTTATATAAAAAAATTCAATACTTAAAAGGACAATTTATGGGTTATTTGACATTTTTTAATTATCTTTCCTCTCTCCTATTAACACACTCTCTCTCTCTCTCTCTATCTCCTCTCTCTTGTTAACTCTCTCACTCTCCTCTCTCTCCCACAACTCATGATCCCTCCTCTATGAAAGCCACTGTAAACACATTCTGAATATATACTATGTGAATACATTGTGAACGTCTCTCTTCAAAACCTGCTCCATTAATGGTTCACATTGTGAACATGTTGTGTTTGTGTGGATTTTCGATTCTGGACCGGTGAGTTTGTAATCGGGGTATTTACATTGTGAACATTTTGTGTTTAAGATGTTTAGATTGATTTAATTTTGAAATAAGTGAGAATAGATCAAATAAGTTTACCCTTGTGAACAAAGATCATACTGGTTACTGGGATTGGATTTGAACACCCTTTCACATGGAGTCCATGGGTTTGTATGTGAACACCTCGTTAACATATATTGATCGTGTGAACCATAATTGTGAATAACATTCAATGTAGTCAGTTTAGTTTTTAGGCAATGTGAAATTAGTTTGTTTCTCGCATGATCCTCCCTCTCTCTCTCTCTCTCTATATATATATATATGTGTGTGTGTTGTGGGTTTATAGGGGCTTAATTATTTGAGAACTTCAAAATTTGTGAGAATTTCTACTTTATGGTTTTGTTTCACATGATTTTTTTCATCCAAGTATAGTATTTAATTATTGATTAACATATATTTGTTTCACAATGTGTTTGTTTCATATGTATTAGGTTCATAATATTAAATTCTTTTACGTGTATTTTTTTGTTTCATAAACATGCAAAAGATATTCATATTGTGAATAGGGTACATGTGAAACAAATATCTATTAATCACTATATTAAATTCTAGCCTTAGAAATAAAATCAGATGAAATAGCACATGATGCACCGGTTCTCAGAGATATCAAAGATCTCAATATATACACATAGAAATGTATAACAAATACTTGGAGTCGGGTTCGTGATTAGAGATGAAGGATATCCTCATCCCCGATTTATAAATTTTGGGATTCTCATCCCTTTCCTTATCCTTGGTCAACTCAAGGGCCTTGTCAAACTGGGTTCAGATATAAATCCACGTCAATTATGTTGGGTATTTGGTTTGTCCCACATAGACCAAATCCTAAAGCTAGTAGTGCCATATATTACCAAGCCCTCATCGTCTATCAAAAAGTTAGGTTCAGGACATATTAAAGGTCAAAGATTAGGCCTTGAGCCTTGGTGTGTGGGATTCAGTGCGGCTAAAGCCACGACAATAGTTGTGTGAGACCCGCACCGGAATCTGAGACAGATTCCCACGCGAGTAATCTCGCAGCTCTGGTCACGCCGCAACCCTTGTCGACCACTGTCTTGTGATAATTCAAGACCTCATCGAGCCCCAAGGCCTAATCTTTGACATTCAATATATCTTGAGCCCAACTTGTTGGTTAGACAATTTGAGGGGAGATAAGGGTTTGATAATATAATGCACTACTAGTTTTAGGATTTAATCTATGTGGGACAAACCAAATACCCAACAAATTATAGGTTTTTAACTTTTTTTACCATCCGTAGATAAAAGTTGTTATAACAATTGATATGGTACATGAAGCCGGGGTCCACTCATTTATGGGCATTGATCCATAAAAAGCTTCTAAAGTAAGGATCAACAGGGCCAAAAATGTAATTTACTCTTTCAACCACTTAGAAAATAATTTTAGTTGACCTTGTCTAATGGGTTTAAGGGTATGACAAAGAATCATGTAAAAAGTTGAGGTTAACATGAAAAGTGTGAGAAGTGGATCTGAACTGTTGATCACTTTTAATTAAATGCCCTCTCATGAGTTGCGGCTTAGAAGCAAATTGATCCGATACATCTTATCCTAATGCTCATCCATTTATTCATCCAACGGTTGATAACCACTTTCCACGTTAACTTCAACTTCTCACCGGAACCCAATCCTTAGGGTATTATGTATGTAGACCTTAACTCTATCCTAAAAACACCGAAAAACCCATGTCATGATTCAAAATAAATATTTAAGTTTAATGTCAAGCCAATTCATGGATGCTGAAAGAAGTCAAACAATTCATTAGTTCTTCAATCTATTCAACACCAAAACGAAGAGACTGATTAGTAAGAAGAGAGTATTATCGATGCGTTTTCTTGTCAAAGGCTCTTATCGGGTGCTACGACTCCAAGAGCTTCTCCTAGGTTTAGATTGGTTCTCATGGTTCTCCTCCCGACCCCTCCATTGCCCTTCCTCATCATTGCAGCAAACTCCCCGTAATCGATCTGTCCATCCTGCACCAACACGAACGAGCCTATCGTCAGTTTATAGAATTCTTTATACAGCCATGAAGGTGATCCTATCCGTTGACAACCCACAAAGCAAAGATCGTTTTTAGTTTGATATCATAGAACCTATTCGGATATGTAGAACTAGAACCCTTTTGAATATGTCTTTAAGGGTGCGTTTGGCATGAGGGAAGTACAAAAGATTGTTGTCCAATGGTTGGCGTGACATTAAATTGGGACAAAACACGACCTTAAGTGGGACAAAAATGCTTCTTCTTCTTTTTTGTCGGTGGAATAAAAATATGGGAGATGAGACAAGACAGGGAAATTAGCAAACTACTTATGTCAAATTAAAACCCTAAAAGTCTTCCACAATTCTTTCAACTGCCTACCGGACTCTTGCCCGTGCAGTCTCATGTGTGTATCGGACGCACCATAAAAGAGTCGTTATAGAGAGATGGGAGGTTCCAACATGTATGCAAGTTAGATGGTTCGTGCCTAACCGATGTGGAACTCGAACACAGTCCCTAGGTGGCGCCATGGTGCTAGACCCCAGCCATGACACCATGTTAAGATATGTGGATATGTGGAACCCATTTTAATCTCTATAAAATAGTCCTTCATATATATGTGTGTGTGTATATATATATATATAGAGAGAGAGAGAGGGGGGGGGGGAGGGTAGGCTCCTACATATATACAAGTTCGATGGTCTGAATCTAGCTGATGTAGGACTTCAATACAAAAAATGAGTCTTCAGGGTCCGTTCACTAAAACAATTGGGTAAGTGCTCATCGAATAAGATGCTATAAGCCTCTCCAATCTTACCGGCTCAGCATCTCAGTCAGCAACATTTGTTGGTCAAAGGTGTTGTTTATACCTTGTATTGTAAACACTACTTACCCAATAAGAATCTATAAGCACAACCACAAGGGTTGTACGCAAGGGTTGTGGCGTACTCGTTAAGGTGGGGATGTGGTGGAATATCCCATCTGCCTAGGGTTTGAATCCAAGCATACACAACAATTGTGGCCACTGAGGTTTAATCAGGGCTGATGTCTTACAGTCATAATTTGTCAAAGGATTAGTCTAGGCATAGCCTAGGACACCCTTCCCAAAAAAAAAAGAATCTATAAGCACTCAGGGGCCGTTTACCCGAATCTTACGCGCGGTAAGTGCTTACCGGTAAGATTCAACTTTTCACTTAATTTACTGGGTAAGATTTTAATCTATTAAAACAACATCGTATGCAACCTTTTTATCCGGTAAGCACTTAACGGGTAAGATTCATCACTTCCACTTACCGGGTAAGACTCTCAGTCCTTGTCATCGTTCTTACCAGGTAAGAATTTCAATCCTTGTTAAAGTGACCGGGTAAGCGTTTAGTAAACGGCCCCTAAGTAAACAATGCCTTAGGCCCTTAGTAAACAATGCCTTAGTTGTTTGTGGTTACTTATTGTTTTATTCAAGGCATGTGGGCCAAACTTACATTATCTTGGTCGATTTCCTTGACAATCTCATCAAGTCGAACTTCACCTAAACCGAAGTCTTCACAAGCTTGTTGGAGCTCGTCGATCGTTATGTAACCACTCCCGTCCTTGTCGAAGAACGAAAATGCCGACAAGAGATTCTCCTCTCGCTCCAGCTTGTTCAAGTGCACCGTTGCAGCAAGAAATTCACCATAATCGATTGTTCCACTGTTGTCGATATCCGCCTGCCAGGCGAAAAAATTTCACAAATTTGTAAAATCCCGAAAGAACAACCAAGAAAAAGCAAAAAGGTAAAAGCTATACTTACGGCATCCATTAGGTCCTTGATCTCCGACTCCATAAGTTCAGAACCCACTTTTCTCAGACCCTCTTTCAGTTCTTCAAAAGTAATCGTTCCGCTATTGTCTGTATCGATCATTTTGAACAACTCCTTCAATCCACCGATTTCTTCTTCTGAAAGCCTTTCCGCAATCACCTACACATAGCCAGCGTTATAGCCGCAGTTCCTTCTTGCTTCTTGTGAGTTGTGACCATGAAATCCCGTTATTTTTCAAAAGAAAACTAAACGGAAAGAAGCTTTACCCGTAAAGCCATCTTCTTGAGCTTGTTCATTGCAGAGAACTGTTTTAGGCGAGATAATACTGCAGAATCAAGTGGCTTATCGGGTGCCATTTTGTCATCAACAATCCACGGGTGACCTGTTACGAGAACGAGAACCGTATTAGTGAACTATTACTGTTTTTATAGCAATAGCAAAACTTCGGTTATGCAATTCTTTTCGGCTAAAGTTGTTTACATAGAACTTCATGGGCGGTAAGCCTTTTCTTCGGATTTCTGTCGAGCATTTTCCTTATAAGATCTTTAGCGCTGTCTGTGATCGCAGGCCATGGCTCAGATTCAAAATCTAGTTTTGCTTGTAATATCTGACGGAAGATCCCTATTTCAGTTTCTGGAGATAACAACACATGTTTTCCGAAAGAAAAAGGTTAAACCTTTAGACTAAATTAAACAGATTATAATAGAAGATTACAAACCAAACAGATCGGTATATCCCACACAGAGGTAGGATCCAAGGGTAGGATGTATGCAGACTTTGCATGAAGAATTGAAGATATAATAGAAGATTGCAAATATACCTGCCCAAAAGGGTGGAACACCGCTCAGTAAGATGTACAAAATAACCCCTGCGCTCCAAACGTCGGATTCAGGCCCATAATGCTTGCGTAAAACCTCTGGTGCAACGTAGTAAGGGCTTCCAACCACATCGGAAAACGTTTCACCTGAACAAGAACCATTGACTTGTTTTAGAGTATGTATGAAAAGAAGGGAAATCAACAAGTAATCCTGTAAAACAAAATATGCTCAACGGTGAAGGTGTATGCAAAGTGCTTGTAAACGGTGTTTGTAATGTCATGCTAAAAATGATTCAAGTTATATGAAAGAACAAGATCACTACACGATTCAAGGCACAATACCCATATATTAATATAGACAAATCTTGCAAATAACCTCTATGACGATTGTCCCCGTGTGGGTAAGGAGGTGGCCACCCTTGCACAATGAGTGGGAACTCGTTGGGCACCACCCACCTGCCCCTGGGGCATAAGATTTACCTCCTATGACAGTCGTGGGACCGTTACAGCACGGTTGCTCCAGAGGGTGGTGTCATACCCTTTTTTCAGAAGGAACAAGTGCTTAACCGATTCAAAGGAACCTTTAGCAATCCCACAAACATGTCCATCTCTCAAGGAAATCTTGCTTTTTTATCCTTGCAGTATGGAGTTTTTTATCTTCTTAAACAAAAAATAGGCTTTAACAAAGAAAGCCAACTTGATGGATTTCGAGAATACGAGACCACACTTCATGTTCTTACAAACTTATGTGGCATTTTTACATTAATAAGAAAGAATTTGAACAAAAAGAGTGGCAAAGAATAAAGCAAAGGAGGTGGAAGCTTTGTGTTCTCACAGTAGGAAGCGAATAATCAAATGTAGAGGATATCTGCAGATAGACACAGTACACTCATTTGCTCAGATTACCATGAGCGGAAATAGATTTATATTCTCCGTTAATATCTCCTCTTGACTTCTTCCATGGTCCACAAGGGACTGCCATATCAACGGCAACCTTATTCTTTAGATCAGGATATGTATAACTTATCCCCTAAAGTTTCTTGAAAATGAGCTTTATTTGAAGAGAGTATGCGTTCCTATACATTTATTTTAACTGATAATAATACATGAATGCACTTTTGGGGGTTCTTGTGTACTGGGGCAAAATCAAGATTTCAATTTTCAGAATCAATTCACAGACAAGCCGTTTGTGAATAGAAGCATATCACGGCCACTAGAATTTCATGAATATCATGTTTTTGAAGGGAGAATACAAGTGAATACCAATCCCACATGGTTTCAGAATTACAAGATCAAGAATAACTTAAAGCATCCCATTTATCTAACTTACGAAGAAAAAAAATGCTAAGCGATTGGCAAAACGAATTAACAATCACCACACGTACCAAGGAAGAAGTCCCATTACATGGACCCAAATGCAACTACTTCAATTTTTATATTTGTGAAGTAGGTCTTATCCATGTCACCTACTTCAAGCAAAACAAAAATGAAGACACAGTAGGGACCACGAACGGACTTCAGAAGCATTTGACATAAAATTCACTCAATGATGGAAAAGAAGCTAGCATATGATAGGAACAACCAAGAGCTCATGAACAAAGTCCGGGGCCACCCATATAACCATCAACCCCTCAAGAAAGTTAGATATAAATGTAGGAAACCTCAAAGGGACAAAAGAGAAGAAGCTGACCAACTCTAAAATCGGCACGGCAGATAAGAAATGCCATTTTTCAAGAAGAAAAAAAAAACTGAGCTTTAACAAGTGAAAATGGTAACAGGATGGAACAACTCGACAACCAGAGAGTCTAGTTCGTATATGGGATCTTTGGATAAACGACCTTAAGCGAGTTTTCAATTAAAAGCTTCACTTTTAAAAAAAAATTAGCTCAATGACCTTTATCTGAGTTAAAAACAGTCTGCTTCCATAAAAACTTAGAAATACAATGTAGGGTCATTTGCAAAACCAGCTTCTAGAGAATGTCATTGAGCTAAATAGCTCTTTAGAATATGTGGAACCGCTTTGAATTCTGTCTAAAAGAAATCTACCCGAAGTTCCTTCATATATACAGGTTTGATGGTCGGTATCTAGCCGATGCGGGCTCCAACAGGTCTCAAGACCAAAAACTACGAATTTTTCTAAATCACTAACCAATAAATCACATCATTTCATCTTAGTTATAAAGGTACCATTCATCAAAAAAAGATGCAGAATTAAATCACCAACACAACAAATATATATATATATATATATATATATATATACACATATATATATATGATATCAATATATGATTAAGCACACCCACTCGCCAAAATGTAAAACTTCTGGCACGATCCTTCCTCTCTCTCTCTCTCTCTATATATATATCCCCCAAAAGAAAGCTAGCTCAGAAGCACCCTAAATCACAAATCAATGAAAGGGTATGATCAAATAACAGCAAGAAAGACAATTCAAACCCAATACATACAAAAACCCCAAATTAGATACAAATAAAGGAAACCCACATAACAAGATTAGGCATAAAGAAAACCCAAAAAAAAAGAATTAAAAAAACAGAAATCAAACCTGGTTTGTAGAAAACAGACAACCCAAAATCAGTAGCCTTAAGAGCAGCATCTTCATGTGTGGTAGAAAAGAGGAAATTTTCAGGTTTAAGATCTCTATGCATAACACCCAAAGAATGACAAGCTTCAACAACACCAACAATAGTTTTAATCAACTTAGCAGCCTCTCTTTCACTGTATTGACCTTTCTGCACTATCCTATCAAACAACTCCCCACCAGCACACAACTCCATAACTATATGAACATATAAAGCATCTTCATAAGTCCCTTTAATCCTCACAACATTTGGATGCTCAGATAAATGATGCATTATTTGAATCTCCTTCAAAACATCTTCATAATCCTCTCTGCATATCAGTTTTTTCTTAGGTATTGATTTGCAGGCATAAGGGATGCCTGTGGATTTCTCTGTGCATAAATGGGTTGTACCAAACTGCCCTTGACCCAACTTTCTGCCAATTGTGTACAAGTGTTGAAGATTTGGGGTTTTTTGTTTGAGAACCCAGGTGGGTTTTGAGTTTGATGATGAGGGTGGGATTGGTTTATTGATGATTGGGGGTTTTGTGGGTTGTGGTGAAGTTGAGGTTGATGAAGATGACATTTTTTTCTTTCTTTTTTTCTTTTTTCTCTCAAAGTTGCAAACTTTACCAAATGGGTCAATGCAAGAAAACAAGATTTTATGAGAAATAAGGTTTGTAGTATGAGTTGCAACTCACTAAACCATGAACAGGGGAAAAAGAAAAAAACAACTATTTTGGGACCCCAGATCGCTCTTATCCCCAGAGAAGTCTCTTCCTCCCTGAAAAAAAAAAAAAAATATATATATATATATATATATATATAGAGAGAGAGAGAGAGAGAGATGATGATGATGATGGTGAAATGAATGAAATCTTTCTCTCTCAAGACTATCTTTCTTTTTTTTCTGTGTTTAGAAGTGGAAATAGACCGAGTCTAAGTTTGGATGCAATATATATTTACTTTTTGCAAGAAAAAGGAAAAAGGTTTTAAAAAGAAAAATGTGTTATTTAATTGCAATAAAGATGCAGATATAGTACACTGAATATAACCCTGTGAATCCCTTTAAAAAAAAAAAAAAAAAAAAAAAGAATGCAACCTGTGAAAGATTCCAGTGAAAGAAATGTCTGTTATGAGTTTTTTTCTTGATGAAAGAAAGAAAGAAATTAAGCAAAAGAAGAAAACGATAAAACATGGCAACAGCATCACTCGTCCTATCTCTTTTGGCTTATTATTTTTTTAATCATATCATTTTATGGAGGTGGTTTGCTTTTTTATTTTACTATTATAATGATATTTTTGGTATTTACAAGACCATTTTCAACTATTTTTTTTAATAAAGTTTGAAAATTTAAAATTTCTAAAAAGTTTTTTTTTTTTTGTAAAGACGGGTATTGGAGCCGGTCTGTGCATACCTAGATTAATCTTAGTGTGTGTTTGGTTTGGGGGATTGGAATGGATTTGGAGGAATTTGGATTTCAAATCCATTTTAATCCTGCGTTTGGTTTACAGAAAATAATTTCGTTGACCGTATTTCAAATTCGTTTACCATTTTAAAATCTCTCATATGATGGATTTGGAAATTCTTGGCATTGGGCTTGGATTTGAAATCCAATATCCGATTGATTCTAAAGCGTGATCTAGACTTCAAATTGTATCGATCCAAATCAAATGTGTACCAATAAAAATAATTTTTTTATAAAACAAACATATAATTAAAAAAAATTCAATCTAAATCCAAATCCTACAAACCAAACAAAACTTGTAAATGAATGGATTTGAAATCCATTCTAAATCCAAAAAACCAAACGAATTTCAAATCCCTCCAAATCCAAATCCCTCTTTGAAATCCAATTCATTCCATTCCAATCTTGCAAACCAAACGTGCCCTTAGGGTTTTAGAGAACAGCTAAGAATATTCTCAGTGGTTTTACAGGACTCCGAACATCTCTAACAGATTTTTCAAAATGAAGAAACAATAATTAAAATTTTCAAAAGAAATTACATTACATCCATCTCCATCAAATTCCACATTTTAGAGAAAAATCATTGATTATATTATTAAAATATTTTATATATTTAATAAAATATTTTTTCTTTCACCTAAATATTTCATTTCAAAGTTTCTCATTGGTGTGATATAATAAAAAATCATTTATCTCTCTTGGTAATCATTTTTTAGAATATCTCCAAATTTAGAGAAAATTACACTCTCTCTCCTAATTTTTCCATTTTCGAGAAAGTTTTGTAGAAGCTGTTGAAGCAAAAAAGTTGTTCAAAATCTTCATTTTCTACATTTTGGAGAAGTTGTTGGATATGCTCTCAAACCAATGATCTCTAAGAAAAATCCTCAAAGACTCGAGTCTTATTGTCAATTGAGCTAACCCCATAAAGTTATTTTTTTTAAAGTTTTATATCCAACTTCAACAACTACTTTATTTTAGCAATTCTAACATTAATTATATTAATAAAATATTCAATATATTTAATAAAATATCTTTGTTCTCTTCTACATATTTAATTTCAATACCTCTTATTGATGGAAATAATTAAAATATTATTTCATTCTTTTGTATAAAGTTTTAAAATTTCCCAAATTTGGGGATTTCCACCTTATTTTGAGCCAAAAAAATCATAAAATTTTATATTTTAGAATAGCTGTTGGAGATGCTCATGCTCTAATGTCCCAAAACATGCTGGAACAACAATTTTGAATTCAAATTAAAATTATGATGGAGATTATTGACAACCCACAAGTTTTAGTTTATATGAATGATTAATTATAATATCATTTTTAACGCCCCAAAAATTAAAGCAACAGATTGGTCTAATAAATAGATATTCAATTTAAAATTATTATAAAAAGTTATTTGTATTCTATAACTTTAAGATTATAAAAAGCTAAACAAATCTTCTTGTACCAAAATTTTCTTTTTTGGATTCAAAATGCTTTACATGTGTTATACCTAATTTTTATGATTTTAATATTTTATTATCATAAAAATAATCAAATTTAATGATTAAATAATAGATTGTTGTAAGAATTTGATTATTGATACAGATGTAAAATAAAGGGACTATATATATATATATATTTGAAGAAAATAATGGGACTATATATAACTTAGAAGTTGATTATCCGATTCTAATTTCGGTTCTTCAAATTACAATAATTTTAAAAACATACATTTATATACCTTATTGAATTATGTATTTCTTTTTAATACAATATGTTATACATTAAACAAATATGTCAATTTAACTTTTTGGTAAGAGGTTTTACGGTGTTCAGTTTTTATATATTTAAAAATTATTTAATTATTTATTAGAGTCATAAAATAAAAATAATATTTTATTATTATTTAAGAATGTAAATTACATTAAAATGTAATGTATTTAGCCTTATTCACAACCTTTGTTTTGGTATTTCATATTTAATATCTCAAATATTTAGATCAAAATACGTTATATAAAATAAAATTGGACCAACATATATTAATTGTATTTTGAAATGTAAAGCTTATACCTAAATTTTTGATATGTCACCTATGACATACCCTAATAAATATTTTAAAATGTTTATACAAAATAAAAATCAAATAAAAGTACATGCACATACAATTTACTTGATTAAAAATAAATCAATTATATTTATAAGCATTTGTCTTTTTATACTAATGATTATATTGAAAGAAAATTTAATGATGTCAATTCTTGTCAAGTAATGATGATTAAATATTTATTTTCTTTTTTCTTCAAAAAAAATATTTATTTTCTTTGTGTTTGTGTTTATACACATTACTTCGATTACAAGTATAATAATAATATAATATTTTATTAATTGTAAGTGGGTATCAATCTTTTAGGTGAATTCTATTCATACCCCCTCCTATAGGGGGTATGTGAATGAGATATGAGGAGTATGTGAGTGAGCAGGGGTAGGGATAACAGCACCCATCTTTTATTAGCTAGTATTGTAAACAGGGGCGGATGTATATATGTTAGTGGGGGATGGGCCCCCATTACAAAGGAAAAAAGATGAAATTTTTAGGGTAAAAATTTGTATTATTTGACTTTCTATCTTAATGTCCCCCCAGTAAATTTTCGTCCGGTACCCTATTAACCAAAAAAAGTGTCTCGAAGACGACCAAAAAACCAAAATTAACTTTCGAAATCGATTAAAAAACCAAAAAAGCCCTTCGAAATCGACAAAAAAACTTAAAATCCCTTAAAATCAACAAAAAAAGAACTTTTAAAAACCCTCGAAACGTTAGATTTAGGCTAAAAATACATCGGACAACTTTATGGACATTTAAGTAGGGGTGTTCGCGTTCCGGTTTGGGCGGTTTAGCCCCTCATATCACAAACCAAACCGCAAGTGGCGGTTTATTGATTTTTCAAACCGAGCGGTTTGACATCAAGTGCCCAGACCGGTCAAGTCGGACCGCGGTTTAGGCGGTTTGGACGACCGGTTTAAGCGGTTTGGGCCTTTTAGTGGACTTTTAAGTTTAAACATAAAAACATATAAAACTTTGAATTTTAAAGGCTCGTTGGCTTGAGTCCATTTGAAATAAAGAACAAAGTTCACAAAAGTTAACTAAATATCCGAAGACAAAACACTAAAAAAAAGGAATATGCAAAGTGCAAATAAAATCAACGGCTCCACTTCTTCATTTTTCCGTTATTTGTATTCCACAATCCATAAAGATTTCAATCTTTTAAAATACCTTGTGCCTTTTTGTATATATTTGGACATTTGGGCTTTATATCATCTATTCTTTATAATAAAGATATATATAAAAAAAATAAAGAATATATATTTATATATTTGGTGGTCGGTTTGGTCTAAACCGCAGACCGGACCGGACCGGACCGCCCGGTTTGGCAATTTTCCAGACCAGACCGGACCGTCAGACCACTCAAACCGCCAAAAACGGTCCGGTTTGACTTGGTTCGACCGGTTTGAGCGGTCTAACGGTTTTTTTGAACACCCCTACATTTAAGTAACCTTGAAGGTGCCCCCACTAGGAAAAAATTCTGGATTCGCCACTGATTGTAAATATATATATGAAAATATATAAAATATTAAATAACTTGATTCGAGGAAGGCACAAAGTGTGAACGCTTTGGTTTGGATGTGAGTTTTATTTTAGCATCTTTATGTTTTACCAAGTTTTTTTGAATTATGGATGTCGAAATCAGTTTAACATAGATTGATTAATTATAGGATCATAAAGAACAACTAAAGAAATCGTCAGTAATTTTATAGTACTTGAATCGATGACTTGTGAGGAGAATTAAAAAAAAACTCAACCTTTAAGTTTAGTATTGAAGTTGTTTTAATTTTAATTTTTTAGAAAATCTTTAGAAATATAAAAAAAAATACAAGAAAAAAGAAAAAAAAATCTTATCTTGGAGAGATTAGTAACGTATAAAATTAAATTTCTAGGAGAAGAAGTATGTATTAATTGTTTTTTTTTTTTTTGCATTTTTAACAAAATAACAATTAAATCTGTCAAAAAAAATTCTTTAGCTAGCCTAGTGGTAAGGCCCTGGGGGGATAGTGCATGGTATGTCTATCTACCAGGGTTCGAATCCTGGGGGATGCACTTCGGCGATACCCAGACCTTGGGTCGGCCTTCGTTTCGGTTCGGGTCCAGGTTTACGGGCATACCAGTCTATGGGTATGCGGGTTCGGTCTTGACCGGACTTAGTCATACCTGGGCGGGTCCAGTCGATTTGGGCTGGGTCGGGTCGTCTCGGATTAGTCGATGCTGCCCAATTGGATGCCCGGATACCGCGGGTGCGTGTGTGTGTGGGCATAGCCCAAGTTGCCGTACAAAAAAAAAAAAATCTTTTTACATTTCTTGTCGGTTACTAAAAATAAAATAGTCAATCTTTTTGCACATTTTTTTATTACCTTTGTATACTAACTTTGTTGAAGAATATTTTTTAATAAAAGTTTATTGAAACTTATCACTATTTTATAATGAATTTGTTGGAAATTCTCTTATTATAAAAGTTTATTAAGATTTATTGTTTTATAAAAAGAGTGTCGGATAATAAAAGTTAAAACTTAATACATTTCGTTACAATACATATGTCATTTTTTAATAGAAGTAATAACAAACATTATTATCATCAATAACAATAATAATCACAATATTATTGTTATATTTTATTTTTATTAGCATTAATAATAAAAACAGTAATAATAATATTAATTAAGAATTTAGAATTAAATCAATTCCATTTCCAGACAAAACCTAATATCTTTTTGAGGGTAATTTTCATGCATTATGGGAATATTTTGACTTTTATGATTGTTTATGCATTATGTTATCATCATTTTCATTGTTTAAATCAAACATAAAAAATAGGTAATTAACATTTAATTTTATTAGGTGAAGGATACTAACATACAAAAATAAAAATATAATTATAAGATGCTCATAATTACTTGTATTAAACAATATCTAAATATTAAAATCAAACAAAAAATAAACAATAAGGGGTTGTTTGTTTTAAAAAAAAAACTCTTAATTACTCTTAAGTCTGAATCGTTCAGACCTTTTTACACACCACCTCTTATTAATCATAACTAAAATAAGACTTCAGACTTTAGATCTCTTAAAAAACAAACGACACCTAAGTGTGTTAAAATGTAATCAATAATAGGGAAATTGACCCAAATAATCATTTATATCTTAACAATTGGTCTCCTAGTCATTTATCTTTCATTTTTATTCAAATGTCACTACTTCCGCATAGTGATGACCAAAAATCGGGCTTGGACCGAGCCGGGCCAGGCCAAAACGGGCTTTGGGCCCAAACAGTGAAAGCAAAAACTGGGCCAATCGGGCCGGGCCGGGTTTCGCCCGAAAATATGTGGCCCAGTTAAGCTTGGGTTAAACCGGTTACAGAAAAACCGGGCTGGGTCGGGCCCAAAACCGGGCCAAGATCGGGCCTTGTATATATATATATATTTTTAATAATTTCTTTATATAATAATTAATTACTAAGCTTTAAAAAATAAAAATTGGATTGGATCACTAAAATACACTTTAAAAATACGTTTTATTTATAAGAAATCTTTAAAATACACTTTAAAAATACATTTTATTTAGAATTTTAAGTTACAAACTTACAATACAAGTATTTATAGGGGTTTGGGGGGTAAAAAATACAAAAAATAAAAAATAAAAAAAACGTATATAAACGGTAACATAATGTCTCTTTTTTTTAAAAGTACGAATCGGGTCGGGCCGGGCCATGAACCGGGCTCGAACCGAGCCGGACCGGGCCGCCAAAAATGCTAAAAACCCAAACCGGTCCATGATTTCGGGCTTCAAACCGGTTTGGCATCGGGCCAGGTCGGGCCGGTTTTGAGGCGGTTCGGGCTCGGTTAACTGATCGGGCCGGATCGGGTCGGGCCGAGATGGCCATCACTACTTCCGCAAGTGACAGGTCCGCAAATTATGAAGGGTTGAAAAAGTTAAAAAAAAAGTTTTAAACAATCCCACAAGTATAAGGACCAAAACTGTAAATTCTTTAAACATGTCCGACATAGACAAATTTTTGGAATTGGTCCCTGTACTTTCGGACATGTTCAAAAACTTCTTTTTTCTACTTTTTTACCCTCCGCAATTTGCGGATCTGCCACTTGGGGAGGTAGTAACATTTTGGTAAAACCGGAAAAGAAATAGTTAGGAGACCAATTGTGAAGATAAAAGTAACTATTTGGATCAATTTCCATAAATAACAACATATTTTTATTTGTTCACAAAACTTTAGAAGTCAATACTGAAGTTAGTGTATTTTTCAAAATTTATTATTTTAATTCATTGAAAAACATGTAAAATATTGCCCTACTTGAATGTTTTTTTCTTAAATTGTTTTTATGATTGGATTCGAAAATCGAATGGCTTTAATAACGATTTTTAAGGTTTAACAAAAATACTAAAAAGTGTAAAATTTAAATTATTATTTATTACAATTTATTACCCAATAAATGGTATTGAAACTTTATAATCTTGAGCATGACATCATATAATTGTGACAAGTATTTTTCAAGGAAATATATTATTTATTTTTATCCTAATCTCTATTATTAAATTATTTAAATGGATATATTATTCAATCACATACATAGTCAAAATGGTAATCCTTATTTTAATGTCACCATATACTTTGACTTTAAAGTTTAACACTAAATAATATTTTAATGTGTTAACCAACATTATATTAGATTTAGTTTAATTATTTAATTTGAACGAACTATTGTTGTATTTATAAATTTATAACATCTTTTATAACTATGCTATAATAGAAATTTTGGTGATAAATGATAGTTTTATGTTCTTACAACTATGCTATATTTTACGAAAAAAAAGGAATTTATAAAAATCTCTAAATTTAGAAAAATATTTAAAAAACTTTATATAGGAGAGAGAAATAGTATTTTTATTTTTTCCTACCAATAAGAGGTATTAAAAATAAAATTTTACTAGAGTAGCTGCTGGACAGCTTCAGTGGTGGCAGTAGCGGGAACCGCAGCTATAATTCTAACAGGTTCATAGGGTCCGTTTTCTATATATTCAGGTATAGTAGGATCCGCACCTTCAAGAAATAGCATCATTCGATTTTTCCATAGAGAAAAGTTATCTCTGCTAAATCGAGGAGGTTTAGAAAGTGAACCATTATCATAGTAGTTTGTGTTTGTGTTTAGTGCCATTTTAGAATAGCAAGGAAGAGTATACAGCAAGATCTTGTTTATTAGATTAAACAAACTGCTCTGATACCACTTGTTGGTCCCGAAGGTGCTTAACAAGTTTGTAGAAAGGGGGTTGAATACAAACACAGAAATTAAAGTTTAATAAATTGTTTATTGATAAATTAAAATACAATTTACAAGTTTGTTGCGGAATAAGATTAAGACAGACTCAATCTAAACAAACTTAAGAAACACTAAGATGGTTGCACAAGAAATTCAGAGAATGGGGGATTTTAGAGAGATAGAAAACAAGGGTTTCTATTATGGAGTTCAAGGATTGAGCACACCTTCAGATGAAGGGGTGAGCTTCCTATTTATACCCTATGCATTAAATGCATGGCAGGGTACTTTACACGTGGCATTCATAGATTGGCTTTGGGAGTCTTACTTTTGGAGACATGCTTTTGGCCGCTTATGAACAGTGTAGTTGACAGAGATCAGATGGGATTCCTTGGGTTCAGATTGATAGCGTGCACATAAACAAGTAGAGTACATGATGTCAGGTCGGCTCGCTGTAAGATACAGCAATGAGCCTATCATTCCTCTATAGGCAGTGACATTAACAGGTTTTCCAGATGGATCCTTGTTAAGTGTCAGCGGTGGTGCCATAGGAGTTTTCATCGCTGAAGTTTGTGTGAGATCAAACTTCTTTAGCATATCTTTAACATACTTACCTTGGCAGATAAAAGTACCTTTGTCAGATTGTTTAATCTGAAGACCAAGAAAATATGTCAGCTCACCCATCATACTCATTTTATATTCTTTCTTCATTCTTTCAGCGAAGCGAGTACATAGAGATGGGTTAGTAGAACCAAATATTATGTCATCGACATATATTTGTACAAGAATTATATGACCTTTTATCTTCCTGAAAAATAACGTATTATCAATCTTGCCACGTTCAAAATTTTCAGAGATAAGAAAAGATGAGAGAGTGTCATACCAAGCACGAGGGGCTTGTTTTAGACCATAGAGAGCCTTATCCAATTTATAAACATAATTTAGATGCTTAGGGTCATAGAACCCTGGTGGTTGTTCTACATAAACTTCTTCATTCAGCTTTCCATTCAGAAAAGCTGATTTTACGTCCATTTGATAAACGATGAAGTCTTTATAGACTGCATAAGCTAAGAATAGTCGAATTGCTTCGAGCCTGGCCACAGGGGCAAAGGTTTCATCATAGTCTATGCCTTCCTCTTGTCTGTATCCCTGAGCAACAAGTCGAGCCTTGTTGCGGGTTACAGTTCCATGTTCATCTAACTTGTTTCTAAACACCCATTTGGTGCCTATTACAGTTTTATCAGATGGTCTAGGAACGAGATTCCAAACTTTGTTTCGAGAAAATTCAGTCAGCTCTTCTTGCATAGCGCTGACCCAGTTTGGATCTCTGAGGGCATCATCAGTCTTCTTTGGTTCTATTAAGGAGAGAAAGTTTACAAAGAGACAGATATTACCTGAGCTTCGTCGTGTCTGAATACCTGCATCTGGATCACCGAGAATTTGATCTATTGGGTGATCTCTTGTCCATCGCTGATCAGGAGCATGATCGCTTAACTCAGAGGTTGGATCAACAATTGGGATGTTTACTGATGAGGACGTTTGAGGTTCATCAGCAATTAACTGTTGAGTAGGTTCACTAGAGAGGTTTCCAGACGAAGGCAGATTTGATGGTGGTAATGTGTTTAGAGGTTCAGCTGAAACCCATGAGGTGGATTCAGCGGTGGGAGGTATGATACTTGGTTCTTCATCAGCAGCTGGAGTTTCAGTGTGCTGATGGTTTGAGAAGAAAGGTTCAGTTTCTCTATAGTGAGAGATCATCCAAGTATTCAGTTCTTCATTGTCAGCGATTGGTTTAGAGTTCGCTGAGCGCGTTTCATCAAACGTGACATGAATGGTTTCTTCTACGGTTTGTCTTCTCTTGTTGAAAACTCTGTAGGCTTTGGAGATGGAGGAATATCCTAAAAATATTCCATCATCGGCTTTTGGGTCGAACTTTCCAAGTTGATCTTTGTTGTTTAAGATAAAGCACTGACAACCAAAGATATGAAGAAAGCTGATAGAAGGCTTCCTTCCAAGAAAGAGTTCATAAGCTGTCTTCCCAAATCGCTTTATTATCAGCGATCTGTTTTGAGTAAAACATGCAGTGTTTACAGCTTCTGCCCAAAATTGAGTAGGGAGGTGAGAATCGTTGAGCATTGATCTAGCAGCTTCTATGATCGTTCTGTTTCTTCTTTCAGCGACTCCATTTTGCTGAGGTGTTCTTACTGAAGAGAAGTTGTGAGAGATTCCCTTGTTCTCAAAGAAATTGTCCAGGGAACTATTTTTGAATTCAGTTCCATGATCACTTCTTGTTGATCGAACAGTAAGATTATTCAGCACTTCCATCTTTTTGACAAAAGATATTAGTTCTTCTGGAGTATCACTCTTACAGCGAAGAAAAATAACCCAGGTGTAGCGAGAATATTCATCTACAATGACAAGCGTATATTTCTTTCCAGCTATTGATTGGATGTTGACAGGGCCAAATAGATCCATATGCAGGAACTGAAGAGGACTTGTCACTGAGGAAACTTGTTTCGACTTGAAACTAGCTTTTGTTTGTTTTCCTTTTTCACATGCTGAGCAGAGAGATTCTTTAGCATATGAGTGCTGAGGAAGACCAGAAACCAGTTCCTTAGATGAGAGAGAATTCAGGGTTTTGAAGTTTAGATGAGAGAGCCTTTTATGCCATAGCCAGTTGACATCAGAAGAGGCCTTAGAGAGAAAACATAAGTTATCAGTGATAGTAGAGTCCATATCTATTACAGACATTTTCTCTTCTATAACCACTGAGAGCAAGTTTTCCTTTTTCATCTACCACTAAACATGCTTTCTTAGAAAAGCGAACTTCGTAGTCTTTGTCACATAGCTGACTGATGCTTAGAAGATTGTGCTTCAGTCCATCTACATAAGCGACTCTTCGAAAGGTAGTTGTCCCATTGCTGAGGACACCAAACCCTCGGGTAAATCCTTTTCCATTTCCACCAAAGGTCACAGAGGGACCTTTCTCTTCCTTGTATTCAGTGAGCAGGTCTCTTTGTCCAGTCATATGACGAGAACATCCACTGTCGAGATACCAGATGCCCTTTGATCCCTGCATACATAAGGAAGATTAAGCGTTGTTTGGTACCCACTTTTCAATGGGTCCTTCAGAGTTAGTGGATAAGGAAGATTCAGCAGTCTTCACCGCTGATGAAGATTCAGCTTCAGTGGTAATCTTCACTTTGGTTAATTTCTTAACCTTAGTGGTATTTTTCACTTTGGTTGATTTTTCAACTTTGGTGGTATTTGGACACTTGCTCGCAATATGGTCAGTAAATCCACAGTGATAACATTTTCTATATCTTATGGTGGTTTTATAACCAAAAGGTTTTGAAAACTTAAGATGAGCAGGTCCAGCTCCAAGAATGCCTTTAGCACGAGATCTGGGAGGAATTTTTATTTCTTCAGGTCTCACGGGCTTTAGATCAACCTTTAGCTTTGGAGGACAGATATCAAAGATTTCTATCACTGAGCTAGAAGGTTTATCCACTGAAGGTTTGGAAGGAACTTTCAGTTTGGTTTTCTTGGAAGCCTTCTGAGGAGGAAGAATAGACTTTCCTTTATCTGCAGACTTAGATCTTGCAGATATCTCCTCAGGGATGGGATTTGAAGAAGAACAGGGATAGAATTGATTATAAGAAGTGTCAAAGAAAGATGTGACAAAAGTTCCAAACTTAAGCGAGGAACTTTCTTCTTTAGGATCATCCTGTGGTGTCCAAAAACCAAGACCAGTTCTATCACTTTCAGGAGTTTGAGCATTTATTATCTCAGAGATCTTTGTTGATGATTTGCACCATTTTTCAACATGAGCCTTTTCTGCTTTTAGAGCAGCGATGGCTTGTTCGCGTTCAATGCTGATGATTTCATTTATAATGACTTGGTCTTTCAGCTTTTCTTCTAAAAGATTTAGTTCACTGATCTTTTCATGACATTTCTCTAGCTCTTGTGTTAAATAAACATTTTTATTTTCAGCTTGAGTTTTGTCATTTAGAGCATTATAAAGGTCAATCGTCAGCACATCAACAGCGCGACTTCTCTCAGCTTCAGGCAGAGAGGGATTTGTTGAGATAGATACCTGAGATGATATGTAGCTCATAGAAGGTTCAGATGGTTCTTCTACTTCTTCTTTAATCTCAGCCATGAGACAAAGATTAGCGACTTCTTCTTCATCAGAAGATGATTCTTCTGATTCAGCCCAGTCATGTTCTTCAGCGATGATACCTTTACCTTTTCGCTTATAGTTTTTCAGCTTTTGGTATTTCTCCTTCAGCTTTAGGTATTTGTCATCGCTGGATCTTCTTCTAGAGGTAGAAGGTTTGTAGACTTTCTTTGACCTGCACTCACTAGCAAAATGTCCTGTTTTCTCACAGTTATAGCAAGTGGCGGTAGCCTTATCAACAGGGGTTGATTTAGGCTTGTCAGCAATAGAGAGGAGCTTATTTCTTTTGAAATTGCTCTTTCTTGCAAACTTTTTGAAGGAGTTTGTCAAGAGTGCCAGGGACTCATCAAACTCTGAAAGGTCAGGATCTGATAAGTCTTCAGATTCAGAATCTAACTCAGTGATGGTGAGAGTTGATCGCTGGGATGGAATTATCTCTGACGAGACTAAAGCAACAGCAGTGCTTTTGGAGTCTTTAGAATCTTTTACAAGATTCTTCTTCAGGAGATTAGATTGCTCATAGTTGAGTAATATTCCATACAGAGTGCTTAGAGTGAGAGTATGTAAGTCTTTTGTCAGCTTAAGACATATTGAATAACTGTCCCAACTTTCAGGAAGACTTTCCAAGAATTTTGTTAGGACCTCAGAATTAGAATAGGTCCTTCCAACAGTTCTTAGGTCAATGATTAGGCAGTTAAACCGCTGATGAATGTCAGAAAGAGATTCATTCTTACCAGCGATAAAACTTTCATACTGTCTTACCAAGTTAATCTTTCGGGTCTCTTGGATTTCAGTGGTGCCCTCATATTGAACCCATATGGTTTCCCACATTTCTTTAGAAGTTTTTAGATGCATGATGGAATGGAAAACTTCATCAGGCAGAGCCATTGATATAATGGTCTTTGCTCTTGCATCTATGCCTACCTTCTTTTTATCTTCATCACTCCACTGTCTTATTTCCTTAACGACATATCGTTCAGGGACAGCTTCAGTGGTGGCAGTAGCGGGAACCGCAGCTATAATTCTAACAGGTTCATAGGGTCCGTTTTCTATATATTCAGGTATAGTAGGATCCGCACCTTCAAGAAATAGCATCATTCGATTTTTCCATAGAGAAAAGTTATCTCTGCTAAATCGAGGAGGTTTAGAAAGTGAACCATTATCATAGTAGTTTGTGTTTGTGTTTAGTGCCATTTTAGAATAGCAAGGAAGAGTATACAGCAAGATCTTGTTTATTAGATTAAACAAACTGCTCTGATACCACTTGTTGGTCCCGAAGGTGCTTAACAAGTTTGTAGAAGGGGGGGTTGAATACAAACACAGAAATTAAAGTTTAATAAATTGTTTATTGATAAATCAAAATACAATTTACAAGTTTGTTGCGGAATAAGATTAAGACAGACTCAATCTAAACAAACTTAAGAAACACTAAGATGGTTGCACAAGAAATTCAGAGAATGGGGGATTTTAGAGAGATAGAAAACAAGGGTTTCTATTATGGAGTTCAAGGATTGAGCACACCTTCAGATGAAGGGGTGAGCTTCCTATTTATACCCTATGCATTAAATGCATGGCAGGGTACTTTACACGTGGCATTCATAGATTGGCTTTGGGAGTCTTACTTTTGGAGACATGCTTTTGGCCGCTTATGAACAGTGTAGTTGACAGAGTTGTTGTACGATTTGTGGCAGAGACGTGTCCGTTCTGACACATCGTACTGGTTGTGCAAGGTAAGACAAAAGAAAACTTGAGGCATAAGCTTTGTGATCGTTGATCGCTGAGTATCTCTTCTTCTAGAGATAAAGAAGTTCAGCTATCGCTGAAGCTTTTCCTCAGGCTTCTTCGCGTAAGTAGATTCGTCTGGTCTTCGCTGATATCCGCATCAGGTCATTAGTAGACTTATCTATTGTTCAGTGGCTTCGTCTTCGATTCAGCTATGAACTATGTTGACGCGAGACTTATCTTCAGGGATTACGTTAACTGTGTTACATGGGAAACGATCAGCGATGACTGAACAGACTCAGTTTGATCGCTGAAAGTGAAACACTAATACATATAATAACGTAATTTTCACTAAGTCTAAAAGAGGGTCGTTATCAAATCACTGAGAGAGTTTGGATCAACAGGATGCAACTAAGTACATCGTATGTCCAAGGCTCCTTAACGAGCTACCAAAACTGAATAAATGTTCCAAAGACTCATTTAAGTGTAAACCAAGCCCCAAACGGCATAATGAACGTTTGGCTAAAATACGAGAGCCAATGTGGTTACATAAACCAAAGATACATCTTTCCCCAAAACTTTGTTTCTCAAATCACAATTGGACTTCGGCCCAAAAACCCAAAAAGGGTTTTCATTTTCTAAAGTGTTCCCAAAGTCGGGAATGACCCAAAACCAAAAGACTCACACTTTCATACTTTCCAAAACATCCCTTTTCATGAATGATGCATAAAACCCGACAAACACTTAAAAGTGCGTTTTTGACCAAATATCTATTTATGTAATAAATCATCAAAACCCATTCATTTATAACACGTTTATCGAAATGCCCAAAAATCCCAAATGTGGTGTTTTACAAAGTTTAATAAGCTAAACACTTCAGATAATAAAAAATTACCAAATAACTCAACAATTGATAATTTCATGTAAAACACATAAATGCTTTAAAATAGACATTTTGGCATGTACAACATTTTCACAAATCAACTTGAACTCACCTTGCTAGATTTAGGCTAAATCTAGGTTTTACCCCCAAAACTTGAATCTCCTTTGATGAAGGCTTGAATCACGAAGAAACCTCCCTAGATATTAGATCCAACACATCTACAATATCACCTTCACCACACAAGCCAACAAAATCACACCCAAGATGAAGGATGAAAGGGAAAAGGATGAAATCATCAAACCCTAGCTGAACATTGAGAGAGATGAGGAGCTTACCACCACAAAATACTATTGTATATTCCAATAGACTTCCAATCTCTTTCTAAATCCTTGAAGAGCTCTAAAAAACAAAACCATGGCAACTTGAATCACCAAAACCGGAGTCGTGATGCAAAAGATATGAAGAAATGAAGTTCTAGGGCTGAAAATCGGATTTTATGCTCGACAGGGCGTCTCGCGACTTACCACGCGACTGTAAGTCGCGGCCTAAGTCTCCCGCTTCCCCTAAGTCGCGGCATGCACTGTCCTCCCGGTTTTCTTCTTGTTCACTGTTTTAGCCATAACTTCTTCGTTATAGCTCCGATTTCGCTCCGGAAAGAACCGTTGGACTCGTAATTGGATCCTTCATCCACCAAGACTATAAAATCTAGGATTCAAGTCCAAAATCCTATATCTTATTTTTCCCTTAAAATTACCGATTTCTGTGTTAACTTGAAACAATACTTTTCGAAATCGGGGTGTTACATTATCCTTACCCACAACGACTCCCTCTCCACATTGAACCTCCACCACCATTTACACAATAATGCCCAATTCATGTCTTTTAAGCCCCCAACATTTAACCCCCCAGTACCAGGTCCCATTTTACCCACGCAACCGGTTTCTTTTGCTTTAACACATCCTCACTCCCACACCCCCCACACCCCAAAAAAGGCGACCTCTCAAGCGCTCAAGACCATTTAACACTCCAAGCGGTTCCTGAAATAAATAGAAAAAGTATAACGATGTGCTACCTAGAACCGGTTTTACCAATGTTAGTCTTCTTCCAAAAGAGACCGTCTTTGCTTGTAACGCCCTAAAAATAGAGATAACAAAAACTTTCGAAAAGAGGAGAAGTGGTATAAAAATTGCCATAGCAAGAGCCTCCCAAAAATGGGGAAATATACAAATAACCTGATTAATCACAATTTGTAATTTAACGGGTAAATAAATAACAACCAACTAATCTAATTTCTAAATTTAGAAAATAGATTACAAAAAGGGGTGTCATCTATAAACCCAAATCTTCCAGAAATAGTTCAAGTGCCAAAATCCCCCAAGTTCTCTCCCAAAGCATCTAAACTTGCCTAGGAGCAGCGTCGCTAACACCTGAGATACACATCGACACCAAACAAGTGTTAGGCCAAAAAGCCTAGTGAGTTGCAAAGTAAAAACATGCCAGAAACAGTTACAATTCTTATCAGCAGTTAATCATTTAATCACGTAGATGTGGAGTCAACGGGAGCGACCCATATCTCCAAATCAGGTTCACCCAAAGAGGCAATGCACCTTGAAGCCACTTTCACTGGCAACACAAAGGCCCGACACGCACCGGGGACTACCGCTTAGGAAATTCCTTGACGGCGGAGGTCTAGGCACATAGGAGACTACCGCTTAGGAAATTCCCCAAATGTCACCCACCTACATTCCTATAGTGAATCACTGACTTGGTTCGTCCACATAATGCAAATAGGAGGTCTCAAGATGTGTTACAACCCAACATATTCGGTTATCAATCATGAACACAACATTACCATCCTAATCATGCAATTTCAGCACTTAACCCAAATATCAACCAAATCCATCACGAGAATGTAAGGTCGCCAAAAGGCATTCCAAGTAGGAATCATCAACATACCAAGATATACACATATAAATCATGGTAACTTTCATATACATAAATCCATAGGAAAATCCCCAAATACTCGAACAATAAACATGAACATTTGAGAAATGTATTAATATTAACAAGTATTAGATAATGATGTGTATCTAGTTTTATCAAAGGTTGGTAAACTCACAATCTAGGTTTTGAACCAAAAACCCAGAAAATAGATGGAACCCTAGTTTTGAGAAGATGAGACTTGGAGAAGATGAAGATCTTGAAGAATACTTCAATGCAACCACTTGAATGAACCTTCAATGATGACTTAATGCTCACACCAACCCAAAAACCTAGAAAATATGAGGTAGGAGATGAAAACCCCAAAATCTAGCTTTTGACACTTGGGGAAGATGAAGATGGAGATGGTGGTGAAGCTCTCAAACCGAAACCTTGGATGATGATCTTAACTTTAGCAATAAATAGTGAAGGTTTGGTGGTTGAAGAAACCTTAGATGAAGTAAATGAAGAGGGAGGGTTTGGGAGAGAATACTTGAAATGAAAAAGATGAGAAATGAGAAAACTTGGGGAAAAATTGTATTTAGCCCGTGCTGGACCTTCTGTCCATACGCATGGGTCGTGCGTTTTTTGTGAAGGATTGGCGCACCGGTCGTGCGCCCCACAGCAGTAACCAAATTCCTTCATTTTTCCTATGTAGCCAAATGCAAGACTTCGGGGTGTTACAATCCTCCCCACCTAATTAGGATTTCGTCCCCGAAATCTTATCCTAACTTAAACAAGTAAGGTTAACGTTTCTTCATATCATCTTCCGACTCCCAAGTAACGTTAGCACCCCTATGATGCTTCCATTGCACTTTAATCATGACTACGTCTTTATGACGTAACTTCTTCACTTTCTATTCTAAGATCGTTTCCGGTTCTTCCACACAACGATTCCCGTTGTCCACTCGAATTTCCGACAAAGGAATCACACTTTCCTCTTCGGCTAAACATTTCCGAAGGTAACATACGTGAAAGGTAGGATGTATCCCATTCATCTCCGGTGGCAAGTCCAAACGGGTAGGCTTGCAATCCAATCCTTTCTAGAATAACGAAGGGTCCAAGGAAACGAGGACTAAGCTTCCCACGTTTCCCAAACCGGATAATTCCCTTCCATGGAAATACTTTCAACATGACCCGGTCACCCACTTGAAACTCAACTGGTCTTCTTTTCTTGTCCGCATAACTTTTCTGTCGATCTTGAGTCGCTTTTAGCCTTTCCCGAATTTCTTTCACCTTGTCGGCCGTCTCTTGAACAATTTCCGGCCCGGCGAATTGCTTTTCGCCCGCTTCTAGCCAACAAACCGGGGTTTGGCACTTTCGCCCGTACAGCGCCTCGAATGGTGCCATGCCAATGCTAGAGTGGTATCTATTATTATATGCGAACTCCACTAACGGCATGTGTGAGTCCCAACTACCTCCAAAGTCGATAACACATGACCTTAACATGTCTTCGAGCGTTTGAATCATCCTTTGCCGTGCTCAAATTCAATCGGGTACCCAACTCCTTTTGCAAGCTCGCCCAAAAGTTCGACGTGAAACGGCTATCTCGATACGACACGATAGATTGTGGAACACCATGCCTCGACACAACCTCATCGATGTAAAGCTTGGCCAATTTCTCCATTGGCAAAGTCTCTCTCATTGCAAGAAAGTGCGCACTCTTGGTTAGCCGATCAACAACTACCCAAATTGTATCGTGGCCTCGTAAGGTCTTTGGTAACTTTGTCATGAAATCCATAGTGATGTTGTCCCATTTCCACTCGGGAATGGACAATGGTTGCAGACTCCCATACGGCCTTTGATGCTCCGCCTTGACTTGAAGGCACGTGACGCATCTCTCCACGTAATTGGCCACGTCCAATTTCATTACTGGCCACCAATAATTCAATTTCAAGTCCCTATACATCTTGGTACTACCGGGATGTATAGAATACTTTGACTTATGCGCGTCCTCTAGTAGTAACTCCCGATTTCCACCCAACTTCGGCACCCAAATACGACCTTGGAAGAGTTTAAGTCCGCGACTATCTTCCGTCAAAAGTCCACTTTGCTTTGTCATGATCTCGGATTTGAGATTTTGCTCCTTGAGCGCTTCCACTTGCTACGTCTTGATGCTTTCCATCAAACTTGATACCACGTCGATTCTTATAAGGGACAATTTAACACCACCATCATGGCTTCTCCGGCTCAATGCATCCGCCACCACATTGGCCTTGCCGGGATTGTAGAGTAGATCACAATCATAATCCTTTAGAAGTTCAAGCCATCTTCTTTGCCGCATGTTGAGTTCCTTTTGGTCGAAGATGTACTTGAGACTCTTGTGATCCGTGAAGAGAGTATACTTGGTCCCGTACAAGTAATGCCGCCACAACTTCAAAGCAAAAACTACCGCCGCCAACTCTAAGTCATGCGTCGGGTAGTTCTTCTCATGCTCCTTTATTTGCCTCGACGCGTAGGCAATGACTTTCCCTCGTTGCATAAGTACACATCCAAGCCCCATCTTAGAAGAATCACTATATACTACGAAGTCTTCCGATCCTTCAGGCAAGGATAAGATCGGAGCTTCGCACAATTTCCTCTTGAGCGTTTGAAAGACTTGATCTTGAACATCGGTCCAAAGAAACTTGATGTTCTTTCTAGTGAGGGATGTGAGTGGTGTGTAGCTACCTTGGAAAAGTCTTGGATGAAGCGTCTATAGTAGCCTGCTAAGCTCAACAAACTCCGTATCTCCGATGGATTCGTAGGCGGTTCCCAACTCATCATCGCTTCAATCTTTGTCGAGTCCACCTTAACACCGTCCTTTGACACCACGTGTCCCAAGAATTGCACTTCTTGAAGCCAAAACTCGCACTTAGAGAACTTCGCGAATAACTTCTCTCTTCTTAGAACTTCCAAGACTTCCCGCAATTGTTTCCCATGCTCGGACTCATCTTTAGAATAAATTAAAATGTCATCGATGAAGACGATCACGGATTTATCCAAGAATGGGAGACACACACGGTTCATCAAGTCCATAAATACAGCCGGCGCATTGGTCAACCCAAAAGGCATCACCAAGAACTCATAGTGACCGTAACGCGTTCGGAAGGCCGTCTTCGGAATATCATCCTTCTTCACTCTCACTTGATGATAACCGGATCGGAGGTCAATCTTCGAGAAACATCCCGTACCTTGAAGTTGATCGAAGAGATCATCGATGCGGGGTAAAGGATACTTGTTCTTTACCGTGACTTTATTCAACTCACGGTAGTCAATACACATCCTCATCGATCCGTCCTTCTTCTTCACGAACAATACCGGTGCTCCCCAAGGTGAAGAACTCGGTCGGATAAAACCCTTCTCTAACAACTCTTGAAGTTGCGTCATCATCCTCTTCATTTCCGTCGGGGCCAAACGATAGGGAGCTCGGGCTATCGGAGCCGCTCCCGGAGTGAGGTCTATTTGGAACTCCACTTGACGTTCCGGTGGTAATCCGGGAAGGTCTTCTGAAAATACATCCGGATAATCCCGCACGATCCTCACGTCTTCCACCGTCTTCTTTTCCTTCTTTGCGTCCACTACATACGCTAGATACGAAGGGTAACCCTTCGCTAGAAATTTACGTGCCTTGAGAGAGGAGATAATGGGGTTGCGTCCTTTTCCTGTCTCCCCATAAATGACGACCACGCCGCCTTCCGTCAAAGGCACTTGGATCATCTTCTTAGCGCAAAAGATGTCGGCCTTATGCCTTGACAACCAATCCATGCCTATAACCACGTCGAACCCTCCTATGGTCATAGGTAGCAAATCTACCTCAAAAGAATTCCCGTCGATCTCTAAGGTACAATCACGAAAATGGTCTCGGATAATTACTTGATCTCCGTTGGCAACCTCTATTACTAGTGCATCGGGAAGGACACTAATAGGAGTGACGAAACGATTACAGAAAAAGTCCGATACAAAAGAACACGTAGCACCCGAATCAAACAATACACGAGCAGACAAGGAGTTTACTAGGAACGTACCCGAAACGACGTCCGCGGTCTCCTTCGCCTCCTCGGTAGTCATCCGGAAAGCTCGACTCAACACCCTCGGCGATTGGTCGACTCTAGCCATCGACCCAACAGATCTGTTTTGAATGTTCCCCGCTAGCTTTGGACAATTCCTCCTCATGTGCCCCGGCTGCTGGCACTCATAACAGATCGTCGGATGAACAGTGCAATCCCGAGCCACATGGCCCTTCTTGCCATACCTGGTACAACTCACCGGACCCGCATAGACTTTGGGAGCACATGCGTCCGAGTGCCTGGTTTTGCACCTTGGGCACCACTGATCGCTTTTACGAGAGTCACCAGCTTTCCCACTAACAAATGGCCTTGACTGACGAACGGGCCCAGATGGCCCTTCCCACTTTCTCTTCTCACTCGCAACACTTCTCTCTTCCTTCTCAGACAACCTATCATCTTCCACAAGCAAGGCCTCTTCAATGACTTCTTGAAGAGTCGACCCTCTGACATTGCGCACGTCAGTCCGCATATCGGCCGGTAGGCCAAGATGAAAGGCCTTAATCTTCGATCTCTCATCTAGGACCAGATATCCCACCAAGTTCAACTTCTCCAGAAACAACTTGGAGTAGTCGGCTACAGACAAATTTCCCTTCTTCAGATTCCGGAACTCGGCTTCCAGTTTGTCCAACGAACGCTCGCTGCAATACTTGTCCATTATCTTTTTCTTGAAGACTGGCCAGGTCAGCTTTGCTAGAACTTCGGGGGTGAGGGCGGACCGAGTGAGATTCCACCAGATCAATGCCTCTCCCCGGAGTAATTGAGAAGCAAATTTCACCCGTTGCGAGACGTCGCACTCGCTAGACTCAAAGTCCATTTCCATTTCCTTGAGCCAGTACATACACGCAACCGGGTTGTCGGAACCCACAAACTCTTTAGGGTTGCACCCCAGAAAAGCCTTGTAGGAGCATCCCTTAGTCCTCCCTCGATTCTCGTTGCTCGGTTGCTCTTTGGTCACCACTACTTCAGGTCTACCACCCGACCCAACTATGATATTCTCCGCCATAGTTTCGGGTTGGCGGTTACTAGCATCTCGGTCTTCTAGGAGTTTCATGAAAAACTCTTGTTGTTGAATCTGTTGATGGTCCATGGCAGAATTCATAGCCAACATCATGTTGTCCCGCAACCGGGTCTCCATAGTAACTTCCTCCATAATGGCATTATCCGCATTGAGATTTCGGCGCGGAATATGCTCAGGTCCACTTCCCAAGATTCTGGGTACGGGAATTCCATCAGAGGTTACCCCCACCGGGGGTCGTACAGTTGCAGATTCCACTTCTGGTTGACCCTCTGGCATGTCCGGTAATCTACTTCGAGTATTAACCATTGATCATTGCCACACAAGCACGAGAAGGAGATTGAGAAAAGACTAAGCGAGTTTAACTCATTGTACGTACTAATACATTCATCAATTATCGCAATAACAGTAAATCAAGTACGCTCACGTAACAATGCATTCATAATAGCAGTAGCTAAGTGAAATTATGAACGAACCATACACAAGAATTCTTGTCACCATCATCACAACTCTCAATTAGTGTAATTCCGTAACCTAACACTCTCCCCACCTAGGATTTCTACCCCCAAGAGGACAGTGAAGTCAAAATAGTCTAAAGCTTAAGTCTAGATATGCTACAAAAATACCTAGTTCCCTTAAACTAAAGCTCTGATACCAACTTGTAATGCCCTAAAAATAGGGATAATGAAAACTTTCCAAAAGAGGAGAAGTGGTATAAAAATTGCCATAGCAAGAGCCTCCCAAAAATGGAGAAATATACAAATAACCTGATTAATCACAATTTGTAATTTAACGGGTAAATAAATAACAACCAACTAATCTAATTTCTAAATATAGAAAATAGATTACAAAAAGGGGTGTCATCTATAAACCCAAATCTTCCAGAAATAGTTCAAGTGCCAAAATCCCCCAAGCTCTCACCCAAAGCATCTAAACTTGCCTAGGAGCAGCGCCGCTAACACATGAGATACATATCGACACCAAACAAGTGTTAGGCCAAAAAGCCTAGTGAGTTGCACAAGTAAAAACATGCCAGAAACAGTTACAATTCTTATCAGCAGTTAATCATTTAATCACGTAGATGTGGAGTCAACAGGAGCGACCCATATCTCCAAATCAGGTTCACCCAAGAGGCAATGCACCTTGAAGCCACTTTCACTGGCAACCCAAAGGCCCGACACGCACCGGGGACTACCGCTTAGGAAATTCCCCGACGGCGGAGGTCTAGGCACATAGGAGACTACCGCTTAGGAAATTCCCCAAATGTCACCCACCTACATTCCTATAGTGAATCACTGACTTGGTTCGTCCACATAATGCAAATAGGAGGTCTCAAGATGTGTTACAACCCAACATATTCGGTTATCAATCATGAATACAACATTATCATCCTAATCATGCAATTTCAGCACTTAACCCAAATATCAACCAAATCCATCACGAGAATGTAAGGTCGCCAAAAGGCATTCCAAGTAGGAATCATCAACATACCAAGATATACACATATAAATCATGGTAACTTTCATATACATAAATCCATAGGAAAATCCCCAAATACTCGAACAATAAACATGAACATTTGAGAAATGCATTAATATTAACAAGTATTAGATAATGATGTGTATCTAGTTTTATCAAAGGTTGGTAAACTCACAATCTAGGTTTTGAACCAAAAACCCAGAAAATAGATGGAACCCTAGTTTTGAGAAGATGAGACTTGGAGAAGATGAAGATCTTGAAGAATACTTCAATGCAACCACTTGAATGAACCTTCAATGATGACTTAATGCTCACACCAACCCAAAAACCTAAAAAATATGAGGTAGGAGATGAAAACCCCAAAATCTAGCTTTTGACACTTGGGGAAGATGAAGATGGAGATGGTGGTGAAGCTCTCAAACCGAAACCTTGGATGATGATCTTAACTTTAGCAATAAATAGTGAAGGTTTGGTGGTTGAAGAAACCTTAGATGAAGTAAATGAAGAGGGAGGGTTTGGGAGAGAATACTTGAAATGAAAAAGATGAGAAATGAGAAAACTTGGGGAAAATTGTATTTAGCCCGTGCTGGACCTTCTGTCCATACGCACGGGTCATGCGTTTTTTGTGAAGGATTGGCGCACGGGTCGTGCGCCCTACAACAGTAACCAAATTCCTTCATTTTTCCTATGTAGCCAAATGCAAGACTTTGGGGTGTTACATTGCTTTCCACGATGCGAGCTTTTTTTCCATCTTCTCAACTGCTGGCTTCCATGTGACAATTTTCCGCATAGATGCCCCCACCGGGAGTCCGAGGTAATTAAACGGGAGCATGGCACACTCGCACCCCAAAGAGCTAGCCCAAGATTGAACTTCACCCTTCGAGACCCACCCCGAAAATTTTACTTTTTCGCATATTTATTTTAAGCCCCGAAACAAGGTAGAAGCATTTTAGTACCTTAAACAAATTCTTTATATTATCTAAATTCCACTCCCCGAAAAAGATTGCGTCGCCGGCATATTGGAGATGTGAGATTTGGAGTTTGTCTCGACCCACTTTAATTCCTTTGAAAACTCCTTTTCCCATGGCCTCTACCATCAGAAGGTGTAAGCTTTCCGCCACCAAAAGGAATAGAAAGGGTGCTAGCGGATCTCCTTGCCGTAGTCCTCTTTCCATTTTAAACTCCCTAGTCGGCGACCCATTGACAAGAACGGATACTTTGGATGTGCACAAACACGTCTGTATCCATCCTCTCCATTTAACCGAGAACCCCCTCGCTTCCATAACCTCCATAAGAAAGCTCCAATCCACCGTGTCATAGGCTTTTTCAAAATCAACTTTGAAAATCATTCCCCCTTTTTTTGACTTTTTTTAAAAGGGCTACCGTCTCGTTTGCGATTAAGAATCCATCAAGAATGTATCTCCCTTTCACGAACGCGCTTTGCTCGACACTTATTAAGTTGCTCATCACCAATTTCAATCTTTCCGCTAAAAAATTTTGACGCAGTTTTATAAAAAATGCCATCTAGACTAATTGGACGGTAGTCGTTTAGTCCAATCGGGTTCTCCACCTTAGGCACCAAAGTTTTGAACGAAGCATTACATTCACTACTTAACTCCCCTCTTTCCATGAACCAATCTACCGCCGCTATCAAATGTGATTTTATCGTCCCCCAAAACGCCTTTATGAAGCTAATCGTGAAGCCATCGGGGCCCGGTGCCTTGTTTTTTCCACACTCCTTGATTACACTCCATATTTATTCCTTCGTGATTCCCCGCTCTAAGTAGTTTGCTTCCTCCTCCCACAACTTTTTTATATTATCTATTTGTAGCGTTGGTATTTCCTTCATTGCGTTGGAGAATTTACCTTTATAAAACTCATATACGAACTCCTTGATTTTTGTCGAGTCTTCCGTCCATTCGGAGTCTATGTTAAGGCCCCGAATCGAGTTCCACCTCTCCCTACTTTTAATCGCCGCATGGAATAACTTTGAGTTTTCGTCCCCATCTCTAACCCAACGAACCTTTGCTTTTTGTTTCATCATCTCCAAATTTTTCCCTCTAGATCCAACCATCTTGATCTAGATGCTAACCCCCTTTGCCGTTCGGTGTCATCTAAATTCCCATTGAGAATTACTTCTTCCCACTTTTTTGCCTCAATTTTTTTCTCTTTCAATTCCTCTTCTAAATTCCCCCATTCGGCCCTACTCTAAACTTTTAGAGCCTCTTTAACATTCTTCAACTTGTCACGAAAGATGCAGTCTGGCCGTCTCGAAGATACGTTTTTATCCCACGCTTCTTTTACGATATTACCTAGCCGCTTATCCTTTATCCATACGTCAAAAAACTTAAATGGTTTTGGACCAAAATCGGCCCAAGCATCACTAAGCATGATCGGGAAATGATCCGACCATTTTCTTTCAAGAACTTTTACTCCCAAATTCTTCCACCCGGAGACATTCGTGTGTCATGATAAAACGGTCAAGTTTGCTCCATTTTTGCCCGTCATCGCTCACTCGGGTAAACTTTATTCCCCTCATTGGCACCTCAAGGAGTTTTGCTTTATGAATAAAGGCGTTAAAGTCATCCGATCCTTTTCGATTGGTGGTCGAATTTATTCTTTCATAGTCATTTCGGACTTCGTTGAAATCCCCTCCTAAAACCCACCTCACCTCATCATTTTCGCATAAAGTTTCCAATTTAGACCATAAGGATACTATATCTTTCTGATCCCGTGGTCCATAAACATTCACGCAACCCACCAACCCGTCCATATTAGCCCACCTTCCCACGACTGCAATAAAATTTACCTCTTGAATGACAAATTCACATTGAAAAGTTTTCTTGCTCCAAAACTATTAGTAGACCCCCATAATTACCTATTGTCGGTTCTTGAACGAAATCCCCGTCGTTTGTGCCCCACAGAATCACGATCTCTCTTGCCTCCATCCTTTTCTTTTTTGTTTCTTGCAACACAAGCATACACACGTTTTCTTTTCTACAAATTTCTTTTACCCAATGTTTCTTATTTACCGACCCCAGTCCCCTAATGTTTAACGAAACTATTTTCATGGAAAATTATAGCAAGCGAACTTACACAGTACCGATCAATTCGTCTTGCTACCCGAATTCTGATCTGCATTCTTCTTTCCATCCTGCCTCCAATTAACCCCAATTAAATTGTCGAATTTCTCTAGACTTTCTTGACTGTCAATGCTTTTCATCTCATTTGATAGCGACACTCTTGAAGCCGCTGATACCTATCCACCAACCTGAGACCACTTATATCCTTTCGTCTTGATCGATCCTTCGACTGTATTTTTCCTAAGAGTTCCTTTGATTTTTGAGTTTTCCCTAGCTAATTTTTTCAAATTATGGAATCCAAATCTGCTTCTGCCAAAAGGAATTACCTCTCTCTTTTTGGTTTTTGACGAATCACCATTGCAAAACACAACCCTATTGCTCCCTACTTTCGATGCTTTACTTCTATGACTATCGTATTGGTTCTCTTCCACGATCAAACCTGCGTTATGTACGTCAAAAGAGGTACTCCCCACTTTGGGCTTTGGAACTTCAGGCCCACCCCCTCTTCTCATAAAGGTTACCACTTTCCTTTTCTTTGTCCATTCCATTCTTAGGCCCAGATTCTAGTTGATTTGTTTTTTGGCCCACCACCGAATTGTCCAACCTCCCCCTTCCACATGGCCCTAGTTGTTACTAGGCCTATATTTTAATTGAGTGTGAGGTGATCCCACATCCGTTTCTTTTAGATTTACCAAAATGGCATCCAATTTTTTTGGACAATTTTGAATTCTTGGCTTGAGAGCCTGAATTGTCGGCTGAAATTGAACATTCCCAAAATCTTCTCTTGGGATTCCCATCGATTGGATATCTTCATCTTGCCTCTGTGACTTATCGTCTTCTGCTACCGGCGAGTCTCCGGCCCCCTTCGTCCCTTCGTTGCGGTTTTCCGGTAAGTGCTCGATCCTCTCCGTTTCGAAATCTTCTTCATTTGCTGTCGACGTATTTCGTTTTCCTTCAACCTCTTGATTTTTACTTCCATTCTTCGGCTCACCAAATTCAAAATTTCTTTCTTCGACCATCCACTCTTCATTGCTCTCCTCTCCCCCTTCCGTCCATTCCGAAGGTACCGTTGAACCACCATCTTCTTCACTGTTGTCCCACTTATTCGCGGTGTCCTCCTTATCTAATTGCACCTCAAGAAGGTTGTTATCTTCCTCCTCCACCTTATCACATAACTAAGATCCCCCACTTTAATGCTAGTGATCACACTAATTCGTTCAACAAGGCCCGAACTTATTAAAACTTTCCCCCACATGAGGTTTCCGTTATCGTTCATATTGCAATTTTTTGTTTTTAAAACATTGCCCCATTTATTTGCTATACCAGTGAAAGTCGATTCTTGCCACACATGCAGCGAGACTCCTTCAATCCTTACCCAAATTATCCTATTCGATGCTCGGAATCCTGTTGACCATCTTCGGAGATCCTTTACCCAATAGTGTACACCATGCGTTTTATTGCTAATCGTTGCCTTCATCTTTCTTTTCGACTCGAACTCCACTAATATACTCATACCTCCAATTAATCTTTCCCCGACTCCTCCCCCAATCTCTGGTTTGCATATTGTTTGAACTGCTTGGAAATTGTCCAACGAAGTTATTGTACCTACTGCATACTTGGATAAGAATTCAAGTCTTTCTTCTTCCGCTACCCAAATGCCCACTACTGACTGATCTTGTCTGCCAACATCCATCTCTCCCTTTGTCGATCGTTTCTGATTCCCTGCCACCACTTCCTGTATGGGAAGATTACGGATATTTACATGCCTAAGAAAAGAATGAACAATGGAGAACGATTCGGTTTCGCAAGATTTAACAACATAGTCGATGAAAAATACTTCGAATTGAAACTCAATCAAATATGGATTGGGACATATCGTCTAAGAGTTTTCTTGGCCAGAAAGAAGAATTTAAGAGGTGAATCTTGTTTGACAAAAAAAAATATGCCTCTTAATGGTTTCAAAACCATCTGAATGATTTTGTATCTTGGGTCTCCCTTAACTATTCAGAGCCCTCATTTTCATTATGAACAATTACCAAACAACCATATTTCATTTTGCACTATATCATAAAAGTCTCTTAATCATTCTGACCACTTAACTAGTCTGCACTAAACCACTCAACAACTGCAAACTGACCGAGACTGTGCAGGGACGATTTATGTAATACTAGAAAATTCCATAATTTCACCAGCGGTCCTCAAGCTATTAGCACCTGTCGCTATTGGCCTCGTCCCGGAGCCATGGATGTACCCAAATTTCTCTCTAAAATAACAAGGATTGAGGCGCTAGCCAGAGAATAGCGACTCTCCCGGACGATATCGGACCCGAGGCTGTGAGGCGGAGTTGATCTCATTCGGTTAAATCTTGATAAGTGATTAGAAAAAACAATAAAAGATGAAGAAGAACAAAAATTTCCGAAAAAGAGATAGAGCAGTAGAAGAAGATGAACAAACTGGAGTTGCAGACGATGGTAATGAAATGCGGTACGTTGCTTGGATGTTCTAATGGGTATTTGATTTATTAATTTATATTCCATGCTTGCGTTTTAGTGATTATGATGTTCTGCTAGGGTTTCTATATTTTGTTTGTTAGAGATTGAAGAAAGCATTCAATAATGGTTTAAATCAACCTAATTAGCTTACGAGTTTGGATGTTGTAATACATGTTTGATGCAAGAAAAACTCCTTAATTCCCTAAAAGTGTCACACTATGAGTTTGGATATGAGATGAGGTACCTCTAATAACTGTACTGTTGATTTCTGTGGTTAGGGATACCCTACACTGCTACCTTGTTAAATTTGCAGCAAAATCTTTGTTAATTTTGCTACAGTTGACATCAAAGTTCAAAGTGAATTCTTTCTTTTTCTTTTCCTTTGCTTATTTACATGACCTTGAAAAAGTGGTTTAACTATGATTGATGAACACAGATTAGCTTTAGAAGAGATCAAATTTCTTCAGAAACTGAGGGAAAAGAAGTCTGGAGTCCCAGCAATTGTTAAAACAGGGCAGGCTGCTGCAGCTAGTGGGAGCAACAATGCTGGTGGGTTGGTTTCCAAAGGCGGTGATAAGGGTGAAGGGGATGGAGAAAAAGATGACTTGGTTTTACAGGATACCTTTGCTCAGGAGACTGCTGTCATGGATGAAGATCCACATATGTATGTACCCCCTGCTACCTCATTAATCATTGTGTGCATTTTACCAGATTTATGTTGGTTTTGCACCATCTTCATTTTTTATACATGAAGCACTACTTTGCTTTTGCCTGAAAATGATCAATTACTATTCCTACAACCATAGTTGGGTGACAAATTCGGAAGGTCTAGGAGACACCTTGCTGACTTAGGTATCGCCTTGACAATAGATATTGTGATACGAGTGGAGGCATGGAATTTGTCAGGAGACCATATGACTTCCCCTGATCAAATATTCTTTCAATAGTCCTACCACTGGGATTCAGATTTTCCTCTCATAGTATCCTGCTCCAGAAGAAGTGTTTAACACTGCAACTTGATCTGGTTAATGCATTGATGATTGTCTCTTGAAGAGAAGCTTATGCCCTGAATTGCTTCCAGAAATGGAACAACTTAATTCATGTGCCTTAGATGTTAAAATCCCAGCATCTATGTGTGTGTGTGTGTGCCTTATATGCCAAATTCATCCTCATTATTATGCTGTCACGCTTTCATGCTTTACTGAAATAAGAAATGTAGTTTGACTAACGGACTGTGGTTTGATTATAACATTACTGAAATCCATTACTAATATTCTTGAATATGAAAACCACTTAACGTCTTATAGCCACTGAAAGGAATGGTGAATGCTATCAAACCAAAGAATTACAACTTGATTATTCCATTAACCGCACTGCAACATTCAAGTTCAAGTAATGTTATTCTTGAATAATCTCTACCGCTTCAATGCCTTGCAGCCACTGAGAGGACAGAAGTTGATTGATCTATTTGGCATCAAGTTTTCTATTTACAGTTAATAATCTTTGATGGGAGTACCATTTATCTGCATCTTTGTTACAGTATATAAATTGAGCGTCGTTGTGCTACATGTATTTTGATTGAGCTAAATTTAGTTAAGTGTTTGTTATTTTTAAAAAGTTGAGCACCACTTAGCTGCATGTGTTGTGTGAACAAGAGAAATGTAGGAGCTATAGAGAGAAAGTTAAATGAGGCGAGCTTGATGCTCCTAACTCGAAAGAAATTTGGATGCAACCTTTCTGTCTATCAAACTGAAAAACCAAATAAATAATTTTTCGAACTCTCTCTCTCTATATATATATATACATGACTTGTGTAGTTGTGTTACAACATGTTTATTTTAAATTTTATTGAGGTAAATAATTCGAACTTTTAGGTTGCCTCACTAGAAATGATACTTCAGACATTTGTGGTAGAATTATCTTACTTGGGGTAGTATGTACAAGATAAGAACTCTCCAATCTTTTTGGTAATGAGCAGGTTAAGATATGTTGAGCAAGAGTTGGCTAAGAAAAAGGGGAAGAACATTGATGAGGCAAATCAAGTTGAGAATGATATAAAACATGCGGAGGACGAATTATACAAAATTCCAGAGCATCTTAAGGTGAGTATGTTGGCTTTATTTAATTCCTTCTCTTCTGTCTTGTACCCTTGCTATGGTCTTATACCCTTGTTGAGGTCTTCCGTAGATGAAATCCAAACTTATTTGCAAGTAATCTATTACTCATTTACAGTGGTTTTGAGAAGTCTTCATAGCATACTCTGTGATTATATCAATTTGGAGCAAATGCATAATTCTGCGTGCATAGGAAAATATATATGAGAAAAGGTGTTTGTGTGGGCAAAACCAAAGTTGTTAAAGGCTCAAGGCGCACTTAGGCGCAAAGAGGTCTCAGGGCCTAGGCGCGAGGCGCAAGCGTGAGGCGCGGGCCTCATAAATGCGGGGCCAAGGGTGTAAGCGAGTCGAGCTTTTAACGAGCTACTCGAGCTCGAGCTCGTTTATCTCGAGCTCGAGCTTAATTATTCTCAAGCTCGAGTCGATATCGAACACAAAATTGAACTCGTTTAACTTATCTAGCCAAGCTTTATAACACCAATGTTCGACTCGGCTCGTTCGAAAACTCGATTTAACTTTTCTAGCCGAGTCGAGCCATTCGAGCATACCCTTTTTCAAGCCAAACATGCTCATATATTTATTAAAGATACAATAAAAATATAAAATTTATTGAGCTCAAGTCGATAAACAAGTTAATCGATCACGAGTTCGAACCCATAAACGAGCATCGAACTCGAGCTCGATAACTCAAAAAATATTCGAGCTCGAGCTTAGTATTAAATTTTTGAGCCCGGCTCGATTAACCTACTACTCGGCTCGGCTCATTTCGTTTACACCCCTATGTGGGGCGCATCTTATCAAGATACAATGCACACACAGAGTTACACACAAGTCAAATATGCAAGTATGCAACAAGTTCCAATGTAGCAACCAACAATACATTGATGGAAGGGTTTAAAGCATGAGCCTTGATGGAGAAGTTAGGACTTTAGGCATTTATAGAGAAGGAAGCTTGAAGTTCTAATGACCGGGTATGGTTTGAGTTAGGTCATCTATTTAATAACTCTTTTTTTAAGAAGTTAGGAGAGGAGAATATGAGAAAGCTTATTTAATATTAGGGTTTGACTAGGTATTTAGTAACGTGCCTAGGCCCACAAGGCACCTCAACCAAGGCGCAGGGCCTTAATGAGCCTTGTGAATATGCCTAGCCTCGACCTTAAAAAAGCCCAAGACCCTGAGCCTTAAGATCCTCAGAGCCTAGGCGCGCCTCAGGCGCACTTTTAACAACTATGGCCAAAACCGAACCTGAACCCTCTAAAATCCAATCTGGATCCAGAAGTTTGGCAATTTGTTCCAACAGAAATGGGATGGGAATTTCTTGATTGATGCCTGAATCCTCCCTGTATAAGGAGCATCACCTAATATTTCAAAAACCAGAGACCAGAAACCCTCTTAACTTTATTTATTGATTTTTTATAGTGACTTTTTAACCACGAACACCGAAAGCTTGGATATGTATAGAATGAAGAAAATTTAAACTCAATAAGACAGACCCTTTGCATGGCCAAATGTCATTGCCGGCGGAACCAAAGCTCTTTTTTTGTGGACCTTTACCAGAAAAAGCTCTTATGTGGTTACCCTATGGCCTAATGTAGCGATCTGAAACCATGTTATATTTGAACCAAAGGCTTAGTCTATTGGTTGCCCTGCCTAACATGTTAAAGGCTTAGGGGCTGTTTGTTTACCTCTTAATTGTTCCATTAAGAGGCAACCTCTGAATCGTTAAGAGGTAAATCTTGTTTGACCAAAAAAGAATCTCTCTTAATGGTTCCAAAACCCTCTGAATGATTTTGTATCTTGAACCTGTCTTAACCAATTAGAACCCTGATTTCATTCTGAACAATTAGAAAACAACCATATTTCATTTCGTACTATATCATAAGAGCCTCTTAATCATTTTGTACCAAACCATTCAGCAACTGCCAAACATCCCCTTAGTCTATTGGTTAAACCGAAAATGGCATTTTCATTGATAAACAATGTTCTAAAATGGCAAAGCTCAACACCTAGGCAGCCTCTTAAGTAATTGGCTCCTACCATATGCAAATCTATGCTTTTGCAGTACATGTTTCCAAGTGCAAGCACTTTAGCAGGCTTTAAGGTGGACCAGTGGGTGGAGTAGGCACTTTAGCATAATGTTCATCCGGGTATCCGTCGAAAGGAGATATGTGCTTCAAATTTGACCAAATGAGATTTGAGATAGAGGGGAAACAATATTGTTGATTATTTATTCATTCAAATTTTGTAGATCTGGAAGTTGCAAATTGCTGAAAACAAAGAAGGGTAGATTTTTTTTTAAAAATTATTCTTTGCTGTAAAAATGGATACCAGTTACAATTCATACATGGCCAAGAACAGTACTAACAATAAAGAAGCACAAGCTCTGTGCTGGCTGAATTTTGGGATGTTTCGACAGTGATGATATCTGTGATACTGAATCTTTGTAATGGAAGATGGTTCACCCTGCCTCTGCTAACACAGGCCATATTGCTCAACTGGATTCATTTGAACAATTTAAACGTACGTTTAGGAATTTGCTTGACATAATTCGTACTTTTCCTTCATCTTATTTCTTTGTTTTTTTTGAGTTGTCTGATGAAAGAGAATTCATATGTCACATCTTGAAAGTGAACTCTTGCCCATTAGCATTTTGACTTAATATTTTTTACTTGTGACTTTATACAAGAACATAAAATCATCTATATCATATTCTCTTTATGTTTTCTCATTTCCATTGTAACGTAAAGGAACAATCAATTTCACATATGCTGTAATAAAAACTTTCATCTGTCTAACATCAAAGAATGATTAAATTTACATTTGCTGTAATAAAAACACTTTATTGCCTGATTACTTGTTAAAAGAGATGAAGAAAGAGACCTATATTATAGCTCCTCCTATGAACTTATATTCATGATGCACGAACTTGTGATGCTCATGTTAACAGTCCCACGTGTTTACTTAGGTCAAACGACGAAACTCGGAGGAAAGCTCTACTCAGTGGACCACTGGAATCGCTGAAATCCAGCTTCCCATCGAGTATGTCTCTCTCTCTCTCTCTCTCTCTCTCTCTGTCTCTCTCTCTCCTCTTCTTGTCTATTGTCTTTCTTCCCTGGTATTCTATGATTATTGACAAAACATTTCTTTCTTCCTTTTTCTCTAAAAGAATGCATCCATGGAACTCTGGTTTCTTTTAAATAGATGGTAATAAATGGAAGGATCCTGAGGGTTTGAGAATTTATTGTACCTAATGTGATCAGGTTTGATTTTGTATGTTTAATCTTATTGACTTTGGATTGGGTTTTGCATCTTGCAGATTTAAGCTGAAAAATATAGAGGAAACAGAGGCTGCCAAAAAGCTCCTGCAGGAGAAGAGGCTTATGGGCCGAGCTAAAACCGACTCTAGCATACCTTCAAGCTACAGCGCCGACTATTTCCAACGTGGCAAGGACTATGCGGAAAAGCTCAGGAGAGGTATGTAATAACTGTTTCTTGTCTCCTACCTGATAGTCTTATGCATATGTTCACCCACCTAAATGTCCCTTGCTTTATGTTGCTTCCTCCTTTCCAAAATAAACGTCCACAGTGAAAAGACAGTTTTAGAAATGTGTAATTATTACATTTTTTAATTAACCAAATAACAATTTTACCCTATAGATGGGGTGATGAATTTCCATTTCAAAAATACGGGTAGAATTGGAAAATAGACACTTTGGGACAAACTGAAATAAAAATGTGGACACTTATTCCTTAGCTCTATCCCAAGGAGTAGAGAAACCGTTTCTGTAAAGACTTGCTTGTCATTTTCACCTGATCAATTAAAATATCATATCAATTTGATTGGGGTGGCAATGGTTTACTGGTAAACAGAGCTAGGCAATACATCATTTTACATGCACTAATAGTATTAATGGACGATCAACAGATCATCCTGAGCTTTACAAGGAAAAAGGGGCAAATAACAATGGAGAATCTAGAGCCAGTGATACTGCTGCAGTAGATGGAGGAGGAGGAGGAGGTGGAGGTGGTGGTGGTGGAAGACAAGCTGCAACAGATGAATTCATGCTTGAGCGGTTCAGAAAAAGAGAACGCCATCGTGTAACCAGGAGATGACAAACAAGTTTTTTGGTGTCGTGTATGTTTTACATCCTTGTTAGACGCCTCCTAGTTATTTATAGGAGTTTGTCATTCGGTTAGATCCAGAACTAGCTTGTGGGATCTTATGTTTTTGGCATATCATGAAAATTTGTGGCCTTACTTTACAATGTATACATTCATGTGGTTATTTACACAACTTTGTTTAGCTGCAAACCCTCCATTCTGTACCGTTGCATCCATCCCCTCATTTGTGTACTGCAGGCTAAAGAGGGACCTGTTTTTACACAACTTTGTTTAGCTGCAAATCTTTCAACCATTTTTTCTTTTTGACAAAAAGCGTTAGGTGGCCCTCCTCCAAAGGTTGGCATCACAGAAAAACAAATTTTCTACTCAGTACAAGGAACTTCTGCATTCAAACACCTTCATTTACCTGCTTGCATCATCATTATTGAAACTTTAACAAATTCATGCACGTGAAGATGATTGAAACTATCTGAAAGTTCATGAAGGTGTGATGATTAAAATGAAAAGTAGATTAAAGGTAGATGAAGGTCCACATTTTTTTATGAGCTGTCAGTAGGGGTATTCATCTAAACCGCACACACCACACCGCAAAATATGGTTTAGAATTAGAATTGCATTTTTACCAAACCACACTGCACATTATAAATATGCGATGTGGTTTAGAAAAATGCTCAAACAGCATATGCGATGCGGTTTGCGGTTTTACCCCCAAACCCCACCACGAACACGCCTAGCTGTCAGATCTAAAAATCGAACTCATACAAAAAAAGAGTTCTTAACACCTCCATTGGTCAACAGTATTAAACTAAAAAAAAGTTGGACCAAAACTCATCAGTTACAAATGTTGGGCCAGAGACCGGTTATGCCATGACCTATATAACCGGTTTTTGCCCATCTTAGCGTTACTCTATATCAACTATCAAGCACTGAATGCTAAAGAACAGAAGTTTTTTTTAACGAAATAATGGAATTAACAAGTAAACTTTCCAAAATCTTATTGATTAGAGATGACCTATAAAGCTCAAAAGTGAAACCAATTCGAAACATTGGCACCCAAGTGAAACCAGTCTCTTAAAACATACCCAATCAATCAAATTTCACCATCAACCTATTTCCTGCGCTTGAGTGGACCAGTTTTGAAGCCACTCTTGGTTGGTTTCCCCCATGGAGTCTTCGAAACCCCGCCTCTACATCCACTACTCTTACTTTTACCTTCACCACCACCATGCGGATGGTCCACTGGATTCATAGCCACTCCTCTAACCACAGGCCTGCGACCAAGCCATCGGCTATGACCAGCCTTCCTCAGCTTCTTAGTTGCGTGCTCTGGGTTCGACACCACTCCAATAGTCGCCCTGCAGTTAGAATCGATTAACTTCTCGACACCAGATGGCAGCCTGATTAAACACAGCTTAGAGGCGGCTGGTTCCTTCAAGATCTTTGCAGAGGTGCCGGCAGCACGAACCAGCTTCCCTCCTTGACCAGGGTTCATCTCGATATTGTGAATTATGGTTCCAATTCGCATCATGGATATGGGCATGCAGCTACCGACTTGTGAACTGATGTCCAGAGAGAACATTGGATTGTTGTTCATCATCAATGAGGCTTTTTCACCAGATTGTGGTCCGTGTGATTTCTGATTGTAGGCATCTGTTGAAGAGATGATTTTGGGAATAAATACACATGGAGATGGATAAACCAAATCAAACCAAAGGACCCAAGTATATCTCACTCGGATGTGGGGTCTCGGGGTTAAGATGTAAGCAAACCTGGCCTCTACCCTAAAGAGGGGAGCAGTTGTGCATTGAAAATGTGATGTAAGCAATACAATAGCAATACAAACAGGACAGGGAGATGAATAAGATCCGATATTTGAGGTGTGTGGGAGAGAGAACTTACTGGAAGACGAGCTAAAAGAGCGCTGGATTGGAGGATGGTGGACCAGCTTGCTAAATAAAGATGAAGAAACAATGCGACCTCTGGAAAACAATGCCATTATGGCGGGTGCCTGTGCAAATTAAAAAAATAAACCGGCATGTGAGTACAGAAGACTCTCATTTATCCACGTACCAGAATAGAGGAAAGTTCATTTAGGAGTTGTAAATATTTTGAGGACCATGAGAATCAACTATTCATGATGAATATACCTAAATATTCATGAACATTATTCATCATGAATATCATACGTTTTCATTATTTATGATATTTGTCATGAATACCTATTATGTGATATTCATCATGATAATAATTCGTTAATAGTTGGTTCTCAAGATATTTATTGTTCTCAAATGAATCCACCCCTACCAGAATAATCCCTCTGTTGCATGCGTTCAACATTACATTTTTGCCAACTTATTAAACCAAGATTATTTATTTATTGCCATTAATACAAAGACATCATACTGATTTGGGCCACAAAATTCCCTATCTTGCCATTGTTTCAGGTGAGGATGTTTAAGACATTTTACTAATTGTCAAACACTTCTCTTGAACCATGTGTTGGTCAATGTTGAAATCTTTATGTGATTGAAAGAGTAAAGAAATTTATCACCTACTCCTTATCCCTACTTTCATTTGTCCCGCCAAATAATTTTATCACATGTCCAACACAAACCTTGATAAACATAAACATAAAGGCAGCATCCCACATAACAAACTGATTATTCTAAAGTTGCCAGCAACAATGCATTACACTTTTTCAGAAATTGGTGTAGCATAGCATGTACACAAAAGAACACATAAGAACCGTGTGAACCCATGGTAATGTGAACAAATTGAGATCTCTGCAATGAGATGACTGTCACACATCGAATAAAGATTTCCAGGTTAGATCACAAGATAAAGAAGAAAACGAGTCATTTGCAGCATGCATGGGGCACAGCCCACTTCGCTAAGTAAAGGAAGAAAATGACACCTGATTAGCCAACGACAAAAATGCACACAATGCCACAGGATAAATAGCCATGAACAATCAATTGGCTCTTTTTTTTGCTATTTAAACTTGAATTGGTACTGGTTAGGAATACCATATTTATTGGCCTTATTGTTACTGTGCACCTTGTGAGCACAATGGATCCCTGAAGGGAACTGTTTGAATGTTCCCTTAGCCTAACCAAGGACAGGTAAGAGCAGATCACAGCATGCGGAATCTCTGCGATTCACCAGTGCATTGCTGAGGGAAATGCTGATAATGGTTCATGGCTTTCATAGAAACTTATTAACTTTACCCTGTGGGCTTGCATATTATCAAGTTCTGTGTTCCTATCTAGCGATTAACTTTTATCCTTTTTCTGTCTTTAATCATATATAGTAAAGTAACTCCATGATAAAATCCAATAACATAAAAACACATAACAACTAGATTGAACTTGTACAACAGCAGCTAAACAAAAACAGTAGAAATGTCAAAAGATCAACCGAAAGCAACCACTTTTTACGGTAGTTGCCGTTTTATGTAAAATCATGAATAAAAATTAGTCGTCTTGCAGTTATTGTTTAGAAATATATATAAAAAAGGTACTTGAAAAGCTAAATCATTTTTGTAATTAGGAACACTTGAAAGTCCACCACAACACCAACAAAGCCTTTTATCCAAAACTAGTGGGGACTTGGGGTAGGCAACGACTATGTCAGGGGTGTTCATCTGTTCCATCGACGTACCCACACACTCCAACCCAAAGCATGATATAGTATCATCCTCAATTACAACCAGGGCCGTTCCAATCTTTTTGGAGGCCCTGTTACACATTTGATCGACAAAACGAGTAATACATAAAATAAAATATAAAAGTTCATAACATATATTACCTAAACCTAAACAATATGAACAATTATAATTCTAAACAATAATTTTAACAACTAACAATTTGAACCCTTTAAACCTAAAACTAAACAATTAAAAATCTAATTATCTAAACCTAAACAATATGAACAATTAAGAATAGGAATCAATGAACCACCTAAACGGCTAAACCTAAACAAGTAACAATCTGATTCTAATTCACACACAAAAAAGAATAGCCACCCTTGTTTTATCGTTTTATGAGAAGAGACAAAAGAAATCGAATTAAAAAAAATTAACAATTTAAGTATTTAACATTCAGAAATCCTCAAACAAATTTGACCAGAAAATAGCAAAAATAACCAAATCAAATTGAACAGTTAACTCGCAGAAGATTGAAAAACAAATTTAACAAATACTTTTGCAAACTCACAGAAGATTGAAAAGCAATTGATAGAAGTTGACCTATTCACATGTGCCTCTACACCAATGTGGTACAAACAATCAAATGACGATGAATTCTATAAAACATAGTAGCTCAAAATTCTGATAACACTAATTATACTAGAAATGCAAGAAGCATCAAATGCTCTTATATTGAAATAGAAATTGTAAATAAATAAAGAACAATAACAATATGATAAAAGTTTTAACTAACCTCAAATTTTAGATTTCTTGAATAAGAAACCTGAAATGGAACCAGAAGACAGAACTAGGGCTAGAAATCGGTGTTGCCTGATGAATCGATGACTGATTAGTCGAAGTCGATGTCTGAGCGACTGAGTTCGGATTCGGACTTTAGAAGGAGCCAACTCGTGTGCTTAAGTCCAAAAATAAAAATGTTGTAAAAAGGGAGCCCAGGCCCACCCAAAATGACCAAACTCAAGCCCACCTGAGATCCAAGATTGGGTTGGGTTCAGGTAGGGCTGAGCATCGGACGGGTCGGGTCGGGTCTAAAATCCCTAAACCCGATCGGATATTCGGGTGGGAAGAGGACCCCCGAAACCCGACCGAACGCAAATCGGGTGGCTCGGGTTCAGGGCAGTTCGAGTCGGTCGGGTCGGGCAAGACAAAACGCTTGATAACAAAACTACCAAATCTGAAATTGTAGAGAACTGTTAAAAAATATATCATTGAATCTGCATTAGTATTCTTAAAGCATTCAACGATATTTCCAAGATCCATAATACATGTGCAACAACAAACAATATATAAAGAAATATTCACAAAGAAACAACATGTAAGAGAAAGCAGTGGTGAAAGCTTTGAGAAATATGTAAGAGATCTGAAGCTACTTCAAATGAAAACTAAGACAATAGTTACAAAAGAAAAAAAAAGGTAAGAGAGAAAGTGAAAACCTTGAGGATGAGAATTTCCGGTGGTCGGAGGTCAAAAGCCGGCAAAGAGATTGTCGGGAAAGGTTAGTCGTGGAGAAGATAAAGCAGTATCAAGTATCAACTGGATGGTCGACACTTGACAGGTCGAAAGTCGTTCATCTATGGAATCACAGGTCGAGATCGAGAGTCGTTCGTCGATGGAATCACAGGTCGAGATCGAGAGTCGTTCGTCGTTCGTCGATGGACTCTAGTCCTGATTTCGAAATATCGATTTAGGTATTTTAGGATTTAGAATCTGAAATGAGGTATTTATAATTTAGGTATTTCGAATTTCGTATTTTCGGGTCGGATCGGGTTTGGGTTTTGGATACCCAACCCGATCCTATATTATCCGATAATATAAACGGATCGGGGTAGTTCGGGTATTCGGGTTTTGGTTTTTCTTGCTTTTTCGGTTCAGTTTGGGACGGGGTTTTCGGGTTGGGCGGGTTATGCTCACCCCTAGGTTCAGGTTGGAATGAAAGTTACGATGAGAATGATAATAAAGGATCTTCATCCTTGGATACATATTAGGATGAGATGTATCAGATCAATTCTCATATCAAATGCAATTCATATGATGAGTTTGAGATTAAAAGTGATTAAGGATACATATCTCTTATTGCCTTATCACCTAAACTCTTCTTCTCATATGACCATGATCTTTCGTTCTTGAACATATTCTAAAAAAAAACATATTAAATAGAGAATAAAAACATTACATTTAAGAGCATCTATACCAACTATATTATTTTAAAAATTGCAAAGATTTTTGAAACATTTCTTCCAACAACAATAATAAACTCTCATCTAAAATAGAGAAAGGAAAAAGAATCGAGGATTGAGAAATTTCTAAATTTGGAAGAAGATATATAAAATATAGTATACATGTTGGAGATGTTTTAACTCAACAACTTTTTTATTTTGAAAATTACAATATTGATTATATTATTAAAATATTCCATATGTTTAATACTATTTTTCTATGCTGAACATTTAATTTAAATATTTCTTATTGGTGAAATATAATAAAAATATCCTTTTTTATGGTAACTAGAAGCGTACTCGCGCAATGCAGCGAGATACATCACGATTTTAATGTTTATGTTTATTTTTATTTTTTGTTTTTTATTGATTTACAGTACGATTTTGGATGGTTTTTATTGAGTGATAATGGTTTTTTATATATAAATTTGTTTAATTTAGGCTTAACAATATAATGTTTTTTATATAAAAAAAATTAAGTAGTTTGTTAAAATTAATTAATTATCTTATATATTTTAAATTTTTTATATTTAAATTGAGATATTTATCCTGTTTTGATTATGTTTATCAGAATTCAAATTTCATAATTTTAGAATTTGGGGATTAGAGATAAGGATTTTGGGGGATAAGGATGAAATTTATTAATTAGAGTTAAAAACATTTAAAAGTAGTACATATTGTTTCATTAATTGTTTTTAAGAGATTTTAAGTAGATTAACATTAAATAATATTACATAATGCTTAATACATCACGATTTTAATGTTTATTTTTATTTTTTGTTTTTTAATTGATTTACAATACAATTTTGGATGGTTTTTATTGAGTGATAATGGTTTTTTATATATAAATTTGTTTAATTTAGGCTTAACAATATAATTTTTTTATATAAAAAAAATTAAGTAGTTTGTTAAAATTCATTAATTATCTTATATATTTTAAATTTTTTATATTTAATATGAGATGTTTATCCTGTTTTGATTATGTTTATCAGAATTCAAATTTCATAATTTTAGGGTTTGAGGATTAGAGATAAGAATTTTGGGGGATAAGGATAAAATATATTAATTAGGGTTAAAAGCTTTACAGGTAGTACATTAGGCTTTAGTAGTTATTTTTAAGAGATTTTAAGTAGATAGCTTTAAATGATAGTACATAAAACTTAGTGAGTTGTAATTAAGAGTTTTTTATGTCATCTTTATAATATAGTATAGATTATTTTTTGAGTTCTTAAAATTTGAAGGATTTTATATTTTCTCTCATACTTTTTTCATTTTGAAGAAAAGTTTTAAATAATTTATTGGAACAAGATATTAAACCAAATCCCCAAAATATATATTTTCTTTATTTTATAGAATCTTTTGAAGATAATCTTATTTACCTCTATTTTTTATGGTAGGTTTAATTTTGAGTTGATTTCAAAATAGTGGATTTATTTTAAGAGCTAAAATGGAAAATTTTAATAAAATACTGAAAAACAATGTTTAAACTAGGGAAATTAATTAAAATAACCGTATTTGAACATCGTATTACCGAAATGTCCCAAATCTCGTCGACTTTGCCGAAATACCCTTTAAGTCCGGGAAACGTGGCCGGGATGAGCATCGATCCCGGGGTTGTTGTGTTTCGGCCGGGAAAGGACTCGATCCCGGGGTTATGTCCGGGAATCCCGGGGTTATGTCCGGGAAACCCGGGGTTGGGGATTTTTGATAGCTACCACTTTTAATTTAAACTCAACTCCTTTTAAATTATTTATTTATTTTTATTTATAAATGGTGAGAGTGACTTCTTTCTCCCTTTGCTTTTCACCTCTTTTTTCAGTTTTGCAGGGAGGGTCAAGTGAATAAGTGATGGGCAGATCACTTGTTCTATTCATTGGGGGAGGAGGGGGGGGGTTATGGGTATTTTGGACTTTCCCTAACTCATCTATTTTGTCATTATATATATATATATATATATATATATATATATATACTCTCACACACACCCATATATGTATCTACACACATGTACACTTGTTTTTGTAAAACTTCACTCAATTAATAATGCATAAACTCAATTAATAACACGATCCCGGCCTCCAAACCCGGGTTTCCCGGACATAACCCCGGGATTCCCGGACATAACCCCGGGATCGAGTCCTTTCCCGGCCGAAACACAACAACCCTGGGATCGATGCTCATCCCGGCCACGTTTCCCGGACTTAAAGGGTATTTCGGCAAAGTCGACGAGATTTGGGGCATTTCGGTAATACGATGTTCAAATACGGTTATTTTAATTAATTTCCCATTAAACTATTTTAACTCTAAATTTTAATTTAAAGTATGTTGGTTGATGTATTTTATTTTTGTAAGTGATTGTGTCTTTTATAATGTATGTTGGTTATTAGGAAATTGTAAAACGTTTAATTGGGTTATGTTATGTATATATATGAACATGTTTATTCAATTTGTATTTGTATTTGTCAAACTCTAAAGTCATATAAATCTATCATGAACCACTTTGAAAGCAAAATAAAAATCATAAAAATATTTTTTAGACTTGTCAAAGTTCAAGTTCCACTTTTAATTTTTCACTGAATCTTAAGAATCAAAAATAAAGTTTCATCTGTAAATGAAATGGTAGTAAGGGGAAAATGACTTGAAGGTAGGGGTGTTCGCGGTGCGGTTTAGGGCAAAACCGCAAACCACACCGCATATGCGGTTTGGGCATTTTCCCAAACCGCAAACCGCACCGCATATACCTCAAACCGCACCGCAAAATGCGTTGTGGTGCGGTGCGGTTTATGCGGTTTGTACTTAACGGACTTTACACATACCATTCAATAATTATAAGATTAAAACTTCATTTTAAAATTCATGTTAACGTGACCATAGTCCAAAAAATAAAAATATTCAACCCATCTTATTCCTAAATACATATTACATTAATATTGCAATTATTTTATATATACATATATGTGTTTGTGTAATATATACATTAAAAATATATACATAAATAAAAAGTGTGGTGCGGTGCGGTTTGAACCGCGGTTTGATAACTCAAAACCGCAAACCGCACCGCATAGTGCGGTTTGGTAAAAACGCAAACCGCACCGCGGAAGTTCTAAACCGCACTTTGCGGTGTGGTGCGGTGTGGGCGGTTTGTACGGTTTGGCGGTTTAGATGAACACCCCTACTTGAAGGAACATAGAAGGGAGATAGTTGGATTTCGGTAAGAAGTTGAGGTTATCATAAGAAGCGTGAAAAGTGATTATCAACCGTTTTGATGAGAAATGGATGCACAATTGTGAATTATAAAATCCCTATTTATCAAGCTAAATCTCTAAACATGATCAAACATTCAAGAATTCTAGAGAGAGAGTAGAGAGAGAAAATCTTTCTGATTCATGTATCTCACGTATACAAAATATTACAATGAAGTTCTTACAAGATTAACAAAGACTAATCCTATTAATACCACCTAACAAAACTAAAACTTAACAACTAAGTAAATGATACAACTTTGACTTTCCTAAGACATTGACAATGTTGACTTCTAACATTGACTTTCCTAATTAAATCTTAGATACAATATTTAGACTTAACAATCTCCCCCTTTGTATTCAAGATTTAATAAAAATTTGATACAAATCTTCAGCCCTTGATTCTTCAGCTTTTGTCTCTTTGAAGCTTTCACAATCTTTAAACTTTCAGCTCTTGAATAATCTTGGAAAGTCTTTTTCACTTTGAAGCTTTGAAAGTCAACATGTCATGAACAAGAAACAAAATTCTTGAAACTTCTGAAACAATGAACTTTGAAACATCTTTGAAAAACTTTGGAACGTTCTTTGAAAACTGTCTTAGCTTTGAGGAATCTCTGATATTGAATCTTCATCTCTTTGATCTCTTGACTGTCTTCAGAGAAACAAACTTTCACAAATCATCTTGATTTATCTTTGAATAAAATTTCTTCAGAATCTTTTGACTTTGTATCAGCGGAAGCATTTTGAAATGCATTTGAAATTCTGACTTAAATCTGAAATTGAATCTTTATAAAATGTCTCCCCCTTTTTGATGATGTGAGCATCATGATCATCAAAACATCTTCAATTTCAGCACAGTATTTGATTTCCCCCTTTGAGAACAAATAACAATCTCCCCTTTGACAGTCTTCGCCCGTTGATCTGAATAGCCGTCAATTCATGAAAGGTATATATCTGAATCTTTTCAAATTCAGACATAATGAATGAGGTAACCCTGAATCAACAAATGAAACAGTTAGAAGTGCCTGTCAGTAACACGGAGTCACTGTGTACAACGAATGTACAATATAAGGAGTTGGTTTGATGTTGACTCCCCAGGACTTCCATTAAATCATTGAAAAAACACAAGGTAATTCTATGAATGTTCTGACAGAAAAACAAATTTTCTGTGTGCTCGTGCTTGTGTATGAAAGAATTTTAGCACAATGATTGTGTTTCATTAAGGCTCAAATTGTGTAAACTGTTGAGACAACAACAGATAATACACGGACTCAATGTGCACGAAAGAGGTGCGAAGGTGGGGCAATTTTCCTTCTTTTTCAATATATAAATCTTCCGAGTGAAGATTAGATAACATATGTGTTGCGTCCCCAAGAAAATGAAACATTTCTTTTTCGAGAAAGAAACGAGTGGTTGGTGGGGTAATAGCAAGAGTTGGCATGGGCTCACTGCCTGTTTCAATGATGGTCACCAAAGAATGTGAACCAATCAGTAGATGTGGTTGCCCGACTCATAAAGTGGTAGGTGCAGAGTTCTAATATTCTTTTAACTCTGTTCTCACACCCTATTTCTTTTTATCATTTTGCTTACTTCTAACCAAACTCTCATTTCCATTTTTCCGCTCCACATAATGAGAATAACTCAACCGGATGAGTTATCTCCCCCACTCTTTGATTTTGACCCCTCACCCCTCAATCACTCAAGGATAACTTCCTGGGTAGGAAACACAGGTTGCGTGAATCCATGGAAGTTCTATTTAAGCCCACACACGAATCCCATGATATTTCCTATGAAGAACGGTTGCTCAACAGTTTAACTGAAACAGTTTAGCACAAGATATATGATACCATTGTCAATATGTATGCTCGTGAGATTTGAGCAATTGAACAATGAAGATTTCTCAAAACAATGATATTGAATGAATGAAATGAAATCAAGAGAATTGTTTTGAGAATCTGACAATGAATCAATCAGATCAAATCAAAAGGTTAGGGTATCAAAGAATTGGAAATTTGTTTATATGAACAAATATAAACAATTTATCAATGAAAGCACAAATATGAAAAAGATGAATGATGCTCATCAACTTTGAACTTCAAACGGGGGTATTACCATCGAAAAATTGTTTGAATTTGAGACATGGTAATAACAATTTCAAATAAAATACTGAACCGGTGTGTATGAATACTTAACAGTATATGGACAAGATAATACACAAGTATTGATCTTTGGAAACACACGGTTAGTTAAACATTAAGCTCAAAATTTGAAAAACATTTAAAATCACACTTCTAAATTCATAAAATCTTTTGAGAATAAGAAGTGGTTTGAACATTTAAGAAACTGTTTTTCATGTTCGAAAGTTGTTCTTCTTTCAAACAATCTGAGATCTAGGATCAGAAGATATTTACCTTTTCAGCTCCCCCTCAAATCATGATTAAATGATTTATATCTTTTAAGCTCCCCCTGGATATTAGCACAATATCCGTCTTTGATCATTGATGAACGGGTCCTGATCTGTCATGTGATCAGAAGCAACCACCTTTACTCCCCCTTAAATTAAGCATCTGAAATATTACAAGTAAAACAGGATAGAGATCAAACACTCCCTTTTGAATTGTTAGACCATCAATATCAGAAAAATCTAGCAAAGAAAAAGTATATGATAGAGATCAGATCAATTCTCTTGGGATGAAGACCATCAATATCCATCGGATGCAAGAATACAGGAGTAAGGTCTTTTTGATCGCTGAGGTCCGAGTCCTAAACTGTTGTGTTTAGAAGTCAAACTACTTTGAAGTCCGGGTTCTAAGCTGATGTGCTTAGAAGTCATTGTCTTTTATCTTTGAAGTCCGGGTTTTGAACTGTTGTGTTCAAAAGCCAATGTCTTTCTTACTCCCCCTTGGATTGAGGTGCCTGCAATACAGAATCGGTTTTCTTCTTTGGTACCCACTGGTATTTGGGTCCAGAAATGTGAGTTGCAGTTTGTGTGGGGGTTACAGAATAAGAACCATACCAGTAATGATTATTTGTTTTGTGAAAATGATCATGTGTACAACAAATAGAACAATAAAATTTCTTACTGTTAGATGCTTTGTTCTTCTTTGCTTTGTGTACAGGTACACATGATTTCTTATCTTTCAACTCATCAGTTTTGTCATCTTTGACTGATTTCTTCATCCAGACCAGTTTCTCTTTCTTAAAACTTTTTCTCCTTGGATAAGAATCTGAACCATTTAAATATTCATCAAAGAAAAGGTTAGTGCGACGAATCTGATTAAATGATTTGACTGACCTTTGTGAAGAAACGAATTTCTGATTTGAACTTGAAACAAATTTTTCAAGCTCTTTGATCTTTGATGCTAAGTCATCTCTTTCTTTCACAAGCTGGTCAATCTTCGTCTTGAATTCATACTTTGTTCTTTGTTCTTTCAGCGCAGATGCAGACAGTTCAGATAATTTTGAAGTTAGCTTCTTGATTTCAGATTCAAAAATGGATCTTTCTTCCTCAAATCCTTTTTCTGACTCAGTTCTCTGGCCGTATAATTCTTTAAAGAACCCTACATTCTTCTTTTCTATGGCCTTCTTTTCCTGAGCAAATTTCTCTCTTTCTAAAATCAGAATTTTCTCAAAATCTGAGATTTGTTGAGAAAATTTTAAACATTTAAGCTCCAACGACTTCTTTTCCTCAAAACATTTCTTTGAAAAATCTGAGATTTTTTTCGAAAAATTTTTCTTTTCAGAATCAAAATCAGTTTTATTTGCAACAAGCTGTTTTTCCAAAACAGATAAATTCTTTCTCAGCTTAACGTTCTCAGATTCCAATTTCTTAACTTTCTGCTCATTGCTCTCAACAGAGACTGTTTGCTGAATTTTAGTTTCCAACTCAGAAATCTTTCCTTTTAGATTTGACACAACTGTTGGCCCTAACATCGTCCATTCAAGATAGTCCCATATCTCCTTTCCTGTTGACTTGTATAAATCTTTTCCTGTCAACTGATAGGTATTTATGTGACCTTTAATCTCATGACGAATACTATTCAACAGAAAAATTCGAGTCATATTATCAGCATTATTTCTTTTCTCTCGATCCTCAGTACAATATTCTGTTGGAGTATGAGATTTCATCTCTCCTTCAGTTAACGACAATCTGATATAACAACTTAGCTCATGTGTATCTACAAAGTTGAAAAAATCAGTTTTCCACTGTTCGTATCTTCCTCTGAGCAAAATTGGAGAACTCATCATGTTTCAAAAAGAATTTGACAAAATTATTGTCAGTTGAAATGAATTCAAAAACAAAATACAGACAATCTAAAATTTTCTCTCTCAGTAAACTTTGAATGAGAAACAGCTTGATAAACAATGATCGTTCCCAAACAATTCAGAAAAATTTGACTGAAAGTCAAACTCAGATTAGCATAACAAAAATAATCTCAGAAAAATTCAAACTCTGAAACTTTCAAAGTGCTGAAACTTGCAGATTAAAATAATTCAAAACCTGCAAAACAGTAAGTCGTGAATCAGATCAATTAAAATCTCTTACACAAAAAACTGACAGCAAAGCAAAGCAAAGGATTTGCATGTGACAGCAGAAACGCAAAGTAAAGCATTCAATTTGGTTTAAGTGAGACAGAAGCGCAAACCATAGGTTTGCGGGTGATGCATAGAACGCAAACCTCATATTCAAATCAAAGTTTATCAATTGAAATTTAACCAATTGAAATTAAAGCTTCCACCGAATTGAATCTTGCACCAAGTTTCCACCGAAATAAAATTGATTTCACCGAATTGTTATCCCAAATTCAAAACTTAAACCAATCATGTGAAGAGTGTCATTAGAAAAACCATGGTCTCTGCCAAATACCTCAATATGTTAAAACTTCAAATTTAAAACTTCAACAAATCACAAATCACAAATCATCCAATCAAAATTGAATTTCAAATTGAAACTCAAATCCTAAGTCACCGTCCCACTAACATTTGTGATAGAAATATGCATCCAATCAAAATGAAACACATTAGTTAATTTCAATTCACAAATTTGCATGATGTATGGTTTGCGTGTGATTCAAACATCTTTGCGTGTCCTTCAAACAACTTTGCGTGTCCTTCAAACAGCTTTGCGCATGCTTCAAAAATTCAAACTAAATCAATTCAAACCCTGAAAATTGATTTTCCAATTTATCCACGATGATCGAAATACAACTTGTAACACTTTTCTAAGCATCAAACATGACTAAAAACATCAAATTTTAGTTTTAGATTCAAGTTCACAGTGATCAAAAATTTTCAAACAAGATCCAGAAAATTTCAAAAATCAAACATATTTTGTGATTGATTCAGAAAACTTTGTGAATATTTTGTGTTTCTAAACAAAAATCGATCACAACTTGATCATTTTTACAATCAAAGAACAACAAACAAAAGCGAATTTGATTCAATCAGAAAGAAACAAAAAGAAAACAGTCGTGTTCTTGAAAAAATCAAGAAAATACAACTTTTTGATCCAAAAAATTCAGATTTCAATCCAATTTTCTGCTCAAATCATTTCTGAAAATGTTTGGTACGGCTCTGATACCAATTGTGAATTATAAAATCCCTATTTATCAAGCTAAATCTCTAAACATGATCAAACATTCAAGAATTCTAGAGAGAGAGTAGAGAGAGAAAATCTTTCTGATTCATGTATCTCACGTATACAAAATATTACAAAGAAGTTCTTACAAGATTAACAAAGACTAATCCTATTAATACTACCTAACAAAACTAAAACTTAACAACTAAGTAAATGATACAACTTTGACTTTCCTAAGACATTGACAATGTTGACTTCTAACATTGACTTTCCTAATTAAATCTTGGATACAATATTTAGACTTAACAACAATGATAAAATAAGATGTACCGGATTAATTCTCTTATAAGCTGTAATTTATAAGAGGATATTTGATTAAAATTGATCATCAGTCAACGTTCTAAAAAACTCGCCGCACAGCCGCCATGGCGCGCCATGGCACCAAGGCTTGTGTGTCACGCCACGTTAAGCTCATGACATGCCATGGCCTAATGCGCGGTTATTGTAATGAGATATTTGATTTTTTTTACGTTTTTAATGTCTTATTTGCAAGTTTTTTATATATACAACCTAATTTAACTTCCCTATTAATATTGACTCAGTGAGTAACACTACAAAACATACGTTTTTATAGATAATATTATATATGAAATAGAAATTTGACGCCATAAGTCACGCCTTGAAAACACCGTGGCTCCTAAGGCTTGAGGCTTGGCCTTGCCGCCACGCCACGCCACGCCTTACGCCATTTAGAACCTTGTCATCGGTTCAAATTCACTTTTTATATATGTCACATTAATCTTAACTTTTAAAACAATTTTTTCGTACGGAAAAAGAAAAAAAAAAGTAACAAATGTTTTCCATAAATAAATTTAATAATGTTCCGAATACATCGAAACACCACTGAACCGGACCGGGTTCAGCTCTCGCACATTTGGCCACAAGCATAACGAAAAGCGCCACACGTCAAAGCTTTTCTCTCATCCTCCATAGACAACCACTGTTCTAACCAGCTGTTCTTTCCAACCAGATCTCCCCTCATTTCTCCTTCTTTTCAATCCCAATCTCTCCAAATAACCCTAATCTTTGTGTTTTGATTTCATCATAACGTCATCCCCATCGAATTCAAACTAGTTACCAACCCAAGGGTTTGATTTCCGTATTTTTTTAGGGTTTGATTCTACTTTTTTTTTTGGTTGCTTTAGAGGAGATCGGAATCGGAGAGATGGATACAAGCAGGAGAGCGGTGGAATCCTACTGGAGATCAAAGATGATTGATGTGGCGACTTCTGATGAAGATAAAGTCACCCCTGTTTATAAGTTGGAAGAAATTTGCGAGCTTCTTCGTTCTTCTCATGTCTCAATCGTTAAAGAAATTTCGGAGTTTATATTCAAGCGTCTACAACACAAGTCTCCCATTGTCAAGCAAAAGGTATAGCTACACCTTTGCTGTTGTTATTCCTTCTTTAATTTGATAATCACCGAATTATACTGGAAGGGGATTCATGGGGATGCCGATCGCTATTTTTTGGTTACTTTATGCTGGACACCGATTCAGATCTCCCTGCTCTGCCAATTTGCCACTTAGTATAAGTTTATGTAGCGTTCAAATTCAATCCCCACTTTTGACCTATCATCTGTCATTGTCCATTTGATGCATTATAATTCAAGTAATCTCTAGTAACATTGAATTTTGAGTTTGGAATTGGAATTGAGGCTAGGTAGTTCAAATTACTAAGCCCATTTTGTTACAATTATGATTTCAATCCATGGAATCGGAGTTCCCGAACATACTCTATTTTTCTATATAAACACAGATGATTTGATGAATCGCCATAAAACCATTCACAAGCTTTGCGTTCCTTAAAAGTGATGTTTGTTGTGTCACGCAGTTGGAGTTTATTTTGTTTTAGAAGAATTGTTCCCAAATAAGAGTCTCATATAGTGTAAAGTTACAAAAGGTCTTAAGTTTATCTCTCCTCAACCACAAAGAACTTTAAGTGGTGCAAATGTTGGAATGTGATCTCTACTTTTGGGAGTGTTGGGGTACGATTTAAACCTCGGAAAATGATGGGAATGACCATATAAACCAAAGTTGTTATCGGTGTAAATGATGTTCTCTGGAAAAATAATAAGATGAATAAATTATGGAAGGAACCCATGAGAATGTAAGCAAATTTGTAGTTGTTACTGTTAGGAATTTGTAGATACGAAAATCAAACTTTGATACAGCTTTGATAGTGTAATCACTATCCTTAAGGAATTATTTCCCCACTAAGTCACTGTTTGCATATTTGTCTAGGATTCTAATTTGTTGCAACTGAAAGAAAAGAAGAGAAGAATCAGTTCTGTAAATGTTTGGGAACATAAATTTGTAGGCATTGGACACAAAATTATATTACTGTTAACTGCAAAAAGATGGTTTATTCCAAATTTAATCAAAATGTGTTTTGCAACTTCAGGTCAAACCATCAATTTATAGGTGAACATAATTTTCCTTTCATTCTTCCCTCTGAACTTCCATTCATGATTTAACATATCCCCATGTAAACAATTAATACTAGCTATGTGGGACAATGGTTCTCTCTTCATGCATGCTTGATCACAAACTATCTGACAATTACTGCCTTGGATTTTTCTGTTGAACTATTTTTTGGTGTAATATTTATTCCTAGGCTTTGAGAGTGATCAAGTATGCGGTAGGAAAATCTGGTGCGGATTTCAAGAGAGAAATGCAAAGGAACTCGGTGGCTGTGCGTCAGCTAATTCACCATAAGGGACAACCTGATCCTTTGAAGGGTGATGCACTTAACAAGTCTGTTAGGGAAACTGCACAAGAAGCTTTATCAGCTATATTTGCTGGAGAGGACAGCAGTAAGCCACCACCTAAAGAAGGTCTTACCCAGCGAATAGAAGGGTTTGGGAATACCAATTTTGACATGCCACCTAATGATAACAAGTCGTTTCTTAGTGGGGTGGTTGGCATCGGAAGTGCAACGATTAAGCAGGGATTTAATAGTTTAACACAAGGTCAAAATCAAAGTAAGAATAAAACAGGAACTTACAGGAGCCCAAATCTGAGAAGATCATTGACTAATGAAACCAGTTACTCTGGTAGCAATGAACGTTACAGCGAAACCATGCCTTCATCCCGGTTGTCAACAGATATATCTGGACAATGGGGTCAAGAAGTAAAAATAACTCAGACCGATAATACAGGTGGGAGTTCAGGTTCAAGTTCTTCACGTGAAAAGAGTCGTGAAGAGAGATTGCTAGAGACAATTGTGACACCTGGAGGCATTCGTCTACAACCCACTCGAGATGCTCTTCAAGCGTTTCTGACAGAGGCCTCAAAACTGAATGCACTTGCTTTAAGTAATGCACTTGAAGCAAAGCTCCAATCACATATGTGGCAGGTATGCATGTTATGAAAGTTTTTCTAATTTTATTAGGATAATGTAACATGGCATCTTTACTTGTTTTGACCTGAAGCGCATATCTAAATGACCGTTCATTTCATAAGTTAGCTTTAGTTCTTTTGAATTTTGTTTTTATATCTTTAAAAAAGTAATGCGTCACTTTTCCCTCCTTTCCTTTATTTTCTCAGGTTGTTTTTCGATCTTCCATAAAAGTAAAATTTCTGCATATCAAATTAATGATGTTTTCCTTTCCTGCTTCGTTGATAGTTGCTCTGCTTGTTTTCATTGTTCTCTAAAAGGAGAACTCATTGCTTGTCAAATTAATGGGAAAAAAATTCCTGCTTCTGACTTTCTGTGCTGCCCAATTGTATCAGGTCTGTGTGAAAGGATTATGTGTGCTTGAGGCAATCTTGAGGAAGAAAGAGGATGATGAACACTTTTCCATTGTTGCTTCTTACTTCACTGATAATATAGATTCTGTGGTAAAATGCTCTGAATCTCCCCAAGCTTCTGTGAGGGAGAAGGCAAATAAGGTATGGAGTAAGTCTATAATTAATAAGATATATCAGATACTATGCATGCAGCCTAACCTTTTTTGTTCAGCCAGTGAAGTTATGCTGAGCTGTTCAAATTGCGGTTAAGCCAAAAAAAATTCACCAAGAAGTATCAGATTCATTATTTTCCACTACATATCACAAACTGAAAACTTAAACATGCTTTTTTGAAGGTCCGCAGAATTGTGTTGCTACTATAACACACCTGCACTTGTCTACAAAACTGGTTTGGGCAAGGAATAACATCTTCTAATAATTAAAATTGGTAACTAATTTATTAATAGGGAGGGGGAGAAAAATAATGCCTGCCCTTGGAAAGAATTCACCACAAAGCAAAAGATTACACATAAAAAAATAGTCATCTGTGTGTACTTATTGACTGTGATTGCATCAGTATTATTCATCTGTCCTGGCTTTATACTGGATTCCCCCGTACTAAATCTTTAAAGGAATTTTCACTGTTCCATAATTGTTACCAGAGTTATTGAGGAATTGATTATCATCCTGGTCAACTGCCTTGCCTGTGACTTCTTGTTTGCTTTCTTTGAGGCATGGTTTTGTCTCGTTATCACAAGGCTCTTTGGGGTCCAGGGCCATTGACGTGAATATGCAAATTTAGATTTGTTATACGCTGTCAATTCCCCAGTATATTCCTATCATAGTGCCATTAGCTTAAAGACTGGTGGTTATGTTGGGCTCTTGTGTTGTCCTGTATAGTGTGGTTTTCCTATGACAGCTAATGGTATAGGATTTAACATTTGTTTTGGCTTCGTGGTGCCTGTTGCATCAGTCTAATCTGTTCTTTTGCAAAAATTCCTTTTTTTATTCATTTGTTTTGCTCTCTTTAAATTCAAATAGATTGCCTCGAAGCTGACCATTAGAAACACATTTTTGTTGCTCCCTCTCGCTTTTTTTTTTATGTTTATCTCCATTTCTCTCTGTATGTACCCAGTACACACACATAAACATATATTTGAATTTATAGATTGAATTAACCAGTCAAAGCATAATGCTCAGCACTGTATTTAAATTCGGCATGCCAGGCGTACCAATTGTTTCCGTTTCACTTATCATCTTTATAAAATGTCTAACGAAACCCATTTGTATTTGGGATTTGGTTTCTCGTTCCACTTGGATGGTCAGGTCTTGAGCATTCTCCGTGGAGAGCAAAGTGGTAGCAGGATGAATCAGCAAGACAGAAATTTGAAAACTGAAAAAACTGTAATCCAGATGCCGGACTTGATAGACACCAACGATCCAGATGGAAATGAAAACTCTATCAGCATGAAGGATGAGAGCAGTGCATCTCTGATTGATGGTCTTTTTGGTGATGGTCTGGGTACTGATGTGCACGACAGTCAACCTGGAAACAATGATGATCCCTTTGCCGATGTTTCCTTTCATGGCCAAAACAATAAAGAACATGAATCAGCCGATATCTTTTCAGGAATGGCTACTGTTGACAAACCAGGAGCTGTTTTTACACAGACTATGGCAAGTGGAAGTGGACCGGAGCTATTTGATATATTTGGTTCTGACTCCGGAATTCCTCAAGGCGCCCAAGGAAATTCTAAAGATAATCTCAACGATTTGATGGCTGGTCTGTCTGTAAATGGGAACGAGTCATCATCATTGCAGAATGGAACCTCTTTAGGGGGACCAACTAAAACAATATTTTCAGATTCTACAACAAACCCAAATCCTCAGATGAATGATGTTTTAAGTAACATACTTCAATTTCAGGCACCTGGGATAACTCCAAATCCGATGTTTCCTATCGATCCTAAGTTATATAATGGTCAATCTTCGGGATTGATGTTCAATCCTATGGCATTTGGTTCTCAACCGATAAACTATGGTGCCATGAGCAACCTTTTAGCCCAGCAGCAATTTTTATCAACAATGACTAACTTGCAACAGACAGGAAACTTGCAATCCCAGAATATTGGTCCAGCAAGCAATCCTTCTGGAACTCAAGTTGGGGGATATGCTTCAGCTCTTCCAGATATTTTTAATCCAGTTATTGCAAGTCAAGCTCCTACTTCAACAATGAATGCATCGAAGAAAGATGATACTAGAGCGTTTGATTTCATATCAGTAAGCTTTTGCTCTCTTTAAGTTTGTGTATGCTTGCTTGATTTTTTTAATACTAAGACCTGTAACGGACCAAATAGGAACGTACCAAGTTGAGCACAAGCCGATCTCACAAATGCTTTCCCAGATCTTTTTTGCACTTAAAAGGTTACTGTGTTTTGTGTTCTCTGCTATGTTGAACAAGCCATCCCCTGCGGCCCCATCCCAATATATATATGCTGGGATTACTCTTTAAAGATTAAGATGGTTTATACATTTCTTATATTTGCACTCATTTGCTCTGTCAAATTCCATTACATTATCTTTGTGTTCACTTGAGGAAGCTGAACGCATGAACCCTGCTTGTGTGTTTTTAGCTTCACTTGTAGCGTCCCTTGACCAGCACCGGTTTTCTTCATTTTTTAGCTTAGGTTTATCTTATTTGGCTATTCTTAGAAGATTGTCGGCCAATAATCTCTTTGTTGTAAGTTGGTTTTCAATTCTTTGAACTACTTCACCCCCTTCCCTTTTTTGTTCCTAGAGTGAATTCATGAATGGATGCCCTCTTCTTTCGTTCTCTCTTGTTCTCTCCCAAACCTTTTCTGTTGAAGTTGCTTCATTTTCTTCAGGTGCTATTTCATCTTCTTTTATGGAATGGTGAGTCATCTTGCATCCTATTGGTCTCTTGTTCAGCATTGAGCTTGTATTGCAGATACAGTTATTAAATCATAAAGCACTGTAGAAGCCTAAACCAGAGTTGGAAAACATCAATAGTGTTAGAACCTCTCTGCAAGCCATTCAACTCTTTGAAATGATAGCTTGTAGGTGAAACAAAGGAAATTCCCAATTATGACAGGTTTGACTTGACCTCATCAATATTTCATCATGATTTCTAAGGGACAAATTGGTAAATTTGGATTAGAATCTTTCTAAAACACTGTATGCAGAGAAATTGACTTAGCTAGCCGTGTTTTTTAATACCGTAGCTGTTAGTTTTTTGAATTGATGTCCATGGGTTTCATTGAAACCGAACTAACATGTAAAAAGTTAGGTTCCCTTTTCTAGTTCATTATGGGTTACAGTAATCAGAACACTGTATTAGCCTGGGGTCTTCACGGAAACCACCTCTCTACCCTTGGGACTGAGGAAAGGTCGACGTACATCTTATCCACATTACCCGACCTCTGTGTGTGATATACCGGGCTCGTTTGGTTTAAAACATTGTATTCTTTTTTTCTCAAGATTTTCTTGGTGGGTCTTGCAGGATCATCTTGCTGCATCTCGTGACCCGAATAGGGTAAACTGAAAGAAAGATTGGGTGATCCCTTGATACATGAGCGGGATTAGCCAATGGCGAAGGCATAAATACGTTAATTTGGGAAGGTAGATATTATCTCGTAATGTTATCATGTATATTGAAGTGGATGTAGATGGCTGTGTTGAAGTGCGTAGATATGATCGTCAAGAACTGCTGTCTGCAATCAAAGCAGTCGGAAGAGGAGTCAAAGAGTGATGAATGTTGCAAACTTTACTGTTTTCTTCAAGGATGTGTTATGAACCAATCTAAATTGTTCGTTTTTCAAATTCAAATATGTATCAATAAGTCAGAAGTGTCTTTTTTTTGTTGGCATTATCACGTCTTCTAGTTGATTGTTAAAAATGGCAGACATGATGCCACTGAAGTCATGCAATCAAGTTCAAGTGTGCAACTATCTATTATGGTTGAATGGGTGTAACCCAGAATATGGTGGGATTTGGTGTTTGATTTGCAATAGTGTTTTGGATGTGCTGCAAAAACCCAGACATATTATGAGTTTAATGGTGTAGACGTCTTATTCACGTTGTTATGCAAGAGTGTTCCTGTTTAATCGTTAAGCCATTGAGCCCCATTACGCACCTTAACAAATTAATACTAGAAGTAATTCAACCCTCTCTCTGTCTCCCTCAAACCCATCAGTCTCTTTTTGTCCTTTAGACAGATAAATTTATCTAGACGAACAACTAACCCATACACAACCATTAGTCTTTCGTCCTTCAGACAAATACATATATCTAGACTGACAACAAACCTATGCAGGGCTTAAAAAATTTGCCTAAAGTAAATATTTAGCTTTCTTTTGGATGGACCACTTTTGTAGTTTTGTGGACGTATTGTTACAAGTTCCATAAATAAATTGTAATCACTTAGCGAGTACAACGTATAATTGTTTAACGATGTGACATGTTTTTTTATATATATATATATCAAGAATGTTTCTGGTTTTGAAGGGATTTGAGAACAGAAAACAAAGTTTCAAATGAAAGCGATTTTCAGTATAAGACATATAATTAGTAAATATTAGTAAAGAACTAAAGATTAGTGCAATGTAAAACATATCCAAATTCATGGCTCCCTCAGACTCGTGACATCTAGGAAGATTGAAAACTTGAGAGTAATCTTATATTTCTTGTTAAATTTATTAAAGTCTGATTCATATAGATGTCCTGATGTGTTTCTAAGCATAAAATTATTAAAAATAAACAATTTTTTTTAAATCTATTTGTCTCTTCAAATACAATTTTAAAATATATCGTATTTAAAAAACGCATATCTATATCTCATTTATTAAAAAGAATAATTAACTTTATTATAAATTATTTTCTACAAAATTTAAAATTGAAAAACTAGTCGGTCAACAATGTTCAATAGAGACAAAACAAACCAGCAGCACGAATATTCCTTTGCTAATTTTTTCTCTATTGCAAATTCAAATAATGCTTTTCAAGTAGCTCGCGACCTGCATATAATAAATTTTTCTTTGTTTTGTCAGTAGCATTTTTTTTTAAAGTTATTATAGTTAAAATTAATTTAATAATATTTAATCAAAAAATATACAATAATAAACGTATTCGCAAACAAAGGTGTTTAAAAATTATACTAGATACGTCTAATAATAATTTGTAGAAAAATGTATCACAACCATAGTGGCCTATAGAGAACTTAAAAAAGATTCTCACATGTATGAGAGAGTTGACTCTGAACTCTGAAGTGATATACTTGTATAAAGGGTTTAAATAATTACAACCGTTATGTAAAAAGTTACAATTCCATTGGAGATTATACTTGGACTTTTTAAACCACTTTACGTAATTGATTTGCCTATTGTTTGGGTAGAAAAACCAACAGACCATCGTCGTACGACCAACAATGAATGACGCCCTTTCTCTGGACGTCCTCGATTGAACGACTAAAACGTCTAAACCATTCCTGTCGTACGACCTGATTTCAGTTACTAACTTGCTACAAACGTTATATCATGTTTAATGCGGAATTCAAAGACATTCATGACCAAAGATTGTAACGGAAGTCATCATCAATAGCAACGGACATAACTGACGAAATCATCAATATTAAACAGTCATTCTATTAATGAGCATTCAAGACGTGCCAACGGAGAAATGGAGTATAAATATGAAGATGGAACCTCACATTCGGGACATCTGATTCTCAGACCTTACAAGCTCACAAGTTACGCTCTCCAGTTCACTCAGTTTCTCTCGAAATTCATAAAGCCTACTGCCGTTTGTCACTCGACGCACGACTGAAGTCTAATTACACACGACGCATGACCGACTTTACTTTATCGTATTGTTTTACATTTTACATTGTATTACATTTGTAACACTTGTTATAAAGGACGACGTCCCTGATTGACGTCCATAGTGCACGACGACTTACACTCGTCCGCGGTTTTTACCCATTTTAGGGGTTTTCCGCGTCACCAATTCTCTCGTCTCATTTACTTTATTTTTCTTTATTGTCGTACGATTATTGGAGTTACTTTCTTTGGTTGGATCAAATTCCACATTTACCTTAAATTTTCCTTGGGAGATTTTTGGCATAAACAGTTTGGCGCCATCCGTGGGACCCCATCCAAAGAAAATCTTCGATAATCTTACGACGTACTAACGTTTTCCTTCGAGTGTTCTCTTTTTGCATCCATTCAGGACAATGGCATTCCAAGGAACCCAAGATCATGTTGTGGCCCAGATGAACATGGAGCTGACTGCTGCTCGTGCTCGTATTGACGCCCTAACAGCTCAGGCTCGACAAGAAGCTGAAACCATCGAGCATCTAAGAAACCAGAACGGAAACAATGTGACAGGGACTACAAATGCTTATGCCGGTGCTTGGAACGTACCCCCTCCATTGCCTAATTATCCTCGTCCACCAGCAGTCAATCCTACGACCTTCGTAATCCCAACTATGCCTATGGCCTCTATGCCATTTAATGGACATGCCTCTGATTCCTCGCAGCAGACTAGCTTCAACGGATCAGGTTATGTTCCATTGGGTGTTCCAAGTGGTGTCCCGGTAGATCCCGTTGCACAACGATTGAAGCTCCTGGAGGAATAGAATGAACGTGTCTTGTCGATGCTGGCCAAATTGTCGGGGGCAGCAGTTCCAGTTGATGTTGAACCACGTACAGGATTTCAGGCGTCGCCGTTCGTTGATGAGATCGCGTTAATAGACGTCCCAAAGAAGTATAGCATCCCGACCTTCACCCCAAAATATTCAGGCGTCACTGATCCGATAGAACACATCGCCCAATACAAACAGCTTATGTGGACCGTCTCGATACCGCACCAGTTTCAAGAAGTCTGCATGTGCAAGAGTTTTGGAGCGACCTTGACTGGAGCAGCATTACAATGGTTGATCAATCTCAAACCCAAAACCATCGGGTCTTTTGCAGAATTGGTGAACCAATTTTCTCAACAGTTCGCTAGCAGCCGAAAAATGGAAAAACAGACGAGCGATCTTTACTACGTCGTACAGAAAAATGGAGAGTCCATCCGGGACTATTTTAACCGATTTAACGCGGAAATGATCGATATCCGAAATTGCGACGTAAAAACAGCCATTGAAGCATATAAACGGGGTTTGGACGATAGCTTAGGGTTATATCTCGACCTTACGAAATATCCTCCAGAAACCTTTGAAGACGTACGAGCAAGGACGCTCACCCATATGAGGGTCGAGGATGACCTCTCTTTCAGAAATAAACACTCGAGCGACAAGAAAGGCCTAGGTATTAAAAAACCGGACTTCAAACCAAGGCCGGTCGGTCGATCAGAGCCTGCCCGACAGATTTCAAATGTCAGGTTTGAAAAGAAAGGGCCGACGACTTCCAAATTTGTCCAGTATCCTAAGGTGTCATCTTATGGCTTCCCTGGATCAGCCAAGGACGTCGTCGCGTCCTTGAAACAACTCCAACAAAACATTCGATGGCCAAAGAAAAGCGATAAGGACAGTGATAAGAAAGACAAAACAAAATGGTGCGATTTCCATAATGACTTCGGTCATATAACGGATGGTTGCATCACCTTGAAGAAAGAATTGTCCTGGCTTAATTCGAAAGGTTATTTACAAGAATTAATGGGAAAGAAGGATGTGCGTCCTACATCCACAGAGCATGCCAAAGTGATTAATTGTATCACCGGAGGTTCTGATATCTGTGGAACCACATATTCAGCTGCTAAGAGACATGCTAGTCGCGGTCCCGACGACCGACCAATTCCAAAGGAGGCAAGACCCAAGGAAGACGAAGAATTAGAAGCTATGCCCTTGACGTTCGACCAAGCAGATCTCGACGACATACACCAGAAACATCATGACGGACTAATTATCCAATTGAGCATTGGAAATTGCCTGACAAAGAGGATACTCGTCGACGGAGGTAGTTCCGCTAACATTATCTTTTTTGATGCAGTGAAAGCTATGGGGATAGAAAAATCCGAGATTACCCGACGCTCGACTACACTCGTTGGATTTAACGGAGGAGCGACAAATACCATGGGGGAAATCACACTACCAGTATATGCTAAAGGAATCAACAGGCAGACGAAGTTCAACGTCGTCGACTGTTCATCATCTTATAACGTTATCCTTGGGCGACCATGGATCCACGATATGAAATCCGTACCCTCGACGTACCACCAAACCTTGAAATTCCCTACGCAATGGGGAGTACAGGAGATCAAAGGCGAAAGAAAAGTCGCTAGGGAATGTTACAAAGTCTCTTTGAAGCCCCCGAAGCAGACAATATAGCAATTACAGAACCAGGACATTCCTGGGTCTGACGACGATTATCGCTTGGAAGTTGTCGTCCTAAACCAGGATAAGCCTGATCAGATGGTCTACATAGGTTCGACACTTGATCCATCCTTCAAAAATAGACTAATTTCTTTTTTGCAGGACCATTATGATTGCTTCGCATGGACGCACGAAGACATGGTGGGCATCGATCCGAGTATTATTTCTCATAAACTCAACGTCGATCCATCATTCAAACCCGTTCAACATAAAATACGAAAATTTGCTCCTGAAAGAAATAAAGTTTTCAACGACGAAGTTGATAATTTGCTTAAAACAGGAAAGATACGAGAAGTCAAATATCCAGATTGGCTCGCCAACGTTGTTGTCGTCCAAAAGAAAAATGGCAAATGAAGAGTATGCATTGATTTCACAGACCTTAACAAGTCCTGTCCAAAAGATCCATTTCCATTGCCACACATCGATTCTATGGTCGACGCTACAGCTGGACACGAATTGCTCACCTTCATGGATGCATATTCTGGATATAACCAGATATTGATGCATTCCGATGATTAGGAAAAAACGGCTTTCATGACAGATAAAGGTATTTATTGTTATAAAGTAATACCTTTTGGTCTTAAGAATGCAGGTTCGACGTATCAATGACTAGTGAATATGATGTTCAAAAAACATTTGGGCGACACTATGGAGGTATACATCGACGACATGCTCGTCAAATCGAAACATACGGACGATCATATAGGACATTTGAAGCAGCCGTTCGACATTTTGCGTGAATACAAAATGAAGTTAAATCCGACAAAGTGTTCTTTTGGAGTTCGAGCTGGCAAATTCCTCGGTTACATGGTCACACAACGAGGAATCGAAGCTAATCCAGATCAAATCAAGGCGATTATCAAGATAAAATCGCCCAGAAATTTTAAAGAAGTCCAATGTCTAACAGGTTGTGTAGCAGCATTAAACAGATTCATCTCTCGGTCGTCCGACAGATGCCACCTATTTTACAATGTCCTGCGAAAAAACAAAGGATTCGAATGGACCGATAAGCATGAGGAGGCGTTGCAACAACTCAAGGAATACATGACATCACCTCCCTTCCTATCCAAACCCGAGAAGGGTGAAATTCTTCAACTGTATCTAGCCGTCAGTGCTAATTCGGTGAGTGCAGTCCTTATACGAGAAACCGACGGACGACAATTGCCAATCTACTATATAAGTAAAACTCTATTAGACACTGAAACCAGGTACTCGTCTATAGAAAAACTTTTGCTCTCGTTAGTTATGACCGCTAAGAAGTTACGACATTATTTTGAATCGCATCCTATAACTGTTGTAACTAACTTTCCATTGAAGTTTGTGTTAAGAAAACCCGAGCTAACAGGACGATTAGCTAAATGGAGCATCTACCTCAGTAATTATGATCTAGATTTCAAGCCCAAAACGACGATCAAATCACAATTCTTGGCAGATTTTGTTACAGATTTCAGTCCAGAACTAGAAGAAGCGACGGCGTCGAATGAGTTAATTGTGGCGACTTTGCACGACACCACTTGGACGCTCGACGTTGATGGTTCGTCGAACATACGAGGAACAGGCCTGGGTGTCGTCCTACAGTCCCCACAAGGGGGCAAAATAGTATACTCCATACGGTGCGACTTCAAGGCAACAAATAATGAGGCAGAATACGAAGCACTGATTGCAGGAATCAAAATTTCTCATGACTTGGGGGAAACACATTTGCATGTCCGAAGCGACTCGTCTTTAGTCGTTAACCAAATTAATGGAGAGTTCACAACAAAAGATTCAAGGATGATTGCATATTATAAAATAGTAAAAGAAGAGGCAAAGAAGTTCAGTCGCTTCATAATCGAGCAGATACCAAGAGATCAGATGTAACACCCTAAAAATAGGGATAACAAAAACTTTCCATGAATGGAGAAGTGGTATAAAGTTTGCCATAGCAAGAGCCTCCCAAAAAGGGGAAATATACCAATAACCTGTTTAATCACAAATCTGCAATTTAACGGATAAATAAACAACAACCAACTAATCTAATTTCTACATCTAGAAAAGAGATTACAAAAGGGGTGTCATCTATAAACCCAAAGCTTCCAAAAATAGTTCAAGTGCCAAAATCCCCAAGCTCTAGCCCAAAGCATCTAAACTTGCCTAGTAGTCGCGCCGCTAACACCTGAGATACACATCGACACCAAACAAGTGTTAGGCCAAAAATCCTAGTGAGTCGAACAATAATAAGCATGCATGAACAGTTACAATTCTTATCAGCAGTTAACCAGTGTTCAATATATGTGGAGTCATTAGAGGAGACCCAAAGCACCAATCGAGCCCACCCCAAGAGTCGATATACCTTGATGCCCTTAACAAGGAACATCCCAAGGCCCGACACACCCGGAGACTACTCCAAAGAAAAATTTCCCGAATGGCGGAGGTCTTGGCACATACCACCAAAGTGGCACCCAAGACTACATCCTCCTTGTGAACTGACTTGGTTCGTCCATCATAATGCATATAGGAGGTCCTTAAGGTGTATTTCAACCTCAACATATTTCCATACCGCCTATGGGTATAATATTACCATCCTATCCTCATGAAGTACAACAAAAGTCCCAAATGACAATTATATTCATCATGCATATAAATATGTCACCAAAGTGATACTCCAATTAAAACCATCACAACACACATATATGCATACATTTAACATATCAAGGTACCCATCATATATATTCATGGGAAAAGCCCCAAATAATGGTACACATAACCTAAACCATAGCATATCACTAACATCCATATTCCCAACCATTTTCATCAATTAATCCCAAATACTTGAACACATAAAGAATGAAATAACAACTAGAAGATTATGATGTGTATCTAGTTTTAACAAAGGTTTAGTAAACTCACAATCTAGGTTTTGGTACAAAAACCTAGAAAAGATGAAAACCCTAGATTTGAGGAGATGAGACTTGGAGATGAGGAGATGCACTTGGAGAAACCCTAGAATCTTCCTTGAGATAAGTTTAATGCTTGAATCCAAAACCCAACCACCAAAAGATAGTATTTATGAGAGCTAGGGTTTGGTAGGTGAAGAATGGAGACTGAAATAGGAGCTCCAAAATCGCAATCAAAAGAGAGGGTTTGAGAGAAATGAGGTTGAAATCTGATAAAGGTTCATTTAAGACACTGGCCCCCGTTCGCGACATTGCTCGGCGACAGTGACATGGTCACTGTCGTGTGTCACAATCGCGCGGAGTCCCCCACCCACGGTACATCTCCCGCGACCTTGACACCGCGATAGTGACAATGTCACAATCGCGTGTCATTGTCGCGCGGACTCTAACACCCGCGGTACATCTACCGCGATAGTGACACTGCGAGAGTGACAGTGTCACAATCGCGAGTCACTGTCGCACCAACTCCCCAACATCCCGAAACTTGACCAAATTCAATAACGAGCGCGAGGTTTGAACGATTAAAGATGGTATATCAATTTACTCAACATTACAACATAGTAACCATCATTAAATGCATATAAAGGCTCATATTTTCAAATAGACCCAATTAACGTATTTAAGGAAACAAATACTTACCTTATACATTTACGGATGTTACATCAGAACACTCAAGCTGACGCACTAGCCAATTTGGGGTCAGCACTTAATCAAACGACGTTCGACAGTATCCCAATAGTCCACCTTGCAACACCATCTATCAAAGACGACGATAATACTTTGGTCGCGCCAATTGAAGAAGAAAAATCTTGGTCGGACGACATTAAAAATTATCTAGAGAACGATCAATTGCCTGATGACAGAATGGAAGCAAGAAATGTCAGGTTTAAAGCATCAAGGTACGTCGTGATCAGAGGACAATTATATCGAAGATCTTCAACTGGTTTGAATCTACGATGTATTTCCAACAAGACGCAAGTCCAGAAAATCTTACATGACATGCACGACGGTGAATGCGGAAATCACTCAGGAAGTCGCAGTCTAGCCAACAGGATATCACGACAAGGTTATTATTGGCCGACACTAAGGCAAGATGCGATCAGGTATGTACAGTCGTGCGACGCATGTTAACGACACGCAAGTATGTCTCATAAACCATCTGAACCCTTACACTTGACTTTAGTCCCATGGCCCTTTATGAAATGGGGGAATGGATATCGTCGGAAAACTACCACCTGCCCCCGGGCAAAAGGTATTTCTTCTAGTTTTAACAGATTATTTCTCTAAATGGATAGAAGCAACGACTTTCTCCCAGGTTCGGGACAAAGAAGTCGTTTCTTTTATCCAAACTAACATCATTTGCAGGTTTGGAATTCCGTCCGAAATAACGTGCGACAATGGGACACAATTCATCAGTGATCGGACGCGAAAATTATGTGAAGAAAGGAACATTAAGTTGGTAACGTCGACACCTCGTTACCCACAGTCGAATGGCCTTGCCGGGTCAAGTAATAAAACTATCATCAATTCGATCAAGAAAAGACTCAAAGCTGCCAAAGAAAAGTGGGTAGAAGAATTACCCTCGGTTCTATGGGCCAATCGTACGACACCACGTACGTCTACAGGACAAACCCCCTTTTCATAAGTCTATGTATGCGAAGCTGTGTTACCTATTGAGGTACGACTACCGACTTCGAGACATACGTCCGTCGAGCATAACTTGGTCGACCTGAGCTATGACCTCGACGCTTTAGAAGAACTTAGAGAAACAACGTACATCCGCATGGCATCGCAGAAACAAGCGGTCGAGCGACATTTCAACAAAAATGTCCAAATCAAAAATTTCCAATAAGGCGACTACGTCTTACGTCGAGTGTTCCAAAACGCTCAAGAACTCAACGCAGGTAAACTTTCCACTAAGTGGGAATGACCTTATCAAATCTCTGGCGTCGTGGGTAAAGGAGCTTATAAAATCCAAACCCTTGACGGTCGAGATATCCCACGAAGTTGGAATGCAATTCATTTAAAAAAGTATTTCTTTTAAATTCCGAATTCGTTTCCTTGGATTATTTCTTAAAAAGATTACTAACTTAAGCATCGGAGGGTCGTTGGTCAAACCAACGACCACCCCGCTAACGTTGTTCTTCGCAGGGACGCGCGACTTAGTTAAGATTTTCATGTCGAGTAATACTCATACGATCGCATGTATATGGTTGGTCGTAATGTTGATAAAGGTTAATTTTTTACACTTGACTTCCGATACTTATATCTGAAAACCATTATTACAATTGCACTTGGTCGATCGTAAATCTCAGTTGATTTCATTATAGCATGTTAATGAATGATGGTTTGGTCAAAAGTATGATATACTGTGATTATATTTTAAAATTACTCGATGTGTGATAGGAGATAGGTTTGACAAAGAAAAGCAAATAACAAACATCAATGTACAAAAGAGACCTTGTCATTAGAAGAGAAAATTACAAAGTTAAGGGACGACCACAGACGGCCGACCCCTAGATAATAGATCCAAAAATCTAAGGAGGAGGAACGTCAGACTGTTCCTGCACGACATCAGTCTCTGCTGCTGCCGCCTCTTCTCCACCGTCACTTCCCTCTAATTCATCGTCTTCGTCAAGGTCCCTTTCGGTCCCCATGGTGTCAAGATAGGTCTTGAGCTCCTCAGCAGCTGACGCCATGGGATTTTTCCCAGTCAGATGACGCCTCATCAAGGCAGCCCGGGCCGTGAAGCGAGATAAGGCTTCAATTTGCCTATTCTCAGTCTCCAGGTCCTTGACGTCGCCCTCCAGCTCCTCGACCCTCTTTTTTAGGGACGCGACTTCATCAGCAGAAGTAGCAGCAGCAGTGACGACTTTAATCTTCTCGACCTCCAATTTGGTCGACGACGCCTCGAGCTCAAGGAGACGATCCCTGAGCTTAATCTTCTCACGATCCGAAATCTCCAGTAGACTCCGGGCATCGGTGAGTTCAACCTCAAGACCCTCAGCCTTCGCCTTCTCGGACTCGACCGCCTTCAGGGCGACCCTTTCCCTCTCGAGAGCCTCGTAGGCCCTTTTCTTGACGTCAGGGAAAGACGCCCTAAAACCTTCCGTCTGAGCGAAGAAGCTCAGACAGGCTTGGAAAGCCTACACGATAGAAGGGAAATAGTTAAAAAACGAGAACAGTGAGTAACAAAGAAAATAGAAACACGTACCATGAAAGAAAGACCAGCAGCATGCGCCCCCGTGTCCTCGACCCGAGACTCCTTGTATCGGTCATAGAAGGTCGGGAGGAGGAATTTTCCCAGATGTGGAAAAATGAAGTCCCTCTCGAGGACGTCATTTGCCATAAAATCAGATGGAAGAGTGACTTTAAAAGTCGCCTCTCCCACTTTCTCCTTGTTCCTTTCCTCACCCTTGGAGGAGGAAGAAGGTGCAAGGAAAGACTTATTAACGCCCGACACCCCCGACGTTGGAGTGTCCTTCGTCACCTGAGTCGAGCCTCTGAGCTCGACCCCAGCAACGGTTCCTTTCGATGGTATCGTCCCTGCAAGGGACGACAGGGCATCGTCACCCGTCTTCTTGGGTGAAGACCGAGGTTTGCCTCGGACACGTCTGGGGTCTACCCCCGTAGAAGGGGCAAATCTCTTCCTCGACTTTTCCCTGCCTTGACGAGCAAGCTCCAGTTGCTCGGCTCGCTTAAGGGCAGACGACTTTACAACTGCGTCTTCTGAATAAAGAGAGCAAGTTAAAAAAGAAATGACGTACGGTATAAAAGTGAAAAGTACTGTCGAGCGACTTACCGGTCATTTCTTCTTCTCTCTCTTCTTCCCTCTCTTCCTCCTTTTCTTCCTCTTCTTTCCTCTCTTCCTCTCTTCTTCTTGACGAGAACCCTCAACGGACGTTGCTTCGGCTACGAAAACGACCTCGTCCTCTTCGTCGTTCGACCGAGCAGAAAACGAACGATCAACAATACTCCTTTCCAAGATCCTCTGAATCTTGTTGAGAGAATCTCTATTTGGCTTCACTTTAGTGAAGTCAATTGCTGCCAAACAAAGAAAGACATCATTAGTATATATTATAAACGCACGACAAAAACGCACGACAAAGCAGTTAGCCTACCCGATTCGTTCCATCCGGATGACAACCATTGGTTGTCTTTGTCGCTCACAGACGCCACTTGGAGGAAAACGTACTGACGTTTCCAACCACGGTCGTTCACCGCGGTATTATGCACCAGTACGTTATCTCCCTTCGATCGAGGGAATAGGCTGTACCGGTGATAATTATTCGGCCGAACGCTATAAGAAGTCAGGAGGTCTTTCACATTGAACGGAACCTCCCAATCGGCCGTAAGACTCCCGATAACATGGACAATCCGCCAGAATTGAGGCATTAACTGTCCAGGTGTCAGATCGAACGCATCTAAAAACGCCTTGACCAAAAGACTAAACGGCCAAGTAAACCCTATCTTGAAGGGATACTCATATAAAACACAGTACCCCTTCGGAACCTCGTCCGACCTTAAGTCCTCCGGCGTCATCAGATTAACTCCATCTGGAATCCCGGCTAAAATTTTGAAATAATCTAGGTTTTCCTCTTCCCTATATACACTCACAGGTTCGGACGACATTTGGAAGTCTAGGATATTCAGAGTCGCACACCAGTAACTAACTATATCCCAAGCTTTCCTAGGCTTCCTGGCTATAGACTTCCTACGCATATAATCGACACAGAAGGAAAACGGGAAATCGTACCTTAAATAGAACTAAACCTCGAACTTAGAATGGAAAAGATTCTGATTAATCGGAAAAAGTATCTCTCGGGAGGTATGTGATCTCTAAGGGAAGCGTAAAAAAGCAAGAGATTGAGGACAATCTCTATTTATACTAAAAATCGGAAATCGAATCGCCATAAAATCGAATCGCCGAAAATTCGAGTCACCAATTGACACGTGTCGTCTGTGTCAGACAACCTCTCAAGTACGTCCATCAGATGCTTGACATCTGTCCAATATTAGCTGTCTGCGCCGTTTATTCTGCAAGACATGACGTCATTGTCCAGTTGGAAGCAAACTAATTCGGTTTCATGCGAACTACTCGCGTTCTTTTATGACACGTGTCTTGATTTTTAAATTTAAATTTCAAAACAGTTGTCGCTTGAATTTTAAATTTAGGGGAAAACTGTTTGGGTAGAAAAACCAACAGACCATCGTCGTACGACCAACAATGAATGACGCCCTTTCTCTGGACGTCCTCGATTGAACGACTAAAACGTCTAAACCATTCCTGTCGTACGACCTGATTTCAGTTACTAACTTGCTACAAACGTTATATCATGTTTAATGCAGAATTCAAAGACATTCATGACCATAGATTGTAACGGAAGTCATCATCAATAGCAATGGACATAACTGACGAAATCATCAATATTAAACAGTCATTCTATTAATGAGCATTCAAGACGTGCCAATGGAGAAATGGAGTATAAATATGAAGATGGAACCTCACATTCGGGACATCTGATTCTCAGACCTTACAAGCTCACAAGTTACGCTCTCCAGTTCACTCAGTTTCTCTCGAAATTCATATAGCCTACTGCCGTTTGTCACTCGACGCACGACCGAAGTCTAATTACACACGACGCACGACCGACTTTACTTTATCGTATTGTTTTACATTGTATTACATTTGTAACACTTGTTATAAAGGACGACGTCCCTGATTGACGTCCATAGTGCACGGCGACTTACACTCGTCCGCGGTTTTTACCCATTTTAGGGGTTTTCCGCGTCACCAATTCTCTCGACTCATTTACTTTATTTTTCTTAATTGTCGTACGATTATTGGAGTTACTTTCTTTGGTTGGATCAAATTCCACATTTATCTTAAATTTTCCTTGAGAGATTTTTGGCATAAATACCTATCACAACATATTCTTGAGGGAGGTGATGTAGATTGACTCGGGGATTGCTAATTACAAACCCTTTTGTGCAAACTTCTAAATGATAATTGAAAAGTAAATTGTGTTTGTATTTTGTTTGCCAATACATAACACGTTAATTATCGTATGAATTATTGAAATTAAAATCAGAATTGTTAATGATAGAAGAAAAGTAAAGGTAATTTTTTTTGAGAAAAATAAGAAAGATAAAAATTGTTCGAACATTGAAGTAAGATTATAACTCTAATTAATTCTTCAATACGAAATAAAAATCAAATGTTAATAATAAAATTGCAAATATAAATAAAATAAGTTTTTTTTATCGGAATTAATTACTTTTTATCTGAAAAAGTTAAAAGTTGGTTATTGAATGCTTAAACCATAACATGCTCGAGTTGATTTTATTTTATTGTGAGTGCATAATTCAACACTAGAAGCATACTCACACAATACAGCAATATACATCACGATTTTAATGTTTTATTTATTTTTTTGTCGATTTATATTATGATTTTGGATGGTTTTGAGAGATTAATAATGATTTTTTAATAAATTTGTTTAATTTAGGCTTAATAATATAATGTTTTTTATAAAAAAAATTAAGTATATTTGTTATAATTCAATGATTATATTATATATTTTAAATTCTTTATATTTAAATTTAAATGTTTATTCTGTTTTGATTATGTTTATCAGTCTGTTATGAATTCAAACATATAGCTTAAAAATTTGTATTCATGCATCATGACTTGTAATCTTGAATTTTAAATAATGTGTATCAATAAACAGTACTTAATGCATAAAATCTTGTTTTTCGATAATTTAATAATAATGTAATTTATTTTAGGTTTAATAATATAACGTTTTTTTATAAAATAAATATTAAATATTCTGTTAGATTTTTTTAATTATATTTTAGATTTTTTATATATATATATTTTTTTGTACGACATTAAACTCACACACGCACCCGCGGTATCCGGGCATCCAATTGGGCAACACCGACTAATCCGCGGCGACCCGGCCCAGCCACAAGGACTGGACCCGCCCAGGCACGACTAAGCCCGACCTATGGCCGAACCCGCATGCCCATAGACTGGCATGCCCGTTACCTGGACCCGAAGGCCGACCCAAGGTCTGGGTATCGCCAAAGTGCCTCTCCCGTGGTTCGAACTTGAGACCAATGGATACCATCCACTAGCCCCAAGCCTTTGCCACTTGAGCTACACTCCTTTAATTAGATTTTTTATATATAAAATTTGGTTTTTATCCTGTATTTAATTATGTGGATAATGATTTTAAGGGAGTTGAAGTGGGAAATGATTTTAGCCTTTAGGGGAGTTAAAGTGGTTAGAGATAATGATTGAAAGTTAATAAATAACATTAAATGTAGTACATAAAGTTTTAATTATTGTTTTTAAAAGATTTTAAGTAATTAATATTAAATAGCGGTATATTAAACTTTAACAATTATTTTTAAGAGTTTTTTTTATAAATGCTTTATAATATAGTATAGATCAAGTATGCAATAACAAAATGTTAGATCATATGTTACATGTCATCATGATTAAATAACTATATTTGAAATATAATTTATTTAATATATTTAAATTAGTAAATTAGTTAATAAAATAATCTTGATTTTGCAAAAGTGTCATGGTACATATTAATTTCAATTATTAAGTAAACATTATTCAGAGCCTAAATCCTTTTAAGTTGGATCTTAAAAACAACTGAAATAAATGTATTATGTTTTCTTATTATTTTTGTCAAGAAAAGAAAAGGAAAATTGCATATTAACTATTGGGCTATATAAACATAATTTGAGATTTTTAAAAGTGAAATGATTATTTTTAAATTAATTTCTCAAAAGAGGATGTTAAGTTGCATTAAATTATTCAAATTTAGGAAACTCTCAAAAAACAATTATCAATGAGAGATAAACAAATTTTGATTATACTTCCACCAATAAAAAACCATGATGTTAAAAGTTTATGAGAAATAAACAATATTTTATTACATTTAAAAAATTTTAATAATATAATTAATGTTGTAATCTTTAAAATAGAGAATCAGTTGGAGTTGAAAACAATTTTTTTTATTAAGATTTTGAGTTTTGATTGTTTATTTTGGATAAAATAACATCTCCAATACATTTAAGCTAATTTAGAGAGTGAAATGCATTGAAATTAGTGTGAGGAGTAAATAATATATTGTTATCCAATCATGCTCTCTACATTATTTTAATAATATTGTTTTCTACTTTTGATTAAAACAAAATAAACAAATAACATGTTTTATATATGTATATAATAAAACAATGTAGATCATTTGTATAGACTATAGAGCTCATTACATGTAGGAAAATAGATAATGAAAGTTAATGTAAAAATTTCATTGGAATGAAAACTTTTTATATTTTTTTTATATATTTAATTTGTTATAATATTTAGGTATCGTTTGGCAAAAATAAGCTAGCTTATTTTCTGGATACATGTTTGGATGAACATAAACTAGCTTTTTAATAAGCTATTTGGAGTAGCTTATGAGGAACTTTTTGTGATAATTTCAATTATGTTCTCATTAATATTCATTATTATATATTAACTATTAATTATAAATAGTTATTAATTATTAAAATTTAGTATTATTAATGAGTTAAATACAAATTTGGTCCCTGTGGTTTACAAATATTAACGACTAAGGTCCCTCAAAGATTTATTTAACGATCAACATCCCTCAACTATACATTTCATAACATGTAGAGTCCCTGCTATTAACACCGTTAATAAACGTCTATTTAAGAGAGGGTAAATTTGTCCATTCACCTATTCTAGGTTTAGTAACATATATGATCCCTCCTAAAATCAAGGATTAAAAAACTCTTTCATATTTTATAACATATTTGGTCCCTCTTATAATCTAAATAATAATTTAAATGCAAAATTGATCCATATGGTTTACAAAAAATAACAAGTAGCATCTCTTAAAATATCATTAATCTCCAAAAAATAACAATTAGCATCCCTTAAAATATGTACTTGTTACTGAATCGGAGGTAGGCCCAAGTAGGTAGGCCCAAGAAGAAGAGGATGAAGTTTGTTGGAGAGTTGACTGAATCGGGAAGGAAGCTTAGAAGGGTTGGTATAACCGTAATGTGTACTTGTTACTTGTTATAATCGGGAATGATATTTTAAGGGATGATACTTGTTATTTTTTGGAGATTAATGATATTTTAAGAGATGATACTTGTTATTTTTTGTAAACCATAGGGATCAATTTTGCATTTAAATTCTAAGAGGGACCAAATATGTTATAAACTATGAAAGAGTTTTTTAATCCTTGATTTTAGGAGGGACCATATTTGTTACTAAACCTATAATAGGTGAATGGACAAATTTACCCTCTCTTAAATAGACATTTATTAATAGTGTTAATAGCAGGGACTCTACATGTTATGAAATGTATAGTTGAGGGACATTGACCATTAAATAAATCTTTGAGGGACCTTAGCCGTTAATATTTGTAAACCACAGGGACCAAATTTGTATTTAACTCATTATTAATTAATAAATATTAATTAATATTAACTGAAAATTATAACATAAATTTTAATTATACATTGATATTAATTTTTAATTATTGATAATTAAATCAAATTTTTTTAATATTGATCAATATATTTTAGACTTTAGTTATCAATTATTATTATTTTTGTAATTATTATTTTTTTCCACATTATATATAACGGTTATTTAAAATCATAATTTAATTTAGTTTTTTGTTAAAATTTGGTTTAAAATTCAAATTTTATAATATATATAATAATAAATTTCAAATTCTTTTAATTAACATATTATATTATTTATTATTTTATTTGTATTAATTAATATATTATATTACTATAAGTTTGTTTTAATTATATTATTAAATATTATAATTGATTATTTTTTTAGATGTCTTTTTTTGGTAATTTTCATGTTTATAAATTAGTTTTTACCAAACGTGATTTTTTCACCAGCTAGCTTATCAGTTAGTTTGACAAACATAAGTGCCAAATGTAAATAGCCTTTTAAAAGTACTCTTAATCAATAACTTTACTTATGGTAGAGAAGATAATATTAAAATAGGTTAATTAATTTAAATTCTTTAATGAAAAAAGTCATGAAAAGTTGCAAACTTTACACCACATATACTGATATACAAACCCATTACTCATCCAATCCCACAATTAAATTCCATTTTACGCAACAACAAAAAACCCCCTTCTCAATCTTCATCAATCTTGAAAAGTGGGACAACAACAATTAAATTTAAAATATTCATCATTTTCAATAGGGTCTCTTGGGAATCAAGATAGCCCTAAAAAAAGAAACATTTAAAGATTGATAAAGAACAACACCACATACAAGAAGCAAGAAACCTACAAACAAAACCAAACAACCACCAACCACATCTGGATACTACAAAAACAATATCAAACTTCTATTTTATTCATTAAAAATAATCAAAAACCTAGTTGGGTTTTTTGTGTTTTGGGTGGAGATGAGAGTGGGAGGCACCATCAACATCACCTCCATCATTGTAACTTGTTGTTGCCTTGATGTTTTTTTATTTTTATTTTTTTATCTTCAATTTTTCTTTTTTGGCATGTTTCTTTTTCCCCCATTCTTTTTCTACCATTTTCAATCATAATCACACATATCTCTCTTTGTATCAGGGGTTCATTCTTTGAGCCACATTGGGCTCCAATTACATCTAGTTTCACTTCTGGAATATGCTCAATATTGTGTTTCTAACCAAACCCAGCTTGGGTTTTGCAAATCATTCAGTTTTTTCACATTATCAGACACCAATATGCAACTAGGTGAGTTCATATCAAGTTTCTTTCTTCATTCCCTCTTTTGGGGTTCATATATTGACTGCAAAATGTAGCTCCCATGAATGTATAGGGTCTTTTTCCCCCTTTTACTTCTTTCAGATTTATGTTTTCTGTTGAAATTAGTGATGTTTTTACCTTTGTAATCTGCTTGTGATTTGTAAAGAAGTTGGTTTTTAGGTTATTACAGGTTTCTTGATAGTTAGGTTATATGTGCATTGTTGCCCCAAATGACTCATTGGACTCTTTGGCCAATTCCACTCAGATTATGGATCCTAACTTGTGAAAGAAGAGGGTATTTGAAAGGAAGTTGTATGTGCATTATTAATTTGGAATGAATTTTTGGAAAGCAAGATTCATGGCAAATTGTTATGGTTACAGCATTTAATGGTTAACCATCCACTTTCAGTAAAAAACTAATACCTTAATTAGGGCTAGTGATTTTCATAGTGTGATTCTAGAATAAGACACATTGTCTATCTACCATCCCGATAGTACAAGAATCAGTCCTGATACCATTTGTAATGCCCCAAAGCCCAAAGCAACATAATAGACCTATAACTTAAAATTCAACTTAAAACTATGGTGGAAATTATTGGTAGTCCACAACTTTGAGCTCTCACAGATCTACTAAATCCATGTGGCACGTGTTGTTGCACTGTATCTTGTGCACTTGGGTTTTTTTTAGAGGAGTAGAAATTTTCATTCTTGAAAAAAGATGTCCTTAGTTCTCTTTGAAGCAAGGAATTCCTAGGATTTCTTTTGTAAAGATTATAAATTTGTGCATATCTACAATTGAATACTTAGTCCTATACTTTAAATTGCATAATTCCCTTGGGGGCTGTTTGCAGTTGTTAAATGGTTTGGTGCAGAATGATTAAGTGGTCAGAATGATTAAGAGGCACTTATGATATAATTCAAAGTGAAATAGGGTTGTTTTGTAATTGGTCAAAACGAAATTAGGGCAGGGATGTCCATGATACAAAATCATTAAAAGGGTTTTGGAGTCATTAAGAGGCAGACTTTTTTTTTGCCAAACAAGATTCACCTCTTAGCGATTCAGAGGTTGCCTCTTAATGGAACCATTAAGAGGCAAACAAACAGCCCCTAAGGGACCGTTTATCCAAACGCTTATCAATAAGAGTCAACACTCTAACTTACTTTATCGGGTAAGATTGTAGTTAATCAAAACAGTATCATATACAACGCGCTTACCGGGTAAGAGTCGTCACCCTCACTTATTGTTACTCTTACTGAGTAAGATTCTCGGTCCTTGCCATATTCATCCGGTAAGGTAAATGACAAGGTAAACCCTTCCTAAATTACTCCAAACACGTAATGTAGGGTTGCATAACATACTAAAGATCCTCCCTTTTTCCCCTTCACAAGCCAAGGACAAGACGAATCTACTGCCCTTGCTCATGAGGATTTGAAGACATTAGCGAACGAGTCTCAAATATAACAAATCCAAACCAAATGAGCCCAGTAAATTCAACCGTTTGGGGTTGGGATTGGGATGTACGCAAACCTGCATTCATGATAAATAGTGTTTTGATTTCTTTTCTTGATGTAAATTCTTTCTTTTCTTATAAGGTTCACATCAATATGATTTGGGTTCAGTTGGTGGACAAAGTTTGGATGGAAGTTTCAGAAAGACTGAATCAGGTTTGCATCATTAATCCGTATGCATTTAGTTTTATTCAAGTTATAACCTTCGGTAACTCATATCAACAACATTCGGATGCAGTTATTTCTTCACGTACTGCATCGAGCGTTTCAGCCTCAAAACGAGCATACAAAGCAACCAAAGAATGTGCACGTAGTTTTACCAATATCGATCTTTTTACACAACACCTTGAGGAATGGATCTTAGAGAATTCCCACGATCTTGATCACGGTTTCAGCTCACCCTTTCTTCTTGATGAGTTACAAAACCTCGATTTCGCGTTAGAATCCGTGTTATTTCAACAGTTGCACCGTATGCCTTGCGCTTATAACTCGAAAGAAGAAGAGTTCCTTGCGCTCGAAGATTTCTTGCATGCGATTTCTGATTCCTTATGGCGTACATTATGGGACGAAAGTGGATCCTCACCGTATTCCGTATGGTGTCCTCGCTTTTCTGGGTCCAAATTCTATACTTTAGAGAAAGCGATATCGAGAAGAAGGCTTGATTCGCTTTGCGGTGCTGCTTTAGTGTCGAAAAACGAGCTCGACCCACATGTGCGATGGGATCAGGTGGTCCAATTTGCGTTGTTTAGACCGCATATTATTAATGGAAACAAGTTAACGCTGTCTTCTTCTTCTATATGTGAAGCTCTCTTTTTTGGCACACGAATTTTGCTTTCGAGAACGTTAAGCAAGTATAACACCGCTAGCAGCGATTGTGTTTATGTTTTGGTTCTCGATTCCATCTTTGGAGGTGTGGTTAAACTTGCGGGTGATCTGGGAAAACTTGAGTTTATAGATGGTAATCCGTATTTATCGATGGTAAATTGGATCAAACATCATGCTGAAGTGAACGTTTCTCAGGTCGATCGGATATGGAACAAGTTAGGGAATGCAAATTGGAGAGATTTGGGAAGTTTGCAAGTACTTTTAGCAACTTTCTACTCGATTTCTCAATGGAGCGGAGAAGCAAAAAGGTCGATAACGTCACTGGCATCCGATCACAGCTTCCGCCTCCGTGAACGGCGGATCGAGCGGCGTCTCGAGGTGGAGAACTCCGTAGTTTCGTTCCACCATGATGAAGAAATCGTCAAAACCGAAAAGTACGAGCACGATCATCGGTTGAAGCTCAAACAAGGAGAAGTTTTGGAGTTAGAAGATCTTCAGGATCGGTTTCAGGTTCGAGAATTACTCCAAGGATGGAACGGTGGTTGCTATGGTGTTTTCTCGTTAGAATTTCCGACCGAACCATTGGTAGTATACGTGGGTGCCCACCCGACACGATTAGAACCATCGTGGGAAGATATGAGCCTCTGGTATCAAGTCCAACGGCAAACAAAAGTTTTGAACATTTTCCGGGATCAAGGAATCTGCAGCAAAAATCTTCCGCAGATCGTTGCTAGCGGCCGAATCTTGCATTCGGGTACTTGCAACCGACAGAGTCCGAAAGGGCGGTGCGATCATCCGCTATGCGGTACACCGATACTCGTTATACATCCCATTGGCGATCTTCTATCGTCGAAATCCATCCCGTTTACATCCGATGACGCAATCCGGTGCTGCCGAGATTGCTTATCGGCTTTAAGAAGCGCCAAATCAGCAAACGTCCAGCACGGCGACATTTGTCCGGAGAACATCATAACCACAAACGGTTTGTACGTTTTGGTTTCGTGGGGTCGTGCGGTTTTGGACGATAAAGACTCATGCCCCGCCGTGAATTTGCAATTCTCTTCGGCTCACGCGTTACAGCACGGTAAGCTTTGTCCTTCTTCCGATGCAGAGAGCTTGGTGTATCTTGTATACTACATTTGTGGTGGCAAAATGGCCACTCAACAGCAAGTTGATTCGATCGAATCAGCTTTGAAATGGCGGCAGAGATGCTGGTCGAAACGGGTGATCCAAAATCACCTCGGGGAAGTTTCGTCTCTTTTGAAAGCGTTTGCGGATTACGTAAACGGTCTTCTCGGGACCCCGTACTCGGTTGATTACGATGTGTGGGTTGAACGATTTAACAAGGTGGTGGATGGGGTGGGGAATAGGGGGAAAGTGGTCGAAGAAGTGTCGAGAGATGAAGATATTGCCGAGTCTTCTGGGACCGGTTTGTGCAAGTATACCGTCTTGGAACCAACTGTGTTGTGCTCTGGGGGATCGTCTTCCGGGATTGGTGAAAGCGGTGGATTTGCGATTCGGGATTTGTAAAAACCGATTCTTTTGGAGTGGTGTATGAGGTTGTTTCGTTTTTTCGAAGTGTTGTTGTTTTGGGCATTGAAAGAATTGCAATAGAAAGATTTTGCAGGCATCTTCACATGTGAATATAATTGTGTATGCTTCATCTCCTTTGCCAACTATATTCTTATGACATGCCCTTTTGATCAAAGGTGAACCTGATAATGGTTATGGCTTTTAAACAACTAATGGTGCTAATTATATGATTTAATAGACCAAAATGTATCAAAATGCTAAGAATTTCTTTGAAATTGTTCGTTTGATTTGTAGGATTCGGAGGGATTTATAATTAAATGTTTGGTTTGAAGAAATTTGAAATTCCACAACCAAGGGATTTAGGATTCCGATGAGAGCCGTGGGTATTTTGCGGAATTTCATATGATTTGTTTGTAATAATGTTTTAAAATACATTAAAAACATTTGTTTTGTAATTATCAATTAATAAAAACCCGCAACGCCATGAATAGAAGCCTGGGAATTTGGAAGTGTGAATTGATGCCAAAACTAATGGGTAGTTGGGGAATTAATGGGAAATTAAATGGCTCGAGTGTAGAAGGAGTAAAAATTTTCAGCTGAGTGATTAAGTCATCTGCCGACCAAATAAGCCACAATCGAACGACTATTTATGGCTTAGAGAATAAGCCATGTAGATTATACATCCCATTAAACCACAACTGAACAACTCTTTAGACTTTTACCTATAGAAGCAATACAACGTACAAGTACCCAACCTAGTTCAAAATCCGACTTCAAAATATCATCCTTCCTGAGAATGAGTGTATGGTTATATTTGGGTTGTACAATTTATATTGTTTTATATATTAGATTAAAGTATTTTAAGTTTATGAAAAAAATTCAAAATTCTTTAAATTGGGTATTTTAGCCATTTACCAATATTTCATTAAAATTTCAAAATTATATTTGAATGAACGAAACAGACAAATTTTAATTCATTTAGCAAATTATATTTTAATGTTTGGCAACCAAATAGATGATCAAACCCAATATCGTTGCATTCATACAATTCCTTTAAAGTCTATTTTTTATTGACAAATTTAATTATATAAAAAAGTATTATACGAAACCAAAGTAACGTTATTTCATCATCCAAGAAAAAATCAAATCGGGTTGAATAAATACCCAAATATCAGGAAATATCACAAAGTTTTAACTTTGATGGGTAATAATCCTTACTGAATACACTTCTAAACGAAAAAGATTAATTTGTCTGATGTTTCTTGATAAAACCCTAACAAAAAAAACTCCCAAAAATCACACTTTCGTGTTTAGCACTGTTGTCCACTTTCCTTCCAAAAGAAGCCATGTATGAAGGCAAAATCAACCCTTACGAAATTAAAACCTTTTAGACAACGTGCAAACAAGCAACAATGGAACAAGGAGAGGGTTCTGGTTCAAAACCCTCCGATGAAATTTGGTCCAAACTCGGTACTCCCCATTTTCTCTTCTTCAATTAACATTCATAACTTCTATTTGTATAAAAAAATTCTCAAAAAAATAATCATCCTTAATCACATTCTTGATTTATGTATGTAAATGCCACCGATGATTACATTATTTCTTGATTAATCTTGACCATTTATGGGGTTTCTTGCTGACAATCAAGTAAAGATTCATTTTATTGTGATGGGTATTCCTCATTTTTAGTAATGCGATTTTGACCATTTATTTGTGATTGATATAATATTTTGTAATTTAAGTAGGAAAATGCTAAATTTTGTAGAATGGAAAATGACCTTGTAGAGTATCTTGAAGATGGATGACTTTACTCATTGGGGACGGAGGAGACCCTAAACATTTATTTTCTTGACGTCGAAAAGGGATAAATTTGTCTGCTTTGAGCCATAATTGAGCTTTCAAGAACTCAAGGAGTCAAAATTTTCAGTAACACTTTTTAGGTGTCGATTGTTTTTTAAGAGGTCTGAAGTTTTATTTTACTTCTGATTAATAAGAGTTGGTGCCGAAGTCTGATGAAATCTGAATCAACAATTCAGTATATTTCTGTAACGTCTGGAGGCGAGAAAGAATACATATGAACTGAGGTGGTAATAACAGGTTTTAAGTTGGATCACCACTTCTTTCAGACGAATTTAAGAGTTAATAGGTTCTGAAAACTGGAAAAAAACAAACAGTCTAAATGTAAAAAGGTCTGAGCGATTCAGATTTTTTTTTCTAAAAAAACAACAACAACCCCTTATAGTTATTATAACTTGAGTTATTAGCTTTCTTTAAAATTCATGACTTAGGGGCCGGTTATCAAACGCTTAACAAGTGTCATTTACCTTACCGGGTGAGCATGGCAGGGACCAAGAATCTTACCTGGTAGGAAGCATAGCAAGGACCGAGAATTTTATTCTGTAAGTGAGGGGTAAAAGATGCTTATCAATAATCCATTTTGATGGCCGAGAATGTTACCTGATATGATAAGTGAGGGTGATTCTTGCTCGTAAGTGCTTACGCGGTAAGCGTTTTGTAAACGGCCCCTTGGACACTGTTGGCATATTGGGATGTCGTGTGGCTGATTGTTCTGCACTTGTTCCTTCTTTTGACATTTCAATAATATTTAGAGATTGGTGAATCACTTATCTGTAGGAGGGGAAAAGAATTACACAATCTTTATGTCTTGATAATAATGAATAAATGAAATTAGTCTGCCAATTATGGATTTTCAGTGAACCCTAAATTATTGCAACATCGAATCTTTTCAGCGAGGATAAAAAGCTCAAATCTAGCTATCCATTTCATAGTGTCATATTTCTAAGAGGCTCCTGTATCACACTGGTGACGATAGTTGTCTCCATGAATTTTAGTAACATCTTTACCATTTCAAAGATTAGGCTGCAATTTATGAGATTGATAGACTCTTACCGTCATGTCACAGTGCCATCGGACTCCAGGTATTCAGATGTCGAATTGTGGTCAGATGACGTGGATATACATTCAGAGGTCAAAGTCTCTTCATTCGAAAAGGTGGGATGGTGCAAAATTACAAGAAATTCGGATCTCTCTTCTGCAACGTTGCAAAATAAGAGGTACTTAATGACTAAATTTGGTTTACACATTATTTTAACCATTGAACGAATTTCTTGCATGTGTGGAAATAAACGGAAGAGTGTCTTATGATATTCCCTGTGTCCATCTTTTTTAAGTTTCTCTTCCTTCACTACAACAAAATTGGCTTTACAGAATGCCAAAAATGTCAAAATGTTCTAATAGACTGTATTATAGGACTTAAGTTTTTAGGATCAACAATTGTGCATCCTATCATATTAATATTTTTATAAGACATTATTTGAAAATTTGTCTTGTAAAATCAAGTGTCCTATAAAAAAAAGCTAATAGAACATTTTATTTAAGAATTGTCCTAAAAACTTGTTACGATGCGCAAATACATCCTAACATCCTATTGTAACACATTTACATAGGACACACAATTGTTTGGTCCTATAAAACCGATTTTGTTGTAGTGCTTCCAGAAACGAGTCGTATTTTGCCCTATATATGATGATATGATGTTTTTCCTGTTTCTTGATCGTAGAGAGAGGTTTATCGTTTATATTATTTGATGGGTGTAGATGTTTAGCCTACCACAACTGATTAGGGATAAAACGTTTGTATGTTTGCTTGTTTTCGATAACATGGGCATGTACAAGGGTGGACCCACTATGGTGCACCACTTCGTTCCTCCATTGTAGTGTAAAAATTTTTAGGGTCATGGAAGGTGCCACCATATTATTTTGTTGGGTGCAACCATATATTTCTTGAAACTAGTCACTAGTCACTACAATAATAACACAAGTTTCTCTTGGTAGAGTTGGTTTGCATGGTCTTTTTTCCCCTTCTAGGCACATGTTCGAATCCCATTTGTAACATTTTCTTAGTTTTTAGCTTTTAATTTCTGGTTTATTATGTTCTTGAAATTTTTTGAGATAAAAGACTCGAACACAAGACCTCACATATAAATAGCAAGAAACTAACCAACAAACCAATGATAATTTTGTAAAAAAATATCCATAGCTTCGTTTTTTTATAGTCAAATGGTGTCAGCACTTGAAAAACATTCCCTAAGTCCGCTTCTAGGCATGTACACTTCAAATTTTATGTCTCCATCTCGTTGCTCATATAAATATTATGTTCTTTGCTTTGTGCAGTTCAAATGTGATATTTGTTGATGGGACTGACGTTCAAACCAAAGATACGATCATGATTAATTGTGGAAGTGAGATAATTCCTGGCCCTGCTTCAGAAGGTATACAACTTCACACTAATTTTCTTTATATTCTACCCATGTTAACAATTCTGATCATTATCAATATTTGTCATCTCTTCATAGTTAACGTTACTGGCCCATATGACACATGAGTTTTTAACTACAAAAAACTGTTAACGATGAACTTTCTTTTAAAAGTACTTGTCTTTATCATTTTTCCGTAGTCTAGAGAACCTTTGATTGTAAGCCTTTTTATTTTCTTCGTGATGTTGAAAGGCTACTTGAGTTACCGATTCAAAGTGATGCCTATGAACGAGTCTGCCAAGAAGGTGTTGAAGGTAAAAACCATTTATCTCACTAAACGTTTACTATGCATCTTACTTCCGTTAGTTGTATGGTGATGACCATCTGTTTTGTTTATGCTAGATTTCTTTAGATTCGGATCATGCAAAATGCAGCATATGTTTAAATATTTGGCATGATGTTGTCACGGTTGCTCCCTGCCTCCACAATTTTTGGTATGCGGTTTGAAATTTTCTTTGATGATTTCATGGTTTTTGAGAAATACGATTTCTAATTGATTCGTCTTACTCTCATTCAAAGCAATGGTTGCTTCTCGGAGTGGTTGAGAAGGTCACAAGAAAAACATTCAAGCGTTCTTTGTCCTCATTGTAGAGCCGTTGTACAATTTGTGGGGAGAAACCATTTTCTCCACAGCATTGAAGAGGTAGCATTTGATCTCATACGCTTACACTTTTTAACTTTTATGAGAAAAAATATATATATATATGCTGCGGCTTATTTGCAGGAAATACTGCAAAGTGATTCTTCCCTAAGACGCAGTGATGAAGAACTTGCGGTTTTAAACTCTTATGTGTTAATAAAATCACCTCTTGTGAGTCAAATCGCTTATTATGTTTAATGTTTATCATCATGAGATTTTGTAATTATGTAAACAATTTTTGTCGTTCCTACTGGTAATACTTGAACTCTATGATCATTAGGTCATTAATAACGGAAAGAAGCCTCGACGCAAGAGGTCACGTTTGCAGCCAGAAGAAGATAGTAACACCGTGGATCTTGCATGTGCTCAATGTGGTAACACACTAGAGTCATTTTGTTAAATCACCTTAAATGAGTTCTAAATTACAAGCATGACTTTTTACAAAAATTAACTCAATAACGTTCAAATGACTTGCCTCTGGTGTTATGCACCATGCCCATGTAAAATCTTAAAAAACACTAGAAGGTTAACTTGTAAAAGTGAATTCCATAGAATCTCGTTCAACTAAATACCCTCACCATCATTGTCGCTACAACAACCTCCACCGTGCCTCTGTCAATTCATAAGGATCTTCCAAATCAAATAAAGCATAGTTTTTCCTTTGTAAGAACGGGGTTTTTTTCGAACTACCATCAGTTATATCAAATATTTCATTCAAATTCGGTATTATTATATATGTACGCTTTTATGTATATGAAAATTGTGTAAAAATGTTTATGAATTAAATTATTTATTTACTTGATTTGTGTCATTTATAACAATCATATGATATATATCACTCAGGCACGGAGTACACGGGGTTTCAGTGCAACCAAAACACGGTGCATCTGCAATGCCATGCATGTGGAGGAATGATGCCTTCTAGAACCAATATACGCGTACCACAACACTGTGAGTTGTCAACTTACTCAAGGACTCATAGTTAAGATCGACATTTGTGGCATAAAAACTAGTAATTAGCTCACAAGCAATGCACAGTCCCTATGAAGTATTTTGAAGCGTTGTTATTGAAGAAAAGTTCAACGTTTCCCTCGTATTGGCAGGCTTAGGGTGTGATCGAGCATTTTGTGGTGCTTATTGGCATTCCCAGCAGGTCACCAGAAGCGACTCGTATCATATGTGTGCTCTCGAGACTTTCAAGCCAGTAAGCTATTCATATTATCCCATTGTTAAAATTTCTTTTTGTTTATTTACGGTGGTTTAATGCCGTACCTTAGTTGCTCTCCAGAAGTTTCTTGTGTAACCTCCCAGAATACTTGACAGATTGCAGAAAGGACCGTCACAAGAATTCCGTTTCTGGCACATGAACGGAACCGACATGAACAAGATGTATGAAACTTAACCCCTTCTCTCTTTCTCATCAACATTTTGCATTGAAACTTGGCATATTGCATGTTATGCATTTATTATTTAGTTATAATCCGTGGGAAATTGTATAGAGATAAACAGGAACAAATATCACTGACCCTACTTTCGAGTGGGATATATTGCGTTTGGTTTATTTTTAGGAACAAATATCGCCAATCCACTCTCATTTCCTTCTAAGCTGCGGTTTAGGTATCAAAAGAATTAGTACCATCTTTATGACCATTAACGGAACTGGCATTTACTTGCAATTTTCAGATCACTGAAAGATGTATACGGCAAATGGGGAAAACACTGCAGAATGTTGTCTCGGAATGGATTACGAAGTTAAATAATCGGGAAATAGGTAAAGCTACTCCTTTTGGCTTTTAAATTCGACTAAGGCCCTGTTTACTAGCCGCTGACCAAACTGACTCGGTCAGCGGTCAGCGTGTTTACCAAATATCTGATTGGGCCGAAATCTGACCGAAGTGCTGACCGAAAACTTACCCGGCCAGCATCAAAATCATGCTTACCCCAGTCAGATTCTTTATTTCTTGATATCTACCCCGTTGTATCCCGATAAAAATTTATGCATGAGTTTTATAAGGTCAGATTAATTACGTTCAGATTCAGAGCCGATATGGATTAATATTCAAAGTTCAACATTTGTTCTTTTATGGCATCTAATATTAGGCTTCTTGTAGCAAGGACAAGTTCAAATGAGAACCGTAAATCTTTTGTGAACCTGGGAACCAACTAATCATACTTAATTCATGATGAAAATTATTCATAATGAAACTACATAATATTGATTACAAACGTGCATGATATTCATGATGAAAATGTATAATATCATGAATTTTGAATATGCATGATATTTATTATGAATAATATCCATGAATATTTGGTTCTCAGGTTCTCAAGGTATTTATGGTTCTCAAACGTATTTCAGGGACTACTATTGGAGTATATGTTAAAAATGTCTTTATTAAGAGCTTAATGTACTGCAGATCGGACAAGGATGCCACTGAATCACACCGAGATGATTACTGCAGAAACACATATTTGCAAGTACGTTATATCTATACAATACATAATCATGCAATTACGTGCTTGCACAATAAAGTCGGACTTTCTGTTTTTTTTTTGGCATACTTGATTGATGTTGGAAGATTTACTAATTCTTTAAACTGCTCGGGTGCTTTTTTCTGTGCAGCGATTGCTTTGATAAACTAGTGTCGTTCCTCTTGTACTGGTTCCGGGTCAGCTTGCCAAAATATGTACGTATATCAACACTTTAATTCCTCGTAACTTCAAAATTGATATTACATCCTTTTGGTGTCTAGTTGCTAAACCTTATAGAAAATACCATAAATTAGTAAAATTGGAGGCTAATTATATGACCTAAGGGGTTGTTTACTAAACACTTAGGTGCTGCTTATTTTTTAAGACGTGTTGACTTATTGATAAGAGGTGGTGCTGAAGTCTGAAAAAAGAATTGATAAGCCTGTATTTCTGAACCGATAAATGTATGAATGTGTAAGCACAATCAAATTTAAAGATATTAGGAAACCATTACCAACAAATAAAAAGAACATAATTTCATAAATGATAATTGAAACTTATCAAAAATAATATTTTAATTTATTTTAAATCAAAATAAATAGTGTTGGTGTTTTTCTAAGAGTACTAAGTTTTGTTCTATTGACATTTTTACATTTATATGTTGTCAATTATCAAATATTGCGTGGTCATGGTACAAGTCGTAAAGCTTGAGTTTGTTATCCTCTTGCTTTTTGGAGTACCATTTTTTTTTGTTTCAAGGAAATAAGACATGGTTATACCTCTTATCGAGTAAGAGGACGGTAAAAGGTTTTGAGCTTTTATCACATAAAAAAGAACAACCATTCTTATAAGTCTAACCTCTTATCCTGTAAGATATAAGTGGTAAACAAGAGGTCTTTTTTCAAAAAAACAAACAAACATCTTACTGCCTCTTACCGGACGCTTATCGCGTTAGAGATGATGGTGTTTACCAACAATCTTGTTGGGCCATTTTGTTGGTCGAACATCTTAACCTGTAAGTGAGGGTGGTGACTCTTATCCGGTCGGTGCTTGCCTAGTTTGTGTTGGTGGAGGGCCCTAATATGTCAATTTTGAAAAGAAATATGTTTGACCTCAAAAGTCAAATTACACTTGTGTTCATAAAGACCTTAAGAATGAATATTTTTGGACAAAACATGCCTAGTGTGATAGGTTCTTTTTTGTGTTGACGTATCCCCAATTTGTAGTGGATGACAGATATGCTAACATCCCACCTTCAGACCTTACTTTTTTCTTTGATATACTGAGTTCGTTTGGTTTGATTTTATCTGTCGAACCATAATAACTTACGATGGTTACATTCATGGGAAAACAAGCACAATGATTTACAAATTGTTGACTAGTTAGTATTGTAGTGCTAGTGAATTTCTAATGACAGTTGTGTCCTTGTAGCTTCTACCTGGGGATGCATTGCAAAGGGAAGATTGTTGGTATGGCTATACTTGTCGAACACAACATCACAACGAAGATCATGCTCGTAAGAGGAATCATGTTTGTCGTCCGACCAGGGGTAGTATTGGAAATTAGCTTGAAATTGTCAGTTCCTAGTTTCTTTGTTGTTGAAACGATATGTGGGTAAAGTTTTGATGCTTTTTAAGGTAGCGCAACTAGTGTTTTCGGAGTGCTTAGGGTGATAATTTTATTTTTCCTTCTCTAAATTCTTCAAACCTTGTTGGCAAGCTTTTCTTTTTCTCACATTCTTCATAAGTGAGGGTTTTGACAGAAAAATTCATTTTACCCCAAAGGGGTAGAGAACAGGTTTGCATACATCTCAAACAGACCCCACATCTAGTTGGAAACAGGAAAGTATTGAGCTCGTTGATTTTGTTTTTTTTAATGAGTGCCTCCATGTCGAAATGAACCAAAAAGGAGACAAGGGGTCTCCTTGACAAAGTCCAATTTGATTTTTTATGATAATCATGGGTGTTCAGATCATTTTGTACACACCTCTATTAATTATATCGAGTCCTGAAGATAACATTCAAGAAAATCTTCAATGATTACAAGGAGACTTGAATTGAACCGACTTTAGTTTAACAATGGTTTGGTCTAAATTCGACTAATAAATAGAATACAAATTGTGACTTTTAATTTTAAACTATAGTGTTGTATCAAGTTTGAAATATGACGATAAAAAGAGGTGGCTCTTTTGGTTTTGAAAAAGAATGTAGAACTGGGAACTTAACTAAGAGGTCATTTACTAAATGCTTACTGGGTGGATGCTTATTGATGGGTTGGGTTCCGGTGAGAAGTGTTAAATATGGTGAGAAACATGAGAAGTGGTTATCAACCGTTGGATGAGAAATTGACGAACATTAGGATGAGATGCTTTGAAATAAGATGCATCGAGATGAACCAAATCAACTCCCTTTTAAGTCGCAATTCATAACAAGGACTGAGAGTCACCTCGTAAGTGAGGAAAAAGACTCTTATCTGATAGGCAGTTGCTGAGTTTAAAACGCTCATCAATAATTCATTTTGATGATCGATAATGTTACATGATAACATCGTGTGGGTAAGTACTAGGTAACGTTTAATAAACTATCCTAGGGAATTATTTATCAAAAAATTTCGTAATTTTACTTTAAAAGAATGGTTCATTTTCGAAGATTTGAGAAACATAAAGAAAACCAATCAAAGCGACATCGTTTATGGTAGTTCCAAAAAAAGAAACAAAACAAGATAAACAAAAGCTTCTGGAAACATCTCTTCTTGCAACTATAAAACCCCCCATTCGTTTTTAGGGTTTTGTTATCCTCTCCGTTTTCCATCAATCCTACCAGGCAACCACATCATCTCGCTTTCCCCAAGGTATGTATACTCTAATCAACATGTATATTTCGTATTGATTTGATGTAACTTGAATTGCTATCCATTTCAGAATTAACATTGGTGTTAAATTCTTATCAAATTCATATTGGTTTCGCATATAAATAATCAATATTTTAATTCCATTATCCAACCGAATCTATTTCTACCGTTTTTGCTAGTTAATTTTTGAAAAATAAGCGACTGAATTCTTTTTTCTTTTGTGGATTGGTTCAGCTTTAGGAAATGGCAGCTACTCAGTTGAATTCAACCAGTGTTCTTCCATCGTTTGAAGGTCTTAGGTCTTCGACATCCAAAGCTTCATCGGTTGTGGTGTCTTTACCTTTTAGAAGTTTGACCCTCAGGTCAACCCGTGGTCTAGTTGTCAAATCTGCTACCACTGTTGCTCCAAAGGTTAACTCTTGCTTTACATTATAATTCTGCAAGCTAATTGTTTATACATTACCTGGTTTTTGTTTTGTTTAATCTTGTTACTTACCCATCTGCAAAAAAAGGTGAACTTTGGTATCCTTGAAAGTTATTTTTGGCAAATTTAGCAGAACCACTACTTCATTACTTGTATTTGTTGTAAATTAAAATATTGCTGGCTATTTATTCTTGAAAATTTTAGAAACTTTCCTGATTGTGGAGTAGAAAAGTACCTTGTTTCATATAACATACCCCCCTACGTGGCTAGTATATACTGGACTTGTTTGGTTTGGTTTATTTTTGAGGATACCAAGTTTACATATATTAATCAGATGTAACTTTTTGAGGAACAGTTGTGTTTGTTTCTTTATTGCAATTCTGTCTTTAATGGAAATCTCGATATGGTAGCAGTAGTAAGTTTGCTATCAATAATTCACTTAGATGACTCTGAGCTTCTTTTAAATAGTGTCATTTTTTTCGGCTTCTGCGATTGCAAAACTTGCTTTAACAACCGTGGTTTGGTTTTCCTTTTTGTTTGGTTGTACTACTTATATGTTGGTTTGGGGGCAATTTATTTCTGCTTCTGTAGTTGCAAGTTTCTGTTGATTCTGCTTTTGCAATTGCAAGTTCAGCTGGTATATGCACTGGATTAATTTCGATTTGGTTAACTTTTAAGCTTAGTGAATAATGGCTTTAGGCTTTCCCATAAGCTCCCACTCTCTTTTCAAAGAACAATGAAGCTGCAAATGATGTGCTTTTGTTAGTGTTGGACCTTCATTCTGATACTTGCTTAACAGTTTTCTTAATGTAGTTGAGGATGTATATATATTTTCTTGTCCGTAAGTACTTGAGGATGTATATAAATGGTGGAATTGCTGTTCTCTTTCTGTTGATTCTGGTTCATATATTTTCTTATCCATGTAGTCTTTTTTTATTTTTTTCTGCTGCAGTACACCTCATTGAAACCATTGGGTGATAGAGTGTTGGTCAAAATCAAGGCTGCTGAGGAGAAGTCTATTGGAGGTATTTTACTGCCATCATCTGCACAGACAAAACCTCAAGGGGGTGAGGTTGTTGCTGTCGGAGAAGGTAGGACGATTGGGGACAAGAAGGTGGACATTGGTGTGAAGGTAATTCTTTTGGTTAATCTTGAAGTGGTTTAGACTTAAATGCTCATATTGGATATTTTTGCTGGATATGTTAAACTGACTACCATTTTATAAAATTATTTTGAAGACTGGTACCCCAGTCGTGTATTCCAAATATGCAGGAACTGAGGTCGAGTTTAACGGGTCAAACCATCTCATATTGAAGGAGGACGACATCGTTGGTATTCTTGAGACAGATGATGTCAAGGATTTGAAGCCTCTTAACGATAGAGTTCTTATCAAGGTTAGTAATTCTCGTATGTTAAGGGCAAAACAGGAGGGGGATTGGATAACATCCAATCTAAGCATATGATTGTTGCATCATCTTAACGTGGCTTGTTCTGATCTTCTACTTCTGCTTTTTTGGATGAGAACTGGCTAATTAAGTTTTATTGACCATAGATGACTCTTTTGTGACTGCTAGTGTGAACATTTCGTACATGGTTGGGCACCATTATGATTTGTTTACCAATTATGAATTATGATGCATGATAGTTGATGATCTTGCTTTGTTTAAGTCCAAAAAAGCATTCGCATTTCTGTGAAGTAAACCAAGTGGAAAGTGGCATGTTGTGGCAGGATTATCATATTAATCTCCATGGACATCTATGGATTAATTGGATAGATGTTAACTTCATTTACCTAGAAGGAGAGTGTTAAAACCCTAGTTTCACAACTCTAGAAACAGAACTCTGTTACGTGGGAACCTTAGAGCAGTTTACTTTTGAGTTTTTGACTTAGGGTGTGTTTACTTGTGGCTTAATGAGCTTAATGATAAAAATGGTTATTCGCACAGACGTTTGGGGTGTTTACTCGTGGCTTAATGGCTTATTCGCGCAAACAAAAATGACTTATTGGCTAAGTAGGTAAGGGTTGTGTTGTCCCCATTAAGACAAAATTAACCATTCTACCCTCAAGGGAAAAAAAAACAATCAGGTCATAAACCCTAGCCTCCATATGTGATTTAAATATCTCTTTCTCGGTTGGATCTTCTTCCACTGAGAGAACTCATGAAGACCTTTCTGGTTTCCTTCATCATCTTCTTCCTGTTTCCAGTTCCATCATCTCTTCGTTTATTGCTTGATGAATTCATCGAGTAATCTACATATTTGCAGTCATTGAGTAATCTACATGAACTGGAGGTCATTTGGGGCACTAGACACAACAATCTGGTGAAATTGATTGGATGCTCCGTTGATGGAACTAAAAGGTGCAATAATAGTTTATTTATGGTTATAATTAAGTTAAATAAACAACAAAAAAAGTTGATTAGCAGTGTGTGGCAAGAATCAGTCCTTTAACCTGGAACATTCGAATGGGCATTATACTTGGAATCACAAAATGGTACCTGTTTGCAGGCCTGGAACATTCGAACGTATTTTGGCCTTGTCCAGTAAAATTGAGACTGTTTCTGTTATATGTTTTGTTATTAAAATCCTGCATTGGCACCAATTCATAGAGTGTGATTAGCAGAGAAGAGATGGAATCAGAAATGATTATGAACGTTTTGAGTTCTGGTCATATTTTGTCTAGCGCTCCAACTGTTTGATATAATGCTTGAGAGAAATTCTTCAAAAGTAACATCTATTTTCAGCATCATCGATCGTATATAATGCGTTGTACGGTTCTGGATCAAAGCAAGTACGAGTTGTATGGTTGGTACCATCTGTATCTGGTTTTGTTTCTTGATTATTTGAAATTAGGGATTCAGGGGTAAATTGGTCATTTATGTTATTCAGACTTTTTATTCAGATAAAAAAATAAACAACATCATCAATTTATCCGGACCATACAGGACTTACTAGGAAATTTGGTAAACGGCCTAATGGGCTTAATAGCTTATTGGGCTTATTCACACAGACATTTTGATGGAAAACAGGTGGGCTTATTCGCACAGCCCAGATAACTCAGTTGTCCAGATTCAGCCTTAAAATTTACCTCCTTTTCCCCTCACATAAAGAAGCGCTCCCTAGAAAGTATAATGTATTCCTTTTTCATGCTCTCTTCTGGGCTGCCTCTCCTCCCCCTTCAGCTCAAGAATCGACGATGTCCCTACACCGGCGATTGCACGGTGTTTCTTGGGCCCTCGGTTAGAAATATTTAAGTTTGTTTTAAAATGATGTACGTTTATTGAAGAACTATAACTTTTGATGTACATATATTTTGTTTGTGGTCAACAATAACTTTTGATGTATTGTTATGTGGTTAATTGTTGGTCACTTCTTTTTTGTTGCAAAGAATTATTATGTCTTTGTTTTAGGTATGGAACAAAACGGTGTATCACAACAACAAAAGATGAATTAGGATCAGTTGGAAGGATCATAATGTTATGAAAACTTTAAAAGAATATATGATATTATGTTTGATGTTCAAATAATTTGTGTTTCAAAAATATCATTTAGCATGAGGGTGGATCGGTCCTTTCTGTTATTTAGACTGCTGATTCAGGGGAAAAAAGTAAACAACACATTTTTATCATGACAGATAAATTTGTTCATTAGGTAGCTTATTTGAGCTTGTTGAAAAAGCCCTGTTTGATTAGTCACTTTACATTGACATCTAGCTTATCAGCAGGATTATCATATTTTGAGCTTATTGAAAAAGCCCTGTTTCAGGGCTTTTTTCCAGTTATGCCTCTTATGTTTTTCCAATTAAACTTTTAACATGTCATTTTAGGCCACTTTACGTTGTCATCTAGCTTATTAATTAGTTTTTTTTAATACCAAAAGTGACTATTTTACAAGGTAGCTTATGAACTAACAACCGGGTTATTAGCTAGTTTTCCAAACATAGCCAAAAATGTCGTGGATGCTCTAAGCACCATGTAGCAATTGCTATTTTTTCTTTACATTCTCATTCAGTCTCAGGTTTTTGCTTATAATCTCTTGTTTGATATCGGGTTAAAAGGTCGAGGAAGCTGAGGAAACAACTGCTGGTGGCTTATTGCTTACACAGGCAAGCAAGGAGAAGCCCTCGATTGGCACGGTGAGCAACACAGCCGCTACATAGATTATATCCATGCACTGAATTCCATCTTTTGCTTGAAAATTGGATCTTTTTTACGTGCAGGTGATTGCTGTAGGGCCTGGTCCTCTGGATGAGGAAGGAAACAGACCAGGGCTGCCATTGTCTCCAGGAAACACCGTTCTTTACTCCAAATATGCAGGCAACGACTTCAAAGGAACCGATGGTTCGGAGTACATTGCTCTTCGTTCTTCCGATGTCATGGCTGTTCTCTCATAGTTCCTAGGCTTACAATAAAACCCATGCTTCTAGTTGTGCTTATCGCATCTGCAAATTCGAGGAAAGGAAAAACATAGCATTGCAGTGTTGTAATCACGTTATCAAGACAACATTTTTCCAAGCGAATTTTTATATAAAAATGGTTATGTTTTATGCTACCCTTTAAGCCTTCTACTTTATGATGGCAACCGGTTGTCCCTTTACCCGATTTTTACCCGATTTCACGACTATGAGGGGGGTTGTCAATGTTGCAAGCAATTTTAAAACCAAATCAAATAAACCCAGTATATTTTACACATACCTTATCTCTAAAGTTGTGGCAATTATGTCTTATTCCATAAACATGGAGTTATTAAACAATTGACACTATAATGTGGCATGTTCCTTGCCATTTTGTGAATGCATGGTGTCACATGATTTTTTGCATGTTCCTTGCCATTTTCATGTGTTGAGAAGAAAGACATTTGTATATTTTATTCCTTTGATTTACTAGTTTTCTTTGGTTCACATTGGATCCATTTAATTGTAGGAGATTGGTTGGTTGAAAACCTACCAACCAAGATTTTGAAAAGCACATGAAGTGATTTCCCTGAATGCAAAAGTATATGTCGGGTCCAGCAATCAATGAATCGTTCAGAGCTCATCTGTAATTGGTTTCGAGCTCGAACCTAACAACTTCGATTAGGTACACATGTGTTTAAAGCTGATTGACACACAATCTGCCCACGTGAGGGTTCGACACTATTAAACCGTTTACAAGCACAAAAAATTGGCTTAATATGTTAGCTAATTAGCTACGTACAATAACATGATCATAAGACTAATTAATATCATCTCCATCTGCTCGACAAAAAATCAAACCTACCAATACTAACACTATGCTCATTGGGATACAATAAGCCATGCTCATCGCTAATTCTCACAGTTCCTCCACAACCATCACCAATCTTTTCTTGATACAAAGAAAACGAAGAAGAAGAAGAAGGAGGAGGTAGTGCTGCTACAGCCACCGTTTTCTGATCGGAAACCACCGGTAAACCAATGGAGAGCTCAAGGTTGATTTCAGGTTGCGTGATGTTGACCACCGGTATGTGTTCTTCAGTCGATAATCCACTTGTGGTACTACTACTGACACCACCACCACCACCACCACCGCCAACGCTGTTTGATGATTCGACAGCCTGTGCGGAATATTCTGGTGGTAGTACAGGTGGCTCGTCGACGGTTTTTACGACATTGACGGTGGTGGTAGGGTGGTTGAGGAGCGGACGGTGGTTTTGGGCGTGATCTAGTCCAGGTGCAGAGTTGACAACGAGTTTCCTCTTGATGTGTGTGTTCCAGTAGTTTTTGATTTCATTATCTGTTCTTCCTGGTAATCTGGATGCAATCATCGACCATCTGTAAAACAAATAAACAATTTAGCTGCAATTAATTACACATGTTTCATCTGGTTTTTGTTGAACAATACGAAATCAATTAATCCTGTTAATTTCGTAAACCTAGGTAATTGAGGATCTAGGAATTGAAGACGAAGTTGTTGTTTAACAATACCGAAATCAATTGAATCCTGGTAAACCTAGGTAGGCTAATTGATGAATGAATTGAAATTGAATTGAAGATGTACGTACTTGTTGCCTAGAACTGAATGAAGGCTGACGATGAGCTGATCTTCATGTGGAGTGAAATTACCGCGTTTGAGATCAGGTCGGAGGTAATTGATCCATCGGAGCCTGCAACTCTTGCCGCAGCGATTCAAACCGGCGGATTTAGGAAGAGATCTCCAGGAGCCTTCGCCATGAGCGTTGATGTAGGTGACGAGACGTTCGTCTTCTTCTTTGGTCCATGCGCCTTTGTTGGTGTGATCTTTCTCGCAACAGGGGGATCTCACCATGGAATTGGAATTGGAATTATGGATGGAAGATGATGTAGGAATGGAAATGGAAGGAAGGAATGGAAAAGAAAGGAAGATTGATGGTGGGGAATTGAGTGGGGAAATAAATAAGGAGTTTGGTGGAGAGAGAAAGAGTGGTTGTGATTGAAGTTAGTGCTGGATTTGGTAGTTACCTCTCTACCCTACTTTCCATCTTCCCCTTTCCCCCCATATTTATTGCTCCTTTTCTTCTATTCTTTATTATCTTTTATTTAATAATTTTATATTATAGAGAGAGAGAGGGAAAAAAACACATGTATATGTATGTATAAAGGTCGGAGGACAACTTTGTATAGGAATCGTAAGTATTTAAAAAGTTATATATAAATTATTCATGATAGCGAAGATAAATTGAGTTAACGGTGAGAAACATGAGAAGTGGATCAAAACCGTTGATCTCTTTTAAATCTCAAGCCCTCCCATGAATTGTGGTTTATAAGATAATTGATCTGGTGCACCTCGGTGTATCTCATCCTAAATGTACATTCATTTCTCATCCAGCAGTCGATAACCACTTCTCACGATTCTCACCGTTAACTCAACTTCTTACCGGAACCCAACTCCTTCATGATAATTAATAGCATAAATAATGAGAAATACATTATATCATGAATATCGAATATATTTATCATTAATAATTTATAAGTAGTTGGTTCTCATATTTCTAAAATATTTAAGGTTTAGAGATGAGCTTTTTCCATGAATGTGTGTGCGTAGGTATACGTGTATATATAGTCCCTTTTTTGAGAATCTAATAATTCATATAAACTTAAAATTTAAAAACCAATTTTCATATCTCATTACAAAACTACACATGTGAAAATGCAATTTGTTTTTACAATGTTGTTTCATACGTGAAATGTTTAAAACTGTTTTTTTAACAAACAAAATAGTCTTTGAATGTTTTATATATGAAACAACATTGTATTTTCATATATATTATTTCATATTGTGAAACAACACATAAAAATGGATGTGTAAGTTTATTAGGTTTGTTTCATATGTATTATTTTATTTACAAATGATCTAATCCCAACAAACTATACAAACCATAATCAATGCTTATATTAGGAAACAATAAAAATATTTATGAACAATTATCATGATTCATTAATTATGATTGAGATATATATGGATGATAACAAGATTTATTTCACTATTATCATCGCTTTAGATTAAGAAACAAGATGTAATTAGATATTTATTAGACTAAATCTGTAACAACCCAAAACTTCCAACAATTGAACATAAACGAATAATATGAATTCATGCCCAAAACGGCCCGACGTCTACAATAAGATTTAAAGGTTTGCAGAAAACAACATATTACACAACTGAGAATTTAAAACGACTAACTATAAGGAAGTCTTCTAGAATCGGGTACCGCTCACACATTCTCTTTGCCTTTACCAGATCCTCCTATTTCGCGTCTACCTGAAAAGGTTTTTAGTTTTAAAAGAGCGAGGGTTAGACCATAAGGTCTAGTGAGTTCCCTTTAGTAACAACATTCACATCAACACCAATGATAAAAACAGTTTGATGGCGTTTATAAACAATTCTCCACTTTAAAACATTTAAACTTCTACTCGCAACCACATACGTATTCGACACACTGAAGTCACGCCACAGTGACCACGTGTAACACTCGTAATTTTTGGTAAGTACACCCATGCGTTTTTGGAACTTGTAAATGGTGGGATTTTGTTGGGAAAACATTATTTGAAGCCCCTTAGAGTATCGGGAGTGTTGGCTTTGAAAAAGTTGAGTTTCGGGGCTTGGGAAGGGTCTCGCGACAATGTCATAGTCGTAGTGTCACAGTCACAGAGAAAGAACAGAGGGCTGGTACACCCAGCGACAATGACCAACGACTTTGCCACTGGCATTGTCGCCAGGTGTGCCAGGCAGCTTAAATTCGCGATTTTCAGTGTTCTTCTCATTTCCTCTTCACCCAAATCAGTTCCAAACCCTCTCAAATCTCTCAAGAACGACCCCATACCACCCTTTGATGTTTTGAGTCATTTTTGGCTCAAATCTTTGGACATCATGGTGGTAAACCGTCATCAAGCTCAAGGGTAGAAGCTAGACACCAAGAGCCTCCATCTTCATCTTCAACCTCAAACTTCGTTTTGAGTTTTCTAGGTTTTTACTAAAACCTAAGTGGTAAGTTCATCCTCCTAAGTTTTAATCTTGGTTATAAGTTATACATGTTTCATTGATGATTTCCTAGTGAATGGTTTCGTAATTTTCGGAATTGATGATTTTAGAGAAATTAGGTCAAAATTAGGGTTTTGGCCAATTGGGGATTTTGATGTAAAATGTTTGGGGAACGATTCTCTGTGGTTGAAAAAGTATATTTATGGTTGAAATTTGTGGATTTAGGTTTGGAAGGATTTTGCTCATGGATTCAGATTTCTTCGAGAAAGTTCAAGCTGGGGTAAAATCTAGATTTAGCCTAAATCTAGCGAGGTGAGTTCAAGATGATTTATGAAAACGGTGTACATGCCAAAATGTTATTTTAAAGTGTTTTGTGTTTTACATGAAATTGTTAACTGCTGATAAGTTTTGATTAATTGGAAATGTCTAACTTTATGAACTTATATAACATACATTCTTGGACATTTTGATAAATAAATCACGTTGACAAGTGTCCTTAACAATTTTATATAAATGGAGTTTATTTGACACAATTGTCATTTTTGGGTACTTGATCTTATATACCCGTTTGGGCAAATGCATATCATTGTGTCAGGAAGCATTTTTGGAAATATAAGGGTATGAGTTTATTTGGAAAATGGTTTGCCTAAACCAACTTTGTGTCTTGGGTTAATCAAACTTTTAGTCGTTGAGTTGCATGACCGTTGGTTAAAAATGTTTTATTGTTTACATCGACATTTATTGTACGATAAAGCAATTTGTGTTGAGCTCTAGCTCGGTTCGATTAAAATGAGTCTTGGGGACATTTGCCCGGTTTTATGGGCCCAAAGAGGAGTTTTGGTGTTATGGTGCATTTAATTGCGTTTTGACGGAAATTACATGTTTTGAGTGCGTCGTCATTATTTTGAGTCATGTAATGTTTAGACTGTAATGCATTGGATCCATAGGCATATGAGTCAATTTGTGAGGGAGGAACATCCCTGTTTGACACGTGGAATAAGCATGGGTCGGAATGGGTAATAGTTGTGGACGTTAAAGTCGGGCAACGACCAATGACCAATAATTGTAATTTCCAAAATGTACCAAGAAATAGGCATGGGGTCAAAATGGGTAATAGTTGTGGGCTTCAAAGTCGGGCGACGACCAACGACCATTAATTGTAATTTTTTGTGAATGAGTGAAACCTAGAGTTAATGGAATGACCATTGATTCGTAGTGGGGCTCTTGAACATGTATATGTGACCTACTTTCCTGTTCTGTCACATTCAATGGAATCGGGTCTCCCCCGTCACCGAAAGGTGTCATTTAGGTATTGTATTTTAGTATCCATGTTTTCGGTGACGTTTTAAATATATGAGTTTTATCCATGATTTTATGAGTTGAGTTTTATGTTCCACCGGTGTTTTGGGTGTTTCGGGAAATAAAGGTTTGTCCGCATTTCTATTAATTCGGAGTTCTATTTCTATTCCCGTTTTGTGTGAGTTTTGGGGTGAAATTACTTTACGAAGGAATGTTCTATGTTGGGTATTTGTCTTTAAAGATGTGTTATTGGAAAATGGGTCGTTTAATATTTAAAGTAAATCATTTTGGAAGATTATGATTTAAAAACTGTATTCTTTCCTTTTAACAATATAATTATTCATGTTAAAAACTCTTGAACTCACTATGCGTTAGCCTAACCTTTTATTTGTCGGCATGTGCATCAGGTCAGTTGGGGTTTGGTTCTAGCGGTGCTATGAAGAGATAAGCCCTAGTTTTGCACAAGGGTGAGTAGTTTGGTGAAGACTTCCGCATTTATATTGGAGATAACGACAATTAGTGGTTTTGTTAGTAACCCCCGATTTCAAGTAGACTTTAAGTAGGATTGTATTCACTCGATGGTGGTTCAACCTATAATTGTATTTCAAGTATAGACTTGTCGTAAGAGATTTTACTCTATTTTGAGGTATTGTTGAACATTTTAAATTAGTTGCTATTTCCAGAATTGAGGGTGTTACACCACGTGTCAGTCTCGCGCTGCCTTAACTGGAACACACCGTGTCAATCTCGCGCTGCCTTAACTGGAACACACCGTGTCAGTCTCATGTTGCCTTAACTGGAGCACACCCTCCATGGCATAAACGGAACACACCCCTCGACGTGAGCACTGGCGGGTCACACCCTCCATGGCATAAACGGGACACCCCCCTCCCCGACATGAGTACTGGCGGAACACACCCTTCGACTTAGCCGTTACACACACACACGGAAATGTATGCATACAACCATTTAACTTTTACACATAGCAAGACATGTGGTTCATATATCAGATAAGTATACGGTCTCATAACATTTTATGCGTTTAATATTAAAACACGAGTTATCACACTTTCAGTTAGAAAGACTCCCGTTTAAATAAATCTCGCATGCATAAAAGTAGCAGAAATACGAATGGTAATTTAATAAACTTCACGTGCATACAGTAGCATAAACAAGAGGAAGTCTTTGGTTAGAAAACTCACCTGATGTTCCCTGCTACAGATCTCTCACGCACTCTATATGACCGGTCTCACGACCTTGAAAGGAAATTGATGCAGACTCTTCTTCCCCAAAGTGAACTTGCTCTTCCCTCCAAAATCGCCTTCAGTGCGTCTTTCTCTTCTCTCAAAAACTTTCAGCCGCTAAGAATGAAATAGATTAGGTCTTTAGGGTATAATCCCTTTATATCCAACTTTTCATTTAAGACCCCAAACTTTAGGCTTATCAATAAACTTACACTCAACTTCATAATTTATTCAAATCTCAACACGGTTATTATAATATACCCTCCTCAACGGGACGAAATTCCTTTGCTGAACAAATTAGGATATTGGGACCTCATCTCAACTTCCACTTATCACGCTGGCTCCTGCCCTTTAAGATTTCATCGTTGCACTTTTCCAGGGCGGATCTCTTTTGTTCCTTAACCTCTTAACCTTACGATCTATGACTTCCTTAGACCCCTTGATCACGGTAACTTCGTAATTGTTTTCATACTTTACAAAGGTATTGCCGCCTCAATTTCCAACAAATGCTCTCTCAACGATAAGGCATTCAACACTATTCGTTAAGATGTTGGCAACTTTTAAAGGTATTGCTTTCATACTTTACAAAATTCCCCTCGAACACTTCCAGATCATACACTATCTCTCCTACTCTTTCCACCATTTCAACAGATCCCAAAACTTGGCCCATCACTAGCTTTCTATTGCACGCACCACTTCATCCTATGGAGACGACTTACGCATCAAGGTGCACCCTCATAACTTGAGATTCACTTGGCACACGTTCCTTCAATCATAACAACTTTACTTCACTCAGATGCCAGAACATTCTGACTAAAATCTAAGTCGTACCATTTGCAACATCCCAGGCCAACCGTACCAGATATTGTCCGCTTTGTCCACACACCTGGACTCACGGTTTTAAAATGCGTCTAACTCTGGGTCTCACATGCAACTTCGTTTCCTTGAAAAGAATTTTACCAAGGTTAGTATCGAACAACAAGAATCTCTTGTTAAAATAACGATCACTCAATTCGACAACTTAACACATGGTTAACTTTGGATAATACCATAAGCTCACTATTATGAAATTCATCATCAGATACACGCAAATAAATCTACTCCCCCAAACGCGACCTACGTCTAAAGCAGAAAATACTTTCTTTCTTGACTCACATCGATCACAACTCATCAGTGTCTCCTAACCCACAAGCGTTACCCAAACATTGCCGCAGACGCTATCACCCCACACACATGGACTCACGGTTTTAAAATGCGTCTAACTCTGGGTCTCGCATGCAACTTCGTTTCCTTGAAACGAATTTACCAAGGTTAGCATCGAACAACAAGAATCTCTTGATTAAATAACGATCACTCAATTCGACAACTTAACACATGGTTAACTTTGGATAATACCATAAGCTCACTATTATGAAATTCATCATCAGATACACGCAAATAAATCTACTCCCCCAAACGCGACCTACGTCTAAAGCAGAAAATACTTTCTTTCTCGACTCATATCGATCACAACTCATCAGTGTCTCCCAACCCACAAGCGTTACCCAAACATTGCCGCGTACGCTATCACCCCACTTTCCTACGAAAAGAAAGAAACTTTCCACAATTCATCACCTTCACAGTACACTCGTTCCAACTGAATGAATCATAATGACTCATTCTTCAACTCCTCGTCACTTCCACCATTTGTCCTAACATATTTACAATGAATCCAAGATTCATACATTTAAACCCGGAGTGACCAGGCCCACACCAAACTATTCCAAATAGCTTAACACTGGAAATCAGACTCACTTGAAACCTTTTCCAGGCAACAACAAGTCTGACTCACAAGTCTTTCACTCCGAGCATTACATCCGACCACCCTTTCCACTTGCTTCTCGAAAGCAACAAACATGCTTCCAAATCTGGTTCATTAACAGGTGCAAGCTCTAGACCAATCGCACAATCTAGATTTCCCAACACCAGAGCCTTATCACACACTATAGTCTCCTTCTCATTCTCACACCCTCACTAAGGGTTTATATACCCACCAACGGCCAATCTGAAAACATAACACCACATCTCGGTGTCGCTTGCCAACTTCTTACTCTCCGATACTCACTATTCCGACAACTCCAAAGGTGTTGAAAGCACACTTGCATTACTACACTTAGCTAAGCGATTTTCCACAATTCTCAATCGAGACATTCAACCAAGCCCTTCCAACGAAGCCCAATGCTCGAAGGCATTGCACATTTCTCCCTCTCCAAACAGGGTTGACTTGTCCGCTAGAATCCCTTTACGCTCAAAGACTACTTCGACAATCCCACGGATCTTCAAATCATCTACAAAGTATCACAAACTTAAACATTCGGCATTCCCTTCAATAATTTAGCGGAATAAGATAAACTCGCTCAATCATTCCTCGAAACCCATTAACACAAGGTTCTTCTTCTAGGTAGCCACCAATTATTGCTCAAACACTTTATCCTCAAATTAGCAATACTAAAACACCAATCAACACCCATACTGCTTCAACTATATACTTGCCACCTTTGAATAGCTCACCAGAAGTTTCTGAACAAGGATTTCCACCTACGCTCAATTAATAATACCACACCATCCCCCTACTAAACTTCACAAAAATCTTTACCACCTCAACGACTCACACGTCTAATTGGACATGAATTAATACCAACTTAACCACACCTTCAACCCCCTGCTACAACATTGCTCTACAGATAAGATCTTCACTGTCGATTTACACACGTACAAGATACTACCCTCTTTAAACCAACCATAACTCCAATAATTAAAAGAATGAATTTTCACGGCTTTGTCTCCTTCGAATTTGGATAGACCACAAGGTCGTGATCATCAAATCTATTCAACATGTTCTCGCTTCTTGGAGACTCATCTAATTTGCCAGAACCAAGCTCGAGCAACCTATAAGATTTAGTGTATCGCCTTGCAGTCCAAAATGCACCATGTACCATCACAACAGTTGAGTTAAAAACTCCACTCCTTTTCTCCATACTAGCGATCTTCCATTTTCCATATTGCCCACGCAAAGTGGTTCAACATCACGCCCGGTATTCACCTTTCTCCGAATGACTCCTTACTTCCTCACGAAGATTCAACAAAGTAGCCATAGTTACCTCTTAAATTTTTCAGTGGCTCTGTCAATGACGTGTTGGTTGCTGACTTCATCATCAACTGTTAACCTGGTGATACTTTGACACTGCTTTCGACCAACAAGGATTTCCCAATGGAACATACTTCTTCCATCACATCAGAACTAATTCTGTCTACTTCCACATTCACACGCCGAAGGCACAAGGTTCACCTGCTATGAAAACAAACTACTAGACCACTTCAAAAGTCTTGCTCGACGCCGATAGACTTTCATTGAAGTACCACAATGCTTACTTATCAACACACTGATATGAGAATTGAGAAGTATCTTGACGACTCTAAATTCCACCCAGACGTAACTGTCCGCCGACAACCACATCTCAAGCTACCGAACAATAGTGTAGGCTACTACCGAACGAACGTTCTTATCGACAAAGGCCAGGACTAACAATATTCGTTGCCCTTTCTCAAAGGAAACATCAAGGTCAAGATTTGACCATCGAGACTCAAACGACACGCTTACACTCTCCAAACCATATATCATTCTTAGTTGCAACATTTCTCACAACCTATAGAGTTCATAGCCTTCATGCATGACAACACCAAAACTTTACAACTTTTGATATGTTTGAAAATTTAGCGAGTACAACAGTACTATGCAAGCCTGAGTTCATGCCACACGCACCGTCAAATTTGAAAAGCCATTCTCAATGATTCCAAAGATCGTTCACACTCATTCCTCTTGATAAAATGAACCTTGTATGACCAAAATCGACGTCGACAAAGTTAGTTAGTTCTCACGTATAAAACCACACGGTTAAATGATAATACGTTTTCCACAAAAGCTAACTCATTTATAAAAGAAATGAAGTAGTCCTCAAATTATCGAGTTCAAAATTTAACACACCACGCAATAAACTTGCCCAACACACGTTTACACGTGCCATCACATTTTCAAAACTAATGCCTTGCAAGGCATATATACACGCAAAAAATATCTAACATGAAAGACACCAACAAATTGTTCAAAGCATAACACATGAGACTTACTTTACATTGAAGGTTATTCACTCTAATAAGGTCAACTGTTTGCACTCAACACAATTTTTCATAGACTCCCTACTTCCGACCACCCTGCCAGGATCTTCACATTTTTCACAGCCTTTGACACCAACGCCTCCCACATCCATGAATGCCCAACTACCAGCTACCATCGCGAATATTGATTCGCAATCCATGCGTCCTCATGATGATCCAAATAAACCAACCACATTAGCTCATCTCCATCCTGACCTCATCCATTTTTCTCAGTCAGCACTAACATAGTCTCTCAACCACGCTTGCCACCCTTCACTTAACTACAGATTCCAAAGGCTTATCTCTACCACTCGATTCTTGGGTTGAAACTCTCTTGATCCCCATTGGTCGACATAACAAACTACCAAAACCGGAGGCCCCCTTGAAGCAAAGAGCTCACCTCCCATTGATATTCTTACCTTTTTGGGACCCAAGAAATTCTTTCTCAAGACGAGATTATCTACCTCCAGCACAATACCCATCCCGAACGGTAAAAAAAAACTTAAAACCATAAACGAGCTCACTCAACGCACCAGACCAACGTTATCATCTTAATAATAGAACTCACTACCCAGAACTATACTTGTTGATTAGCTCAACAATAGCAATCGAGTATACTCATGCAGCTGTAAATTCATAATGACATTGGCCAGATGCAATTCTGAATTTACCTTACATAAGCGTCCTCACTATCGTTGTCACGACTATCGAGGATCAAGGTCTTCCTTAAAGGCTTCCTATATTCTCAGTGTGTCCCCCTACTCCACAGTTTAAGTTTAGGCCCATCCGGTCACCTAAATCCCTTAAACTATGGCTCTGATACCAATTGTAACAACCCAAAACTTCCAACAATTGAACATAAACGAATAGTATGAATTAATGCCTAAAACGACCCGAAGTCTACAATAAGATTTCAAGGTTTGCAGAAGACAACCTATTACACAACTGAGAATTTAAAACGACTAACTATAAGGAAGTCTTCTAGAATCGGATACCGCTCACACCTTCTCTTTTCCTTTACCGGATCCTCCTATTTCGCGTCTACCTGAAAAGGTTTTTAGTTTTGAAAGAGCGAGGGTTAGACAATAAGGTCTAGTGAGTTCCCTCTAGTAACAACATTCGCATCAACAACAATGATAAAAACATTTTGATGGCATTTATAAACAATTCTCCACTTTAAAACATTTAAACTTCTACTCGCAACCACATACATAATCGGCACACTGAAGTCACGCCACACATGACCACGTGTCAGTCTCACGCTGCCTTAACTGGAACACACCGTGTCAGTCTCATGTTGCCTTAACTGGAGCACACCCTCCATGGCATAAACGGAACACACCCCTCGACGTGAGCATTGGTGGGTCACACCCTCCATGGCATAAACGGGACACCCCCCCCCCGACGTGAGTACTGGCGGAACACACCTTCCGACTTAGCCGTTACACACCCACACGGAAATGTATGCATACAACCATTTAACTTTTACACATAGCAAGACATGTGGTTCATATATCAGATAAGTATACGGTCTCATAACATTTTATGCGTTTAATATTAAAACACGAGTTATCACACTTTCAGTTAGAAAGACTCCCGTTTAAATAAATCTCGCATGCATAAAAGTAGCAGAAATACGAATGGTAATTTAATAAACTTCACGTGCATACAGTAGCATAAACAAGAGGAAGTCTCTGGTTAGAAAACTCACCTGATGTTCCCTGCTACAGATCTCTCACGCACTCTATATGACCGGTCTCACGACCTTGAAAGGAAATTGATGCAGACTCTTCTTCCCCAAAGTGAACTTGCTCTTCCCTCCAAAATCGCCTTCAGTGCGTCTTTCTCTTCTCTCAAAAACTTTCAGCCGCTAAGAATGAAATAGATTAGGTCTTTAGGGTATAATCCCTTTCTATCCAACTTTTCATTTAAGACCCCAAACTTTAGGCTTATCAATAAACTTACACTCAACTTCATAATTTATTCAAATCTCAACACGGTTATTACAAAATCGACGCCTAAAATTAGTTTGTATGATTTGTTAGAATCGAATGAGTTGTAAATAAAAAAGGTATAAACACACAATAAATTAAATTGTGAAAATACTAAATCACAATATGTTGTAAATCAAATGTTGTTTTTCAGTGTTTTCTTGATTAACCTTTTTAAGACATTATATCAAGTTTTTTTTTCTTATTACGATACACATTCCAAAAGTACGTAATTTACACAAAAAATACATTATTTATTGAAAATTATGTTATAATTATAAATTATATAAATATATGTTTGACCCGAGTGTTATGGGTTTTAGGGTCTCCAAGTGTCATTTAGAAATTAAAATAATAATAATAATAATAATAATACTAAATACATTTTACTCCCCTAGTCTCTCCTTTCTTTTAATTAAAATTTACAAGTATTATTTATTAATATTAAAGTCTAAACTCGTAATAATAATTTAGATTTGAAATTATATTCATTTATTTCCTTCAAAGACTTTAAGACGATTTTGTATAGATAGAAAGAAAATGGGTAAAATATAAAGCTGATAAATAATATAAAAAAATGAAATAAATTTAATAATCTTTTAAAATTAGGCATATACTGTCACGTTATAATATTATCAAATTGTTACCTTCTTCTAGCATCATAATAAAAAGATATACATAGGTAATAAATTATTTACAAATAATTGAATCTTAAAAAGAATTAGTGAGAAAAGAATTTACAATTTTTGGTTTAAGTGAGTTGGTTGGATCAAATTCGGGTTTTCCGAATCAAATCAATTAAATTTGAATTTCAGAATTTAGAAAAATTGTATATATGTTGGCATTTGTGAGGTTTTGTTCTAGAAGGTCTCAACCACTCCACTTCCACATATGTAGTTTAGTCCATTTCTGTGTGTTTTCCCCTACATATCTTATATTCCATTTTTTATATTTAACTTACATCATAATTTACTCTTTCAACTTTATTATAATAACAATATTATACTAAATTCAACAATATATATATATATATATATATATATGGAGATTTTCATTTGAGAAATGATAAATGTATGAGAAATAAAGAAGTAATCTTAGTCATTCATCTGGTCAACATTTGCGGCTTTGACCGCAAAGCACCGGATAATTCCTTGTATGGTCTATAGAAGGTAGAGAGGTAGTTTCGTAAAATACGCGAGATGAGTTCACATATGAACTTTACGTTCATATATGAATCAGTTAATTAGTTCATATGAAAATCAGTTAATTAGTTCATATATGAATCACAAAAGTTCATATATGAATTTATTAATTAGTTCAACTGATTCATATATGAACTTACAGTTAATTAGTTCATATGTGAATCAGTTAATTAGTTCATATATGAATCACAAAGGTTCATATATGAATCAGTTAAAAGAGTTCAGATGTGAATTACACTGATTCATATATGAACATATAATTTATATGTGAATTATACATGTTCATATATGAACACAACCCGTGTATTTTGTAAAAATTACGAAAGTGTCCTTATATTTTTGGAATAGCCGTAACTTTTGACCAGTCAAATCCGATCTTGACCATATGAATGGCTAAGATTACTTCTCTATTTCTCATACATTTACCATTTCTCAAATGAACCTAAGACTATATGTATATATATAAGGGAGCGATCAATTGGAAACCAGTATTACATTGGAAACTTTGGAAACCGAAATCAACCAATCAGTGATTTTTTTTTTTATTTTTAATTGAAAAGGTTATTTTTGTCTTTTACATTATTTCATAATATATATAGTAACTGTTATTATTATTATATTAATAATTATTTAATTTTAATGTAGCTTATATATGGTAATAATAATCATTGATTAATTTAAAAATGAGATATTTAATTTAGGTAAATTATTTAATTTTAATTTAGCTTATACATGGTAATAATGAAACAATAATGCTAACACGATGAACCTGATGAATCTATTTTCATATTGAAACAATAATGCTAACACGATGAACCTGATGAATCTATTTTCATATACGGATATGCAACTGAACAGGTAATGAAACAAAAAAGTGAAGTTAACAAAAATGACACAAATTCATCATGTTCATTATGAAACAATAATGCTAACACGATGAACCTGATGAATCTATTTTCATTATGAAACAATAATGCTAACACGATGAACCTGATGAAATCTGTAATCCAATGAAATCTGTAATCCACAAATTCATTTTGTTTCATCACAATATTAGACTGCGTGGGAAATTTTATAATAAAATGAAATTTAAAAAAAATTCTTACATTTATATATATATATATATATATATATATATATATATATATATATATAGTGTTTGCTTCATTTGAGAAATGGTAAATATATGAGAAATAGAGAAGTAATCCTAGTCATTCATATGGTCAAGATCGGATTTGACTAGTCAAATATTGTGGCTTTGACCAGTCAAAAGGTGCGGCTTTGACTGGTCAAAAGTTGCGGCTATCCTAAAAATAGAAGGACAATTTCGTAAATTTTAGAAAACACACGGGTCGTGTTCATATATGAACATGTATAATTCACATATGAAGTATATGTTCATATATGAACCAATGCAATTCACAACTGAACTCTTTTAACTGATTCATGTATGAACCTTTGTGATTCATATATGAATCGGTTGAACTAACTAACAGATTCATATATGAATCTGTAAGGTTCATATATGAATCTTTGTGATTCATACAGATTCATATTTGAACTCATCCCGTGTATTTTACAAAATTACCCCTCTACCTTCTATAGACCACACAAGGAATTATCCGGTGCTTCGCGGTCAAAGCCGCAAATGTTGACCAGATAAATGGCTAAGATTACTTCTCTATTTCTCATATATTTACCATTTCTCAAATGAACCTCTCCCTATGAGTTCCTATGAGAAGTTAAGGTTAACGTGAAAAGCGTGACAAATTGTTATCAACCGTATGAAAAATAGATGCATATTAGTATAAGATGCACCACGATGCACTGGATCAATTCTCTTCTAAGCCGCAATTCATGGGATGACATTTGATTATAAATGGTCAACGATTCAGATGCATTTCTCATGCTTCTCACGTTAACCTCAACTTCTCACACGATCATTCGCCTATATGTAATATGTATAAATGAAAGATTATATGAGAAGAAGAGTTAAGGTGAGAATGTAAGAATGGATCTGGACCATTGATCACTTTTAATCTCAAATTCACCCATGAATCACGTTTGATATGAGAATTGATCGGGTACATCTCATCTTAATGTGCATCCAAGGGTGGATATTCGTTCTTACCTTCTCACCATAACTTTCATTCTCACCAGAACTCATCCATATATATAGAGAGATGGGTTATTATGCAACCCCTTTACATAATGCAACCCATACAACCTCTCTAACCACCACTCATTTTATTTTCAGCATTTTTCATTTTTCTTAATTACATAAAATGAGTGGTGGATATAGGGGTTGCATAAGTTGCATCATGTAAATGAGTTGCATTTGAACGACCCTCTATATAGATATGGAGGTTCAAATGTATATACCTATAAGCGAATGATCGTTTTGGACGTTGAACTTAAACGTGAGAAACTTAAGAAGTGGATCCGAACCGTTGATCACTTATAATCTCGGAACATCCATAAATCGCGCTTCACAAGGGAATTTATCTCACTGCATCCCATCCTAATGTGCATCTAACGGTTGATAATCACTCTTCACGTTAACTCAACTTCTCAAACGAAACCCAACCCTTTACCTATATTATATATTGGGAGGTTCAAATAAGAAGGTGAAATCTCATGAGAAGGTAAAAAGGAGTAGGTTAAGAAAATGTTCATATGTGAATTATTAAAAAAAAAATCACTTTAAAGATGTGTATCTGAATCCATATGAATAATTTGTAACGTTGTTTCACATATGCATCTTCAAATATTTTTTTTCTATGGTTCACATATGAATGTTCATTTCATATATTCTCACGATATTAAAACATTCTTATTTGATCAAATGAAAACCACTATAGTCTTACAAACCGTCGATTTCATTGGTTAAGTTAATGAATTTGGTTTATGAAATTGTTTAAGAAGGGATCTCCATCCTTGATCAATTCTAATTGAAGATCAATTGAAAATTCCTTTCTAGGCTAACTAATGTGTTATTTTAGGATTTAATATTAACAATTAGATCAACACTAATTAAAAGTGATCAATGGTCCAAATCTCGTCTATATATATACACACACACATTTACATACATACATACATAAGTAAAGAATATTTTTTACTATTATACCAACACCATCAATCCTTTACTTACATTATAAGGCGGCGTTTGTTTTTTAAAAGGTGCTGAAGTCTAAAGTCTTTTTTCACTTCTGATTGATAAGATGTGATGTTGAAGTCTTGAAATCTGAATCAATAAGACTGTTTGTTTTTATAAACTAATAAATGTCGGAATTTGTTTAAATTGTCTATTTTACTCATTAGAATATTATAATGTTGAATTTATATAAAAGTTTATAAAAATTTCATATTTACATCTAAATTATGAACTTAGCATTCATTTAAACGAATAAGGTTAATAGATTGAGAGATAATTGTAACACCCTAAAATTTGGAGTAAATAAAAATTGAAAATTTGACAATATGACGCTTGCATTTGGAGTAAGCCACCCAAAAAGGGTAAATGTTTAAAGCGTTAACAAAACCTATTGATGAGTAATAAAATTGACAACAAACTAATCTAAACCATTTACATCTAGATTACATCGGTTGTCAATCCAAATTCCAAAATAAATAAAGTTGTTTATACAATTTGAATCCATATAACTCTCATTTCAAAAATGCCTCTAGTCCCCGCTCGTCACTCAAACCTTCGGTATCCCACCACTATTGGAACATGTTATACATGTCAGTTAAGAAAAGTGTTAGGCTTGACACCTAGTGAGAACATACAGTTTATAAATATAAATGAAAGGGAAATAATTTAGATGCGATAAGGATTGATCTTTCAAAGAGTTTGATTTGCCAAGATAAAATATCCACATAGTGACCTAACGGTCCAAAATACATCTTGCGATGACGGGGGAGACTCGATTTTCCAAGGATTGTGGCGGAACACAAAAGTAGGTCACTTTCCAAGTTATTGAGCTCACCATACTAGGATCAAGGCTACGAGCTCGCCAACTCGTACTCAGATGTGGGAGAGGGCACCCAATGATCCTAATCATGCTTATTCTCTAGGAGTTATATTTATGACCCACGGCTAGTATCCGGTCCCACATAACCGTACCAAGTTGTCATCCTAGGGCCCAATGTCTTAACTAGCTACAACGGGGTTTAACCCAAAGAAATCAAGTCGACTCTATACCTATGGATCCACTTGTAATAGTCTAGACTTGTCACAATTTCATTTGTGACCAACTATAATCAAACATATAGTTCTTAATAACATTTATTTCCAAAAATACATTTCTATGTTTAACTGCTGATAAGTAAATGCAAAATCCAATCATGAGCCATAATGTGGCCACTTTCCCATTCCAAATAGGTTTACTTTACCAAGTATATCGTTCAAGTGTTAAACCATTTTAATGTGGTTATAGACCATAACAACAACAAACCATCAGGTCTTTGGCCTGGTGGCCAGCTCTACTCCGTAAATGCCTCCTACCTGTGAAGAGGCCTAGTGTTCGAATCAGGGGGGGACAGGAGGACTTTTCCGGTGCATACCTAAGGGGCTAGGGTATGTAGGGCCCACAAAAGTGGGCCACGGGGCCATAGGTTCCCGCCATTAAACCTTTTTTTTTAGACCATAACAACAACAATCCATGTATTTTCTCCCAAAGATTCCTTTTATCAAATAAAACCCAATCACAAGAATGAGAATCATAAAAATGAAAATATATATTCTTTCAAGTAACCCACATAAATATGCAAGTAAAACCATATCTTACATCATATATGATGGAACCCTTCATTTTAGTTGAAAGCGGTAAAAACCCTAAAATCTCCCAAAACATAAGTTAGGTCAAAATCTTATAAACATGAACCAAAATCAAGGAGATGTGTAGGAGTTTAAAATATAATATTGTGACATGTGTAAAGTTTGGAAAAAGGAAGTATGAACTCACAATGGGGGTTTAATCAAAACCCTAGCAAAACTCTAGATGTAGAGGAGATAACACTAGCTCTTGAGGAGGAGAAATCTTCACAAGGAGAGTTTATAATCACCTAAACAACCACCATAAATGACACATGAATAAGGTTGTTGAAGGTATTAAAGAAGAGAGATGGAGGATGATTTCTTACCTAAGGACTGCAGAGAAAACGAGCTCCCAACTAGCCAAAATAGATACCAAATGACCTAATTTTCGGAGTTGGCTGATTTATACCCGCAGGTACTCGGCGACTATGACCATGCGACAATGACATGGTCATTGTCGCTGGTCAATGTCGCACCAGCCAGCCCACCTTCTGTTGGTTTGGTACGACTATGACACGACGACAGTGACCGTGTCATAGTCGCTGGTCAATGTCGCCCAACACCCCCTCGGGCCCCGAAATTTGATGATTTCGCGCAGAAGGCACCCGGTTCACCTTGAGGTTCGAGTAAAGACTTTTCTAGGCGATAGAAGTTGGAGATGAATAACAACAGAAGAATAAGGCTCTTACCGAAAAATCCAGGTGTTACAATAATGATATATTTGAAGTATATAAATTTAAATTAGAAAGTCACCTAATTATATTAATTGAGTTTTATTATAATCCAAGTGGATTGACTGAGAGAAAGATTCTATTAAGGTTAAGCCATTGAGAAAAATAAGAGGTAAATAAGGAGTTGGTTTACCTCTTACCAAATAAGAGAATGATAAGACATAAGTGACTTTGAAAATTTCGAAAAAATAAACAATTTGAATGACCTTACCTCTTACTGAATCAGACATAAGAGGCTAATAAGAGTTTTTTTTTAAAACAAACAAGGCCTAAGTTTTATGTCTCGTTTACTTGCCTCTTATTTTCTTAATTTAACTAACTAAAAGGCTCCAACTTGATTGGGTGTTATGTGGTTTATCAAATAATCAAAATCAATCTCTTAGAGTATCTTCAATAGGTTCTCTAAAATAGAGAAAGTGAATAAAATGAGGATTTTGAACTATAATTTTACTCCAACGGCTTCCCAAGACAATCCCTAAAATAGAGAAAGTAAGAGAAGAAGAAGTTTTCTTCAAATATGGAGATAACCCAAAAAATGATTACTAAATAAGAGCATCAATAGAAACCTTTGAAATATTTTAATATTATAATCAATGTTGGATTCTCCAAAATGAAGAAGTTGTTGAAGACTAATGTAATTCTTTTTAGGAATTTTAATTTTTAGTTTTCTATTTTAATAAAATTTTAAAGAAACTGTTGAAGATGTTCTTAATGAATCAGTAACGCTCACACCACTTAAAGATTCAACAACCAATTTGATGTCTACTCCAGTCAACGAAGTCTAAAAGCGGTTTACCCACCGAAAACCGTTAATATTGAATGGTATTTACTAATTATTGTATTTGACAACAAATTAAATTTTAACTTCTTGTTATCTATTTGCATTTACTGCATTTATCAACAAATTATTTTCAAATGTTGATATCTCTATATAAAACATTTAAAAACTATTAGTTACATGTTAAACAATCATATTTTATTTTTAAAAAATTATGAACAACACTTAGGTGTCGTTTGTTTTTTAAGAGGTCTAAAGTCTGAAATCTTAATTTAGTTATGATTAATAAGAAGTGATGTGTAAAAATGTCTGAACGATTCAGACTTAAGAGCCATTAAGAAATTTTTTTTTTAAAAACAAACAAGCCCTTACTCAAAATATTAATAAGTTTTATTCAATATTTTTTATAATGATTTTTTTTTAATTTTTGAGTTGCTATTTACTACGTAAAATAACATATTTTATCAAGTTTTAATTAATATGAAAAAAGGTTTTATTGACAAAATTCATAAAAAAGATCTTGAGACATGGAGTTGTAAGAAATTAATTATAAGAATGTTTTTATTCTATTTTAGTATAAAGTTTTTGTTTACATAAACTGTGGCAAAATTACATAAAACATGAGACGGGAAACGTGGTGTTTTTTTTAATAAATATAAATAAGTAATAATACCGAAAAAGTAGTTATGTAATCCACCGCTTTTAATAAAGGTTTGTCCACCACAACCTTATTATTGTTGTATTTTAATTGCAAATCTAAAAAAATAATTAAAAAAATAAAGTTCAATTTGATACAAAATTTTGTCATAGGAGATTAAAAATAGTAAGATTAAGGTGTTATTTGTTTTTTAATAGGTCTAAAGTCTGAAGTCTTAATTTAGTTATGATTAATAAGAAGTGGTGTGTAAAAATGTTTGAATGATTTAGACTTAAGAGACATTAATAGATTTTTTTAAAGAACAAACAACCCATAAAAGTGTAATAGTAATGTAATGGGATACATTCCGATCTTAAAAACGAGGGCTCGAAAATATTGCTTCATGTTTCGTTCTATATATTTATCCCCTTTGATTTTTTTATGGTTTCTATATGGCTTTAAAAGAGTGGAATTATCTTCAGTAGGTTATCAACTTTATGAAGTATTTTGTCGTATTAGAAAGACTTAGGTGCCGTTTGTTTTTTAAGATGTCTAAAGTCTGAAATCTTATTTTAGTTATGATTAATAAGAGGTTGTGTGTAAAAGAGTCTGAACGATTCAGATTTAAGAGTAATTAAGAGTTTTTTTTAAAACAAACAACCCCTTAATCTTATTATTTATTTAAACATGTTTATCAGTTAGTTATCGATTAATTTTATGGAGTTAAAATATGAAGTTTTAAGAAACTGTATATATCCGGTAATAAATTTGTAAATTTCTAAAGAATTTAAGAATTGCTTTAAAATGATTTTAAGAATATAAGGTTAATGCTTTATAACATAGTGAAGATATTGAGCCCTTGGTGTGTAGCTCAGTTGGCAAATGGGGGAAATGACTTTTGCTCAAATATATGACAAGTTCAGGTTCGAATCATGCGAAAAACGGACTTGAACCCTTTCGTTATCCTTAGCCATGAGTCAACACTAAATAAGCTTAAGATTTTTTACTAGTGTGTTTATAATGTATTTACAAGGTTCACATGGTGCTCACAAAATGATAAATTTAGTTGTATTGATGGTGTTGGTGTTCACAATATGTTCACAATGTATTCACAAACTATAATAATAACTTTAAGAAATTGTTCACAATGTGTTAACTAATTGTGTATATTCAACTATGCGGCTGTTTGTTTACCTCTTAATATTTCCTTTTAGAGGCAGCATCTGAATCGCTAATAGGTTAATCTTGTTTGGCAAAAAACCCTCTGAATAATGGCGATGTCATGAAGGCAACCGAATCTGACACGTCTCTCAATGAGGTTAATCGAATAACAGCGGATATCGATATTGACCGTGATGGTTTCATCAACCTAGAGGGGTTTACAGGTTTGTGCAAAGGAAAGTTTGATGAAGAAAATGACGGCAGGATGAAGGAGTTCCAGGATGGTTCGAGCTCTACTATTTAGACAAGAACCGGATTGATTTCAGCGTAGGAGTTGCACCAGACCTTGAGTCAGTTGGGGGAGGAGTTTATTTAATTATTATATTACCCTTCATTTAATAAAACTAGTCAAATACCCGCGCGATGCAGCGGCATGTAAACAAGTTTTCCCGAAAAATGTCATTCATGTATACAAGTACCATATTGAATAACAACAAGTTCATCAGAACAGATCAGCCTCCATCAGGGATAATGTATGAATGATCAAAACTGATATAAAGATTTGACTTGCTATCTTTATTTTCGATACAACATATTGTATCTAAGATACCTTAAAGACGGGCCATAACCTTAAAGAAACCAATATTTGCCATCGCTCGTTATTGATCCATCCATCCATATCTGGTGCACATGTACCCAACTGATCCCTTGTGACGGTTTCACATCCTGTAAACAACTACGATAAAAACACACGTCAAGAAACACTACCACACGTTATCACAGTAATTCTTGTAAAGCTATCTTAAAAAAAACGTAACCTTTGCAAGTATAATATTATCACGAAAGCCAAATGAAAAATACGAAGGTTGAAGCTTATAAAAATCAATCATTTTGTATAATTTATTTGAAAAATAGTCATTATATCAAATATTAAAAAAAACAACAAAAACAACTTGTTTAAATATAAGCATATCCTAACAAGTTAAAGCTTTATGATTAACATGCAAAACGTACTTGGTGAGAGAAGGCATGCTCCATTGCCAATTCATGCTTGTTGGTGACTTCCTCATTGCAAAAAGAAGTGGACATGATCACGAATTCGACTCCATGTTGTTCCTTTAAATACAGTAAGGGCATTTCTCTATGCAAGAATTGCATGTTTTATCTGATACAAGAAGGTAGAGCTCATTAGAAGAAAATAATGTGTGCACACATTAAAGGCTCATTTGGTTCTGGGTGTCTCCTTTTTGTATCAAACAAACTACTCTACAACTTCAATTGGGTACGAACATATCAAAATTTCGTAATAAAGATTGATGGTTGCATTAGGGTGTACAAAACTTATTGCAAATAAAAAGGCTTTGTGATAAAAAAAATGTAAAAGGATTTATTGTTACTTGTCAAATTAAAGAGGTTTCATATCTGGTGATCATGATGGGTAAAGTTTTAAACATAACCCTATTTCCAATTTGGGGATGGTATTTATGTGCATTCACCTTGAGCAGAAATGTATATATGATTTTTAGGTAACATTCAGTTATAATCGACTTCAAGCAATTTGCAGTCTATGTCAACATTTTAAAAAGTTAACGACATAAAATGCTATTCATATTAAAGTAAGTGAGATCAATGACCTGGATAGGAAGTTCACTCCAAAGGCAGAACTAAGAATCGTATATCTCTAGGCCTCTTAGGATTTGTGTCATTATGGGGGACTCGGGATATTTTAAACATGATAAAACCTTAATTATAACATTATGCTACTTAGCAAGTCCAACACTCCTTAAGTTTGAGAATATCGATCATTACCAACTCTAGAAGTTGCTAAATATAATAAATTAACAACAAACATGAAAACAGAATAGAAGACCAGAAAATAAAAAATTAATCGACAGGCTTTGATTCCTCCTCCTTGTAACTGGATGGTTCCCCCTCCCTGAATCATCTGGATGATTCCTTGAGGCGATCCTATTAATTTTCTAATTTGAAATATGTATGAGAATTTGTGACAGGGTAAAAAAGATCGCTCCATATGAAACTACCTTGAGAATGCACTTACGGAAAGCATTCTTCGAATACAAGTATACAACTGGTGTGCAGTAAGGAATGATCTGAAACCTGGATCTGGCTCGAAGAGCCACTATAGGACCAACAAGTGTTGAACCAGGACAGGGCAAGCTATGAATAACATGCATACCGTTAGGCACAGTAACCTTGCTGGACCTAATGACTCCCTCATTTCTCCTTTATTCCAGCATCTTCCCAATTAAAAAATCAGAAATACAAAATAACACAATGTGCAGGAAATACAAAATAACACACGGCTTCAACAGGAAAATAAGGTGCAAAATTACTCTATCCAAACACTTTAGATTGAAATACAATGTTGACAGTCTCAGAATGTGATCAGGCCAAGAATCGAGAAGAAGAAAAAGGTAAAGAGGGTGCCACAGTGCCAGAACTGGATTAGACTGAACTGGACGGCCAAACACAACTGAACCAGATGATGGAATTGGGAGGCTGACTTGGATGGCATAAGGATTTACAAGAGATCTGTGAAGCTTATGGATTTCCAAAAAGGCCCCAGGCTGACTTGGCAGATCGAGTAATTTTAATAATGACTGACAATGGCGGTTTGGTGTGAAGCCACTGGCTTATGAATGCATAAGTTTACAGGCAACCCCAAAACGACCAGAATGCATAAAGAATGAGAGCAAATGATCAAGTTTTTTCATAGTTGCACAAAATAACCATCCAAATCGCCAAAAAAAAATCGCCATTATCGCTCTGTCATTGGTTGACACCTCATAATTTGGAGATTACATGGATACTTCCATATTTTTTTAAGAAAGTGGATCCCACTTCAAACATTAACGGGAAGATCACCAATAACTAATAATATGGAAATTTGAGAGGTAAATATCAACTACAGATAAACATCAAATAATTCAATAAAGAAAACTTGACATTTAAGCTGTAATTCAAATATATACCTTTTCCTCTTTTCGGCATGGGGATCGTTAGGGTCATCATCGGAATTCTTTTTTTCTTCCTTATGATCGTCAGCAACTTCATTTTTCTGATCATCAACGACTTTATTCTTATGCTAATCGACAGAATTATCGCCAATATAAACATCGACAACTCCACCGGATCTTTCCCCGTCTAAAGGGGAATCGAGCAAAATATCATGAAAAAAAAACCATCGGCCGTCTCCTGAGCAGAATTGAAGGCATCATCTCCAGTAGGCATCAAGACAACCAAGTTTGTGTTTTTTCCTCTCTCGAGACTATTGGGGTCCTTGCTGATTTCACTATCTTGGTGGCATAAATCAAACTAAAATGTTTAACTCCTTCAAGTAATCCTGAACCATGGAAAAGAGAGAAGTTATCGAGTGAAGCCTAATTTAAAGATAATATTCAAAACCAGTAGCATCAAATAGTTTGGCTACGTGAAAATTATGAATAAACTCACTGACTTAGAACAATAAAGGAACTACAAAGAATTTCAGCAAATGTTCAATGCAAAAAATTACAACTCAAATCCCATGTTGGACCGCTCAGTGCGCTGATCAATAATCAAAAACCACAAACCAGTTCAACAATTAAGTCAATATCCTTTGAATATGATGAACAAATCAGACAAACCCAAAAAGTTCAAATAGATAAAGTCCGATTTCGTGCACCACCATGTTTACATATATGTAAGAATTTCAAATTGAAGCATGAAACATGTCGCAAAAGATGGTAAAAAAAAATCAAAACTTACTAAAAAACTAAAAGGGTTAGTAAATAAAGATCGCATTACACCTAAAATGGGCAATTCATAGAACATGAAGGCATACAATATCAATCTAAATGTTTTAGATGAGTTGGGTTATCCTCATTGAAACAAACATAAATAAACAAAAAAAATACCAAATTAAGAACCGTATGATTTGTAGTGAAGCTTCAATCGATGCTTAAAATTACATCTAAATTCATAGAATCAGGTTTAATTACCGAAATCCCAACTAATTCCCCTCAAATTAAATACAATGGCCATTTCAGAAAAGTTCATACTCAGTCAACAAGATTTCAACCTCGTCTGAATTTGATAATCGAAACGAAAAAACAAAACAATCGAATGAAAAATCCACCAAAATGCAAACGGATTGTTTTCGTTACCGCTATTGTTATTATCGTCATCGTCAAGAACAAGAGACTCCATTTCTTCACGAGATGCATAGATTTGGGCGTCTTCAAAGCCCTGATTCTCGTGTCCCATCATCGATATATCTGATTCTTCAATTGATTTGAGAAAATACAAGATCGATGTTGAGGATAAATTGATCGAAATGATACTATCTCATATTGACGATGTGTGATCGAGTGGGTTAACGAGAGATTCAGGGGAGTGGGGGAAGGAGATGACGTGAAGCGAAAAAATGGGCTTTCAAAGAAACCGCTCAACTGTTTTAGAATTTGAATAGAGTAGTATAGATATGCAAATCGATTATCACTTCCTCATAATTCTAGCAGAACATTTGTATTGATTGGAATCATAGAAACCGTAAAACCAATCTAAACCCACATTGTTAAGCATAGTTTACTTTCGATTAATTGATAATTTGATATTTAGATCCTTTAATCAATCTTGAAAGATAGTACAGAGCACATCTGAGTATTGTGTTTTGAAATCACAAAAAGAACAAGAAATGAGTACTTGGTCAAACCTGGTTGATTGCACAGACAGAGGGAACGTTCATGTCAAACAATGCTGAGTAGATGGCTTCTTTTAGTTGTCGTCTAGTTGTTTTAGCAGCTTGTGTATCTGAAACATATTCACAAAAGAATGGTAGGAAGGTAAATTCTATTATCACTTCACAAACATAAAAACAAATGTCACGTGTGAGAATATGTGAGAATATGTGTAATTTGTGCATTGCATTATTAAATTGCAAAAGACAAACGACTTCTTAAGTAGATTATTTGCTTCTTTGGCATCATTTATACCAACATATGGGTTACCACACCAACATCAACTCCTGCCCAATTTCAATCGTTGGTCATGCAAAAGAAGTGACATTCTCACAGCTTGAACATCAATGTTCATACGTTGAACAGATTATCATATTGGTCCAACTTTAAATTCTCCAACACCCACAAAATCTACATACTGCAGCATCCCATATAGAAAGGAAAAAAAATGCTTAAATTAATAAATAACTGGCAAATACAGGAAAACTACAAATCAAAAATAAGGAACCACATATATGAACTATTGGAGGAGATGCAAAATAGAAGAATCCTTACCCAAATCAGTTGCGCGCATATGGGATTCTTATTCGGTTCATTAGCACCCAAAGGACAGCTAACAACTTAAAGCAATCATATGGTATATCTACAACAAAATAAATTAGAGCACTAAATTGAAATATAATGATGCAAGCAACCAAGTAAGAAGATGGTTTGTAAGGTTTATTGAGTCCCAGTCTCCCAAATCAATGATTATGAATAAGTGATTAATAAGTATGAGTTGCATAATAAAACTGATGCTAAAGATAAAGATCATAGGCTATTAGGCCATACCATCTCATTTGCAAGGACTCCATGTATACCATTCTCATATACAGTCTTGTAAGCCAATTTTACCCTGCAAGTTGATAATCTCTCATCTTCCCCTAAATACCTGTCAAATAATTGACACAACCCAAAATCAAAATTCATTAGGCTATATCGTTAAGCTACATAACGTTAAGGTCCATATGTTGATATTATTTTAAAGCATACAAACGATGATCATGAATATTTATACAAATATTAACTTGTAGGTAGATGAATCTAGTGCTCCAAATTATGCATCACCTATAACTTCTTAACCTGATAATTCTTAAGGTATATTTCAGAAATATAAGGGAAACTGATTAATTTCACCATATGGGTTTTTTTTTTTTAAAAACCATTAAATTCAAAACAAATTTGTACACTTAAATTACCCTTTTCACTACTTATGTGAATAAAACAACAAATAATTAAGCTTTCAATAATTCTACTTAAGATCATAAGCTCAAATGGAATACAAACATCAAAGAATGCATCAATGATAAATCTTCATTTGCCATAAAATCATGGACCTTTGAGTTCAAAATTGAAATCTTTAAGCAACTTTTCAGTTTCAGTCAATATCCCCCACCAACACAATTCCAAAACCCCTCAAATTGGCTTTTATCCTCCACAATTTGCTACGAAATCCAATGAAATTAAAACTCCCAAATTCTCTTGAATAGATTTAAAATAACTCGATCAAATTATCTGTTTACCGGATAATAGGGAGAAATTGTAAACCTTACCGAGATATAGGGAGAAATCAAACCAATCGAAGGGTTTCAAGCAGAGCAAGCATGGAAAGGTTTTATCGAGTGTCTCTGAGGCATGCTTCCAGATCGAATAGAATATTACAACAAACATCAAAGGGTTTGGTTATTTGCTTGAATTTGTATTTGATTTTGTGTCGACATGGAAACCCTAGAATTTGAGAGGGTCGATTCCATATGGTCAAGGTAAATAGGAGCAGCGATTGAACCTTCCACCTCGTAAGACACACAAGCGGTCAATCAGTAAGCCAGTGCAATATGTCAAGTGGGAATCGAGTTGGGAGAAAACCATTGCTTTGCCAAAGAAATGGAAGAGAGGAAATCTGAAGGCAAAATTGGTCTTGAATAGGTTGTCGTTGGAGAGACAAATGATCCAGAGCCGAATTCATCCCCAATTTGAGATTTGTTGGTGGACTCCTACCGGAATTGAGAGACGACGTGGGAGGAAGAGGGTCGTGCAGGACGTGAGGGGGAAGAAGACCGACAAAGCTGGATTTCCAATAACCGATTTCCAAAAACCAATTTTTCCAATAACGGTAATAGAACTTTCATATAATAGTAGAGATTTGATCATTAAGGGTTAGGATCATTTATATATATATAATCATATATAGGGAGAGGTTCATTTGAGAAATGATAAATATATGAGAAATAGAGAAGTAATCTTAGCCATTCATCTGGTCAACATTTGCGGCTTTGACCGCGAAGCACCGGATAATTCCTTGTGTGGTCTATAGAAGGTAGAGGGGTAATTTCGTAAAATACACGAGATGAGTTCATATATGAATCTGTATGAATCACAAAGATTCATATATGAATCTGTTAATTAGTTCAACTGATTCATATATGAATCTTTGTGATTCATACAGATTCATATATGAATCTGTTAGTTAGTTCAACTGATTCATATATGAATCACAAAGGTTCATATATGAATCAGTTAAAAGAGTTTAGTTGTGAATTGCACTGGTTCATATATGAACATATAGTTCATATGTGAATTATACATGTTCATATATGAACACAACCCGTGTGTTTTGTAAAATTTACGAAATTGTCCTTCTATTTTTGGGATAGCCGCAACTTTTGACCGGTCAAAGCCGCAACTTTTGACCGGTCAAAGCCGCAATATTTGACTAGTCAAATCCGATCTTGAACATATGAATGGCTAGGATTACTTCTCTATTTCTCATATATTTACCAATTCTCAAATGAACCAAACACTATATAAATATATATATATATATATAGGGGCAAGTTCAAACGAGAAGGTAGTCAATTTACGAGAAGGCGAGAAGGAATAAGAGCCACATAATTTATTAATTAAAAAATAACATAAATAAATTAATTTTTTAAAAATTAGGATAATTACAATTTGAATTGGATAAATCATTAAAAATCTCATAATATCTTTTAAATTTATTTATTTTTTAATTTTAATAAATTTATAAATTTTTTATCAAATTTATATTATTATTTTCTAGATAAAATCATAATTTTCATCAAATATAACATGTGATATCCATAACTAATTCATTATTTATTTCACCATTTTTTTCTCTATTTTTTAGATTTACGTTTTGAATCACATGTGATTAACTTCGTTTAACATGTGATATATTATTATATATCACATATGATCCCACTAGGTGGATTTTTGTAAATATCACATATGATAATGTATGTCTGAATATAAATGACGCATAATCACATGTGATAATATTTAAATCACAAAAAGATCTATAAATATACATAATCACATATGATTAACTAAAATATATACAATGATCACATGTGATAATATTTACATCACAAAAAGATCTATAAATAGAAGTATACATAATCACATATGATTAACAAAAATATATACAATTATCACATGTGATAATATTTAAATCACAAAAAGATCTATAAATAGAAGTATCATAATCACATATGATTAACTAAAATATATACAATTATCATATGTAATAATATGATATGTGATATGCATAAATATTCATATAATGATATCACGTGTGATATTTGGTTAAAATTGTGAATTTTTTTTATTAAAAGTATATTTAGAAAAAAAATTAATAAATAATTGAAATTACAAAATAAATAAATCTAAAAGATATAATGAGAATTTTAAGGATTTATCCAATTTAAAATGATAATTATCCTAATTTCTAAAACTATTTTTTATTTTTTATTTATGGTTTTTTTAATTAATAAATTATGTGACCCACATTCCTTCTCACCTTCTCGCAAATTAGTTTGCTTCTCGCATGATCATCCCTCTATATATATATTGATATCATGTAACACCCTCAAAATTGGGAAGAACAACCAATTTAAATTTTTCAACAAAGCCACAAATAAAGATAAATCCCTTACAACAAGTCCATAATTGAATTAATAATCTAGGTTTAACCATCAAAACATAAATAAAGTCTTACACAGACTAAACAGGATCGGGTGTTACTAAATCCCAAATACCAGTTGTTATTCTCAAGAATAAGGCGGAAGACTACCCAAGCTACTCACCCTCGTGGATGTAACTAATACTCAACTCTTTGCAACAACGCTAGCACCATTCCCTAACCGGAACCTGATGCATATGCCGACAAATAAAATGTTAGCCTAACGCCTAGTGAGTTCAAGAGTTTTTAACATGAATAAATATATTGTTAAAATGAAAGAATACAGTTTTTAAATCATAATCTTCAAAAATGATTTACTTTAAATATTAAACGATCCATTTTCCAACAACACATCTTTAAAGACAAATACCCAATATAGAGCATTCCTTCGTAAAGTAATTTCAACCCAAAACTCACTCAAAATGGGAATAGAAATAGAATTCCGAATTAATAAAAGTGCGGACAAACCTTTATTTCCCGAAACACCCAAAACATAGGTGGAACATAAAACTCAACCCATAACATCATGGATAAAACTCATTTATTTAAAACGTCACCGAAAACACAGAGACTAAAATATAATACCCAAATAACACCTTTCGGTGACTGGGGAGACCCGATTCCATTGAATGTGACGGAACACGAAAGTAGGTCACATATACATGTTCAAAAGCCCCACTACGAATCAATGGTCATTCCATCAACTCTAGATTTCACTCATTCACAAGAAATTACAATTAATGGTCGTTGGCCGTTGGCCGACTTTGAAGTCCACAACTATTACCCATTTTGACCCCATGCCTATTTCTTGGTACATTTTAGAAATTACAATTATTGGTTATTGGCTGTTGCCCGACTTTAACGTCCACAACTATTACCCATTCATACCCATGCCTATTCCACGTGTCAAGACAGGGATGTTCATCCCTCACAAACTGACTCATATGCCTATGGATCCAAAGCATTACAGTCTATAACATTACATGACTCAAATAAATGTCAACGCACTCAAAACATGTAATTTTCATCAACTCGCAATTAAATGTGTTGTAAACTCAAAGCTCCTCATCGAGCCGATAAAACTGGGCAAATGTTCCCAAGATTCATTTGAGTCACAAATGAGCCAAAGCTCCATACATCAATTGGTCATTTTGTCAAAAGTCATAAAACGCAATAAAACACAATCGACCCACGTTTATACAAACACACACTCCAAAATACATAAATGAACTCTGACACAATTTAAGTTGGAACAAAACATTTTCCATACGAGTTAATACTATTTATCCTTTCAAACAAACGTCCCATAACGCAGAATTAGACATTTCTCCCAAAACACACATTAAAAATGCATTTATACTCAAAAGATTTACTTCCATGGAATAAATCGTCAAAACACCAATACTTATGTTATATTTATCAAAATGCCCAAAACCCTTCATCGGTTGGGTCCGACCATTTTCCAATATAAATAATGTCATTTACCTTTCCAAAATGTCCCAAATCATAACCTCCATTTACATTGGAATAACCTCCATTTATAGAAAAAATCAACAAAAGGCCCACAATTATGATTTAGTTATTAAAATGTCTAAAAACCCCAAATATGAGCATTTCTCAAGATTTACAAACTCATTAAACTATGATGCAAAACTCATTGAATAAATACCACATTTGATAGATGACAAGGAAAACATTTCAGTATATCAGGATAAACATTTTTGGCATGTACATAGTTTTCACAAATCAACTTGAATTCACCTTGCTAGATTTAAGCTAAATCTAGATTTTACCCAAACTTGAGCTTCCTTGAAGAAATTTGAATCCACAAGCCAAAACTTCCAAAAACCTAGATTCATAAATTTCCAACCATAAATAACCATATTCAACCACATAGAATTGTTCCCCAAACATTTTACACAAAGACCTCATCCTATATCCAAAACCCTAATTTCCATAAATGAAGAAAATAGGAGGTTACCTTACCCATAACTTCAATCCACCAACTAAGATACTTTTAGGTCACCAAGATTAGCCATAAACTCCCAAACTTTAAGTGATGAAAAGGGTTGGATGAAAACCCTAGACAATTGATGAAGATGATGAAGGAGATGGAGAGGATGAGGATAGTTTAACTCTAGCTTCCACATCTTGCTAGATGAGGAAGAATCACTTGAAACACTCTAGGTTTGGTGTTTCAAATGCCCAAAATCAACAATGGGGGTAAAGGGTTCGGTTCTTGGGAGAGAAGAATGAGGTGGGTGAAGAGACAAATGAGAAAAAGGCTAAAAACTTGATTTTAAGCAAATCTGGCCCGAATGCGATTGTGCCAAGCGAAAGTGACATGGTCCATCTCGCGAGGCACTCTCGTCGAAGATGTACCGCGACCATAAGGCCCTCCGCGAGAGTGACACGCGAAAGTGACACATGTCACTTTCGCTGTCACTTTCGCCCAGACTCCCCGAAGCCTGAAAATCCGATTTTTTTCAACACTAAGGCCCTCGACACTCTTTGGAACTTTTAGTAGTGTTTTCCCAACATGAATCCCACCAAACACAAGGTACAGAAACGCCTGGATGCTCTTATACTTACCGAAAATTAAGGGTGTTACATATTAAATTAGAGATAATAAATTGCTTATATTTTATTTTTTATGCCATTTATATAATTAAAAGAGAATACATTTAAGATAATTTGGACTAAAAAGATATACGTGTATTATTGTCTTATTGTAAAAATGATACATAATGTTTAATAAAATGTTCTATTTTTTTATCAAATATTTTATAATAAAAAAAACCTATATTTAACCTCGTATGGTTTTAAAGTTAACCAACACTCTGTGTTCTAAAATGTTGGTAAAATTAATATTTTTGAAATTATATATATATATATATATAAGAAATCGAGGGATGATACGAGGATAACCTGATCGATTGAGAGAGACTGGCACAGGCAATAATTCGGGTGGCTTTGGAATACCTCCGTAAGTCATCTGAGAGAGAGAGAGAGAGAGGGGGTCAAGAAAAAATCTAAAAAAATAGAAAACTGATAAACACTTTGATAGCCTTTGATTTGGATGGTATGTACTTGTGCATACAAGTAATTAAGTTGTTTTTTTTGGTTTTATGCACGTGTGCATTATGCACTTGTGCATATGCATGTTACAAATTACTTGTATGCACAAATGCATACCGTCCAGATTAGGGGTGCTCAAATTTTCGACCAACCCGGCCAACCCAACCTGAAAAAACGCAAAAAAACTTAAATCGAGGTAACCTGATACATAATCGATACAAATTTTTCCCAAACTGCATCTATTGGGTTGAAACGGGTTGGACCCAAAGTAACCCGACCAACCCGTCAACCCGACCAAAAGTTGTAGGCTTTTACCTTTTTTTTAATGCTTTTAGACTTTTAGCGACTTTTCTTTCTATCAATTATCAAGTATTCCTATCTTAGCCGTAGTTTAGATCTGTCTACGAGACCACGCCGATTAAAATCGTATGAGTTTAACCTTCAAGTCTTCAAACATATTCAACATCGATAGAATCAATAGCCAAAAGATACTCTTCTTCTACTCTTCTCTTATTAGCCTTATTTTTTATATTTCCATTTTGATTTTAGTTTTTTAAACGGAATCACTTAGGGGTGTTTGGGATTGCTTATTTAAAACAACTTATGCTTATTTTGAAAAGTGTTTATTAACTTATGCGGTGTCAAACCGGAGTTTTTAAAAAAGTGTTTGGATTAGCTTATTGTGGTACCAAGACGTAATAAGCTAATAAGTTGTTATTTAAAAGTGTTTGGGATTGCTTCTACATACAAAATAACCAAAAAAGTAATAAGCACTTTTCAAATAAGTTGATAAGTTAAAACAAAATGACTTATCAAAAACAGTTTTTCAGTGGTTTGACACCGCTATAAGCTCTTTTCATTTTTCTCCATCCAAACACTTAAAAGTGTTTATCTCCGGTTCCAAATCGCAATAAGTTAAAAAGCACTTCAAATAAGCAATCCCAAACACCCCCTTAGTTAGATTGTAAAATGACGTATTAAAGTTTCAACCCGACCAACCCAGCCCACACGGTTTGGGTTGGGTTGCACTTTTGATTGAGTTGGGTTGGATTGAGATTTTTTAAACCGCAAACATTGGGTTGGATTGTTGAAATGCCTTCAACCCGGCAAACCCAACCCGTAAGCACCCCTAGTCCAGAAGAAGGGCTACCAGGATGTTCCTCGCTTTTTCATTTTTTTGAGATTTTCCTCTGAACCTAACTCTCTCTCTCTATATATATATGAAATTAGAAATATAATAAAAAGTAGTGGTAAGCAATATTTAAAGTGAGGAAATATTGTCACCTTTCTTTTCAACAAGATTCCTCTTCTAGAACCAATCCACCCTCCACCTACTCAACCTCATCCTCATTATATTTATATGACTTTTATATAAATAAATTAATAAAAACTTAATAACCAACAACCCTTACTTGCCTCATATCCTCTCAAAATAATTATAATCTACTATACCACAGGTAAATCAGGTAGCACCAGTCTTTTAGGTAGAGTTGCATATGAGTTGGGTTAATGCGGTTTGAAAAATCATTAACCCGTTAAAAAAACATTTAAAGAATAACATAACGACCAATTTAACCCATGCAGGTTGATTTGGTGCATGCTAGATTAGTCGGGTTGTGATATAATAGCAGCATTGCAACAATATACTTAAAACAATTTTAGTTATCACTACCCGTTAATTAACCTTTTATGTTTATGTGGGGAACAAACAAAAAGGTAAACCAACACCAAAAAATAGCTAATCAGACGTTTTCAACAGTCATGTAGATCAAAGACAGAGCTAACATGTCTAGTAGAAAAAATGTATAACATTTAAGAGGGACATTAGGTAGCTTCGGGTTGGGTTGTATCAAGTTAGATTGGTCGGGTTTTTGTGCACCCCTACTTCTAGGTAGTTGGATTAAAAGTCCAGTGCTCACAATGAGCTCAATCCCCTGGCTACCAGACTCAAACATTCGTCTGTTGTGAAAGTATACCACATTACTACTCTGAAATTAGTTGTGCTACACGCAAAGAGCTAAATAATAAATAAATATACATCTGGAATATGTGAGTTCATTTGTTTTTATAGACATCATTGTAAAAGGTCTTGATATTTTGGGGATTCTCCTCAGAGGTCACTAATTCGAGTCTACAAGGCCACTGTGGATTTTTTTTGGCTTTTCTTCAGGGACTTTGGAATTAGTCGATGTACATGCAAGCTGGTTCAGACACCCATGATTAAAAGAAAAAAGTCGTGATATTCTTTGAAAGATAAAATTTTGTTCGATTTATATGATGAGACGATTTCTCTTAACTTTTAGTACTCAAAAGATATTGATAACACCACACATATGGTGATTACTTGTGGGGTCTATTGAACAAAATATGACCAATTCCTTTATAAACACTTGTTTCCTATGAGTTTGTTGCATATAAGTCCTTGAGGTTCTTACTTTTTGCAGTTTTAACCCTATATTGGAACATTCTTGCATAGCTACCACTCCATTTCTCATTTGTTATCAAAATAGTCCCTAACTTCAACGAGTTTTCCGAATAAAATAATGACATGCCCCCTCTTTGGATTCCTTTGTTTCGATAATCATATACATCCACTTAATTGTAAGGGTATTAGTTAAAACTCATAAATGTAACACCATGAACCTTTATTTATTCGTTTTGTAATTTTAAGTGTTCAAGTTTGGTGTAACATCCTAAAAATAGGACGAATTAAAAATTCGAAATTTTGACAATATAACGTCTAAAAATACGATGGTCCAATATACCTTGTAAAAGGTAACAACTAAATAAGAGACAATCCCAAGTTTCGTGACAACTAAAACCCCAAATTAAGTCGGGTTAGTTTGCATCGATATTGTTGCAAAAGAATGAGACAATAAGATTACAACAACCTACTTAATCTAGAATTATTTCAAACTAGATTAATATGGGTGTTGCTATTACACCAAAAATCTTTCTTCTCAATGATTTCCCAAAAAGGCCGACACTTCGAGATCTCCTACGTGCACGGTTGACAAACCCGACATCCTAGATTCCACCGCTAGTGGGACCTGTGAGATAACCAACAACCATAACAAGTGTTAGGACAAAGCCTAGTGAGATCTCATAAATTAAACAGTTCATAAACAAGATAATCATAATGCCAAACTTTTGTTACCGGATCTCTTTGGTGCTACAATATTATTCCCACTTGCAACAATGTTCTCAAACATGAACATAAAACACACAAGAGATAACTCTTGAAATTTGGGGGAGTCTTGTTTCCATCGGGGTGACATGTACACGGGAATGGAGTCACCCATGATGTGATTGGATTACACCTCATGTCCCGGTTCTAGTTCCCATGCCATCATGACATCACAACCTTAAACCATAATATTGCATTTATTGCCTACTCCGTCGAGTTACACCTCAAGGTCTTACGAGACATTATTGTCTATCCAAATCTAGACGAGTTACACCTCAAGGACTTGCGCCCCCAATTTTCTACTCGCTATTAACCCATAATGGCCAACAATGTTTGTAACACCCTCAAATCTGGAAATAACAACTAATTTAAAATTTTCTAAATACATCGATAATTGATTCATCTACCATCACAATTTAAGGTTTAACCTCAATACACACATTTCATTCTAGGCATATAGTCTATAATAAGGACGAGTGCTACTAAAACCCAATAATAGTCACTATCTCCAAAACTGCGGAAGACTTCACCAACTACTTACCCTTGTGCAAAGCTAAGACTCATCTCTTCATAGCACTGCTAGAACAAAACCCCCAACTGGAACCTGATGCACATGCCGACAAATAAAAATGTTAGGATTAATGCCTAGTGAGCTCAAGAGTTTTCAATATTTATATTTGTATCGTTAAAAAGGAAGAATGCAAAGGAAATCATAATCTTTCAAGATGATATGCTTCAATTATGAAAACGAATCGTTTGCTAATAATATGCATTTTAAACGAAAAAGACACCATTGTAAACGTTATCCAAAACCAAATTGTTTTAAGGCCTAAGATCCCAATATAAAACATTCTTTCGTAAATTTGGATTCAACCCAAAACTCACTCAAAATGAGAATAGAAAGCGGACTCCCAATTTATAAAACGCGGGTAAAATTTTATATCCCGAAACACCCAAAGCACGGGTAGGACACGACACTCAACCCATAAACCATAGATGACAACCCATATAAACAAGTGTCATCGTAAATACGGACATTAGACCCAATACTCACACAACCATAAAATAGAAGGAACCCAAATACCAAAACGTGGAAATGACGTATTTTATTCAACCTTAGTATACGCGGGGGAAACCCAATATTAAGGCCATCATTTACTGTCGACCACACCAAACAAACAATATTAAGATATGACAATTATCATTTAAAATACTAATGGTCGACGATGGGGGAGACCCTTTCCATCTTGGGTGACGAGAACACGTGAATGGGGCCACCCGTGATGTTATTGGATTTCACCACATATCCCGGTTCTAGTTCCCATGCCATACCAGACATCACAATCCTCGGACCGTTTATACCTCTAGACATACTCCGTCGAGTTCCACCTCAAGGGCTTACAGACATGGGTGTCTATCCAATCTCTAGACGAGTTACAACTCGGAGGCTAGCGCCACCTATTGCCTACTCGCTAGCGAACCCAGGTGGTCAACGGTTATAACCAACCTTACCCGATTTCCCAAAACAGACAGAATTACGTGCCTATGGATCCAGTACAACACTGTCTAACATTTCATGACTCCAAATGAATGACCAAAACACCCAAAACACGTAACTCCCAAATGATACGAAATAAACGCCATCATACTCCAAAACTCCACAACGGTTTTTAGACCGGACAAATGTCTTCAAGACTCCATTTAGTCAAAATCGAGCCAAAGGCCCAACAGTTTACGTAAATCTCCAACGAAAGCTATTATAAACATTAAAACACGCTTGACCGACGGTTATGCAGACACGACGACAAAATTATGATTAATTCAAACTCATCATTGGTTGTGGCAAACCATTTTCCAAATGAACTCATACCCTTATATTTCCAAAATGCCTCATAATACAATAATATGCATTTTCCAAATGGTTTGTAAGTTCAAATACACAGAAAGAACTTTTACATCAAATGAAATCTATTTATTTATAAATCATCAAGGAAACATATCAACATGTTTATTTACCTTATCCATAGCTTCAATCCACCACCCAAAATGCTTCTAGGTTACCAACATAAGCCATAAACTCCCAAACTTCCAAATGATGAAAAGGGTTAGGTGGAAACCCTAGAAATTTGATAAAGATGATGAAGAAGGTGGAGAGGGTGAAGATATCCTAGCTCTAGCTTCCACATTTTTCTAGATGAGGGAGAATCGCCTGAAACACTCTAGGTTTGGTGTTTCAAATGCTCAAAATCAACAATGTGGGTAAAGGGTTCTGTTTAGAGAGAAGAGGAGAGGGTATGGTTGAAGTGGATAATGAAAAGAGGCTGAAAATCATTTTTTTTACCTGTTGGACCCCGAATGCGATTGTGCCAAGAGAAAGTGACATGGTCACTATCGCGAGGCACTCTCGCCGACAATGTACTGAGAGCTCCCAGCTCTTCGCGATTGTGCCAAGCGAAAGTGACTGTGTCACAATCGCGAGGCACTCTCGCCGAGGATGTACTGAGAGGCTTTGGCCCTCGACGATTATGACACGGCGATAGTGAGGGGCACTATCGCCCAACCCGAACCGAAGCCCAAATATTCACTTTTCTTGCCCGAAACGTTTCCGACGCTTTTAGAGGCCCAAGGCAATTCCTCCCGTACGCAAGGTTCGTCCTCATAGGCTTCTACGTTGGCCCCAGGCCACTTTTACTGACTGAAGAAAATTACGGGTGTTATAATGATAGGCCCAATAAATATGCAAACTACGTCCTCGTGCACAAGGAAGTAGGAGCCAACAATCTCAACATATATCCACGTATAAGTCAAATATGCACCTTTTGACATGTTTCACATTTCCACCTATGACATGATATTTATCATATGAAATTTCCTTATTTCAAAAGTAGTATATTTCATACATATGACACACACATTTATATTTCCCAAATAACATAACCACCATATTTTCATTAAATGTAAGAGATAGTGATTACAATACTCCTATCACCATTTCCATAAAACCCTAGATATTGGGTCAACTCTTAAATAAGGATATGTGCATATTTATACCTATAAATCATACAAGTAAGTAGGTTATGATCTACAAGTATTTAATAAGCATAAAAGTGGATGATTTAAGGTTTATAGGTGAAAACTCACCAAGTAGGGTTTGTAAAGAGAAAACCCTAGATTTTGTTGGTAGAAACCCTAGGATGAAAGACTTGATGGAAGCTTGAATCTCTTGAGCTTTTAATGTAACACCCCGAAATTTCCGTAAGTGAATTCGTACCTTTATTTACATTAAGGACCCTTTGTTTGAATTATTCGATTTAGAACTGGGTTACATTAAGTGATGAACGGGTTACAAGTGTTTGGATGCGAAAATCTGAAATTTTGGGCCTCGGTACATTTGGGGCGATAGTGACAGGGTCACTATCGCCGAAGTCATAATCGCGTAGAGGGGTTGAGGACTCTCGGTACAGTTTCCGCGAGAGTGGCTCACGATTGTGACAAGAGTCACTTTCGCGTGGCACAATCGCCCGGGTCGCCGAGCTCTCGTTACAAGCCACACGAGAGTGCCTCGCGATTGTGACCCTGTCATTTTCGCTTGGTACAATCGCCGACGGGTACTGGAACTTTAAATGCTCGATTTTCAGCCCTAAATCTCATTTATTTCTCATCTACTTCACCTTGTTCTCTCTAGAGTCGAACCTCAAGCATTAAAGGCGATTTTGGTGCATTCATTACACCAAATCTTGTGAGTTCCAAGGGATTCTTCCTCCTTAAGGTGTAATTAAGAAGTTGGGGTCAAGGTTTCCTCACCTCTCAACCTCACCCAACAAAGTTCTAGGGTTTTCTTGGGTTTTCAATAAAACCCACATTATGAGTACTTTCAACTCTTTTAAACCTTATACACATCAAAACTAGACTTTTTGAACCTATTATCATCTCCATGTTTACATTTTATTGTTTGCAATATTTTAACCTAAAAATGGATTTTGGAGATGTTAGGGTTCTAACCTTGTTTTTGGGAAACTATTGTAGAAAACTCACTTGGTATACTATTTATGCTCCATTTATTTAATTATGAGTAAACATATAATGGAAAACCATCCTTATGATAACTAGGGCTTTCTAAAATGAAGACTTTAGTTGGAATTTGATGGTAACCTAAAAATGGCTATGGTTTGATTTTAAAATATTGTGGAGTATTGGAAAAACATTGTTTTGAAGGCATAAACTTATATGATGTGGAAATAAACCCTAACTACTCTACATTGGGGTTTCAATGTATTAAAAGTGAATTTATGCAAGGATATTGTGTTAAGAAAATCTTCTTATGTTAATCATGTGCATTAATGGCATTTAGTCACCAATGGAATTGTGACAAACCTTAGACTATTACTATTGGATCCATAGGAATAGGTATTAGTTTATTTTGGGATGTTCTTCCCCATATGTAACTAGTTGAGACATTGGGTTATAGGAGGCAATTTGGTACGATTATGTGGGACCGGTTACTAGCCATGGGCCGTAAATGAAATCCTAGTGAATGAGTATGACTTGGATCCTCGGGTGCCCTCCCCCACATCTGAGTACGAGCCGACATTGATCGTGGCCATGGGTCCAAGTATTGAGCTCACAACTCGGAGAGTGGCCTACTTTTGTGTTCTGCCACGATCCTTGGAAATCGGGTCTCCCCCGTCATCGCATGATCTTTTGACCAAAAGTTTCTTATGTGGTTGTTGTTACATTTTATGAATCCAAGTCGTTAAACGTTTACCTAATTATTTACTTTGAAATCATTTCTAAAATTATCAATATAAACTGTCTGTTCTCACTAGGCGTTAAGCCTAACACTTTTTCTCAAATGATGTGTATAACAGGTTCCCTTAGCGGCGGGTCGCCTAAGGTTTGAGAGAAGAGTGTGTGGTCATAGAGGCATTTTTGGTAATAATTATAGTTGGAGACTTGGCGTGCCAAATGATAGCATTTTGGGATTTGGGTTGACAACCATTATAATCTAGATGTAATATGTTTATATTAGTTCGTTGTCAATTTTAATATTCATTCACAGGTTGTGTAAACGCTATTAAACATTTATCCGTTCAGGTGGTTTTCTCCAATTATAGACGTCATATTGCCGAATTTTCAAAATTTAAATTTAGCCCAATTTTTAGGGTGTTACATTTAATGCCACAACAACCCCTATACTAGCACTTAATGACCCCCAAGTGGAAATAAATGCTAGGGTTTACTTGGATCCTTAGTGAAAAGTGGAAAGGAGAAGAGAGGTGAGAAAAACGTATTCTAGAGAGATAGTCGATTTCATGGTGGTTCAAAATGAAATAAATGAGGTTGAGGGCTTTAAAAATCGATCCAGGCTTATGATCAGATCACCCGCGGGAGACTATAACACATGTGACTATGCCACGGCATTATCGCCGGGCATAGTCGCTCCCCTTCCCCTAGCTACGGTACCTGTATAGCGACAATGACCATAGCGACCATGCCATGGTATTGTCGCCGGGCATAGTCGCACCCCTGCCCTTAGCTACTGGATGCTAACTGTGATTGTGACACCAGCGGCTATGCCACGACATTGTCGCTGGGCATAGTCGCACGACTACCCTCGATCCCTCTCGAACCCCCTCGTTTTCTAACGTCCAACGATGGTGCATCACATGATTAAAGATGGGGTCTCGACAACGTAAATCTTGCAAGTTCTAGCTTATACATACACACACACACATATGTATATGCACATATATATTCAACATGTTCATCCACACATAAAAAAAACACTTAACTTAAGCACATAAGCATAAATGGGTATAAATGACTACATCTCATACATGACATCAAAAGAAGTTGCGACTCAAAGAGACGATCCCTCTAACGAGAAAAACTAAACGAGTTTTCTTAAAGGAAGTTACTTAGAGGGTTGGTTAAGGCTTACTCGAGAAATCGGGGTGTTATAGTTGGGAAATGAGAACTTAGGGGTCATTTTGGTAATATAGGAGTGGGTCTTGCATTTAGGGGTAAAACCCTAAATCCCTTTTTCCTCAGTCATATTTGGTGCAGCGTATGAAGAGAGGTGGAAGAGAAGAAACCTTCTTGTGAGAGCTCAGTCTTGTGGGAAAAGTGAAAGAGGATTCAAGCATTGAAGGATTCATCTTAGAGGTAACATTAAGCTAAACCTTCTCTTTGTTTCTCTTATATTTTTTTAGAAGCTCCAAAGGGATTTGGGTGTTTCGTTCGTATTCTGGAAGTTTTTTGTCTAGGATTTAGACTTATTCTATTTGGGTGGGTTGTTTGTTGAGAACATATTTGTAACGCCCTAATAACCAGAGTGAATTTGAAACGCGGAAACATGACAATTAAACAACACACTTGGTATAAACCTCCCAAAAAGGGGAAATGTACTTAACCTTTACAAATCTGAATACTGATATTGAACTCAACAACAAACTAATCTAAATATAACCTATCTAGATTACATCGGTTGTTAATCCAATATCACCAAAAGAATGAGACTTAAACAATTGCCCAACATCAATACTAGTCATCTCAAAATCCCCGAGACCAAGCTCGTCACTCAAGCCCTTAGCAACCCACCGCTAACGGAAACCTGTTATACACATCATTTGAGAAAAAGTGTTAGGCTTAAAGCCTAGTGAGAACATACAGTTTATAAATTTCAAGAGATATAAACAATTGTATCATAAGGAAATCTTTTCAATAAGGTTTAATTTTCAAATGAAACCTTTGCCACAATCGGGCCTTTTAAAAGTAAACTCATCATACGATGACAAAGATAACCAGTTTTACCAAGGATTGTAGCGTAACACAAAGTAGGTCACAATCCGAGTTATGAGTTGAAACACTTGGAATCCATGGCCACGAACTACAAAGGTCCGTAATACGATGTGAGGGAGGCCCCCCTAGGAAACCAATTCAAAACTCGTTCACTAGGACTACACTATAACCCATGGCTAGTAACCGGTCTCACATAACCGTACCAAATGGCCCCCGAGGATCACATGCATCCATAGCTACAATTTGGGGAAAATATGATCCATGGCTAGTAACCGGTCTCACATAACCGTACCAAATGGCCCCCGATGATCATATACATCCATTTACAAAGAGGGGGAAAACATCCCAAATATAAGTCGACTCAATACCTAGGGATCCACTAGTAATGGTACAGACTCGTCACAACAACATATGTGACCAACCATAGATAGTTATATGGTATAAAATAACATTTATAAACAAAATGCATTTTCAAGTTTAACTTCTGGTAAGAATGAAAATCATTAAAATGAACTTTAAACATTCTTTCAAGTAATCCACATAAATGTGCAAGTAAAACACCCCTTTTACTTCAAATAAGGCGGAACCCATCATTTTAGTCAAAACTGATCGGGAACCCCGAAATCACCAAAAACTCAAGTTATGTCAAAATGTAGAGAACCTAAATCCATACCGTAGAAATACTTTGGATTTCAAAAATATAAGTTTTGACATGTATAAAGTTTGTAAAAGGTAGTAGGAACTCACCAAATAGGTTTTAGACAAAAACCCGAAAAACCAGATATCGACCACCAAGGGAAGACGAAGCTTTCTATACTGAACCCGTGCTAGATGCACTTAATACTAGCAACAAACGGAAAACGAAGAACCAATACTCGAAACCAAGAAAGAGAGAGAGAGAGAGAGAGAGAGAGAGAGAGAGAGAGAGAAAAAGAGAGATAACCCAAAAATGAGATATTTTTAGGCTGAAACCCTTAAGTCGACCAGGGTCTTACGCGGGTTATGCCGCGACTTCAACTCGCGGCATAACTCGCCCGTGTCCCTCAAACCCAAAACATCCAGTGGGTTTCGCGGGTTGTGTCGCGACCTCAAGTCGCGGTGCAACTCGCGTAGCTCCATAAAACCCAAACAAACAGAGGGTTACATGGGTTGTGCCGCGACTTCAAGTCGTGGTGCAACTCGCGTGGTTCACTGTGGTTAATCCAAAACCACCAAAATCCAAACTCGAATATCAAACCAAACGTGGTGCTCACGACAACGCTTAAACACAAGAGTAACAAGATTACAAAACGGAAATCCGGGGTGTTACAATCCTCCCCAACTTGGGAATGATTTCGTCCCCGAAATCCAACTACTCGAAAAGACGAGGATATCTTCGCTTCATATCCTCCTCAGCTTCCGACGTCACGTTGGCTCCCCGATGATGCTTCCACTGCACCTTGACCATAGTGACCTCTTTGTGACGCAACTTCTTAGACTTTCTCTCTAAGATAGCGTCAGGTTCTTCTACACAACGGTTACCCTCGTCCACTCTTAACTCTGAGAGGTAAATGACGCTTTCTTCCTCCGCCAAACACTTCTGAAGGTAACAAATATGGAACGTGTTGTGTATTATGCTCAACTCCGGTGGAAGTTCCAATTGGTAGGCTTGCAAACCTACCCGTTTAAGCACTTTGAAAGGTCCAAGGAAACGGGGACTCATCTTTCCACGTTTTTCGAACCTGATAATGCCCTTCCATGGCGATACCTTAAGCAACACACGGTCGCACACTTGGAACTCCATCGGCCGCCTTTTCTTATCGGCATAACTCTTCTGCCGATCCTAAGCCGCTTTCAATCTTTCACGAATGCTCTTGACCTTATCGGTCGTCTCTTGCACGATTTCAGGTCCGACGAACTGCTTTTCTCCCGCTTCAAGCCAACACATGGGAGTTCGGCACTTTCGCCCGTACAATGCCTCAAAAGGTGTCATTCCAATACTAGAGTGGTAGCTATTGTTGTAAGCAAACTCCACCAAAGGTAGGTGAGAGTCCCAACTACCCCCAAAATCGATGACACAAGACCTCAACATGTCTTCCAACGTTTGGATCATTCTCTCGCTTTCCCGTCGGTTTGTGGATGGTAAGTCTTACTCAACTTAACTCGCGTACCAAGCTCTTTCTGAAACCCATCCCAAAAGTTCGAAGTGAACCGACTGTCGCGATCCGACACGATCGACAATGGTATACCATGCCTCGAGACCACTTCATCAATGTACAATTTTGCTAGTTTGTCCATCGGTAATGTCTCGCGCATGGCCAAGAAGTGAGCGCACTTTGTCAATCTATCAACTATCACCCAAATGGTATCGTGACCTCGAAGAGTTTTAGGCAACTTCGTCACGAAATCCATGGTGATATGCTCCCACTTCCACTCGGGAATCTCTAAAGACTGAAGACTCCCATACGGTCGTTGATGTTCGGCCACCAACGCTCCACATAACGCTCTACATCAAGCTTCATTATCGGCCACCAATAATGCAACTTCAAGTCTCTGTATATCTTCGTACTTCCCGGATGAATGGAATACTTGGACTTGTGAGCATCTTCAAGCAAATGATCACGGTTACCCCCAACTTTGGGTACCCACACACGACCGCTAAACAGTTTCACCCCACGGCTATCTTCCATTAAGAGCAAACGATGTTTCGTCATGACTTCCTCCTTGAGATTTTTTTCCAACAAAGCTTCAACCTGCGATGTCTTGATCTTCAACAAGACTAGACACTAACTCGATTCTCGAAAGTGTAGCCCGAATACTTCCGCTATAGTCCTTCCAACTTAACGCATCGGCTACAACGTTAGCCTTACCGGGATGGTAAAGCAATTCAAAATCGTAATCCTTGAGCAACTCGAGCCACCGCCTTTGCCTCATGTTCAACTCCTTTTGATCAAAGACGTATTTCAAACTCTTATGATCTGTGTAGAGCGTACACTTCGTTCCATAGAGGTAATGTCGCCAAAGCTTCAAGGCGAACACCACCGCTGCTAACTCCAAATCGTGGGTAGGATAGTTCTTCTCGTGTATCTTAAGTTGCCTCGAGGCGTATGCGATTACCTTGCCTCTTTGCATCAACACACATCCTAATCCCATCTTCGAAGCGTCGCTATAGACCACGAAGTCTTCTGACCCTTCCGGCAACGACAAGATTGGAGCTTCACATAACTTCTTTTGCAGAATACGAAACTCCTTCTCTTGTGTTTCGGTCCAATCGAACTTCACATTCTTCCGAGTTAAAACTGTCAAGGAAGAAGCAATCTTCGAAAAGTCTTGAATGAATCTCCGGTAGTACCCCGCCAGACCCAAGAAACTGCGGATCTCGGACGGACTCTTGGGAGGCTCCCAATTCATCATAGCTTCAATCTTGGAGGGATCCACTTTCACCCCGTCTCGAGTGACAAGGTGACCCAAGAATTGCACTTCTTCAAGCCAAAAGTCACACTTGGAAAACTTGGCGTACAATCTTTCTTTTCTCAACACCTCGAGAACTTCGCGTAGGTGTTACTCGTGCTCTAACTCGCTCTTAGAGTATACGAGTATATCATCAATGAATACGATGACCGACTTGTCGAGGAATGGTCGGTACACCCTATTAATCAAATCCATAAATACTGTTGGTGCGTTCGTTAAGCCAAAAGGCATTACAAGAAACTCATAATGGTCGTAACGCGTCCTGAAAGCTGTCTTCGGAACGTCTTCTTCTCTTACCTTCACTTGGTGGTAACCCGAACGTAATTCAATCTTGGAAAAACACCCCGCTCCTTGGAGTTGATCGAACAAGTCGTCAATCATGGGAAGCGGATACTTGTTCTTTACTGTAGATTTGTTCAACTCACGATAATCGATGCACATTCTCATTGTGCCATCCTTCTTCTTGACGAACAAGACCGGAGCTCCCCACGGCGACGAGCTCGGTCTTACGAAACCCTTCTCCAAAAGCTCTTGGAGTTGGGCCATCATCTCTTGCATTTCCGCTGGCGCTAACCGATAAAGGGATCTAGCAACAGGAGCCGCTCCCGGTACGAGATCAATCCGAAACTTTACTTGACGATCGGGTGGTAACCCAGGCAAGTCGTCCGGAAAGACGTCTGGAAACTCACGTACAATCTTCACATCTTCAAGCTTTAACTTCTCTAGCTTGGCATCAATCACGTAGGCTAGGAAAGACGAGCATCCTTTCACCAAACACTTGCGTGCTTTAGTCATGGTGATTATTGCCACATCTCCATTCCTCTTTTCACCATTAATCATAACAACTTCGCCACTGGGATTGGGAAGTCGAATTAATTTCTTGGAACACACGAACTCGGCATGATTGTTCGCTAACCAATCCATGCCGACCACAACATCGAAACCCCCGATCAATATCGGCAATAAATCGATTGGGAAATCTCTCCCTTCGATTCCTAAAATACACTTCTTCAGAACATCGCGGATCAGAACTTGACTACCATATGCTATCTCAACCACTAACGCATCCTCAAGACTAGTAGTGGGCATAGCAATCTTTTGACGGAACAACTCAGATATAAAAGAGAAACTGGCACCCGTATCAAATAAAACACGAGCAGGTACTAAGTTTATAAGAAATGTACCCGATACCACATCAGTTGATGCTTTGGCCTCGTCGGCCGTCATCTGAAACGCTCGACCCGGAACCCTAGGTGGATTCTCCTTCTTTGTCGCCGCGCTACCCGTCACAAGCTTTGGGCAATCTCTTCTCACGTGCCCCGGTGCCTTGCACTCATAGCAGATAAATCCTCTGATCGGGCAATCTTTGGCGGTGTGATCAGGCTTCCCACACTTATAGCAAGTTTGAGAAGTGGACAACAACATTAATTTATCCAGACAGACACATTTATCCATACAAGACTTAATGGAAAATTTGGTAAACAACCCCTTGATGATATATTTCAAAGTCATATTCAATGTTGGTTTTAGGCCTTTTATATTTAGTTGTCTAAGGGTACTTCTAAGTTCTAATATATATGTTACATTTTTCTCTTTTTACTTTTTAATTTAGATATTTCCTTTTTCTTTCTTCTATTTTTTCTATTTTAGAGGAGAGTTTAGCAAGGTTGTTGAAGCAAATTTTTCCTAATCTCCAAATATTTTAAATATCATAGTTGTTAAAGATGCTCTAAACACCAAATATCATAGTTATAAAATAATTATAATATATAATTTGACATATATTTAAAAAATGTCTTCTGTCTTATATTGTTCTTTCTGCTTTTCATTGAAGAACTGATAAGGTTTAGGAATCTCTCTGTCAGGGATTTATGGAGAGGAATCTGTAGCAGGTTGACCCTTTACTGTGATCATTGGAGTTTGTGGACCTTCAATGATTTCTTTCATGAAATCTTTGTTCTTGTGATTCAGAAACTGGATCATTCTGATCTTCCATTGCTGATACTCGTTAGCCATGAGGACAGGAGGTTTGACTTGAGAACCCATTGAGAGAAGTTGATTCGACATCTTAGCTGTACGGTTAGTAAACAGACTTTTCTGTACCAAGACAACCAACTAGATGAGATCGTTAGAATCAAAATGAAAACCACACTAAAAAATTTTCAGAAAAATAAATTCCCGAAAATAATTAAATGCAGTCCTTTCAATCAGTATAAAACCTCAAATAATACTGAACAAAAAGAAAATGTTGATCTCGAACAGAACTTTGTCCCCCTTCGCAGACTTAGCACGGGCAGCGCCCCTAGAGAAAAAAAAATTGACTTTGAGAGGCCATATTACAGTTTGCAAAAATTTGTCTAAGTCTGGAAAATGTGTTCGACCGATAATTTGCTTCGACCGGGATGTTGTTTGACCGGTATGCTGCAAGACCGAGAGACTTCTTTGACCGGTATTAGACTAGACCGATATGGTGCTTTGACCGATAAAGGGTAAAGACCGATGCTATGTGTTCGACCGGTAGGATACTAAGACCGGTAAGCCTCTCGACCGGACTGGTCTATTGACCGGTGTCTTGTCGACCGGTATTGATTGTGAGTATGTCGGTCGACCGGTATTAAGTTTGACCGCAACAAACTTCCACCGGTATTGAGAGGTCGACCGGTATAATGAGAAATACCGGTATATTGCAACTGGACCGATAAAATGTTGTCGATCGGGAAAGTGTAAGGACCGATATGTTCTTATGGTCTCGACCGGTATGATGTTGTTCGACCCAGAACGATGATGAACAGCAACAATACTCAACACAAAAATCACTTTAACCCAGAAATTGAATGCAGAAATTACACCTTTGTGCCCAGAAACAAGTATCGATCAGTATTCAATCAAAATCAAAGATTAATTTCAACTTTCATGCATCGATTATGAAGAACATAGTGTCGACTCTCTTTGAACCCAGAAAACTCAAAATCATACATTTCAATCACTTGATAATTCTTAATTCAATCAATCAATCAGATAGAATTCAGAAGCATGAACCTCAACTAATCAGATCAACTTTAAACCAATAAACACATTAATTCATGCAATCGATTTTCAGAATTCGATGAACAGTAAACTTAAAAAATCGATGAACAGTAATCTGTGAATAGTAAAATCAAAAAAATTTGATTCTTTTGGCTCTGATACCAATTGTTATCCCAGTTTAATCTAGTTGGTAAATAATCAATGAATTAATCAAGCAACACAATAATAATCAAGAGATATATAAATCAGAGTAACATACCAATCCCTTGAATAAACAATGAAACCCTTGTGTGTTCTTGATACCCTTAAATATGATTACAATATGGCTACCTTTCTCTCTAAAGAATAATTATGAAATTATGAAAGGTTAACCTAAAACTAAACTAAACAAAACATTATATACTTAGGCCATATGGGCTTCCTAATGCTTAATGGGCTTGAGGACCAATAGCTTAATAACAATTGAATAAATACTAATTAGACCCTCTAACTTTAACTATCAAATAAATACAGTTTAAACCCTTTAATCTTGAATACAATTATTTGATCCAACAAGGAACGACTATATCTGCTTCTGCCAAACACTTCTTCAAGTTTGACACAAGAAATGTGGGATGAATCACACGCAAACTTTTTGGTAGATCAAGTTCGTAAGCCACTTCACCAACACTTCCCGTGATGATAAATGGTCCAACAAACCTTGGTCTCAACTTTCCTTTCTTTCCAAATCTGACTACCCCTTTCCAGGGCGAAACTTTCAACATTACCTTATCTCCTATCTGAAACTCTATATGTTTCCTTCGCTTATCAGCATACATTTTCTGACGATCTTGAGCAATCTTTAATCTTGCTCGAATCTGGTCGACTTTATCAGCTGTCACCTGTACAATTTCTGGTCCCGCTAGCTGTCTTTCACCCACCTCATTCCAACATAAAGGTGTTCTACATTTACGACCATACAAAGCTTCGAACGGGGCCGCTTGTATGCTAGCATGATAACTATTGTTGTAGGAAAATTCAATCAACAGCAAATGAATTTCCCACGAACCTTTGAAATCAATAACACATGCACGAAGCATATCTTCCAATGTCTGAATAGTTCTCACTTTGGCCATCAGTTTGCGGATGATAGGCCGTACTCAGCTTAAGTTGAGAGCCTAATTCCCTTTGCAAACTTCTCCAGAAAGCTGATGTAAAACGAGCATCTCTGTCTGACACAATTGACGACGGTACTCCATGTCTGGTTACTATCTCGTCGATATACAATCGATCCAATTTCTCTAGTGAGTAGGTCTCCTTGATCGGTAGGAAATGAGCTGACTTTGTGAGTCGATCCACTATCACCCAAATAGCGTCATGCCCCTTAGGTGATCGCGGTAACCCAGTAACAAGATCCATCGTAATCTCGTCCCACTTCCAAACTGGAATTTCTAACGACTGAAGCTCCCCATAAGGTCTCTGATGCTCAGCTTTAACTTTTAAACATGTCAGGCATCGCTCAACAAAGTGAGCAATATCTTTTTTTAAACCTGGCCACCAATAGCTTTGTTTCAGATCTCTATACATCTTGTTGGTTCCTGGATGTACTGGGTAACGGGATCTATGTGCTTCTTCCAACACTTTCTGCCGCAGATCTCCTGCTTTTGGAATCCATACTCTCTCATTGAAACACTTTACTCCGCGATTGTCAACTAATAACGAGTTAACAATTCCTACTATTCTTTCACTTTTTAAATTTTCCTTTGACGCTGCTTCTTCTTGATACTTTATAACTTCTTCTAAGAAATTAGAAACAACATCAACTCGATATGCAACAACTTCTGTTATTTCTCCATGCTCCTTACGACTTAAAGCATCTGCTACCACATTGGCCTTGCCTGGATGGTACAGAATATCACAGTCATAATCGCTTAACAGTTCCATCCACCTACGCTGCCTCATATTAAGCTCCTTCTGATTGAAAAGATATTGACACATACAAGTAATGCCTCCAAATTTTCAAAGCAAAGACTACAGTTGCCAACTCTAAATCGTGCGTTGGGTAATTCTTTTCATGTTCTTTCAACTGACGAGATGCATAAGCAATCACCTTGCCTTCTTGCATTAACACACATCCCAGACCCAACTTTGAAGCATCGCTATAAATTACGAATCCTTCCATTCCGTTGGGTAGAGACAAGACAGGAGAACTACTTAAACTCTCTTTCAATATACCGAACGCTTCTTTCTGAGCCTCCGCCCATACAAACTTGACATTCTTTCTAGTTAATGTTGTTAGTGGCGTGGCTATCTTTGAAAAATTCTGGATAAACTTTCTATAATAACCCGCCAATCCTAGAAAGCTTCTTACATCAGATGGTGTTTTCGGTGCTTCCCACCCTTTAATGGATTCAATCTTAGCTGGATAACCTTAATCCCATCTTTCGACACCACGTGGCCTAGAAACTGAACTTCTTTCAGCCAAAATTCACATTTTGAAAACTTGGAGTACAATTTCTCTCGTTTAAGCAATTCTAAAATCGCTCTCAAATGAGTTTCATGATCTTCTTTGGAACGTGAATAGATCAATATATCATCTATAAAGACTATGACATACTTATCTAAAAACGGACTACACACTCTATTCATCAGATCCATGAAAGCTGCTGGCGCATTGGTCAAACCAAATGGCATAACTAGAAACTCATAATATTTGTACCTCGTACGAAATGCAGTCTTAGATACATCCTCCTCCCTCACCTTCAACTGGTGATACCCAGATCGTAGATCTATTTTCGAAAAGTAACTCGCTCCTTGAAGTTGATCAAAAAGATCGTCAATCCTAGGAAGCGGATACTTATTTTTGACAGTCAACTTATTGAGCTCACGGTAGTCTATGCACATTCTCATAGACCCGTCTTTCTTCTTAACAAATAATATTGGCGCTCCCCATGGTGAGGTACTAGGGCGAATAAACCCCTTGTCTAACAACTCCTGCAGCTGAGTCATCATTTCTTTCATCTCTGTCGGTGCCAGTCTATACGGTGCTCTTGAAATCGGCGTTGCTCTGGGTACTAAATCAATACGAAATTCCACTTGCCGATCAGGAGGCAAAGTGGTTAAGTCTTCCGAAAATACTGCTGGATATTCACTTAATACCGGAACTGACTCTAATCCCTTCTTTTCCTTCTTAGCATCTATTACATAGGCTAAGAACCCCACACACCCTTTTACTAAACACCTCTTAGCCTTAATCATAGAAATCAAGCATGACTTTCTATCCCTCCGATCTCCAAACACTACTATCTCTTCTTTACCTGGCTGCGCTATACGAATTAATTTCTTATTGCATACTATATGAGCATCATTAGACGCCAACTAGTCCATTCCCACAATAACATCAAATTCTCCTATACCCATCGGGTACAGTCGAAGTGGAAATGAATGCCCATCGATGACAATACTACTCCCATCATATACTTCCTCCACTAAGATTTGACTATTATCAGCCACTTCTACTTTCAATTCATGCCTAAGCTTCTTAGGTTTCTCATTCAATTTATGCACAAAATTTGGAAACACAAACGAACGATTTGCGCCTGAATCAAACAATACTTTTGCATAATTCGAATCTATAAAGAAAATACCTGTCACTACATCAGGTATCTCCGCCGCTTCTTCTGCTGACATATTGAAAACTCTAGCCCTTGCTTTAGCTGGCTCCACCTTTTTCTCACCTCCCTTTTCTACATATCCTCCGATCGATCCCTTTTTCAACTGTGGACAATTGGTCCTGATATGATCAAGAGATCCACACTGATAACAAGACCTCAAATTCTGGCAATCCTGAGCCAAATGCCCAATCTTCCCACATTTATAACAGCCCTCTTGATCAATCTTAGATTCTCCCTTATGCCTTCGGTTACACTAGCTACAGGGGTTACTTTCAAACTTATTAACAGAACGCTGATCAAACTTTACAGACTTAAACGGTTTGGAGTCACGAACTGTTCCTTCCCATTTTCTTTTATCTCCACTTCTTTCAGTAACTTGCCTATTCTTTTCTTTCTCTCTCATTTCAGCTGCATTTACTGCCACTTGAAAAGTAGACGGTTCCTTATTCGAGACAAATTCTCGAATATCACTTCTCAATCCAAAGACGAAACGTTCTACTCGTCTTTCTTCATTAGGCACATAAATTCTTGCAAATCGAGACTTTTCAATAAACTTTGTGGTATATTCTCGAACTGACATCCCTTTCTGTTCTAAACTCAGAAACTCTTCTTCCAACTTTTTAACAGCCGCCAAAGGGCAAAACTGTGCTTTAAATCTTTTCACAAACTCACCCCAAGTCATTTCTTTAGCTACAGTCGAACTTTGACCTCCGGATTCCACATCCCACCACATTACCGCTTCATCTTTCAACATTGACAAAGCATAGACTACTTTATCTTCTTCTGCACACTTACTAGTATCAAACGCTAGCTCCATACCTTTTATCCATCTTAACGCTATCACGGGATCACATTCCCCTTTATAAGTAGGAGGTTTGCAAGCAGCAAACTCCTTAAAACTACATCCTTTTCCAGCTACAGCTTTAACTGACACAACGGGGTTTGACTAAGGGTGACTACCCACTCCAGTTACTGGTGATTCTGCTACCTCAGTCACTACTTTATCTTCACTCTTTTCTTTACTTGAAGAAACCTCATTAGTACGCTGAGCCAATAAAGCGTTCAACGTTTCTTGTAATTTTCCCATTTCTGCAATGAAGGTTTCTTGTGTAACAAAACCTTGCGTTCTACCTCCACCACGGTTTCCGACCCCTCACAAAAGCCGAACTTTCTTGATTAGAAGTTTATTGCTCAACTTTTACCTCTACACTTTCATTTTGACGAATACCACGACTCGTCTTCCCGCCTCGAGTTCCCACATTTGAAACCCTTGCCTGGGTTGTTGCTTTCTGAACTGTCTTACCTCTAGGTCGACCGCGACTCTTTCTTTGGATAGCAGTCGGGTTGACAGCAGTCATTCGCTCTTCGGCAATGACTTCATTATCTGGCTCCATTTCAGGATTCAGCATAGACCTATTCCTTGTCACTTGCTCAGACATACTTCTGATAAGAAGAAACATAAGATATTCAATCTAACATGCTACACATTATGGCAGTTTAAGCACAAGCATGTACTTGTAAATTCACAATTACACTGGCCAGATGGAATTCCAAATTTACCTTACATGCTAGTCCTTACTACCTTAATGTTATCTTCCTACGGCCTTCCTACTTCTCAGTTGTGTTTCTACTATCTCAGTTTAAGTCTAGGCCCATCTGGTCACCTAGATCCCTTAAACTAATGCTCTGATACCAATTGTAACAACCTGAACATTTATACATACAGTAATATAACATTCTGTCTAAATACTGCCACAGGCTTACATTTCAGAGTACAAGGTTTACAACTATTTCTTAATACACAACTGAGTTCAAAAAGTAAACTATTGCAGGAAGTCTTCTATCTCCTGAAAATAGCTCACATCTTCTCCTTACCCTTATCTGTACCTGCTACTTTTCGATAACCTGAAACAGAATTATAATTTTGAAAGAGCGAGGGTTAGACCAATGGTATAGTGAGTCCCCTCCAATCACTACTGCAACAGTTCAAATATTAATTAAAACATTTAAACAAAGCTTTATATCTCAAAAACATAACCTGCTCTTTTAATCAAAATTTAAAATACTTTATGCTTTGCAGGCATAACTCAATCTACTGGCCATCACTGACCACTTTTTACGCTTCGCAAGCGTACCTTAAACTACTGACCAACATTTCCGTCAAAGACGGTATGTCTGTCTCGCACTGCCTTATTTTAGGGACACACCCTAATGGCATAAACGGGTCACACTCCCCGGTACGAGCAGGCGGGTCACACTTCCCGACTTAGGTCAGACTTCTGACTCAAATGTATGCATACACCTAGTCTAGACTATATATAAAACTAGTTTATATAAACTGAGCATAAACATGTCAAACTGATTAAATCAATCTTTTGCAATAATTTTGCATAACTTTCAATACTATAAATGCGCAGTATATAAAACCCACATTTATCAAATAACTGCTAAAATCATAAAAGATTTAGTTTGAAAGACTCACCTCTGATTCTTCTTGATTAACTCTGACTTCTACTGATTAACACCATCTACGATGGTATTAAAAACAAAGGTAAGCTAACTTGCAACTAACACTCTTTCTTTCTAAAAACTCATCAAATACAATCTACTACTGTTATCCCGGTCGAAACCACTCTGATCAATACCTCTTAGGACCGATTAACAAAATACCCGTCGAATACATACACTGGTAAACACCGGTCGGTTCACTACACCGGTCGAGCCACTATACCGGTCGAGCCACTATACCGGTCAACAACAACATACCGGTCAACATCAATATACTGGTCAACAACTTTATCGGTCGACTACACTTTACCGGTCGACCGATACCTTTACCGGTCCTTACAACCTACCGGTCAAACAACATACCGGTCGACCCTAGTTCCGGTCGATTACACCGGTCGACGGACCGGTCAACACACTATACTCTATACCAGTCGAAGAGTTATACCGGTTAATAACTTTATCGGTCAACACCTTCTTCCTGGTCGAGTTCATACTAAGTCGGCGACACAACAGTTCGAACCTAGAAAACTTCAGATCATTGAATCGATCAAATACACGGTTAAAAGCTTGAATAACAAGACTATTTACCGACTAATACATGCAGATAGAAGTATTAAGCTAGAATCATACCTCTATTTGACAAAAATTGAACGATCTTTCACAACTTTTCTCTGTTTTCACTTATGCTCAAGCTCTGCTCTCTCTCTCTCTAAGTCGGTTTACACAACAATTCAGTATGATATGGAAACTAAGATCTGAGGTTTAGGTTATATAAAACCAAAGTTTCAAATAACCCCCCTATACTTTGGGTCTCTCTTCACTTTTCACCCAACTTCCAAAATTAATAAAAATTTCGGATCTGGATATTACATAAAAAACTCTTAAATACAAATTATTAGGCACAAGGTACCGTCATTTTATGCAAGATTTTAAAATTCTCTTAACTTACAAGTATCAAAGCACAATATTCATATTACTACTATAGGCTTCTAGCACCTACCAATTTGGTATGTGCAGGGCATTCCTTTTATACAGACATTTTCATGTATCAATATTAATTAATATATTATATTACTATAATTTTGTTTTAATTATATTATTAAATATGTAATTAGTTATTTTTTTCTAGATGTCATTAAAATATATAAGATTACCATTGAATTCTAACAAAATACTTAATTTTTTTATATAAAAAACATTATATTATTAAGTCTAAATTAAACAAATTTATAAAAAAACCATTATCACTTTCTCAAAACCATCCAAAATCGTACTGTAAATCGACAAAAAAATAAAATGAACATTAAAATCGTGATGTATCTCACTGCATTGCGCGAGTACGCTTCTAGTAGTATAATAATAACGAAATAGTAAGTTGGCCCGGAAACCAACGATTAAAATAAAAACAAATATCTTATTTTATTATTTTAGTAACATTATTTTTTTCAGTGTGTGACTAAAATTGATTTTTAAGTACTCAATGAGCCTATAATGTTTAGTGGAGAGAGAGAGAGAGAGAGAGAGAGAGAGAGAGAGAGAGAGAGAGAGAGAGAGAGAGTCATGCTAGGAAGAAGAAAGAAATAACACAAAATGAATTTCATTTTTTCCCCTCTAAAAGTACACAAATCTATTAATAGAGGAAGTTATGTTTTTTTTTTACTTGTGGTTTATTATAAAAAATCATAATTTTCATTTATATAGTTTACATTTTATTATTGTTTTTGTCCCTTATACTTAAAGGTAAGAATTAGTCTTAAAGACGAAAATAACAATAAATTATAAACTATAGAAACGAAAACCATAATTTTAAAACAATAGAGACGAAATCACAACTTTAACAAACTATAGGGACGAAAAACATAATTTATTCCTATTAATATGATAAAACTTTCTTTCTGCAAAATACAAAAAAGAAATAATGAAAATAAAATAGCTCTAAATTAATTTCTTTTTTTTTATGTTAACAAATATTTTCTCACCTGATATTAATTATAACTTGTTTCATTATATTAAGGTTCGTTTGCTAAACACTTATCAATAGAAGTCACTATCCTTACTTACTTTAGCAGGTAACATTCTCAACCATCAAAATTTATTGTTGGTAAGTGTCTCTTACCTTGTAAGCGCTAACCAAGTAAAAATATTATCTCATTTACCAGATAAGATTCTCGGTCCATTACAATATCTATTACCAGATAAGATTATCGGTTAGTCATACTTAGGCGTTGTTTGTTTACCTCTTAATAGTTCCATTAAGAGGTATCATTTGAATTGTTAAGAGGTGAATCTTGTTTGGTAAAAAAAAATGTCTCTTAATGGTTCAAAAACCCTCTGAATGATTTTGTATCATGAACCTCCCTTAACCATTCAGTGTCCTAATTTCATGTTGAACAATTACCAAACAACTCTTTTGTTTTCTTTCATGGGTTTTTTCTTTCATTTGATTAATGGTTATCAGGTAAAATTTGGTTTCTCATGCTTTATTCGTTTTGATTTACTTAAACAAAAATCATGTTTGATGTTGTTTTCCTGCAAAAATCGTTGTTGATCTTATAGCAGAAGAAAGGGTGGAAAAAAGGGATAAAATAGTCAATAATACATATTCAGACGTTTTCAGCTTGCAAAAACAAACAATCTTTTTTATTCAGATTTCAGACTTCAGTACCACCACTTAAAAATCAGAAGTGAAATCAAACTTCAGACTTCAGCACCACTTAAAAAACAAACGCCACCTATATCATAAGAACCTCTTAATTATTCTGACCACTTAATTATTCTGCATCAAACCATTCAACAACTGTCAAACAATCCTTACTCGATAAAGTAAGTAATAACCGATAAACTTTTGATAAAGGGACCCTAATGAAACACTATTAATAATTTTTATTTTTATTTTTATTTTTATTTTTATTTATCATCTAATCACCCTCAAACTTTTATTTACATTTATTTGAAAATAATTTTGAAATATCTATATATTTTTATTTTAAAATGAAAATAGAAAATATAATTTGAAATTCAGTGGTAGAAGAAGTAGAGAGACAATGTGGGTAGGTGGTAGGTAGGTAGGTTGTTGACCCACCACCAACCACAACTTTTTGTTTTTTATATTTTTGTTTTCTTTCTCCTTCCTTCCTTTGACTTCTTTTCCATTTTCATTATTCCATTCTTTTTTATATATTCTTATAAACACAACCATGTTTTCTACCCTTCTTTACTTTATATTTTCTCTTTAACCCATGTTGTTTACCTTTATTTAGTTTATATTCCCCCCCATATAAATATATATATATATATATATATATATAAGTGCAAGACGAATTATCGTGTAAAAAGAAGAGTTAAGGTAAGAAGAGAATTGAACCCTTGATTACTTTTAATCTCAATCCCATCTATGAATTACGTTTGATATCTGATACATCTCATCCTAATGTACATCGAATGATGAAGAACCACAACATTATTCTTACTGAAACTTAACCCATAAGTGCAATATGTGTATATACGTGTGTTCTGTATAACACGTATTTAAACAAATGGATGTGACAGTGACAGTGACTCGTGATTAGTATGTTAGGAAACTTTGTATGGTTCTACCTTCTAGAAACATTTAGCTTTTGTTAATTTTTCGTTCTTGATTTTTATATTACTAAACTTTCGTGTTTTTCTTAAGTGAGATGATAACTAGGAATAAAACTAAAAGAATTGGTGGACCGCCCATAAGGAATAAAAGATAGGTAAGAAGTCAGGTGGATGTTCTGTTATGATGCCGAAAAGTGATATTGATAAACATCCAAAATGGCGTTTGTTGGTCTGATTTTTTAGTAAGCATTTTTGTCGTACAAATCTTCGCGAAAACAGTCATTCTATCATTTGAAGTAGATGTCAGATATGCGTGCAACATACCCTACCTTTGAGTGGAATATATTGGGTTTGTTTGGTTTGATATTCTTATTGCGCAAATAACTCCTAATTAGCATGTCAAAAACAAGTAGAATCTCACAAATTGTTGTTTGTTTGGATGACAAAAATCACAAAACGACAAAACCCTTGGCTCGATTATTATAGAAGTTGGTGTGGGTTCGTCTCTCTTGACCAATTCGGGTTCACGGGATTGTGATCGAAGGGACCTTTTGACTTTCGTATGGGAAGCCTTTTTTTTGTCCGAAAAAAGAACGTAGAATCACTTTTTTTTTTAATATTATAAATAAATTTTACAAGTTATGGGCTGATATTATAGATTAAGTCCAGCCCATTAATAAATTTGGGCCCAATGCATATGAAGTAATGAGCCCAAACTTTATATGTTATCCTTAAATCGAAAGCTCACTAGACACTCATGGCTCTTGGATTAGTGTAGTTCATATTCGGGTCACGTATTAATGTATTATTATAACAATTATGCAACAAAAATGGGTCTTAAGACCATATGAAAGTAAATAATAATTATTTGTTGTCTATAAAATAGTCGAGTAGACAATCAGTGACAGACTCAGAATTTTTGTTGAGTAGGTGCATATTTAAGATGGATCAAAGGTCAGCAAAGTCGTTCAATATGTTTTTAACCGAATTCCACCATTTGGAGGAATTTTTAAAGTTTTTTTGTTGATTTTTTGAGGTACTTCTTTCAGGTTTTTGATTGATATTCTTTATTTTTTTTAATATTCCGACACACCGTTTATGGTTTACTTTGAGTCTTTGATTTTGATTCCAATGTTTTCTTTTCTTGTTATTAAGAAAAAACGTTGTTTAATTTCATCAGTTGCCAATATTTCTTTTTATATGTCAATTTACATTACTTAGCTAAGAAAAACACCAACAAAATTTCTTTTTATAGGCATGTCTTTTGTTTGCATCGTGGATTATAAGGTTTTCAAAGCCTTTTCACTTACAAAGGTAATTTTGCCTATGTATTTGATTTTTTATATAAATTCTAAATAAGGAGTATGTTTATTTAAATGTTTACCCTTTAAACGCTTACAGATAAGATTCAATCGGGTAAGATTGTAGTCCATCAAAACAATATCATATTCAACAATTTACCCGACAAGCGTTTATCGATTAAAATTTGTCACTGTCACTTATCGGGTAAGACTCTTTATAAGCGTTTAGTAAACGGTCAACCTTTTTGATGATACGTTCTGGGGAAAAAATGTATGTTTTATAAATCAAATTTAAAATTCTTTTACTTCAACGGAAATTTTGAAATGAAAATTTGGGAAATTATGTTTAATGTTCTTCATAATAAAAAAAAACGATATTAACACTCTTTGAAAAATATGCTTAAGTTGTTAAACCTTCCCAAAATACCCCCATTGCTATAATACAAAGTATGCTAAATATGGTTCTCCAGTACTTTCGTGATGAAAATAATCGAAAACCAATCTGGATTTATTACGAGAGACCATCGTGACGAAATAAAAAAAAGTTTGCATATGTTCAAAGTCCATCGAGATATGTAAAACATTGTGAAACAATTAAAAGCTATGGTATATCATCACATTTATCTTGAACACACACAACAGTTGAACAAATATTCAAAATCTGTCGAGAACCTATCGCGACTATATCAATACTATTGTGATAGTAGTTGCGGAGGCCCATAGGGGCCTTTGGGGGGCCATGGCCACTGTGTTTTGTTGTGTGCTTAGTAAAATTCATGTGATTGATTAGTGTTAAGACAAAACAAAATTACTTGGCCCCTTCAGTTTCACTTCCCAATCTGGTGATCTAATTCCATTTTCACTTTATATATGTATTTTTTATTTGGTCCATTTTCTGATATAGGGATCCACCATCCACTTCATTACTCTTATTAAATTTAAATGGCTATCTTCTTTGAGTTTATAGTTATTTAGCTCTAGATTTTAATTGATCTTAGACTTCAAATTTTAATGCTATTATGCTACAACTACTTTAAAATTGATTTTAGATTTCAAATTTAGCATGAAATACCTAACATCATCATTTAAATTTAAAAGTACAACGTGTGGGGTGTAATACATTTATTGAATTTTAAAGTACATTCAGTACTAATAGAAGAGTAGTAATTAAACACATTGAATAATTATTGAATTTAAAACAAATTAATTGAGTAGCTATTAAATAATTATCAAACATGTAAAGTTTGTACAAAAATGAATTTAAAAAGAAAATCTAAAAGAAAGAAAACTCATGTGTATCCATTGATACACAAGAATCTTCATGGTTCCCTAATGCTTTCTGGAATACTAGATAATTTAGGCAACCTCTGAATCGCTAAGAGGTAAATCTTGTTTGGCAAAAAAAAGGGTTGCCTCTTAATGGTTTCAAAATCCTCTTAGTGATTTTGTATCCTGACCCTCCCTTAACCATTAAGAGCCCTGATTTCATTATGAACAATTAGCAAACAACCATATTTCATTTTACACTATATCATAAAAACCTCTTAATCATTCAGATCACTTAATCATTCTGTACTAAACCATTCAGCAATTGTCAAACAACCCTTAGTTAGAAAACATGGATATTGGATACTAGTGCAAAGAGGAATTACCAGTGTCAAATGTTTAACTACAAAGTATGATTACTATCCATATTTTGACGTAAGATCAGAAACATACTAGTAATGGAATATCCCATATTACTTCTGAACAAGTTTTTCTTGAAAATATTTGAAAACCAGGAAACTAATCTCTTAGGGTCCGTTTGGTTTGAAAGAATGGTACTGAGGGATTTGGATTTTGTGGAAGAATTTGGAATTAGGTGGAATTGAGATTGAAAGGATTTGGAATTTTGTGTGTGTTCGGGTTGTAGGATTTAGAATGGAATTAAATTTCATTTTCTATAAATAATTTATAGAAACAATTTATAAAAATAACTAAATTACCTCTTTATTCTTTGATATTACAAAACAAGTGTTTTTAACATATTATTACAAACAAATCATATGAAATCTTGTGAAATACTAACTACCCTCATAGGATTTTTAAATACCATATTTGTGAGAGTTTAATGAAATCCCGTGATTTCAAATCCAAGAATTCATTCGAAGCAAACAATGCATTAGAAAGGAATTCAATTCCAAATTATATCAAATCCCGTAAACCAAATGGGACCTTAAGGTCCGCTTGGTTCGATGGAATGATTTTAAGGGATTTATATTTTGTGGAATGATTTTGAATTTTTGGTGTGTTTGGTTTGTAGGATTTGGAATGAAATTAAATTTCATTCTCTATAAATAGTTTACAAAAATAAATTATAAATAATTATTTTTTTTATTAATTGTTTATTACAAAACAAATGTTTTAAACATATTTTAAAACATTATTACATACAAATCTTACGAACTCCTATTAAATACCAACTATTCCATTAGGATTTTAAAATACTATGTTTATTGGATTTCAATGAAATATCGGATATTAAATCCAATAAATCCTTCAAACCAAGCAAATGATTGGAATGTATAACACCCGAAAAATTCAGTAAGCAAAAGTCTATGCCTGTTGTTGCAGGTTTAGGCCCACTCTATTAGTTGGTGTAATGTGTGTAATTTAGAAAGCTTGGAGTGTCATCTTTAAGGAGAAAAAAGCTCAAGAGGGTGAATCGCACGAAAAAACTTGCGGTACGGGACAAACTATAGTGCCCGGCGACAATACTAGTGGAACTATAGCATATCAAGGTCACCCGGGGGAATCAACTCACGATATACCTTGTGCGACCATGCCAGGTGATTGTTCCATGGCAAGGCCGCATGTCATAGTCGTGGTCGGGGTCCAGAGAGTTAAATGCTTGATTTTTCTTAGGTTCTATTCATTTCCTCATATCTCCTTCATCCCAACTCCGTTTTGGACAATTCTTTTTGCTATAGTCTCGATTTTCATAAATTTTTAAGAGTATATCAAGGGAGTTAGAATTTATTGAAGATTCAAGACTATATGGCATGGATAATCTTTTCATCCCTTTCAAGTTTAAAGTTAAGGTTTGTGATGCCCTTCATTTCCTCTTCTCTCCTTTCCAATTTGTTTTAGGTTTTGGATCTTTGAAAGTGAATGAGACTCCTTGGAGGCGTTGGATCTAAGGGGATGTTCGGTTCATGGAATTGGAATGAATTAGAATGGCCAATTCCATTGACCAAATTCCAAGTCCATGTTTGATTCACGGAATGAAAGCGATAGAATCCTCCCAATTCCATTGAATTCTACAATTTAAGGAATTCATCATTCCTTGGCTTAAGTGAAGGAATTAAATTCCTACCAACCAAACACATGGTCAAATTCCATCGAATTCCTTCAAAGTCAACTTCCTTCGATGAATTCCAATTCTATCAAATTCCATTCTGTGAACCAAACGTCCCCTAAGAGTTAAGAGGTTTTGTTTGTAGATTCAAGTTTTCACCAAGAAAACTCAAGTTTGGAGTAAAAACCTAGATTTGACACAAATCTACTAAGGTGAGTTCTACTTGCTTTGCAAAACAATATACATTGTGACATCCCAAAGATGGGGTAAATAAATATTTATGATATGAAAGAACAATGGTGGATTTTTGTTGGGCCAAAAATGAAAAATTAGAAAGTATAAGGGAAACTGTTGGCAAATATTGAAAAGTGAGAAATCAGTTTTGTAACTAATCAAAGGTAGAGGGGCTTGTTTACCAATTTGGTAAACCTTTGATTTTCTAAGTAACTAAAACGTCATTTTAATGTCATGCAATTATGAACCGTTTTAATGGTGACTTTTGGGCATAGTTCTAAATGGCGTGAGTCGTGGCGTGGCGGCAAGGTCAAGCCTCAAGCCTTAAGAGTTATGGAGAGACCATGGCGTGGCGGCGAGGTCAAGCCTCAAGCCTTACGAGTTATGGCGAGGTCATGGCGTTTTTCAAGGCGTGGCTTAAAGCGGCAAATCTGTATATAATTTATATGTATATATGTGTATGTGTGTGTTTTTATCAGTGTCTTGAACAATAATGAACAAGTTATTAATAATTTAAATTCATATAAAACGATAAACAAAAGAATTTCTAAATTATAATCGATATTAATGGATAAATTCCAATCGAATTTCGAAGTACACAAATCCGAAGAATCGAAAGTACACAAATTTTAACGCCATAACGCGCCATGGCGGGCCATGTCGCGCCATAACGAGCTCGGCGTCTAGAATTTGTAACGCCATAACGCGCCATGGCGAGCCATAACGAGCTCGACGCCTTATCTCGATGCCAAGGGGTAAAGCGTGGCGGCAAGGCCACACCTCGACGCCATGGCTCGCCAAGGCGCGTTTTTTAGAACCTTGCTTTTGGGCAATCCTCCGATCCGTTTTTTGGGAATCTAGCTTGGGTATAAATTCACCTAGGTATATAGAGAAAAAGCCTTTTGGACTAAACAAGTTTTGAACGATAGAGGAGCAAGAGATCGGGCGTTGAAGAAAAACTAGGGTTTCGGTGTTTGCGACGATTTGAGGTAATTTCTCTACCCATTCTTATGATTTCTAGTAACATATGGTTTTTCTACATGTAATACTTTTACGGTATTAGTTCGGGACCGATTGGGAGGCCGAAAAGCCGTCAATTTGACAAATAAGTTTTAGTTTCGTTTCTATAAAAACCGAGACTTTGAACTCAGAATTGGGAGTCCATGTTTTATGAAAATTTATGATTTTCGTAGTTGGAGTTGATGAATTGTGATTAGATTATTTAGCAAAAAGAATTATTGAAATCGGTTAAGAAACAAGAGAAATCGAAGGAAAACATGAAAAAGGGACAAAAAACCGTTTTTCCGGCATCGGTGGCCGGCGACATGCTTTTTCCGGTGAGACTCCGGGCTGTGTTTTCCGGTTTGGGCCCGAAGGGAATTTTTGGTTGTTTATATATCAGATTGTAAAAGAAGCCCAAGACTAATGTTGGGCCTTGTATTAATTCTTTTGGGTTAAGAATAATTATTTAGTTATTTGGGGTTGATCGAAGTTTTATTAGAGAAATAATTTAAATTATTTCGGGGATGTTATTAAATTACTTAATTTTTATTAAATGATTTAATAATAATATTAAGTGTCGTAATATGGAATTTACAATTTATTTGAATGTAATAAGTTGAAACGATGGATTTGTCTAATTATAAAGATTAATTAGATGTTATGGGGTGTTATGAGACTTGATGCTTTGAGGGTGACCGTAAGTTGACTTTTAGTTGACTTTTGGGAGGTTAAACTATTATTTAAATATTATGGTATGAAATTGTAGGTTATCGGTCGAGTGTTGACTTTAAATGACCTACATGCACAGATGAGTCTTCATGAGACGTTAAACTGGGATGCATGCTTACGAACAAATTATTTGAGCATGATAATTATTTGGGATGCATGTGTTACAGAATATTACTTTAATGTACATGTTATGGGTTTGATGCATGTATGTAATTAAAGTTATGATTTGCATGTTAATTGTTTATTGTTTTTTAAAAACATCATTTAGCATGCCATAAAAAAGGGTTTTAGTACAAGATTGGTAAATCGGGTTCGAATTTGGTTTTTTATGTCATACGGGATGACTCTTCCTTAGGGATGGGTGAACGGACAAGGGTGAGCCGTAAACCCGGGAGAAACGCCGATGACAATAAAACCTATACCCGATGAACAGTTTAAGAGATCTCGTAATTATTTAAAATGGTTTTGAAACAGATTATGCATATTATTTGGGAACTTTGTTTGTTGTTATGCATTATGGGAAATCTATAATTATACACGAAAACCATGAACTCACTGACCTTTATAAAGCTGACTATTAGTATGCATCTCAGGAGCTTGAGATTCAAGAGTGGACAAGAGCAAGGATATTGCTTAGTAGGTTATATTTCTATTGATTGAGTATCATATTATGGGGTGGTTAGTGTGACACCCACTTTTTCCCAATTGTCACCTACATCTTAAACGTACAATAACCAATAACCATAAAATGATTTGATTCTTTTGATCACAATCTTACATTGCAGCGAAAAAAATAACTTAACATTTAGCAATTTCCGGTCCCTCGTTAACGCATAGATAAAGAACTTTTGCTTCTTGGATAATCTTTCTGATACTTGGATCTTCTCTTTATCTTTGTTCTTAATGAAACCTGGTACTGGAATACATGCATAATTTTTAAAATACAAACAATCAGCCAAGGCCTCGTGAGCTCATGAGATTTTATAAGATGCATACCATAATCGTAAAAACATCATATTGTGTGACATTAAAAACATCATAAACATGTTTATGCATAAAAATCATTTCATTATGGAGATCTCCCTTTTGTGTTGTATGCACCATGTGGATCAAATTGATAGTGATTATAAAATCACCCATTACGTTTCAAGTGTAGGAACAAATCGTATACACTGAAACCCCTTTTATTACGATTTTCCGTCATTTAACTTTGACCCCGGCGTCCCGAGCATTTTCACATGTGGACAACAAAACGTTTCATGCATATCATTTAAAAAATTCATGCATACATATTTCATAACCTTTCATATATACCAACGATACATAACATAAATCACAAAATGCATGAATATAAACTTGAACTCTTGCATATATCTCATATTCATAAAAACATCATAAAACTCACCTTAATGGCCTTGTTGCTTAAAGTTTTTGTCGAGCATCGAAGTTATCCAATATAAATCTTTATACTCGGTCATGATTTCTCACCTTCTAACCATCGACTTTCGGCTCTAAATATTCAAGCTAAATTGTCAACACTTTTTCGGACTTTGCTCGACTTAACAAAGACGTATGCTTGCACCAAAAACAATTGATTTATATATCAAATTGGTTGATTGGTTGCCACGTTTATAGCCAGCCACTATCATAATTAGATGACACGTATCAAACTTCTAGAAATCATCCATATGCCACTTATTTTTAATATAAATTTACGGAACACATCCTTGAAGATTTGGCCTAATTCACTAATTATAACTAAGTTTTTGTGAATACACAAGGCCCCCTTGATTTTACACTATATTTTAATTTGGCTATTTTCTATAATTTTGGGTTTTATCCGAAAATCGGGATGTTACAGTTAGATTTTATGTTTGAAAATATTTTTTAACGTAACCCAGTGTGGGACGGGTTAGCGTTGGGTTATTATTTGCATTTATATTTTGGTAAGTCTTCTGCTGTAACAGAGCTTTATTAGACGTTATGTTTTTGGATATTCAATGTTATTTAATGAGAATGACATGGCATAACTCATGGTGAAAATGAGGGTGATACATACATATCAATATATCTTCATTTTAGGTTTTGAACATATTCCCATAAGTTCATTTCATATTTGATAGATTTGTGAATATTTGTGTTTTTGAGTATATATTTGGGTTATCAAATCTTCGTAGGTAGTTTATAATTTTTTGAGATATCAAAGGATATTTAATCAACTAAATGTGATTTCTTGGATATTTGGTGAACGAGTTGAAGTGTTTATTGCCCTTGTTTTAGAGTCAATATTGTTTTGGGATTTTACCCAACTTACGAGCTTTTATGTTGGCACTTTAGTCATTTTATACCTTAAATATATAAATCCTTAGGTTGTCATCCTTTAGCTTTGTGAAGATTTTCAAACCCTATTGTTGGTCCCAAATAGCAGTAAGTAAATAAGAAAAGTATTGTAGAAGGGGGGGGGATTGAATACAATACACACAGTTTTTCACTTAATTTAATTCTTATTGATTTGAAATCAAGAATTACACATAGAAAACTTTGATTGTTGCAGAAGAGAACATATGAGATATGTTCAAACAATCTTACACATAGAGAATGAAGAACAATTGTAAAACACTTAGAAAACAATAAGATCTTCGTAGAGAGAAAGTTGCCAGACACTTAGAGAACTTGAAGGTAGTAGAGCTGGGTATCTTGCATGTTGAAGCATCCATCATATTTATAGTGCCTCATGCATTTAATGCATAAGACACCTGTTGAGCAAGGGATGGACACAGGTCTTCAGCATGGTACATGATGTACCTTTTGTCTTGGAGTGACTTTGTCTTGAAGTGTTGACCTGCAGGAATGGTGTGGACCTTTCCTTAAAAGAGTGTAGGAGACAAACTTACTTTTTCTGATCTTGGGATGAGGTCCACATCAAAGCAAGATATCACAAATATACTTTGTCAGAAAAATATAATGTGTTTGAAAGAAATCTTCAGGCATCTTCGGCTCCTGAAGATGTGAGAACATCTTCTGCTTCTAAGGAGAGATCATCGGCTGCCGAAGACTTGAGAGATCTTCGGCTCCTGAAGATGTGAGGACACCTTCATACTCCTGAAGATATGTGATTGACACCATCCTGGCCGATGGTGTTGATCACTTGGGCATGCTTGGCTTTAGGCTGAGGAGACTATCTTCAATCCGCTTTGAGAGGTGTACTCCTTCTTTGTCTTCTTCGGCTGATCTTCGACTTCACCGAACATTTGTATAGAAACCAAGCTGCTAAAAGAACCTCAGACATATTCTAAGTAGGATGATATAAGATGGAAGATCAGGAGGTCATCTTCAAATCTTCAGATGACCCAACACCTACTGTTTTGGGCCTTTTGACCATTACGTTTTGATGAAGTGTCGGTTATGGACCTATTCACGTTATAGGTGTCATGTAATTGTTAAATGATTGGAAAGTATGTCTTTTCGGTTTATTTAGTTTACAATGGCTTATTAAAATAGCCAAATGTTTTACGAGGCAAGTGTCGGTTATGGACCTATTCACGTTATAGGTGTCATGTAATTGTTAAATGATTGGAAAGTATGTCTTTTCGGTTTATTTAGTTTACAATGGCTTATTAAAATAGCCAAATGTTTTACGAGGCATTTTGGCTCGAATTATACTCAAATGAGTTTTGGGACTTTGTCCGATTTTGATGGCTCAATGTCGAGCTTCATATATAAAATGCATTTCTTTCATAAGTGTTGGATATTACATGTTTTTAAGTGCGTTAATCATTCAATTGGTGTCATGTAATTTTAGACTGTAATGCATTGGATCCATAGACATAGAAGTTTGTTTATTTTCAAGCGTGGTGTTTTGATATCCACACAAGTCTAGTGAGTGGTCTCCAAGTCATGGGTAGTGAGCTTGCGGTGGTACTCAGTTGAGTCGTATACGGAGTTAGGTCTCGTGGTGGTGCTCATGGGAGTCGTATACGGAGACTGGTGACTTTTGTGGTAAGACTCATCTAGAGGTCGAGTAGACATTAGGGTCATTTGGGAATCTTGCGGTGGTGCTCAATGAAGCCGAATACGGGGATTTATGACCCAATGTGAATCTTGAGAACGTTGATAAGTGACTTAACTTTGTGTTTCTGCCACATTCGATGAAATCGGGTCTCCCCCAACATCCGGATGTGTTATTTTTGGGTACTTTGTTACCCATGCCTTCGGTGTTTGGAATATATTGTTTTATCTATATAGTTTGTATTTTGGAGTTGCTCCTTGTGCGTGTATTGCGCGAGTTTGGATATTAGTCATTTATCTAATATGAGTATTTTGGATTGAGTAAGTTTGTAAACTTTAAGTAATTTGTTATTAAAATTATGTATTTATAAAGAATTTTGAAAGTTTTAATTTGTTTGTTATTTCCAAATTTAGGAATGTTACAGAACAAAATTCTAACTCAAAATCCCATCCATTTATGTAAACTAAACGAATGTCATCCAATTTAATCATGATTAGATTTTGGAGGTGACGTTGTTTTGTAATTAGAAGGATTATTAAATGGAAGGATATAGATTATTAAATAAACTAAGGATAGGTTTGTGTGCACACAAAAGATGCAAAGGCTAATTCGATAATTCATTTAAGCGATTACAAAAAATAATTATTACAATATAAAATAAAATAAACTAAAAGGTAATTATAAAATAAGAATAAATTTAATTATAAATAATTATTGGAAAAAGTGTATGTTTATCATTTTTTGACACAAATACCAATAAGAATCCATGATCTATTTGTTACGTACCTTATGGGATTGTGTATTCTATGAGAGAGTTACGTAATGACGTGAATATAGTCCAAAACAGATTTAGTAGATGAGAAATCGAATCTCTAAATGGTGGCATGGAAGTAGGTTATCAATGCTCTTTTTGTGAGAAAAACTTGTCTCACATGGGTGAGCTTTAGAACTTAAGGTTTGTTTCTCAAGCCTAAGTTGAGATCTACTGGCAGAAAGACTTTCGGTTAATATTTTAAACTTTCATTTTGGTCATTTTCTAGCTCCTTACATATGCATTGATCGTTGATAATTATCTCAATTGTAGCCTCTTAGCTTTTCGATGACAACGGTAACACATAACGGATGATAGAGATAACAATATTAACTGTCATACAAAATATTACTCTACACTAGACAAATTCACTAGTGGCAGCAGCACCACCGTTCACCTCTTAATAAATACACCCCTAAAGAGAGGAGATTTGCGAGTTCATATTTGAGGACTTTTAGATTGGAATTTCCTTTTTTCTTAAATTAAAAGTAGTTTTTTTATTTTATTTTAAATTTAGATTATGTATAGGTACCTTTTTTTCTTGTTTAAACCTAAATTTACCCATAATCTAGTTAACTAATATATACCATTTTGTTTCAGCATACTTTTAATTACAAATATAACATCTACAAAGTCTTACAATTAACTAAATCATGTGGATGATTTTTCAAAATGAGAAAGGTATAATGAGACTTCTTCTATTACAATAAGCCTTCACAGGATTAAAACTCTTATGATTTTTATTTCAAAATGTCAAATAGACCCAAAATAAACATTTCTTAATGATTTATGAAATCAAATACACCAAAAGTGCAAATATGACAAATAACCAACAAGTATTTGCAAGAAATCCTAAAGAAAGCATTTGTACTCTCAAATAAAGACAATTTTGACACGTTTTCTCAAAAATAACGTTGAACCAACCTTGATAGATTTTAGGTAAATCTATAACCAAAACCAAAACAAAACTCTAGCTTCCTTTGGTGAAGACATGAAAACTTTAATCCAAAATTCTCTAAAGAAGCTTTCCAAAACTTAAAAACGAGCCTTTAATACTCCAACAATGTTCCCAAATCACCAAAATGAAAAACAATAAAGAAGATGGAGAGAAAATGGTAAACACCATCCAAAAAGGGGTTTAAAACCAATCTAGGCCTTTCACTCAACTTGGGGCGCGACCCTAGCCGTGTGACAAATTACCCGCACCCAAAGCCATGCGATTCCAGAGACTTACATAGCTCCCTTGGCGACCAAACTCCGCGGAAGGTCTTTCATAAAACCCCAAAACTCAGTGACTTACAAGACTTGGGCAACAATCCAAGTAACTTGCCTAGTCATGTGGAAGTCTTGACTTAGAGAATTTAGGATGTTACGACTGACTGAAAATGTGTGTTTACTAAGTGTTTTATAGTAGAGACTTATAAATATAAGTAATTTGGGTAAGCATTGTTTGACTTGATTAATCACATATTAGTGTTTGATTCGGTCGACACCACGTTCAACATTTAATTCAGTCAAAATGTAGGCAATCAACATCATCTCTTACCGGGTAAGGGACTCTTATCGAGTAAGAGACAATCAACACTAATTTACAACCTCTCTCTCTCTCTCTCTCACTCACTCACTAACGCACATACACACATTATTTTATAAAGAATTTTAGGTAAGACATTTAAATTTAAGGATACTACACATATAAAACATTAAATACAAATCATTAACGCATTAAGAATTATGAGTTATCGAAAAAATCGTATCTCACATAAGTGTAGCACAAAATATGGTGTGGGTTCCATGCGTATAAAAGACTGAGGTGGTGTTTGTTTTTTCAAAAAAAAACTTTTATTTGTCACTTATGTTTGATTCGGTCAAACATAAGATAATTCAGACGGTTTTTTTTCTTTTTCTTTTCAAAGTCTCTTAACCCTTAATGTCATCTGATAAATTAAGTGATAACCTAGCCACTTAATTAATTCTTATTTCCGTCCAACACCATTCTTTCGATTTTAACGTCGACTTTAGCCCAGATGCAGTTCGAATTTGCAAAAACGCAAAACGCGAAGTTATAGATCTATGTATTGGCTTTCTAGAACATCTTGAATCGCTTAAATTGGAGTTTCGGTAGCCTCGCAAATATGTCAGCATCGTTTGTTTCTTTTTTTATTATGTTTTTCGACCATCGATGCTCACTTCAATTGACGTATTTAAGTCGAATTTTTGAGGAATAAAATAGACAATTATACATATTTTAGATATTTGTCAATTTACAGAAACAAACAATATTATTGATTTAAATTTTAGACATTAACACCAGCTCTTAAAAATCAGAAATGAAATCAAACTTCAACATCTTTTACGGGGAGAGGGGAATGGGTAGAAGGTAAATGGGTGTGGAAGTGGGCATGGAGGAGGGAACCTAGGGGGAGGGAGAAGGGAGAATTGGAAACGTTAACAGGCCTTGTGGAAGAGTGGGTACCAAAAGCAAATACGAGAGACAAATACAAATGGATGCGCGATGAAAGTGGTGAGTTTACGGTTCATGAACTCAAAACGATCATTGAGGAAGGTTTGGCGGAGGTTGGAGAGCATGCATGGGAAACAAAATGGTTAAAAGAGGTTCCAAAAAAGGTGAACATCTTTATGTGGAGGGCAAGACTTGGAAGGCTTTAGTGTAAAGAAGTGTTGGACAAGATGGGGATGGATATCCCGTCAATACTATGTCCGAGATGCCGAAAAATGGTGGAGACGGTTAAACACGCTTTGGTCGAATGTGAAGAGGTTTCAAAGCTTTGAGAAGGAGTAGCGCGGTGGTGGAAAGTGGACAATGGAACGGTCGAGTCATTCAACGAATTGGTGGAAAGTAATGAGAAACCATCGCTTTGGAAAGAAACGGTATGGAGCTTTCTTTATCTAATTTGGGATCACCGGAACCGGGTCATATACAAAGAGGATAAAAAAAGAGTGGCAGATTTGTTCTTCGAATTCCAACGGAAAAGTTTTGAATGGATCTCGAGAAGGTATCGCGGAAGAAAGTTGGAATGGATTCCATGGCTTGCAGACCCTAAATCGATGACGTAAAAACAACGAAAAGTCAAGGAGTAAAATAGATCGAAACTGCAATGAAAGGGGGTGATCGACGGAGGCTGTTCGATACTGTTTCGGGAACCCATATGCAGCAGAATCCAGCGGTGATACTGATGTTTTTTGACATTCTTGATCAGAACGACATTGTGCGTAAACATGCTCGTTGCGTGTTGGTTTTTTGTCATTTCGTTTGCAATGGTCTGTGCTTTTAGTTTGATGGAGCAGTGCTCTGTTTTCTATGGTTTGTTGCTTGCAAACTTTCTGTAACAGTGTGGTAGACACTTGTATTTGGGAGGTTTTTGTGGTAATATAAATTTGCTCTTCAAAAAAAAGAAAAAAAACTTCAGCATATTTTAAAAAACAAACGCATATAAGTAAAAAGCCTAATAAAAATAAAATCAATTTTATTTGTATATTTAATTATTTTTATTAAAAAATGAATTATATATTTTTTTGAGTAAACTCTAATTTTGGTCCTTGAGGTGTAACGAAATCTTTGAAAGTGGTACCTGAACTTTGATAAGTCTAAAAATCGTGTAACACTCTAAAATTCAGAGTAAATTAAAACCTGGAAATATGACAACAAAACATCCGCAATGATATAAACTTCCGTAAAGGGGATCAGTCCTTAAGACTATACAAAATCTGAACGGATATAGAATTCAACAACAAACTAATCTAAACATAACTATATAGATTACATCAGTTGACGATCCATATCTCCCCAAAAGAATGAGACTTTAACAATGCCCAACTCCAAATACTAGTCATCTCAAACAATGCCTCGAGTCCACGTTCGACACTCAAACCCTCGGCGACCCGCCGCTAAAGGAACCTGTTATACATATCATTTGAGAAAATGTGTCAGGCTTAAAGCCTGGTGAGAACCCACAGTTTATAAATTTCAAGAGATATAAACTTTTGTATCAAAGGGAATCTTTTCAAATAAGCTTTTCCAAGTTAACTGTTGATAAGAATGAAATCCATTAAAATGAGACCGCAAACCTTCTTTCCAGAACCTCACAATTTAATGCACAAGTAGTTCTTTTATAAACTTCCCGAAACATAAACATCAGTATCATAAGGAAATCTTTATTCACGTCTTGTGTTTAAATGCTATTTATGGATGTCGTAATATCTGTGTTTTTAACGCTTTTTGAGTTAAAGGGCAAGTGGCTGTGGAATTTTGACCTTGACATTGGATCTCTTCCACGTATGTCAATGGTTTTAAAGGAAAAAGTTATTCCCATGCTTTTGAGTCGGAGTTTCTTGAGAATTTTAGTTGTGTGAGTTTTGTTGAATTCCTGGAGTTTTGTTTTACGGATTCTTTTGTCGCATGTGTATATTTTGTGATGCGTGAGTTTAATCTCATTGCGTGCAAGTTATGAGTTCTTTGGGCGTCGTGTCTCGTCAAAAATCTTGTCAAAATGGTCGCCTTACCTTGTGTTGCAAAATGGAAATTTGGTCACCGCTTGATTTTAGCATTAAGGAGTTTTATGAAAATCCAGTTGAATTATGGTGTCACATTTTACGACTTTGGTGTCGCGTAATAATTTCAGGAACATGTGCATATGCATCATTGTGTGCGTTAATCTCAGGGTTTTGTTAACAAATGGCAATCGTCGTGTACTATGTGCATTGAATTTAAGTATAACGTTGGTGTGAATAATTGCATAAACGATTTATGTTATTTTTAAAACAGGACTTTCGTTCTGATCGTATTTCCATCATTAACTCTTACTGTTAAAATTTCCGCAAAGCATTTAGCGAGTTAGCGGCATTTTTGTCGTGGTAGTTTCTATCTTGGTCAGATGTGTTTATCTTTTCAACGTGAAGCTTCAAACTCGATTTGAAATTTTATTTGCATCCCCGTTATTTTACCGCCCTTTGGATAATGAATTGTTGCATATGTTGAAGTGCAAGAACCTATTTTCACGTTTATAGTATAAACTATTGCGTATGTTTTACTCGGTATTTCTCAAGGTGTGAGTATTTTGATAAGTTTCGTATTCGGTAATTTGGATTGTTTTAACAGCATAAATTGCTCATGTCGAGCTTGAATATTTCAACAAGTAAATAGTGTGATTTACATATTCTGGGTGATTTTGTACACGTAAAATCTATATTATAATTTATGCATCTTTGATGTTAATGTGCAAGCAAAGTTTGTTTCATGACATATGCATCTTACTATTTTTGCATTCATAAACTTTTGGAAAATCTTTGGTCTCAATACGTGTTGAATTTTGAGAAATCATGTCCTGATGGTGTGGGTTTTCATAAGCATTATTTAAAGACATTTCATTATTTGGGGAAACGTTAAATGTCGGTTAAATGTGTTTTAAGGTTTTCGAGGCTTTCATTGGAAATTTACGTAAAGTGTCGGGCCTTAGGCTCGGGTTCTGACTGAATGAGTCGTGTGCACATTTGTCCGGATTTATAACCACAATGAAGGATTTTAGCATGATGGAGTTTATTCGTGTTTTGGTAAGTTAAAGTTGATTTGTGAAAATAGTGTACATGCCAAAATGTTATTTTAAAGTGTTTGTGTTTTACATTAAAATTGCTAACTACTGATAAGTTTTGGTTATTTTGAAATGTTTAGTTTTATGAACATGTGAAACACTCATTTTGGTATCTTTGGTTATTTTGGTAAATAAATCATGTTGAAGTGTTTCTTTGATGATTTTACATATATAATTGGAGTTCAATTGACGTAAGTGTCGTTTGGTGTATTTGATCTTATAAACCTTTTTTCAGAAAATGCATATTATTGTGTTATGAGGCCTTTTGAAAACATAAGGGTATGAGTTCATTTGGAAAACGGTTTGTTTCAACCAACGATGAGATTTGAGTTGATTATACTTTTGGTCGTGTTTGCATAATAGTTGGTCAAACGTGTTTCAATATTTATATCGGCTTTCATTTGGGTATTTACGTAAACTGTTGGGTCGTTGGCTCATTTTTGACTAAATGGAGACTTGAGGACATTTGTACGGTTTAAAAACAGTTGTGGAATTTTTGGAGTATGATGGCGATTATTCTATGCCATTAGGAGTTACATGTTTTGGGAGCTTTGGTTTTTCAGTTGGAGTCATGTAATGTTAGACAGTCTGTCTGTTTTGTAAAGCCTGAGGTTTTGGGTTGCACTTAGTGACCGCTCGAGTTGGCTAGCGAGTAGACAATAGGTGGCACGAGCTGCCGAGTTGGAACTCGTCTGGATTGGATAGGCACCCGTGTTCGTAAGCCCTTGAGGTGGAACTCGACGGAGTATGGCTAGAGGCGATAAACGGTTTGAAGTTGTGATGTCTGGTATGGCATGGAAACTAAGATCGGGATGCGTGGTGAAATCCAATAACATCACGGGTGGCCCCATTCATTTGTTCTCACCACCCAAGATGGAAACGTTTAGAGGTCATGCGAGGAAGTTGTATGGGCGGCCTACTTGCGTGTTCTTCTATTCTCTTTGTGTACGGGTCTCTCCGTCGTAGACCCGGGATATTTTAAACACTAATGTTATATTTTTACCAACTTTGGTTATGTGAAGTCGACGGTAAATGATGGCTTTAATATTGGTTCTCCCCACGTATATTAAGGTTTGAATGAAATGTGTTATTCCTGCATATTGATATTTAGTTTTCTTTCGTTTTTGGTCGTGTGAGTATTGGGCCTAGTGTCCATGTTTTCGGACGTACGATGTGGATGGTGTTACTAATGTTTCATACTTCGAGTTATACAAGTTGTGTCAATTTATAAAACGTATTTGCAATGAAGTATTCGTCTTTGAAAGTGCATGACTTTGAAAAGGAGTTGTTTCCATGTTTTAAAGTTCATTATTTGAAAGGTTCTGATTTAAAGAGAAGTTCATCAATCTAAATGCTTTTACTTATGTAAAACTCTTGAGCTCTCTAGGCATTAAGCTTAAACCCTTTTATTTTATCTACATGTGCATCATTTCCTATTGGGGGTGCGGTTCTAGCATGTGCTTTGAGGAGTCGGGCCTTAGCCTTGAGCTAGAGTAAGTTGTTGGTAAAGTCTTCCACAGGTTGGAGATAGTCTACGCATGGGTTTCTGTAGCGCCCGTCCTTTATAAGTCCGAATGTATAGATTGGTGGTATGTTTAGAAGTTAATCTTTATAATGTGGTTGTAGACGAAGTATTTATGGAAGTATAAAGAAATTCGAATAAGGGCTATTTCCAGATTTGGGGTCAGATTGGAGTTGAGCGATATCAGAATCTGTGTTAACCGATTGCCGGAAAGACGCATTGGTGCGCCTTGTAAGAATATCTTTATCGATATTAGGAATGGATCAGTGAAATCTGAGAATTTTGGGAAGATTAGTGTCGACCGTTAGCTTTGAGTTCGGAACCGTGCAGTTCGAAAGAACTGGTAGATGGGAAGTTGAGGTCGCTAATTTCCTGGAGGTAGTAATTGTCACCTAAGGTTGGGAGGCAACCGTAACCTTGGGAGTAAAGGTTACTTTGAAGTGTTGAGCGTTCGCTCGGATGGGAGTAAATTGTGCCCAAGAAGGGTAGCTAATGTGGATGTCGGTATTAAGATCTCGTTAATGATTCTGGCTTTTGGGTTTGAGACGATCTCCTCTGCGGACAGTGTTCCGTTGAGAAGAGTAGATTTCGAGGACGAAATCGTTCTAAGGTTGGGAGAATTGTAACACCCCGAATTTCGTTTGGTCGTTTTGCGAGGTTGTTTAGAGAAAAAGGAGCTTTCTGTGCTGGTCTACACCCGTCTTCAGTTTTTCCGCACGGGTCGTGCGCAAGGGGCAGGGGCTCGACAGTGAACTTCCGCATGGGCCGTGCGCCTTTCCTTCTTTGAAAGCGCACGGGTCATGCGCTGTGTCAGGACAGATTAGATATTTTGATAAATATCTCATTTTGTTTAGATTTTGGTAAAATCTCATATCTCAGTTTCTCTCTCTCTTTCTTTCTTCATTTCTTCTTTCGATCTTCAAAGTCTCGTTTGGTTACTAGTTTGCGGTGTTTCTAGTAAGGGATCAGTGTTTTAAGCTCCACCTCTTCGTCGTGATCGTTATCTGGTTTTCCGGGTTTTATTCTAAAACCTACTGGTGAGTTCCTACTACCATTTTACAAACTTTATACATGTCAAAACTCTTATTTGTGAAATCCGAAGTATTTCTACGGTATGATTTCATGATCTCTACATTTTGATATAAATGAAGTTTTTGGTGATTCTCGGGGTTCCCGATCAGTTTTGACCAAAATGACGGGTTCCGCCTTATTGAAGTAAAATGATGTTTTACTTGCACATTATGTGGATATGTAAAAAGAATGTTTAAGGACTCATTTTAATGATTTTCATTCTTACTAGAAGTTGAACTGGAAATGACATTTTGTTTATAAAATGTGTTTATACCATATGTTTATTTATGGTTGGTCACATATGTTGTTGTGACGAGTCTGTACCATTACTAGCGGATCCCTAGGTTTTGAGTCGACTGTATTATTGAGAGGTCATATTCCCCATTTTGTAGTTATGGATGCATATGTTCCTCGAGGGCAACTTGGTACGGTTATGTGAGGCCGGATACTAGCCATGGTTCATAGTGATCCTAGTGAAGGAGTATACATTGGTCTTGCATGGGGCTAGATCTCACTTCGTAGCACGGACTTATGTGTTCGTATCCTCGGATTCCAATGGTTTAGCTCATAACTTGGATTTGTGGTCTACTTTGTGTTACACCACAATCCTTGGTAAAATGGTCCTTTTGTCATCGTTTAACGAGTTTTGGACCGAAAAGGCCCGGTTGTGGCGAAATGTTATCTTTTATAAACTAAACCTTTATGAAAAGATTTCCTTATGATACTGATGTTTATATATCTGATTTTGAATAAACTGTATGTTCTCACTAGGCTTTAAGCCTAACACTTTTTCTCAAATGATGTGTATAACAGGTTTCCCTTAGCGGTGGGTTGCACAGGGTCTTTGAGAGTCGAGCGTGGACTCGAGGCATATTTTGAGATGTCTAGTATTTTGGTGTTGGGCATTGTTTAAGTCCCATCTTTTAGTGAATTTTGGTTCGTCAAGTGTTGTAGTCTAGACGATTATGTTTAGATTAGTATTGTTGATAAATTCCATATCCGTATGAGTTTTGTATAGTCTTAAGGACTGATCCCCTTTATGGGAAATTTATATCAATGTGGATGTCTCGTTGCCATATTTCCAGGTTTTAATTTATTCTGGAATTTTAGAGTGTTACATTAGGCATAATAGGGCAACCATCCCATTAATTAACTTACAAAACTCCTCGAAATAGAATCGATCTAACAAGATATAATTCTAATTCCACCAACGAATCTGGCTCAAGATGGTTAACTTAATGCGTTCAATGCACTTACTATCCCCTCAAAGAGACATTGCTATAGACAACAATCATTCCTTAGCTTACTCGCTTAGAAACTTCCGCACTACTCTAACGGTCAACATACCAAGGTAGAGCAGGTAAACACAAGCACGAGAAAGGGTAAGGAAGAGTTTAACTGAAACACGCACGAAAGAAACGTACCGTTATGTCTACCAATTGTCATAACATTAGCAAACCAATTACACTTACGTAAAATATATTCATAATCACATTAGCTAAGTGAGATTATGAACATATAACACATAAGGGTTCTTGTTACCATCATCACCACGCTTGATTAACATAACTTCCGTCGACTCTAAGACTGTCCCATCTTAGAAGTTCTACCCAATCTCACAATCAATGCCTATCAAACTCAGTCTAAGTCTAGACATCTTACATTCATGCATAGTTCGCTTAAACTAGAGCTCTGATACCAACTTGTAACACTCTAAAATTCAGAGTAAATTAAAACCTGGAAATATGACAACAAAACATCTGCAATGATATAAACTTTCGTAAAGGGGATCAGTCCTTAAGACTATACAAAATCTGAACGGATATAGAATTCAACAACAAACTAATCTAAACATAACTATATAGATTACATCAGTTGACGATCCATATCTCCCCAAAAGAATGAGACTTTAACAATGCCCAACTCCAAATACTAGTCATCTCAAACAATGCCTCGAGTCCACGTTCGACACTCAAACCCTCGGCGACCCGCCGCTAAAGGAACCTGTTATACATATCATTTGAGAAAAGGTGTCAGGCTTAAAGCCTGGTGAGAACCCACAGTTTATAAATTTCAAAAGATATAAACTTTTGTATCAAAGGGAATCTTTTCAAATAAGCTTTTCCAAGTTAACTGTTGATAAGAATGAAATCCATTAAAATGAGACCGCAAACCTTCTTTCCAGAACCTCACAATTTAATGCACAAGTAGTTCTTTTATAAACTTCCCGAAACATAAACATCAGTATCATAAGGAAATCTTTTCATAAAGGTTTAATTTATAAAAGATAACATTTCGCCATCACCGGGCCTTTTCGGTCCAAAACTCATCATACGATGACAAAAGAACCATTTTACCAAGGATTGTGGTGTAACACAAAGTAGACCACCAATCCGAGTTATGAGCTAAACAATTGGAATCCGAGGATACGAACACATAAGTCCGTGCTACAACGTGAGACCTAGCCCCAAGCAAGACCAATGTATACTCCTTCACTAGGATCACTATGAACCATGGCTAGTATCCGGCCTCACATAACCGTACCAAGTTGCCCCCGAGGATCATATGCATCCATAGCTACAAAATGGGGAATGTGACATCCCAACAATACAGTCGACTCAAAACCTAGGGATCCACTAGTAATGGTACAGACTCGTCACAACAACATATGTGACCAACCATAAATAAACATATGGTATAAACACATTTTATAAACAAAATGTCATTTCCAGTTCAACTTCTGGTAAGAATGAAAATCATTAAAATGAGTTCATAAACTTTCTTTCACATATCCACATAATGTGCAAGTAAAACCTCATTTTACTTCAATAAGATAAGATCCATCATTTTAGTAAATACAAATGATCGGGAACTCAAAAATCTCCCAAAACTCAAGTTATATCAAATATGTAGAAAACTTAGATCCGAAACCATGGAGATATATAGGAGTTCCAAAAGGTATCTTTTGATATGTATACAGTTTAAAATGATAGTAGGAACTCACTCAATAGGTTTATACGAAAACCCGAAGAACCAGATATCGACCTTCTTGATAAGACGAAGCTTTCTACACCGAAACCTCGGATCAAACACTAGATATAACTACCAAACTCTAGAGAGAGAAATATACCTAGAGAGAAACGATTTAGAGAGAGAGAAGAGAGAGTTTAGAGATTGAGAAATGAGAAATATTTAGATCTGCAAACCCTTAAGTCGGTCCAGCTGATTTCGCGGGTTACGCCGTGATCTCCACCCGCGACATAACTCGCCCGCTTACTCAAACCCAAACCCATCCAGAGGGTTTCGCGGGTTATACCGCGACCTCAACCCGCGGCATAACTTGCGTAGTTCACTGTGGTTTGTCCAAAACCACCAAAAGCCAAACTCAAACTTGGTACCAAACGCGGTGCTAACGACAAAAGCTTAACACTAGAATACCAAGATTATATAACGAAATTCAGGGTGTTACAAATCGTCCTTGTGGTTTTCATTTTACTCTAAAAATGATCCATGGTCACTAACTCCGTTAATAATCTCCGTTAGAGGGAGGGGCTGTTTAGTCCTTTTACCTATTATCTTAAATATTTTTTTAAATACAATGTATAATTTATATATTGTTTATATTATATATATACATATAAACAAAATTACTGATCATCATCTCCTACAAACACAAACCCTTCCAATGACTCTCTCTTCTTCTTCCCTCATCTCCTACATGTTGGGGAGGGGGTGTGCATAAAATCGATGGGTAGAGAGGGAGAGGAGAGTGATCGGAACTTGGATATGAATCTGAGATCGCGTGAGAGCTCCCTTTCCTTAAGTGATATTTCGACCCTATTCTGCCTGGGTATCACGAAATTCACTCGAGGATAATCTCAATTAACCGGTGTCGATTCTGGCAGAAATCAATCCTATTTATACACCAAGAGAATCGTAACCGATGCTATATTATTAATGATAATAATCAACCGATTAATGGTATTGATTGTTAGTCATAAAGGTGTAGGTTACAAAAAGATTTGGGAGTTACAAAGGGATTTTGGGGGTTACAAAACGAACCTGCAGCAGTGCGTCACGCGGGTAGCCGCGCAGGTTAACCCGCGGCACAACCCGCGTGAGCCACTGTCTCCCATACGAAATAGTGCACCACGCGGGTAGCCGCGCGGGTTAACCCGCGACACAACCCTCGTGAGCCACTGTTTCGTCCCACAAACACCAAATGACTGGTCAACAATCCCGGGTCATAGTTAGCTTACACAAGCGTGCACTCCACACCTCCTAACTCGTGTTGTAGCTTAGCTACAAACCCCATTATTATCTTGTGAATCCAATTACACAAAATGACCGATGATTTCACTAAAATCACCAACATTCCTTCCCCATTTTAGTGCAATCTTTGATTCACAAACAAAATCAATATAGCAAACTAACTCATGGATAAATGAAAATATCTAAAAGATTGAATTCTCATCTTAGTACATTACACATTTCAAATACTCGAGAATCCGGGTGTCCTATGGATTGAACCCTTCAACCCATTTGAGTACCAGAAAATAACATACACATGAATTTAAAAGATTCTCTAAAGTTTAAAGTTGACACTATACATGCCATGTGTCCTTATCCATTCGTGAGTGCATCAAAGCTAAGTCCAAGCTTCTTGAAGCGGCAACACTTCACACTCATATAGGTAGTTCCTTTCATCATGCACCTGCACATGCATTTTTACAAAAGAACAATTACCTCCTCGCTTGCAGTACCGAGCACATACCTTGGGATGATCATCTTGTGCTCCAATCCCTTAGAGTGAGCTTTCCCATTGAATTCAACTTCTAACGTTATATTATAAGGGAATTGGGTATCTCACCGTTAGAGATTCAAATGGACTTTAATCACATCCCGATCACCGACTTATGAACCAAGTCCCTAGCTAACCCCTTCGTCAAGTGGTCTGCTAGATTTTGTTGCGATCGAACAAATTCAACCGAAATCACCCCATTCGTGATTAGCTCACGAATCATGTTATGTCTAACACCTAAGTGTCTAGACTTGTCATTATATACTTGACTATAAGCTTTAGCCAAAGTAGCCGCACTATCACAACGGATAGAAATGGGTGATATTGGTTTCGGCCATAACGAAATTTCATGGACTAAATTCCTTAGCCACTCAGCCTCTTTACCGGCAGCGGCTAATGCCACAAATTCCGACTCCATAGTCGAACTCGTAATGCAAGTTTGCTTCTTGGAAGCCCATGAGATGGCACCTCCCCTAAGAAAGTATACCCAACCACTCGTAGAAGAGTGATCTTCTAAGTTGGTAATCCAACTTGCATATGAATATCCCTATAAAACCGAAGGAAACCCGACATATGACAAACCATAATAAATGGTTTTCTTCAAGTATTTAAATACCCGTATTATCGCTTGCCAATGATGTATACTAGGATTACTAGTATACCTACTTAACTTGCCTACGGCATAAGCGATATCCGGCCAAGTGCTTGTCATGGCATACATCAAGCATCCAATATCCTTTGAGAACTCGAGTTGTGACACCGCTTCACCCGAATTGGGCATAAGCTTCACACTCGGATCAAATGGAGTACTCACCGGAGAACAATCAAAGCAATTAAATTTCTTTAATACTTTCTCAATGTGATAGGATTGCGTAATTGCAATCCCTTTGTTCTCACGCTTGATCCTTATTCCAAGGATCACCTCCGCCTCTCCCATATCTTTCATGGAGAATTTTGATGACAAAAACTCTTTGGTTTTATCAACTTGATTTTGGTCGGTTCCAAAGATCAACATGTCATCAATGTATAAGCAAATGACTACTCTGTTACCGGATGTGTCAAATTTACTATACACACACTTGTCCGCTTGGTTTAACTTAAAGCCATTGGACAAGATAACCTCATCAAATTTTTTATGCCATTGTTTGGGTGCTTGTTTAAGCCCATACAATGATTTTACAAGTTTACACACCTTATGCTCCATCCCGGGCATAATAAAACCTTCCGGTTGTTTCATGTAAATTTCTTCCTCCAAGTCACCATTTAATAATGTCATTTTGACATTCATTTGGTGAATACTAAATTGTGGATAACTCCTAAGGCTATCAGCAATCTAATCGTGTAGATCCTTGCAACTGGGGCATATGTATCAAAATAATCGATGCCTTCCCGTTGCCTAAAGCCTTGGATTACTAATCGAGCTTTGAACTTGTTGATTGATCCATCGACTTTCATCTTCCTTTTGAAGATCCACTTGCATCCCAAAGGTTTACAACCCGGTGGCAAGTCCGATAATACCCAAGTATTATTCCCCATGATGGAATCCATCTCATCATTTATTGCTTCTTTCCAGAAAGCAATATCTTGAGCCTTCATAGCCTCATCAAATGATTTTGGATCTTCCTCAATACTATAACAGTAAGAGAATTGTGATCCAATTTCATCTCTTGATCCTTCTACCAAGTATACTTGGAAATCGGGACCAAAGGATTTTTCAATCCTTCCTCTTTTGCTCCTTTAAAGCATCGGAGATTCGGTTGGAACAATTGCTTGTTCTTCAACCTCACTAGTTACACTAGTATTGGAACAAGATACTTCGGCCTAGGTATTGAAGAGAATCTAGCCTCATCAAATAATGCATCTCTCTATTCTATAACAGTGTGAATCGCTATAGAATCATTAGGTTCAATAACATAGAACCTATATGCCTTGGAATGCTCGGCATATCCAACAAAGATGCATTCAATACCTTTTTCACCCAAGGTTTTCCTTTTGGGTTCGGGTAGTCGAACGACCGCTCGACAACCCCAAACTCGAATATAATTCAAGTTAGGCCTTTTCTTGAACCAAAGTTCATACGGGGTAATGTTGTTCCTTTTATTGGGAACTCGATTTAGTAAATAACAAGCTGTTAACATGGCTTCACCCCAAAATCCATCACTCAATCCTGAGTAGGATAACATAGAGTTCACCATTTCTTTGAGAACTCTATTTTTTCGTTCCGCCACACCATTTTGTTGTGGTGTATAAGGCGCCATAGTCTCATGTATAATTCCTACGAATTGGAAAAACATGGGGTCGTAATATTCCCCACCACGATCGGTGCGTAAACATTTAATTAAACCGTTCATTTGCAATTCAACCTCCGTTTTATAAATTTTAAAATTATCCAACGCTTCATCTTTTGAGTGTAACAAATAAATATAACAAAACCGTGAAGCGTCGTCAATAAAAGTAACAACGTACTTTTTATTACCAAAAGACGGAGTTGAATGCAAATCACAAAGATCACTATGAATTAATTCAAGCACCGATGAATCTCTTTTCACATTAGGAAAAGGTTGTCTAGTGATCTTTGTCAACATGCAAGTTTTACATTTTTCGGTTTTAACGTCAAAAGCCGGAATAAGACCATCTTTTGACATTTCAACCATTCTTTTAAAATTAACATGACCAAGCTTTGCATGCCATAAAAAAGAATCAACACAATTCTCATTTGCAATATAAACGGAATTAGAAACACAATTCTTTTTATTCAAACTTAACATAAACATATTATTATTTAAATAACCAAATCCTACAAAAGAGCCACCTTTTGACAAGGTAAACTTTTCGGACTCAAAAACTTGCCTATATCATAACTTATTCAAGGTACTACCGGAAACCAAATTCTTTCGAATTTGTGGTACAAACAAAACGTCTAAAAGTTCAATTACTTTATTAGAGCTAAATTCTAGTCTAACTAAGCCACATCCAAGAATAGGAGCATTTGACTCGTTCCCCATGTGTAGCACGAATCCGTCTTCAACCGGTTCCAAAGAGGAGAACCAACGTCGATCCTTGCACACATGACTCAATGCACCCATGTCAATCCACCAAGCATCATCATCATCCTGCACATAAAATGATTCAGATATTAGTGGTACATAATTCAAATTTGAATTAACACCAAAGTCAAGAAACTGACCTTGCCGTGGGTTTTGATCATTGGATCTTTGCCCACCACCACTTGAGTTTGCTCCATTCTTATTCTTGACAACTCGGCAATCTTGCTTGAGATGACCGGTCATCCCACAAGTCCAACAGGTTAATTTAACCTTTTTATTGGGACCTTTCTTGGCTTCATTGAACTTACATTTTCCCTTGAAATTGTTGGATCTTCCCTCTTCCACCATGTTCACAGAAGGTGCAGAAACCTCTTTTGTTTTAGGTTTCTCAGTCTCTTGCGCCCAAAGTGATTCCTCTATGCGCAGGTGACTACTGAGTTGTACAAGAGACAACTCTTCCTTCTTGTGTTTCAACATATGTTTGAAGTCTTTCCAAGAGGGAGGCAATTTATCAATAATGCTCGATACGGAAATGGATTCGTCCATTTTCATATAATGTTGAGCATATTGGCCTACAATGCATAGGAGCTCATTATATTGCTCCATCACAGGCCTTGAGTCCACCATTTTGTAATTATTGAAATTACTTACGAGGAACTTCTTACTATAAGCATCCTCCACCATGTATTTGGGCTCAAGAGAGTCCCATAGCTCTTTAGCGGATTCAACGTTTTGATAGATATCGAAGAGGGAGTCACACATACCGTTCAAGATGTGGCCACAACATATGTAGTCGTCGTTTTCCCATTTGCCACGACGTCGGGTCATCTCCAACGTCTCGTCCTCCATTACTTCCGGCATCGGCTTACTCAATATGTACACGACCTTCAACGTGATCAATAAGAAGTGCATCTTCTTTTGCCATCGCCGAAAGTCAACGCCTTCGAACTTCTCCAGCTTCGTGAACTTGGTCGTCATATCTCTCATGGATTGATCACTCGCCATCTCTCACAAAGTAAATATCACTTAAGATTGTTGGGGAGGGGTGTGCAGAAAATCGATGGGTAGAGAGGGAGAGGAGAGTGATAGGAACTTGGATATGAATCTGAGATCGCGTGAGAGCTCGCTTTCCTTAAGTGATATTTCGACCCTATTCTGCCTGAGTATCACGAAATTCAATCGAGGATAATCTCAATTCACCGGTGTCGATTCTGGCAGAAATCGATCCTATTTATACACCAAGAGAATCGTAACCGATGCTATATTATTAATGATAATAATCAACCAATTAATGGTATTGATTGTTAGTCATAAAGGTGTAGGTTACAAAAAGATTTGGGAGTTATAAAGGGATTTTGGGAGTTACAAAACGAACCTGCAACAGTGCGTCACACGGGTAGCCGTACGGGTTAACCTGCGGCACAACCCGCGTGAGCCTCTGTTCCGTCCCAATATTCCAGTGCACCACGCGGGTAGCCGCGCAGGTTAACCTGCGGCACAACCCGCATGAGCCACTGTCTCCCACACGAAACAGTACACCACGCGGGTAGCCGCGCGGGTTAACCCGCGACACAACCCGCGTGAGCCACTGTTTCGTCCCACAAACACAAAATGACTGATCAACAATCCCGGGTCATAGTTAGCTTACACAAGCGTGCACTCCACACCTCCTAACTCGTGTTGTAGCTTAACTACAAACCCCATTATTATCTTGTAAATCCAATTACACAAAATGACCGATGATTTCACTAAAATCACCAACACTACACACCAGTTTAGTTCCCAAATTCTTTGAATTTGTCAAAATTTGTTTGTGTTTGCTCCGTTGAATCAATACAAATTCAAAAAGATAACAGTTTGATGGTGGTGTTTGCTCCGTTGGCCTATACACCACCATCAACTTCATCTCCTCCGTCGTGACCAAGACCCACCTGCAAATGGTGAATAGCCTACCCTAATCCCACAACCAAGACCATAGCAACCATCATCGACCAACCAATGCCTTTTATACTACCATCGTCTTGATGAATCCTCTCCTGAAACCACCCAACTGGTGGCAAAGGTTCAAGAGCAACAAGAATATCATTTTATTATATATATTTACATGTAATGTGTGTGTATACATTTACATATATGTGTGTGTATTATGTGTGTATATACACACGGTTGCAAGGACAATCTCACAGGGACCCAAATCCCATCTTCCTGTTCGATGGTCACCTTCTTCAGTTAACTCAAACCCACCATCACCGTTACCTCAAGAAACTCCTGTTAGATCTCCACCGATACCTCCACCGCCTTCATCTCCACCATTCCCTATTGGTTAACTTCTGTTAGATCTCCAGCGGTACCTCAAGAAACTCTTAATTCTATCAACTTACACACACACACACACACACTTCACACTCATCATCTTCGACTGTTGCTGAAGGTTTTGGTTCACTTAACACACACAACACGAACACCCACACACAACCCATACACCCTCTCTCTCTCTCTCTCTCTCTCTCTCTCTCCACGATCATCATCTTGAACACATTTTAAAAACCTTCACTTGAATGGGAGAAGATGAAGGTCCAACGATTTTGGGGGTAGAGGCTTAACGGTGTGGTGATCGGAAATTTGGATGACGGTCCAGTGGTTTTGTTATATGTGTATAATATATATATATATATGTATGTTGTATATAATAATAATAATATAAAACAATATATAAATTATATATTATAGTTTTTTAAAAGATATTTAAGATAATAGGTAAAAAGACTAAACCACCCCTCCCTCTAACGGAGATTGTTAACGAAATTAGTGATCATGGACCACTTCAAATTAAAATAAGAATCACAAGGACGATTTTTAGACTTTAATATTAAAGTTCCGGTCCCATTTTCAAAGATTTCACTAAACCGCAAGGACCAAAATTAGAGTTTACTCAATTTTTTTTAAATAAAATTATGACCCGATATACAACTAGTAAAAATAAGAGTGATCCGGAAAAGCGATGCGGAAATCGGGAAAGGCGCGTAGGGGTGTGCAGACTGCAGAGTAACAAAAGAAAAAGGAAAAAGAAAAAGAAAAAGGAAAAGGGGGAGTGAAAAGGACGCGTGTCAAATAAAATAACCCGCAGGTGACGGTAGCCAGACAGCATCAGTGCTTTACTTGTGCTGTATCCAGTGTGTCAGTGTGTGTGTATTTCAGAAGACACACCCTCGTGCCTTCATTTTAACACCCACAACCAAAACCTCCTTTCCATTATTATTTTTCACACCATACATACACATCTGTATATCTATCTATCTACCTGTCCATCTCTCTCTTACATTCATCTTTAATTTATCCCCTTTTCAATTTCTTCTTGGAGAGTTTGATGATTGAATTATTGAATGTTGAAGCGATCATAGGGTTTTAGCAACTTCTAATTGGTGGTGTACTCTTTCTTCTTTGCTGATTTGGAAGGTACGTTTATTGATTGTTACTCTCTGATTTATCCTTTTCAACGATTGTAATTGTTTTTTGTTGTTTGATCACGATAATATCTGCTTTGATTTTGCTGCAAGGTTGATTTTGCTGTGCTTTATTGATCTTTGATGTTTGGTGGTAGCGATGAAACAGTTTGATTTATGCTAATTTGATATGGATGTTGTTGCAAATTGAAAACCGGTGCTGTTTACTTTTGGTCTTGATGTGGTTAGTATTTTTGATATAAAAAACTTCCAAATCTATATCAACATGTGTTGTAAGCTGATCATGTAAGAGAGAGTTTGCGATTGGTGGTTGATGAAGAAGAGTGCAATGGAGTTGCTGGCCTTATTTTGATGAATTTTGGTGTTTTTTTAACGTAGTCATCTGCATGTGGTTTAGGATTTGGATTGGGGGTATCTTATATGGAGGATATGGAGAACATTTAATTTGGTCTAATTGGCTTTTGAACCTATACAAACTGAAACTGGGTGCAGAAAGGTCACTTGGATCATCAAAACTTTTTGATCATGGATCTTGCAATTGTTAAATGACTGTGGCAGCTGGAGCTTTAGTTAAAAGTACCTAAATAACATATCTTCAACAAAGCAGCGGGTCGGTTAATAGGATGAGGACGGCTGTAAACTCTAAAATGCATAAGGATGTGCTTGGATATTGAACTAACACATTACATGAGCTTATATATTTCCTTCTGAAAAACCTAGTTTTTTTTAATTAACAAACCTGGTAGATGGAAAATCAGCTCAATAACCTGTTTGAAAGAGTGATTTTTCAAGATAAATTTACAGTATACAGATCCACTTGACATGACTCACATGAGAATCATCCAATGCTAGCTGAGGTGCCAATCTTGTAATATATTACTATAGAGAAGGAAGTAATTATATAGTGATAAAATGAACTTATAGACGAAAACTAATATACTTGATCTGGACTCTGCCAGCTATGTTCTGAATCAATGATAAAATGTTTTGATTGTATGTTCTTAAAAGGTTATTTGATCATAACTCCCTTCGACTATTGATTTTCCACAACTTTTTGCAACCGGCAGGGTCTTCACGTAAACAACCTGTCTACTTCTTAGGTTAGAGGAAAGGTCGGACATCCTACCCCTGGACCGTACCTCCAAGTAGGATATACTGTGTATATTTAATTTGGTTTCCCTTCATCTTTGAGTATGTATTGAATTTGTGCCACAAACCTGACTTATTATCTGTCCGGAATTGAACTTTTTTGGTGACCCAAAGGTGAAAAAAGGAGGTTTAGTGCTGGTAGCTTTATGTACTGTTTAATCACTTTTTATTTCTTTCAGCTGTCTTAGAGATCTGATTACTCTCCTAGGGTTTGAGCCACTTTTTCTGTAACTTTGTGATGCCAGATTTTTTGTAGTGAAATTTTCTCTTCTCTAGTGTTTTACTCTAAAAAGTTTCTACGTAAATCTGTATATTTGTTTCTTTATTTATCGTTAGCATGATTTCCGTTACTTTTACTAAAACATGAAAATCACGATACATTAAGGAGGAAGTTGCAAATGGAGGGTTTCATTAAACCACCTTCAAAGTAAGATTTCTATTAAGGGAATTAAAATTTGCCTACTATTTCAAGCTTCATTTTGCTTGCTATTAGGATACAGAATTAAGTGTAAGGATGTCTATTCAGTTTTTAATCTTCTGCAAACAGGAAAAGTTACTATTAATTTAGGATATTTGAAAAATGAACTTGTAGCGATTTCACTGAGAATCTGGGAACATATTTTTGATGGACTTATCTCTATCTTCTGGCAGCCCTACAATTCGTTTCTTGTTTTACGATAAAATATCACCAAAGGAAATGATTAGATCACATTATTTTAAAATTTGCTTTCTTGGATGTAGCTTTCTTCTTATATCTAGTTGTATGAATGATTCTTTAACCCGAGAGTTTACTACAGGATTTACATTATTTGTTTGTGTATGTGGTCAAATTCTGCAAGTCAAAGTGTATCAACTGGATACTATCTGGCAACCTACTCATTACCGTCCTTATGAATTGGTTTTCTTTTAAATATGTATGTATTTCTCATATGTTAGAGATGGTAAGTGGTGAACCTTCTTAATTGCTTGTTGTTGACCTCAGATACTGTTAGACATGGCAGCCGAACTTGTTAATGCGGCAACAAGCGATAAACTACAGGAAATGGATTGGACCAAAAGCATCGAAATTTGTGAATTAGTCACACGTGATCAAAGGTAAAAGTCAACACTTACCTTCGTGCTTATGGCTGTGTTGCTAAGAAATATCCTAAAATGGGTCTCTTGGTACTCTTGCAAACTTCCACAAGCATGATGTTTAGCTTCATTGTGTTTTCTCACTAGCATGCACGCATGTTTGATATCATTCTACTTCAATGTCTAGACATTATATCTGCCATGTACCGTCGCGGAATACTAGAGATGGTTTTGTTACTGTATCTGCGTGTTAATTACTTACCAGATATAAAGGTGTTGATGCAGATTTTTTTATTAGCTTAATTCATATCACATTTTCTCTTTTATCTACGCATTGCATTTGTTTTTTCAATTAGAACTGCTGCTGTTTTTTAGTGGAAGGGCATGCTATTTGTTTACGTTCATTAGGGGGGGGGGGGGGGGGGCGTTTGGTTCGCATAATGGAATTTGATGCAATTCGAATCCATCAAAGGAATTCGACTTTGAAGGAATCGGAATGGAATTTGACAACGCGTTTGGTTGGCAGGAAGTGGAACTGAATCTCTCAAAAGAATTGGTATATGCATGTTTGTGTGGCAGAATGTAGCTTCATAATTGAAATGAGAGAACAATAAATAACCAGAATACCCCTTTATTACATTGTTATACTTTTGTACTTAAATTATAAATACATATAATGATAGTATCAATTGGTGATGGTGGGTTGGTAGGGGTGAGGGTGGCGGCTGTGACGACAACAGTAATGGCATGGTGGCGTGGATGGGTCGCGGTTGTGACGGTGACAGTAGTGGCGTCGTGGTGGGTGGGGTTGACGGTGGGGATGGGTGGCAGGCGTGAAGGCGACAGTAGTGGCGTAGTCGTGGTGGGGGTGGGTGGCTGTGACAGTGAACAGTAGTGACGTCGGGGTGGTGGCTGTGATGAGGACGGTGGTGGCGGCTGTGATGGTTGGTTGGGGTTGGTGGAATGATAATATTAAATGGCATTAGTGGTGGTGGTGGCAACATGAGTGGTGGTGGCGACAATGGTGGCGGTGTGGTGTGGGGTGGGGGTGGGGGGTGAGACTGAGGTGCTGTTCGGTTCGTTTTCTGTTAAGACCTGGATGGATATAGCTGTCTGTATGTTGATAGATAAGTTGTTGTTCGGTTATTATGCTGAATAAACAGTCTGAATGTCAGAAATTACCATTTTACCCCTACCTCTAGTCTTTATTTTTGTCCGAATAAAACAGTTGTTTGATAAAAATATTGAATAAATGACTTATAATTATAAAAAAAAATCAATTTGAACGTTTTCTATATAAAAACAACTTGATATACATTAACAGAAAAAACAGAAAAATGCATATATGTTAACAACTTGATAAATAGAGAGAACAAAAAAAACAAGATTTTGCATATTGGAAATTGATATACAGAAGAAAAAAAAACAATGTCTTAGAAAACGACGATGATGATAGCAAAGTGATATACAGAAAAACAACTTAACATATTGGAAAATATTATAAAAAAGAAGTGTATATATATATATATATATATATCAGATGATTCGAAACATATCAGAACCAAAATAATCAGATTTGCATCTTCTCATGGGTTTGCATCTTCTTCTTACCCAAACACCATAGACGAGGGTTTGCTTCATAAGGTTTTTGGTTTCTGTTTTTCTTGTGCTTTGACTGCATCTTCTTAGGGTTTTTGGTTTTCGTTTGTGTTTGCTTCTTTTGATGAACTCGATTTCTCGATGAACATGAATTAACTCGATAGATCTTAGGGTTTTTGGTTTCTGTTTTTCGTGTTTCTTTTTTATCTGATTGCCTTGATGAACTCGATTTTGATTCGAATGAACATGAAATCGATAGATTTTGGGTTTTTTAGCTTATGTTTTACGTTTTTTCATTTGTATCTGCTCGATAAGTCAAGGTGGTAGATATGGAAAATTATAGCTGAATGTGGAGGACATAGTTTTCTCAGCTTAGTGAATCAGCCATGGGCTGACCGATTCAGCCACTACCGAACACCCGGATATGGCTGTGCGAATCAGCCATATCCACCATACAGCTCATTAAGCCACAAACGAACATCCCCTGAGGGTGGGTGGTGTTGGTTAAATTGCCAAGTAAATGGAATTCAATTCCTTCACTTATGCCAAGAAATGATCAAATCCCTCAATTGCGGATTTCGGTGGAATCCAATCAATTCAATCTGCCAACCAAACATCATCAAGGAATTTGGTCAACGGAATTTGTGTTTCCAATTCCATCAAATTCTTTCGGATTCCGCAAACCATGCGGCCCCTAGTTTGAGGTTATCTTGTACTTGTACTTGTACTTCCTGTCACCGCTAGTCTTCTCATCTTATCTTAATCTTCAAATGATGACTCATACTGTATCATTCATTCTTGATCGAATTTTCTTCCATCTTCTTGGTGTCCCATTGGAGAAGGGCTCTTTATTTTTTATACATATGGTTGATAAACCTTGTGAAAAAGGGTTTATAGTACTAGTGGTAATCTGTACATATGTTAGTATCAATATGTGAAGTTATGTTCTACCTTCATGGCTTTATCTTCTAGTGATGTCTTTTCCTCAAATATTGTGAAGTTGTAAATGTGGTCGATGCTTTAAGCCCTGATGTTGAAATTACACTTAGGGGGCGTTTGGTTCGCAGAATGTGATGGAATCTGGTGGAATTGGAATGTTGAATTCCTTTGACCAGATTCCATACCCTTGTTTGGTTCAAGCTTTTCAATGGATGGAATTTTTGAATTCCAATAAATTCCATAGATATAGGATTTGAACATTCCATCATAAAACCCAAGGATTTCAATGGAATGGAATCTCATATTTTGATAATTCCAAAATTACCCTTTACCCCAAACTAAACCCTACTGATATTGATTATCAGCAGATACCAACTCTCTCTCTCTCTCCTCTCTCTCCTCCCTCTCTCTCTCCTCTTTCTCTCCTCCCTCTCTCCTCTCTCTCTCTCCCTCTCTCTCTCTCTCCCTTTCTCTCTCTTCCCTCTCTCTCTCTCCTCTCCTTTCTCTCCTCTCCTTTCTCTCCTCTCTCTCTCTCTCTCTCATCATTCGTGTGCTAAAATAATCAAAGCAATTTTAGTTAAAAATTAAACTATTTAATGACTATTTCATTAAAGTAATTTTTGTTTAAAATAATTAAAAAGGGTATTTTTGTCATTTACCAAAATTTCATTCCAATTCCGAAGCTACAATATGTGAACCAAACAGAAAAATTCCAATTTATTTAACAGATTCCATTCCAATTCTGTCAACCAAACAGGTGGTCAAACCTGATAACATTCCATTCCAATTCCTTTAAGTCAAATTCCTTTGACAGATTTCATTCAATCCAAAAACATTCTGCGAACCAAACGCCCCCTTATTTTTTTGCTCTTCATGATTCAAAGGGAAAATAACATAAAACAAATTTGTGGCCAATTGGCCATATGATCATATTTTTTTATCTTGTCTGCAAGTAGAATAACTAGCAAGTGCACTATGCTTTAGAAAACTACTTATCTTGTATGCTAGCGACTCAAAATGGAGGCATCTTTATAATGAGAATTTCACAGCATTGTTAGAAGCATACCCAAAACTCAAGCACATTTTCAAAGTTTATTTCTGGTTTAAATTATCAGTCAACACTGACCTTAATTTTATTCTTCTGCACATGATGTTTTATGTGGCGCTCTCTTGGGCTGCACCATTGTCTAATTTTTTATGGTTCCATTTTAAGTCTATAGCAAGTATTTTTGGACAAAAGGTTTCTTGTTGATAATATTAATATGCAATGTTATGTTCTACCTTGTAAAGCTATAACTTGTCAAGTAATTGGCCAATGTTCCGACTTAAACCTTAATGCTGAAACTACCTCTCCTTTATATTCCTTGTGGTTGTACATAGAAACAAAATAAACTCTCGTGATTGTATTCTGCAAATAGAACCCTATGCAAGTGCATTTCTCAAATGTAGTGTGGTATCAAAAATAGATATTTTGTATACTCGTGGTTAAATTTACAGACATCTTTTTCATAAGAATCGCATAGCATTTTAAAAGCATACCACAAATCTACCATGTTTCGGGACCTATTTTCTGGCTACTTTGTCCGAGGCTAGTGCTGTTGCCATTTTCCCTCAACGTATATATTGCTTGTGATAGATGAACTTTTGGTGACACTCCCTCTTGAAAGGAGTTTTCAACTGGTGTAGTGGTAAAATGATTTCGATTAACTTGTAAAAAGATCAATAATTGCATATAACTATATTAAATGACTGCATATGATAGAATTGGATAAAACCTGAAAAATCTGTTTGAATTTACAGGCAAGCTAGAGATGTTATTAAAGCCATCAAAAAACGGTTGGGAAGTAAGAACAAAGATACTCAACTATTTGCTGTTATGGTGAGTTATGCGTGTTTGTGCACAATGTGATGAACATGTTACTCTTTTCGAGCATTTCTATACCAAAATCCTTTTTGGCCATAGGCATTTACATCTCAGAGGATTATGATATTTCTGATTATATGTTGGATTTTCATGATCATTTTCTTTCAGTTGCTAGAGGTGTTGATGAATAATATTGGGGAACCAATTCATACACAAGTGATTGAGACTGGGATCCTCCCTCTACTTGTGAAATTAGTCAAGAAAAAGGTATGGCAAATCTTTTAATTAGAACCGTTATACGATACATTTGATTCGGATTTATGCATATAAATGTTCGTTTTCTTTTGTTAATTCTTTTTTTTCTTTTCCAGTCCAACTCCAATCTATCTGTACGCGAGAAAATATTTCTTCTTCTAGATGCAACACAGACGTCCCTTGGTGGAGCTTCTGGGAAGTTTCCTCAGTACTATTCTGCATATTATGACTTGGTGGTAGGTATATATACATTTGAGCAAATGTCGGTTTGAATCATTTACCTAGGGTGCGTTTGGACAGGATGGGACAAAAACTTGTCCCACGTTTGGTGTGACATTAGGACCTGAACAGGACAGGACTGAGTGGGAAAAAATGCATTTTTTTCTCCCACCAAAATAGGTGGAACAAAAATTGAGACGAGACAAGATTGGTAAATTACTAAACTACCCATGTCAAATTAAAACCCTAAACCTTGCACAATTCTTTCACCCGCCTACCTCACTCTCACCCTTCAGCTTGTCCAGTCCTATCTGCTTACCAAACGCACCCTTACTGTTTAATTTGAAGACTGAAATAGGATGACGTAAGCTATAAGATAATGAAACATTACATTGCTTAGTTCAATTGCATCACTTTAATAACTTTTTGTTGTATCATTCTTATAGTTGCATCACTTCCCGCATTTCAAATTTCTTGTCTTCCATAGTTTGAACATCTGTTAGTTGTAGAAACTTAATTCGTTAGAGATTTGTGAATGATTGTCACCTCATCTTCTGACTTGTTGGGCTGTCAGAGTGCTGGAGTACAATTCTCCCAGAGACCCGAAGTTCTCCCAAAAAATTATTCAACTTCAGACAGCAGTAAAAGCAACTCAAGTAACGGGGAACTTGCCATCACTGGAAATGACAGGAGTGCACCACCGACCGCCCCACAGGCCGTTCCTGAATCTAGGTATATGTTGCTATCTTTTCTCACTGTTATTTGTTATGGAATGACACCTTCTTGTACTAAAAATGGTGGAAGCATGTTGATCTCATTTGTATTTAATTGTCAAGATGGGAAATTTTTCCACCCATCCCCATATTGTCTCTTTAATACTACAAGACTCCTGATTTTGAAAACAACTTACAAGCAATTAGTCAAAAAACGTCAAAGAATATTGTAGTAGGTGCTCACGGAGATCAAAAAAGACTAATATAGACATAGTTGCTCAATCCTTTCTAGAATCCCGGGTATGCTATTCTTATAGCTTCCGTGCCTTCCCTAACACCAAAATCTTTTTTTAATCCCCCCTCTTATTTTACCCACCCTCTATCCCCTTAAGTAATTTTTGTAATCTTCCCCAGCACATCAATTTATTTTCATCTCCTAGAGCCATGACAATCTGCTTTCTGCAATGACCCATATGCAAAGTATCACCAATTCATCCCAAGAAGATCTCTGTTTCTGAGAAGGATTCGAGATTAATCATTGATTGCAAATCTTTTAGTATATTCTCTTTATTCTTTATTCTTTTGAGTTCTGACAGGATCAGCCTTTGTTGAAAACAAGTTCATTCATCTCTACTCTAAAGATTTTTTTTGGTTCCTTAAGATTCTAGCAAGATGTGTGCATAGACCTTCAAATTATTTGCAAATTTTCAGTAAAAATCTGTGAGCCATTCTCTTCATGTGAGCGTGAACTGTTTATTAGCCTTGAAATGCATGTGCTGTCATGAAAAATCTTCAAAATAACCCATTCCAATTAGTGTAATAGTTCAGTGGGTGTTCTTTTTTGGATCTACTAAGTTGATCTGCATCGTGTATAAACATCCAGTCCTATCGGTCTCCACCGATGCATTAAAACTTGGCATTCTCTCATCAGAACCGTTCAATGAAACTTCTCAAATCTAGAAGAAAATTACTTCTGGTGGCTGGATCCCTGGAGCTGCAACTCAGATTCGATGACCCCCAAGTGTTCTTAGAAATTTGAAAAGTTTTATTTGGGTTCCAAAAAACCTTTTAGTCTCCACCTCAACCCATGAAACATTCTCTGGGAAACGTGAGGTTCTCAATATCTTTTCTTTTACGGTTTTACCTCTCATGTTTCCAACACTTCTACGGTTATCAACCCCCAACTTTTATTCCAATATTCTCATGTAGAAATTAACTTCAGTAAGGAGAAGGTGAAATCTGCAGTGCGGAAATGGGGTAGAAACAACACCAAGAGGATTTTAAAAGAAATGAGGCTTATTATTATGTGTCTACAAATGGAGAATTTTGTGGGTTATAATTGTTTTTGGCATGCTTTTAAAAATTTGTTATCGTCTTTCTTCAAACAGTATTATTCAAAAAGCTGGATCTGCCCTAGAAGTCTTAAGCGATGTCCTTGATGCCATTGATACCCGACATCCAGAGGTACGTGGGTTGAAGTATTACCAAACGTTTTAACGTTCATGCTTATCACCGTACAAGACTCCTAAAATTTCAGAATATACAGAGGCTTATCATATTTGACATTATTAATGGTATAAGCATTCTGTAACAAATTCCTCGTAATACAATCATCTTGATTTTCTGAAAATTTTCTAATTAATTGTTGGATATCGTTTTTTCAGGGTTGGTGGTATTTTCTTAATGATGTTTTGTCCATGTGAACGTTGTTATATTTGATGAATTACTTCTGATGCTGATGGTAATCGTCATCTTATTGTTAAATTACAGCAAGCCAAGGATGAGTTCACCCTGGATCTTGTCGAACAGTGTTCTTTTCATAAACAACGAGTAATGCATCTTGCAGTTACTTCTCGGTAAGTTATCTTTATTTGGCAGAAGCAATAGAAAACGTGGTGCATATTTATGTTAATGTACAAATATGTTGTATGTAAAGAAAACAAGAAGGTAAACTTAGAAGAAAAAGAATAGAAGTATCTAAATTCATATCAGTAATCCAACAAATTAGGTTATATGCGACCAAGTACTGAAAAGCTAGCTGTAGTCATGAGGAGCTATACAAAATCATACCTTTAATTGATATTTGCCTGCTTGTCGTAGGGACGAAAAGTCAATATCTCAAGCAATCGAGTTAAATGATCAGCTCCAGAGGGCACTTTCGAGACACGATGCCCTTGTTTCCGGTAGATCAACGCTTACAGCAAGCCAAGTTGAGCAAGAAGAGGCCGAGGAAGAGGATCCCGAACAACTCTTCAGAAGGTACGCGTAATTATTTCCATTTCTGGTTGGTCATCATATGCACGCATTTTGATTCTTTAATATCGAACCAATCCAACAATAACAGGATGAGAAAAGGAAAAGCTTGTGTAAGACCCGAAGCTGAGAACCATCAAACAGATCGGCCTTTAGGATTACTAGGAGCTTCTGTTCCAGCCGACAGGCTTAACCGACCACTTATTAGACCGATCAGTTTGGAGCCAAAACAAGAACCCATTACAACCCGAGCAGCTGCAGCCGTGTCGATCCCACCACCGCCTGCAAAACACGTTGAAAGGGAGAAATTCTTTCAAGAAAACAAAGCCGATGGTTCAGGTCTAGGTGGTCACATGAGGGGCCTCTCTTTACACAGTCGAAACGCCAGCAGTTCTCGCAGTGACAGTTTCGACTTGAGCGACTGATACAAACCGGGGTTGTGTTGAAAACGAGATTATTATGTGGTGATGTTTAGGATTTGATGTGTGCCGGGATTCGATCTGTGGTGTAGTGGCCATGGTGAAAGTATATATATGTTGAATGAGACTTGTTTTATTTTTATTATTATACAAAACAGTGATATGTGAAAGATAGGACATTGGTTATCAAGAAAAGAAAGACAAGGGGATAGGAGGTGTTTTATAAGTTAAATAGCAGATGCTAGTAGTGGTTAGTCTTTGTCTGTTTATGGGATTTCTTAAACTGTTGGATTCTTTTATTTTTGTTTTGTGTGTTTTTATGTCAATCAGAAAGTGTTCCTTTATTAGCTAGCTTATTTTTCTTTTTGGGCTATTTCCCGTGCATTTCGGTTAATCTGATGGGCTTTGAAGATAACTAAAGAAATCTCGTTTTGATCTCTTTAATTTGATATTCATATTGTTTTACTTTTCATGATGATTTATGACGTTTTTGTGTTATTGTATTTAGTCTTTGTTTTCGTTTGAATCTCTCCTAACCACCCTTTTTTTTTTTTTTTTTATTGTCTTTGTTCCATCTATTTTAGTGGGACAAAAAAACTGTATTTTTGTTCCACTCAGTTCCAACCTATCCTAGTCTAATGTAGCTTCAAACATGGAACTATAAGTTTTTATTTTGTCCTATCTTTGATACCTGACACATCCTTGATGCCAACAACGATCAAAGAAGCTTCAAAACTATTAAGCAAACCTATTGATAAAAGATCAAACAAACCCATTAAAACCCATGTAATTTTTAAAATCGAGATCTTTAATGCTAAGCAAGCATGTTAATATGAAATTGTTAGATTTTGGTTTGAAAGGTTTTAGAAATGGTTTGTTTATATATGTGGTTCAATTAATATATTTCTAGACATTCCTTCATGACGTTTGCCTTATGGCTTAGCCTTAAAGATGACGACTACCCACTCAAGACCGTCTTGGAAGTTGAAAGTAAACCCGAACGAGTATAATCTTGTCTATAGTGTGCAACACAATCGGTCTATAGTGTGGAACATAATCGGAGACACATGATCATTTTTTTTTTCTATTTTGCAATCGTCTCAAAGTTATGTCAAACCTGAACAATGTTACCAACAATTGTTACGATGTGGTGGAGTATGATCAACAACATGTAGCTCACAATTCGATCACTAGCTTCGTCCATTTTCTTGAGAAAATGTATTTTATTCCCTAAATTGACATAAATGTTTTTTCCTAGGTCAAAACATGTTAACTTTCTCCTAGGTCAAACCCCAATTTTGCAAACCTTTGATCCATCTTAAAAATACATCCGGTTCAAAGAAATTCTTAGATCTACCATTCCCTTTATCTGAAAATCTTAAAATACATATGTTTTATCAAGTCGGTACACATTTTGTGTCAATATGCGATACAACCGAGGTAATAATAAAAAATGACCCAAAGTAATCATTAGAGTATCTCCAACGACTTCTTTAAAATGAAGATTTTGAACTTTTTGCTCCAACAACTCCTCTAAAACTTTCTCAAAAATAAAGAAAATAGAAGAGATAATGTAATTTTTCTCTAAATTTGAAGATGTCCCAAAAAATAATTATCAAAAGAAAGAAATGATATTTTATTTTATTTTACTAACGAGAAACTTTAAAATAAAATAGTTAGATAAGATAGATAATATTTTATTAAATATATAAAATCTTTTAATAATATAATCAATGATTTATCAAACTTTAGAAATAGATATAATGTATTTCAAATTTTGTTGTTGTTGTGGTGGTTAAAAACAAATAGTTGACTAAACACAATTACACAAGTAAAAAAAATTAAAGTATGAAGCATAAAAATATGCAAAATAAAGTGTGGATGAGTTGTACACACTTCCGTTCCGATTCCGTTAATAAATTCACCGAATCTTTCACCGGCAACGGTGGGGGTCTGCAACAACATGTTCACTGCTGTTCTCATAATCCTCTCACTTTTCTCTCTCACAATCCAATCATCATCTTCTTCCGATCAAACTACCGCTGATGTCTGCATCATCGGTACCGGCATCGCCGGCTCATCTGTCGCTCACTTCCTCCGCCAATACTCCCCAACCATCGCCCAAATCCGCATGTTCGAGCGTCATCCAGTCGTCGGAGGCCGTATGGCAACCGTCACCATCGCCGGAGAAACATTTGAAGCCGGTGCCTCAATTCTTCATCCCAAGAACTACCACGCCTTGAACTTCACTCACATGTTGAATCTCAAAGTCAAGGGGCCTTCGCCTTCTGAAAATGCTTTCTCGCTCGGCATTTGGGACGGCCAACAGTTCGTATTCAAAACTATTGACTCCAAGTCAAAGAGTCAGCTGGTTCAGTACTTCGTCTCGCTCGCTAATTCGTTACGGATGTTCATCCGCTATGGTATTTCTCTCCTTAAAATGACCGGTTTTGTTGAGGTACATCTCTTATTGTTTCTCCACTCGATTCTTTTTTTTAATGCCGATCTGTTTAATTTTGGTTTTCAATCCTATTAACTTTGTGATTCTATAGTTAATTAATTCTCAAAGACATGGTAAATAGGAAAGCGGTTGGTGTGCTATTGATGGATAAACATATTTAGTGATTAATAGCATACACTTCTAGTACTATGCATCTGAATCCACATGGATTTTAATGTAGTTAGGTTTTTCAATGATTCTATCGACCTCCTATTGATGTTGTCTTGGCTTTTCCTCGATTTCATCATTTCTAATTCTATTCACCTCAACATTCACATTTTCTGAATGTTCAACTTGTGTATATGTTATCTTTTGGTGACCCTTTTCTTTACCATGTAAATTTGGAGGTCTTTATGTTGTCTTAGAAAACTTTGAACTTCAATAGAATGTTTTGATGATATGAGACTCCTGAAACTTGGTGTAATCTCATCCGCTTTGCTCTTATCTTATGACGGATAACCCTGTCAATCTCTCCATATTTCATACCAAACAACAGGTCATGTCTGTCCCAACCGCTACATGTGGTAATATGCTTTATGTGCATTTTGCACTTCCCTATTAACACTTCTAGAAATGCATTCATGTACTTTGTTTTTATTATGACTTAATAAAAGAACATTCAAATCCAAGTTGTTTTTTTTGAGAACTCCAACTTTCCATGAGCACCTTGCATGATAACTAACACAATATCATTGTCAAAAAGCATACACCATGGTATATCATCTTTTATTCCCTTTGTGAGTTCATGCAAAACTAAAGCAAGAGGATAAGGTCTTATAGCTAGCCTTTTGTGTAAGCTATTGCCTATTGTAGTAGGAAAACATTTTTGTTATTGTTGCGTGTTTTCATGCTGGTTGATGATTCAACTATCCTTAACTAATTAGCTTACATTGTAGGGCATTGTTCTTGTCAAGAGCCCACAACACTTCTTCTCTTAGCACCCTATAATATGCATAGTTTAGACCAATGAACACCACATGCGAATCCTTTTTTATGATCCCTGCATCTCTCCATAATCTTATCTTTTTGTGAACAGCAGAAGTTAAAACTCATGCTCTCAATTTTTCTTAGATTTATCACCCATCCACTTAGTATCTGAATGGATGCAATATTCACTCTCCTTCTACTTAGGGTATTAATTATCTCTCCTGGATTTCCTGTTAACAACCCTACTACAACTTCTAGCTGTATCCAACTCTTTTGAACTGACTTCCTAGCCAACCTGCACCCTTCCTTTGAAGTGTGAAGGGTGTTTCTCATTTCTCATGACACCAAGCATCATGTGGCACACACTAAAAAAGTAGTATCAATCCCATGCTCACATCTATAAGTGTGTCGACATGGCATATCTATGTTTATTCCACACGTGTTCCGGTATTACATATAACTTAGGATGTCATGACCTGGCCTCTGCTCACTATTTTAAGCACACTGACATGCCTTTTTTGCCTCATTACATAGACTCCAATGCAGCTCATATTAAGATGGTTAAACCCAACAGAATTTCGTTTGGCTTCATTTACACAGGATTAGCTGTATAATGCATTGGTTCACAAGGCTTGAATCATGCCTCTTCCTTTATCATGATGTAATTTCATGTAACCTATTTTTAATTATTGATATATCTTATACTGAGCAAAGAAAAGATACATCAAGCCATGTATATATATATATATCATATCTACAGTACAGGCTTGCAGCTAGGGTTAAATGTGTGTTATTAATTATAAATGAACTTTTGATATACGATCTTGGCAGGTTACAGTGGATAGTTTCTTGAAGTACTATGAAAGTAAGGAGTCAAGGCCAATATTCAGCTCAGTGGAGGATATGCTCAAGTGGGCAGGCTTGTACAATTTGACAACACAAACATTAGAGGAGGAATTAGTTGGTCTCAAATATTCTCCTCTGCTCATACAAGAGCTTATCACTGTAAGTTACCTGTTTGCATAAATTTAGAAAATTCATCGTAAATAGAAATCTGTTCTGTGGTTTTATCTGATGTGAGAAACTTACAGTACCATATGGTATTGCTTTTGTGATGATGTTAATCTGTTGAGATAGTAATCTAATGGATTTTGACGTGAAGCATTGTCTCTGCTGACTTTGTTGCTGAATCTTGTGTCCAATTCCAAGCATACCAGCCTGAAGAAAAATAGTTATGTGGATTATTTGAAACAATTTTGATAGATAGTTGAAGTGATGTTACAAGTAAGGCTGCAAAGGAGCCAAGCTGAGCTTGAGATCCACTCATTAGTGTTATGCTAAGCTTTAACTTGATTTGGTAGCTTGATGAATCTTCTTGATGCAGACTCGAGCTCAACTTGAGAAAGATTCAAGTTCTATTTGAGAGCTTGAATAACTTGAAATATCCATAAAGATATGATCGATAGAGCAAGCTCAGTTTGATCGCTCGAATCAATAAAAATCTATTAGGAGTATGTTTGACAAGTAAAGATCGATTTGAACTCGACCCAAAGAAACGTGCAAAAACTTGACCACAAGTACATACATATTTACACATACTTAGGACCTAAAAAACTCGATAAGAATGTGAATTAAGTTCATATAAACTCGAACTCGACTCACTATATGTTTTGAGCTCATATTTGTACTCGAACCCAATAAATTTCAACTGAATCAAGCTTGAATCACTTGATTAAAACTCGACTCTTTTGCAACCCTATTTAAAGACGTGCTTCGAGGTGTGTGGCCATTGCACCTTTATTAGTGACCTACACAATTTCGACTTACATATTATTTTATTATGAAATAATCCTTCCAAATACATCTTGCACATGTATATAGGATGTGAATATTGCAATTTTATTGAGGTGGGATTTTAATCATCTCTGTTACGGAATTGGTTGGAGTGGACCATAATAAGAATAAACCCACTACCCTAAAAGTATACTCTAGAAGGCCTAAAAGGGTAGAAATGGAAAGTGGCTAGAAGTCGGTTAGTGGAGAGAGTTTTTTACCTCTAAATAGGGAGGAGGTACCCCTTTTTTGGAGTAGAGAATGTTTTCCTAAGTTTCTATTGGCTCTTGCATTAGTACGCAAAGAGAGGGAGGATTTCGTGGATTATTTTCTGTTATTGTAATCCTTTCTTCTTCATTTCAATCACAGATATCCCATTTTCCCAATTGTTCTTAATTTGATAATTGTTTTGTTGATTCCCATCATTGGTCCGACCTACCTTGACCTGCCGATTTCTTTTTTCTTCTTCATCCATGGAAACCTGTTCCCAACAAAACCGACAAAACTGATTGGATCAACATGAGAGCAACTTCAGAAGCTTCGGGAGGACCTCGGGGGTTTCTGGTGGGTCTTACATTCCCTTAACACCTTCGGGAGGCAGTATTCCGGTAAACCAAGGAGGCGGTTATGCAATTCCACTTCAGGAAGCGGTATTCCGATCACACAGGGAGGGAGTTCTCTAAATTCAGGGTTGCAATTGGGCTCTTTCCGGTCAGTTCCCTATGCTGCAAAGAAGATTAAGCTTACAAACTTCTATGGTTTTGATCCTGAGGGATGGATTCAGAAGGCAGAGCTATATTTCGATATTCACGGTACGCCCTCTCATCTTCGAATTAGACTGGCCAAGCTAAGTATGGTGGGTGTTGCCCAACACTGGTTCACAATTGTGAAACAGATTTACGATCCCCTTACGTAGGAACAATTGTCTGTCGAACTTTTCCAACGATTTTCGGGATTGGAGATTCACAATTCGTTCGAACAATTGGCTATGATGAAACAGGTATCTTCTATTCACGATTATATTTATATAGACGATTTTGAATACTTGCTTTCCTTGGTACCTCGATTACCCGAGACACAGACTCTGGGTTATTTTTTTGCGGGTTTACGAGATGATGTGAAATGATGGGTACGTCTCCATCGACCTCAGTCCCGTCTTGATGCCATGTATCTCACTAAGGATATCGAAGAGATGCTTCGACCTTTTACCGAGAATATTTCCCAATCCCGGTTTCGTTATCAGGCAGGAGGTGGGTTGGGCTCATCATTTCAATCGGATTTCAAACCCAATTCTATGGGCCGTTATGAGAACAAAGGGCCCAATAGTGAGAAGAGCCCACTTACACGCAATGACTTAGGTCGTATGCCCTCGAATCATCGTACTCTCGGGGATCCTTCATCGGACTATGGCCAATTGTTCAATCGCAATCGGGGAATTCGATCTCTTACTAGTACAGAATGGGAGGAGTGATGTAAGAAAGGGTTGTGTTTCCGTTGTGGGCAACAATTTGGTCCGACTCACAAATGCCCCGAAGGGAAATTGCGGATTCTTCTCTTGGGCGACGATGAATCTGAAGGTGGGACGGTGAGCTTCAGGCAGTATAGACATTAGAGGATCCCGTCACTAAAGAGGAGAAAATTCTTCCAACTGGATCATGTATGGTTTTGGAATTCTTGGGGGCTAGTGCTGATTCATCTTCCGGTGGCAAAACCTTAAAGTTTGAAGGGGCAACCAGTGGTATTTTGGTAGATAGTGGAGCCACGCATAATTTTCTCTCGAAAACTAGTGACTGCGTTAGGGTTATCCTCGGAAATTTTCGATGGCATCAACATTCAGTTGCGCGATGGCTAAAAAAATGTTTATTAGTCAACGATGTACGCATCTTAAAGTACGAGTGGGTACATGCGAACTCGAGGTGGCAACTTTGATATTCGAAATGGGCCATTGGGACATGGTTTTATGCATGGACTGGTCTTAAAACGTTGGGAGAGGTAGTCCATAATTGGGAACAATCTTCCATGAAATTTGTATTTCAAGGGGAGTAGGTGTGCATCCGGGGTTTATCTAAAGTACAAGTGTCTCATATTTCTCTTCAACTATGGTTGTCATTGGACAATCCTTCTCAGACCTGTCTACGAGTTCTGTTGCATCGGGTGGAAACGACAGGAGAAGGAGTTATCTTTAGCACAACAACAAGATTTACAATTCTTGTTGGACCGTTTTTCGGCGATATTTCGGGATCCTACTGGATTACCTCCACGGCGTGCCCACGATCACAAAAATTGCTTTAATCAACTCCCATGAACCAATTTGTGTTCGATCGTATAGATATCCTCACATTCAAAAAGCTGAAATTGAGAAGCAAGTAGAAAAACTCTTGAATCTTGGTATGATTCGACCAAGTAAAAGCGCGTTGTCTAGCCCAGTAATTTTGGTCAAAAAGAAAGATCAATCGTGGCAGATGTGTGTAGATTACTTGCTCTCAACAAAGCTACGATCGTTGATAAGTTTCCTATTCCGGTAGTTGAGGAACTTATCGATGAATTGAAAGGTATATTTTTTTTTTCTCTAAACTTGGTTTGAAGTCCAGTTATAATCAGATCAGAATGCAGCCGGATAGCATTGATAAGACGGCGTTTCGCACCCACGACGGTCACTATGAGTATTTAGTGATGTTTGGGCTCACCAACGGGCCGACAACCTTTCAAGCTGTCATGAATGACATTTTTCGGTCCTTTCTACGTAAGTATGTGGTGGTTTTCTTCGATGATATTCTGATTTGTAGCCCGACTTGGTCAAAACATTTGGAGGATTTAACGGTGGTGCTACAAATTTTACTTGAAAATCAATTTGTGGTAAATCGTAAAAAGTGTTCGTTTGGGCAATTATCAATTGATTACTTGGGTCATATTATAAGTGACAAAGGAGTGGCAATAGATCCAAATTGGATTGACCAGTTCCAAAACAACTCAAAGGGTTAAGGGGGGTTTTGGGTCTTAGGGGATATTACCGAAAATTTATTCGCCACTACGGTAGCATTGCGAAACCGCTCACTGATCTCACAAAAAAAGATGCTTTCTGTTGGAACTCAGAAGCCCATCAAGCCTTTGAAGCACTTAAAGTTGCCATGGTAACAACTCCATTATTGGCATTTCTTGATTTTACTCAACCATTTATAGTCGAATGTGACACATCGGGTAAAGGAATCGGTGCAGTTTTAATGCAAGGACAACGTCCAATCGCTTATTTTAGCAAGGCTTTGAGTGAACGTAACTTATCCAAGTCGGCTTATGAATGGGAGATCATGGCCTTGGTTTTGGCGGTTCAACATTGGCGAGCTTACTTATTGGGAACCTATTTTATGGTGTATACTGATCAGAAAAGCTTAAAGTTCCTGTTACAACAACGAATTACTACTAACCCGGGGCAACACAATTGGGTGGCTAAATTATTTGGTTACCGGTTTGATATTTGCTATAAGCCTGGCCGTGAAATAGGGCTGCGGATGCATTATCACGAAGGACCGAGAAAGGTGAGCTTACTTTGATAATATCCTGTCATGTTTGGGTCCAAGGGGCGCAACTTATTGAAGAAGCCCGTAAGGATGCCAAAATTCAAAAATTGATTCAAGAATTGCAACAGGATCCTAATTGTCACTCCGGTTACACTGTCCGACAAGGAATACTTTATTATAAGGACCGTTTGGTGATTCCTCGGACATTGAAATTTATTGCTACCTTAATCAAAAAATTCCATGAATCAGCTTCCAGAGGGTATTCCGACTATTACCGCACTTACCATCGTTTAGCAATTAACCTGTATTGGCCAGGAATGATAGCTGTTGTGCAACAGTTTGTGAAGTCGTGTGACATGTGTCAGCGTTGCAAATCGAATTCTATCACGCCGAGGGGTCTTCTGCAGCCATTGGACATTCCGGATACGGTTTGGGAACATCTCTCAATGGATTTTATTTTGGGCTTACCTAAATCTAAAGGTTTTGATGCAATTTTGGTGGTGGTAGACCGTCTCTCGAAATACATCTACTTCATCCTTCTAAAACATCCTTACACAGCAAGGTCAATAGCCGAAATCTTTGTTCGGGAAGTGGTTCGTCATCATGGGGTTCCCACGTCGATCGTTAGTGACCGTGATCCATTATTTCTTAGTCAGTTTTAGCAAAAAAAAATCCGCCTATAAGGAACTCAATTACATATGGGCTTCGCGTATCATCCGGAATCTGACGGTTAAACTGAAGTCATCAATCGTTGTTTGGAAACATATTTGAGATGTTTTGCTATTGATCAACCTAGTTCATGGTTAATATGGATTCCTTGGGCGGAATTTTGGTATAACTCTACCTTTCATGGATCAACTGGAAAGTCGCCCTTTGAAACAGTTTATGGGCGAAAACCACCCATTGTAATTCAGTTTATTCCGGGGGAGATTTGGGTAGCATCAGTGAGTCGAGAATTACGGGATCGTGATGAAGCACTAAAACAACTAAAGTCACATTTCTTGCATGCTCAGGCGATAATGAAAGAACATGCATATAAGAAAAGACGCGAGGTGACTTTTAATGTTGGCGAATGGGTTTATGTGAAGTTGAAGCCTTATCGACAGTTGTCGGTGGCTCATCGAATTCATCAAAAGTAAGCAGCTTGTTACTTTGGGCCTTTCAAGATCGTGGATCGAATTGGTCCGGTTGCGTATAAATTGGAATTGCCTGCATCGTCGAAAGTACATCCGGTCTTTCACGTTTCGTTACTTAAGAAGGCGGTCATGTTGGATTTAGTGGAGCAAAAACCTTCCACTTGAATTGGAAATAAACTCTTCCGATAAACTGTTTCCAGATTCCATTCAAGCAATATGCACGGTTAACGTTCACAACGAATCAATTGTACAATGGTTGATTAAGTGGAATGATTGACCGTCAGAAGAAGCAACATGGGAGGACGCATTGACTATTAGAAGTCAATTTCCAGAAGCAAGTCTTGAGGACAAGACTTTTTTGGAAGGGCGGAGTAATGTTACAGAATTGGTTGGAGTGGACCATAATAAGAATAAACCCACTACCCTAAAAGTATATTCTAGAGGGCCCAAAAGGGCAGAAATGGAAAGTGGCTATAAGTCGGTTAGTGGAGAGAGTTTTTTACCTCTAAATAGGGAGGAGGTACCCTTTTTTGGAGTAGAGAATGTTTTCCAAGTTTCTATTGGCTCTCGCATTAGTGCGCAGAGAGAGGGAGGATTCTCTGGATTATTTTCTGTTATTGTAATCCTTTCTTCTTCATTTTCAATCACAGATATCCCATTTTCCCAATTGTTCTTAATTTGATAATTGTTTTGTTGATTCCCATCAATCTCACTGAATTGCGATAGCTAAGCCAAGAAGTATGGAGAACGTACAACTTTTGTCTATGTTTATGATCACAAAAAGAACAGAACTTGATCAAAGTCTTACATATATCCTCTCATTGGATACTCCAATACTCAGAAGGGGTACAAATGTTTAAGGGTGCACACGGGTTAGGTTGGGCCAATTTAGACCATTTGAAAAACCCAACTTAACTACTTTGGTTTAATAAATCGTAACCCGTTCATCCCTTTTTTAATGTATAACCCAACCCATCCGAAGCCAACCAATTACATTTCGGGTTGGTTGGGTTGGGTCGGGTTGGTTTGGTTGGGTTGAACATAAATATTATCATAGATGAAAGTTCATGAATGTTACACAAATACTTTCTGTTATAATACAAAAATAGATCTTCATAGAGGGTTTATCAGATGATTTTCTTATCGGCAAATAATTTGAGTCCATTTAAACATATATCTCCTAATGATGGATGTGAGAGTCCCTTGTTTGTTTTCTTTCTCATCTACAAAACTCATTTTTATATTAGCCAGTATGGAACTTGAAAGAATAACTAGTACTCTTATTTCTGTATAAAACAAGGAGGGTGAACCCTCTATATATACAAGACAGAAACCCTAAAGGACACCTAGACAAGGCCCATGGGCCGTAGACCAATATACACTCCTCCTCAAGTTGGAGCATAAATGTTAATCATGCCCAACTTGTTACAAATAAAATCTATTTGAGTTTTCCGGAGAGGTTTGGCGAGGATGTCCGCAAGCTGAAAGTTTGTCTTAATGTGAATTGGTTGAATGGATGGAGGGTCTGCTTGTGTGCCTACAACTCGATCTCTGATAAGATGACAGTCAACCTCAATGTGCTTCGTCTGCTCATGAAATACTTGATTTTTTGCTATGAATAGTTGATTGACTATCGCAGTATAACCGCATCAAGTTATTAGAAACTATACCGAGCTCTATGAGAAGACGACGAACCTATATCATTTATGATGTAACATCTGTCATGGCTCTATATTCTGATTCAACACTAGATCTAGATACTGTGTGTTGCTTCTTACTCTTCTACGATACAAGATTTCCTCCAACAAATACACAATACCCGGTAGTAGATCGTCGAGAGATCGGGCAACCTGCCCAATCTGCATCTGAAAAACTAGATATCCGACCATCTCCTTCTGTAAAAGCACCCACACGACAATGCTCCTGATCAGAATATAAGATGCCAAGACCTGGTAGTGGTCTTGAGATATCTCAAGACACGAAGAGCAGCATCCCAGTGTCCAGTGTATGGGGCAGCCATGAATTGGCTCAGGACACTGACGATAAAGGAAATATCTGGTCGTGTGATTGTTAAATAATTAAGCTTCCCGACCAATCGTCTGTAGCGCTCAGGATCCTTCATCGGATTTCCATCCTCTGGAAGGAGCTTCCTTGTAGGAAGCATTGGAGTATCAACGGGCTTGCAACCCAGTAAGCCACATTCGGTCAACAAATCAAGGACATACTTCCGTTGAGAGAGAAGTATTCCTTGTGGAGAGCGAGATACCTCTATGCCAAGGAAGTACCGAAGTCGACCTAAGTCGCTTATCTGAAACTGCGACTGAAGAAACTGTTTGAGTTTGACAATCCCGACCTCATCATCCCCTGTAATTATGATGTCATCAACATAAACCACTACAATAATCCTTTTGCCTTGCTGATGTCTAAAGAACACAGAATGATCAGATGCGCTGTGAACCATCCCAAATTCTCCCATAACACTAGAAAATCGACCAAACCATGCCCTGGGAGACTGCTTAAGACCATATAAAGAACGGCGTAATCTGCAAACTTTCGAGGCCTCCTCCTCGACAATGAACCCAGGTGGCTGCTCCATATATACCTCCTCCTCAAGAACACCATTAAGAAAGGCGTTCTTGACATCAAGCTAATGGAGCGACCAATGATGAATGGCAACAAGGGCAATACAAATACGGACAGACGGCATTTTAGCAACCGGTGAGAAAGTTTCATCATAATCAATGCCGTATGCCTGAGAATACCCTTTAGCAACTAACCGAGCCTTCAGGCGATGTAGGGAGCCATTCGGGTGTAGTTTAACTGTAAATACCCAACGACAACCAACAATACGTTTTCCCGGAGGAAGTGTTTCAAGATCCCAGGTATGATTAGCCCGGAGAGCCCCTAACTCGTCTTCCATAGCCTGTCGCCATCCTGGGTGAGCTAGAGCAGTCGTCACATCTCTGGGAATTGGGTAGGAATCCAGGGTGCTGGTATAGGCTTTCGACTCGGGGGATAGGTGAGAGTAGGCAACATAATCCTGAATAGGATAACGGGTGTAGTGTCGAGGTTCTTTGCGAAAGGCAATAGGTATATCGGGAAATGGTTCTCCAGGAGGATCATAGATAGGAACATCAGGTGTAGGAGAGGTGGTATTAGGTATGGTTGTTGTTGGTAAGGGTGTATCTGGTAATGGTGTGTCAGGCTCATTTGTGGGAAGTGGAACTGAGGATGGACCAGAGTCATGGTTCGGTTGTGAATTAAGAGGCTCTGTTGTTTGATCCTTATGTCGTCGAGCATATGTGAAAAGTAACGGCGGAGGTGCTGCCGGTAGGTCCGTGGTAGCAGGAGTCGGAGCGTCTGAGACCGGTGGAACAGAGGGTACAACGGACATAGGAAATGTGGGAATAAGGTGAGAGTCGGGTATGTCAAGATCAGGGAACGGATCGGAAATGGGATGGGAATGTTCGAGGAAGTAAGGGCAGGACTCATGGAAGGTGACATCGGCAGTAGTAAAGTAGCGGTGAAGAGAGGGACTATAACACCGATACCCTTTCTGGACTCGTGAGTAACCAAGAAAGACACAACGAATAGCTCGTGGATCAAGTTTAGTGAGTTGTGGACGATGATCATGAACATAGGCTACGCATCCAAAAATTTTGGGTGCAAGAGGAAAGGGAGTTCCGTTAGGAAAGAGTACAAAAAAGGGGGATTTACCATGAAGGACAGGTGTAGGCATGCGGTTAATCAGATACGCGGCAGTAAGAATCGCGTCCCCCCAGAATCGTTTAGGGACATGGGATTGAAACATGATTGTTCGAGCAACATCCAACAAATGGCGATTCTTGCGTTCAGCAACACCATTTTGTTGGGATGTATACACGCACGAAGATTCATGAACAATGCCGTGTGTTTTCAAATACGAAGAGAAGTCAGTAGAGAAGTATTCCTTTGCATTATCGGATCGTAAAGTTTTGATTGATGAGTTAAAGTGGTTTTGAATATATGAATGAAATTCGCGAAAAAATGGTAAATACTTCACGACGAGATTTTAATAAATAAACCCAAGTAGCACGAGAATAATCATCAATAAAAGTAATAAAGTACTGAAAGCCCAAAGTGGACGTTGTAGGGCAAGGACCCCATACATCGGAATGCACGAGTTCAAAAGAAAAACTGACTCTACTAGACACTCTGGGGGGTAGGGACGTCTGGTGTGTTTACCAAGCTGACATGACTCACAATGAAAATTAATAGACGAAAGTGGAAAGTCCGGTCTCAGTTGTCTCAGAACTGCTGCAGAGGGATGGCCTAGCCGACAGTGAGCCTCCCTTATACTAGAATCACATATGTTTGTTGTAGGACGTGGAGGTAAGGATAAACGGTAGAGACCTCTTGATTCAAAGCCTGTGCCAATCAGTCAGTTCGTCCCCAGTTCCTGAAAAAGACAGTGAGTAGGAAAAAAGGTTACAGAGCAGTTATTTTGTTTTGTAATTTGACTTACTGAACAAAGATTATCAGGAAAGTTAGGAACAAACAAAATAGAGGAGAGGCGTAGGTTTGTCGAATTGTTAATGGATCCAATGCCCTGAACTGGGCATGAAGATCCATCAGCAATACGAACGGGTGGATGGAAAGCTTTATGTAGGCTAGAAAGGATACCTTGATTCCCAGTCATGTGATGAGTAGCTCCAGAATCAATAACCCAAGATGAATCAAGACTGAAAAACATACCTGAATTGGCCGAGTTGGCCTGCGGAGTAGGGGAGATCGACTAGGAGACTAGGAGTTGCTGGAGTCGGTGATAGTCCTCCTCATTAAGAGTGTAGGCTGGAGTTTGATCAACAAGCTCACCAGTAGTGGCAATTCGAGCTTTGGGACGAGGAGGTGGTTGAGATCCAGGAGGATGATTCGGACAATTCCACTTCGTGTGTCCGAATTCCTTGCAATAGTTACACTGAATACCACTTCCACGTCCAATACCCTTCTTTGGAAACACATGAGAACCTCGGCCAGTACCCCTACCAGTAGAAGTATGCATGGCAGATGTGTCAGTAGTGATTGCATCCGGACCATACATTTCCCGTAACAGATGATACGTGGATGCAACAGAGGATGTAGCGGTAGGGTTGCTCAACAATAAGGGGCGAGCATTAGAGTATTTAGGTGACAGACCAGCAATAAACATCATTACATCCATCTTGTCGTTCCGCTCCTCTTGAATCTTCAAATCAGTAGTGGGTGGAAACATGGTCCGTAGTTCATCCCGAAGTTTTGAGAATCGGGTAAAATAGTCGGTGAATGAAAAGTCACCTTGCTCGGCTCTGCTATAGGCTTGGACCACATAATATGCATGAGATAGAGATTCCTTTGCTGAGAAGGATGAGGAAAGATGATCCCACATTTCTTTCACAGCGGGAAAGTTTTGAGCAATGGTAAGTATCTGTGGTTCCATAGCATTCCACAAGGCCATCTGAATTCCACTGTCATCAATATACCATTCCCGGAGAATCGGATCAGGAGGCTGTTTAGTCAGATGATCTGATTTGTCTACGCTTCCAAGACCTTTCTGAACGAATAGACTCCAAGAACTCCAATTACTAGAGTCGAGTTTCACAGGAATGCGTAAAACCGAAGCAAAGTTGATTATACCAGGAGCAATTTGACTTCCTGGAGCAGATTCAGTCTTCTTTTCGTCTCCCATTGGACAATTACAGGTTTAAAATAAACTGAGGATTAAAGCGGGGCAGGAGAGTATGATAATAGAATACCTTAGATGGTTCGGGACTGAAAAATACTACAGATGGTGGCTAATCTGGACGGTGGCGGCAGCGGCAGATCTGGAAGGCAAAGGCAGCGGCAGATCTGGAAGGCAAAGGTAGCAGCAGTTCTGGACAAGGATGAGGTTCTGGACAGCAGATCTGGACCGGGACGGCGGCGGCGGGACAACGGCGGACAGCAGATCTGGACCGGGACAGCAGTGGCAAGGCGGGGGCGGCGGGGCGGCGGCAGATCTGGACAGAGGCAGGTAGGGTTTCGGCGATGGCGGCTAGGGTTTCGGAGAGTTCCGGCAACGACGGCTAGGGTTCCGATGGCGGCAGAGATTAGGGCTCTGATACCATGAAAGAATAACTAGTACTCTTATTTCTGTATAAAACAAGGAGGGTGAACCCTCTATATATACAAGACAGAAACCCTAAAGGACACCTAGACAAGGCCCATGGGCCGTAGACCAATATACACTAAATATACAATTAACAGAACTCATCAAAAAGTTCTCTGATTATGGAGAAAAAGAACAAGAGGATGGCTTATGAGTGTAACTCCAGGTAATTTATTTTGTTGGTCGAAAAGAAATGAAATTAAATAACTCAAATTTAAATTAAGAGGGTAAACCAATCATACTTTGATTAACTTATATTTACCAAATATCTACTACACTAATCCCTTTTGTTCTGCTTATTTATAGCCTAATACTAGGCGAATAATTGTTTATATCCAACTTGATTATAAGGGTATTAAAAAATGAGCATGCGTTTGAACCAATTGTGATTCGAGTAGGGTAATTTGAGATTGTTAGCGTATCCTATGGACTAGGGATACATGAAGATTGAGAGGCGGATTACATGTGGCCAGGGTAAGGTTAGCTCACGTTGGGTTATTCGACCTAATTTTCGGGTCAGGTTGGTCGAGTCTTATGCACCCCTACAGATGTTCTCTAGCAATAAAGAAGGTCTATAACACAATTTATAAATGTTACATTCTTTGAACATTAATTTTTCTTCCCCAAATTTTGTATTCGGGGGAACAAGCAAAGTATGAGCTTTGGGCAACTCTTCAGGATTATTTGGATATGTATACTCAACCTTATGTCAGCTGATTCCTCTCTGCCTTCCTAGTTGCCTATCCAACTAATCCCTTGGTAAACTAAGTAGAATATACCAGAAAACACTTTGTTGCTTGTCCAACCAATCCCTCGGTCAGCCAACCAGTCCCTTGAACGAAAGTCTCCCGGTGAGCTGAACACAACTTGATTTAGAAAACAAAGAATTTACATTAATGAAGGCTGAAATCTGCAATGCACATTAGCAGTTCTATAGATTGAAAACATAAGAGATGGAGAAGGTAAAAGTGAATTTTGTGCAGAGAGGTTGTGCAGGGAAAAAACTGGATTCTTTCTCTACAACATTGAAACCATGTGGAAAACTGAATCTTTCTTTTATGTATTAATCAAATAGTACATACATGACATTACACACTACAAGGAAATAAATCAACCTAACTCCCTCAGTTGGCATTGACTATTGATTGTATTCTCCCTATATTCACCCCTATTTACAGTTAATTATATTCTCCCTCTACATGTGGTGCAATTTCAATGGGAACGCATTGATGAGGGGGTAAAGTGGAGAGCTGCCAAGGGTGCTGTGTGATAAGGTCCCACAAAAATGGAAGGGAAATTCTACAGGGTAGCCATCAGACCTACCATATTGTATGGGTTGGAGTGTTGGGTGGACCAGGAAGACCCATGAGAAGAAGTTGCAAGTTGCATAAACGAGGATGCATAGATGGACTTGTACTCGAACCATGTTAGATAATATACTGAACGAAGTCTTCCTGACAGAGTTGGGAATTGCGCTTATCATGGATAAATTGAGAGTGGGAAGACCACGGTGGTTTGGACACATTCACAGGAGATCGATGGCGGCACCAACGAGGAAAGTAGAAAATTTGACGTTTCCAAGGAGGAGGGGCAGGCTGAGGGATGAGCAATTGAAGATGCACATGGCAGCCTTAGACATTTCCTAGGACATGACCTCTACTAGGAGTTCTTGGAGATGCAAGACTAAGGTAGTAGATTTAGGGTAGGGACTTGTAGCTGTATGAATAGAAAGAAGGGAGTTACACATGTTGGGAGTAGGATAGGAAGCTGACAGATAGGGTAACATAGTCCTAGGATAGATGTAGAGATATGTGTCCCCTTACTTTGAAAATTTTTCATCATGCCTATTTCTTTTTCTTCTTTTGTTTCTCTTTCTGCTACTTACTGTTACTGGTCTTTGGTTCTTCTTTCCCTTTCCTTTTACTTTTTGCTCACACTTATGCACAAGCCGGGGTCTTCACAGAAAAAGCGTTCAACCCTTTGGAGTAGAGGACAGGTCTGCTTACCTCCCACCCCTTCCAAACCTTGCTTTTGAGTGGGATATAACCGGTTTGTTCGCTTCGGTTTAGTTTGGTTTTACAAGATCTCGTATAGAGCATATGTGGATTGTTTTAGGGTCATATGAATGGTAAATGCCTTCTTAAGTTCTTACAAGGCGTAGGACTAAATTCTACCCTAGACACCTCACTAGCTTAAAATGTACGTGATTGTTTTAAGAAGTGTGTGTTCTTGCTACAGGGTGTTGAGTGTATATGATGGAAGTAGAAAAAATGGCCTACAGTTGAGAGATGGTACTGTGATGTGAATCGTGATCAAGATAACCAAGATTTAGTAGTTTGTTTGTTCTAATTTGCAGGACAACACATAACTATTTAGTTAATTTTTATGGTTGGTTTCGTTGTGCAACAATGCCATTACACCAACATCGCTTGCAGACCCTCATATTGAAAATAAGGCCCTCAACAGTTCCATTGACATGTAAGTTGCATCATGTGTCTCTTGGCATGGGACTTTGATAGTTTATAGTTATGAATCTTATGATGCATTGAAGGGAAGTGTCAGGCAGAAGTTCCCTTGAGATTCTGTATATGTCGATATGTTAGAGATGCTTAAAATATTGACTTGAACTTATTAAGATTCAAGGATAAGAGGGATTTGAGCACTTGACATAAATAACTGGAAAGCTGATAAATTGTACATGAGGTGCAAATATCGCCCATTATGTTGATATATTATATTACATGTTCAAAGAAAAATAAATAAATCTCCAAGACGAGCTGAATATTTATAAAATCATATCTTTAATATCCCTTACAATTTCTATAGGTTATAACAAGAATCAACTATGGTCAGAGCGTCCGTATCAGTGGACTTGCTGGTGCTGTTTCTCTGGCTGGATCTGGAGGAGACTTATGGGCAGTTGAAGGAGGAAACTGGCAGATGGCTGCTGGATTAGTCAACCGTTCCGATGTTACTTTGCATCTCCAAGAAGAAATAGAATCTGTCACAAATCTTGGTGACTTTTATGAGCTTAACTCCACCAAGGGAAACAGTTACACATGTCAAGTGACGGTGGTTGCTACGCCCTTAGACGAGCTGAGCATTCAGTTCACCCCTATGATTTCTATCCCAGAAAGAAAATTACAGCATACACATGCAACTTTTGTTAGAGGCCTCTTGAATCCTGTAGGTTCCTTATTATCGTCTAAATCATCATAATCATCTACTTCAACACTTGCGTAGATATTTATGTTTTCATTTGCATAGGCGTACTTTGGGTTGAATGCAGTATCAGATATTCCAGAACTGGTAGGCACCATAGAGAGTCCTGAGCTTCCATTTACATGCATCTCTGTGCTCAAGGAACATAATGCGGAAGACATGACTTACAAGATGTTCTCTCGTCAAAGTTTGACAGACACATTGTTGGATCAAATCTTTAGGTAATGTGCTATCCCGCTCTTTTGTTCTCTGCATTCTCTACATTATTTATCTGTTTCTGTCTTTGCACTTTATATCATAGACAATCCCATTATCATAGAAAAAGGAAATTAGGCACAATGAAACATATAAAAAAACGAAGGAAGCACACACATCCCTACATATAATCATCCCTAACCTCCCCTGCCCCACCCTCAACCTCTTCTAAGAGGTTGTTCGGTTGCTTTTCCTTTAAATCCTGTATGGATAAATTCATCTCATGGATTAGTTTGACTGTAAGAAGTAGACTAAATTGTTGTTCCATTATTGTGCTGAATAAATTATCTGAATGATGTAAATGATCATTTTACCCTTCCGGTTTGTTTTTTTCTTCTTTCCAGTAACCTCATGTTTTGTTATTTGTTCTTTTTTTCATTCAACAACAAATAAAGGATTACAGAAATCCAAGTTCAAGAAGATTGCAAGTTAAAATTAATAGACGCCATTAGGCCAATTAATCAAGCTTCAAGAGACTGAAGAATTTATGTCAAAAGATACACCAATAAATACAGTAAAATCGAAGGTCCATTTCCTACCATCATCATAACTCAATTCATCATTTGCACCGCAATATAGTAAACAAAACCATGAAGTAAACAGAAGATATGAACATCAAACACAAGGGTTTGAAGTTTCAGAGAAGATATGAAAATCAATAACAATCAACCAAAATCTGTACCCAAAAAATGAAATATTCATGTTTCCAAGAAACCGAAATCAATAACTGCATTCTTGGAGATTAAGCTGTACCTCGAGAATGAGAAACATCTCCAAGACTCTTTTCTATTCACATGCCATAGTATCTCTACCAAAATCTGTCCATGATTCACAATGTAAGCTTGTTTATCTATGTAGAAACCCCAAAGATACTTTAGTTTCGACTTGGTTAAACCTTTACATTGAAGCTGCTGTTCGAAGCCCAAACAAGAAAAAACCTATTTGTTGAAGCTGAGGAGTAGATTGATCTTTGTCTGGATCGAGAGGAGAGGAACAAACAGAACGATCTTTGTTGAAGCCGATCGAGCACCTGCTGTCTGGATTGAGAGTAGCAAACACTTAAAAAGAGAGGGATGGGGAGGAAGGGAGGAGTATGGGGGAAAGTAAAAGGGGAATAAACGACTGAATCTGGAGGACTATATTTTTGTCTGATCTAATAAGCCTTTAGCTGAAATATTGAGCCACAACCGAACAAGTCTGTATGGATCACCCAATTGATTACAAAACAGAATCCCCTTCTTGAACCTACCCTTCCTTATTGATACTAGCACCCGACTTAATGCTACCCCTGTATGGCCTTGTGATTTGTCATTAACTCGTGCATCATGACATTGGAATTGATATTTTTCTAATACGATGTTATGGTTTTTGCATGATTGGCAGCATAAGGAAGGAGACGTTGAGAATCAACTGGGGTGCGTACCCTCATTACCATGCTCCTGAGAAGTTTGCTCCATTTATGTTGGATGATATGCATTTGTATTATGTGAATGCCTTTGAGAATGCAGCCAGCACCATGGAAACTAGTGCTGTTGCAGCTGAGAACATAGCTAGACTCGTCCTCTCAAGGTCATCTGGCCGGTGGCCTGCGAGTTCTTATGGCTTGAAGACCTCCACCTCTGATTCAATCCTTCAGCATCCAGAGTTGTGATATATCTATACCGTGATGTATTGTTCATTGTAACGTTAATATGGTGTTGAGGCCTCGTCTCTTATATATAAATGGACTACGAAGCGTATGCTATACTGTTGTTGGTTAGAGTTGTGGATATGAAGAAAAAAAAAAGTAACATATTGGAACTGCATAGAGATGATTATTTATGGGCTTGCGCTCGGCTCAACCTCTTTCTTTTTGTACAACGGGACTAACATAGCTTGAGGTCTCGTTTGGTTTTTAGGAATGGATAGGATTTGGAATTCAATTCCATTTTCAATTCCATGTTTGGTTTGAAGGGTTGATTGGATTTAAAATCTCTCGAACATGAGATTTAGAAATCCCATTGGCGTTGTTTGTATTTTATGGGATTTTGTAGGATTTGTGTGTAATAATGTTTTAAAATATGGTGAAAACATTTGTATTATAATAATCAACTTTTAACTTTTTATAATTATTTATAATTTGTTTTTATAAATAATTTATAAGAAAATGGATTTCAATTCCATTTCAAATTCTACAAACCAAACACAGTAAATATTTTGAACCCTTTCAAATCTTACAATTTAAAATCTTTTCACAAAATCCAAATCTCTCAAGTCCATTTTATCAAATAAAATGTACCTGAAGTCTCTTTTTGTAAGTTTGATAAATTATGTCCTATTTACTAATTTAACTTCTATTATGTTTTTCACAAGTTAAAGTAAAAAAGTTGACAGATAATGGTTCTACTCCAACAAGAGTAACTGTCCACGAGCCTTTGCTATGGGGTATGATTTTTTTTCCCCATACATTTACTTTATCTCATATTTTTTAATGAAGTACAAAATTTACCAAAAATATGAATCTATAAACAAAAGAGCATAAAATACATTTTACTAGATTATTACGATAAGTATTGATTTCACCATATCTTTTCAGTAAGGAAGATATACATTTTCCTTGTGTTCCCTTGTTGATCTAGGATTTCTTGTGTATAAGGTGGTTGCTTCCGTTAAATGAATAATACACAATTTACCATTCATATTCCCTGTTATAGTATCAGTTATAGTATCAGGCCAAAAAGGCTAGGATACTCAAACATAAACCATGGCCCACCGCCACCAAAAAAAAGAACACAACTCGCCCTTTTATCTGAACCTCAAGATCGCTCTAGCGATTACCAGCAAGATTACATGGAGACAACTATGATGATTGGGCACGATATGGACAACCTTGAGGGCAAGAAGCAAGTTTTGATTATTGGACGACACATACATGCCACCAAAGTCTTTATGTACCAAAAATGATTGGTGGATGATTCAATCCATGCTTGTCTCATAGTTGATTGATACCATTGAACCCAAGTGAGATCTACTCTTTCTAATTATGATGATGCCTATTTGTTATGGAAGCATTTGAAAGAACGTTGTTCTGTTGTTAGCATAGCGAGAATTCAACAAATCAAGTAAGCATACTAGGTGTGAACATACCGCTTCCATGACTGTTTCCACATACTACGAAAAAATTAAATGTTCTATGGGATGAATTGAGCAGTGATGAGCCTATCCTCAGTTGTGTATGCAGTTTTTCCAAATGCAATATGAGTACATCAATTTAAAAGCGCCGTAAAGATGAATGATTACATCAATTCTTGATGGGCTTCTATAGCCCATATTATGCTCATATATGGTCCACACTACTTTCACAAGACCCATTGCTTTCGCTCAATAGAGCATCTCAACAAGTTATACAAGAAGAAAGAGTATGAGGTATTGTACAAAGACAAGAAGAAAAGCAAGAAAAACATGAAGTTTCGGGATTTGTTGTCCGTACATCTGATCGTGGAATGGGACGAACCGATAAAGTTGATAAATCAAGTTTGATGTGTTCACACAATAAATTTGTACACGAAATTCTGAATTGTTGAACTTCTAGGATATCCAGATTGGTGGGGTGAGAGAAGTCGTGTTGATGGTAAAGGAGGTGTGGGTCGAGGCAAATCGGAATTAACGATTGCTGGTCAAGGACGTGGTACGTACACGAGTAAACGCAACAACAATGGATAGTCCCACTCGTATCATATGGCAGTCATGTTCTTCTACAACACCTCTTCCCGGGTTATTAGAGCAATAATGGAAGATTCTCATGACTACACTCGGTAACATGCAAAGTCTTTCTGAATGGCTAACCGGTGAGTTGAACAACACCTATGAATAATTGATACAGGATGTTCTAACTATGTTGCCGATAATATATCAATTTTAACTTAAGTCAAATACGTACAAGTTTGTCATGTTGATCTCCCAGAAGGGCGAATGGTCCAAGCAACTAAATAAGGAGTTGTTAATCTTGGGGATAACTTGTTTCTCACCCAAGTTCTATATGTTCCACACCTAAACTGCAATCTTATTCCAGTGTCACAACTTATTGAGAATCTGAGTTGTTTTGTCCAATTTACTAATAACATGTGTGTTATACAGGACCATCATTTGAGGGAATTGATTGGAACCGGTAAACAATGAGATGGACTCTACTTCTTCCGAAATATGTCAATGGTGAAAGCAAATATTGTGGATGCTTCGAACTAATCTATCGAATTTATGGCACAAACGTTTAGGGCACCCTTTGGAGAAGTAGTAAGGATTATCCCTTTAATTAGTTTTTTACGCATAAATTGAATAAAGCATGTGAGGTTGTCATCGTGCAAAACATTTTAGCGATAGGGTTTATTTAAGTAGCAATAAAACTACTCATAGTTTGAGAAGATATATTGTCATTTATGGGGTCCTTACAACACAGTTTCTTCTTGCGATGCATGTATTTTTTTTAACTACTGTTGACTACTCACGAGTTGTATGAGTATATTTATTAAGTGATAAACGGAAATGTCTAATGTTCATGTCTTTTATTGGTATGATTTCTAGACAATTTTAAAAAAGATTCCGTTGTGTCCAAAGTGATAATGGAATTGAATTTAACTATTTGCAAGATTATCTTTTAGCAAAAGGGATTTTGTTCCAATCATCATGTGTTGTGACACCTCGGCATAATTGAAGGTTGGAGTGGAGACACCACCACATTTTGAATGTAGCTCGCATATTGCGTTTTCAAGGACACTTGCCTCTTTATTTTTTGCGAGAGTGTAACTTGGCTGTTGGGCATCTTATTAATCAAACTTCTTTCATGGTTGTCCATATGAGGTACTCTTGGGCCTTTTACCGCCTTATAGTGAACTGAAAGTGTTTGGATCACTTTGTTTTGCTCATAACCAACAAACCAAGGGAGATAAGTTTGCAAGTTGTAGTAGAAAGTGTGTATTTGTAGGTTGTCCGTTTGAAAAGAAAGGATGGAAACTGTTTGATCTCGATGCTAAGAAGTGCTTTATTTCGAGAGATGTTAAGTTTTATGAAGATATATTCCCGTTTACGGAAAAGAGTGTCACACATACGACCTCTAATAATGAGTTTGATTTTTCTTATATTATGGGCAATGATGTTGAATTTGTAGAAGATATGAGTGGCTATGAGGAGATACCGGAAGAAAAACCTATATCGTTGAGCATAATGATGAACAACATCCCTCCCCTCCTGAGGGACGCAGAGGTATCGATTGCAAAGGGGACGAACATATCTCAACTGATGGTACACTCAATGAGCTTGAGAATTTAGGAACGGGTTTCCCGCAAAAGCTACCATAAGTGAAGCTAGGTCTATTTGTAACACCCTAAAAATAGGGATAACAAAAATCCGAAAAACGGACATAAGGTATACTAAAATTGTCATAGCAAGAGTCTCCCAAAAAGGGGAATATATAAATAACCTGTTTAATCACAATTTGTAATTTAAACGGACAATAACATAACAACCAACTAATCTAATTTCTACACCTAGAAAAGAGATTACAAAATGGTTGTTATCTATAAGCCCAACGATTCAATCCCAAGAGAAGTAGCGTCCAAGTGCAAAAATCCCCAAGCTCTCACCCAAAGCATCTAAACCTGCTTAGGAACGGCGCCGCTAGAACCTGAGATACACATCGACACCAAACAAGTGTTAGGCCAAAAAGCCTAGTGAGTTGAACAATAATAAGCATGCATGATCAGTTACAATTCTTATCAGTAGTTAACCAAAGTTCAACATATGTGGAGTCAATAGGGGAGACCCATAGCACCAATCAGGTTCCACCCAAAGAGTCGATATACCTTGATGTCATCTACCAAGAGACATCCGAAAGGCCCGGCACACCCGAGAACTATACCAAAGAAAATTCCTCGAATGGCGGAGGTCTAGGCACATACCATCACAGTGGCGCCCAATACTACATCCTCCTAGTGTCTACTGACTTGGTTCGTCCAACATAATTTATAGGAGGTCTTGAGGTATATTTCAACCAACACATTTCGATACCAACCAAGGGTACAATGTTACCATCCTAACACATAAACCCATTATGAGACCCAAATACCAACATAATCAATGTTTAGACATTTAATCACCAAAAAGGCATTCCAAGTAGAATTTACCATCTACTATAATACATACATCCCAAATCATGCCAAGATATCCAATATGTACATTCATGGAGACAATACCAAATACCCGATCAATAAAGTAAAACATGGCATTTCCCACAAAATCACATTCCCAACTTTTCTTCATAATCAAATCCCACATACTTAAACATATAGAGATAAATAACAACAACTAGAAGAATATGATGTGTATCTAGTTTTAACAAAGGTTAGTAAACTCACAATCTAGCTTTTTGGACCAAAACCTAGAAAAGTGTCAAACCCTAGAAATTGGAGGAGATGAGACTTGAAGATGAGAAGTGGTTGATTTTGAAGAAACCCTAGCTAAACTCCTTGGAAGACAATAAATGCAAGCACCTCAACCCCAACTACCAAATGGGTTGATAAAAATGTGGATTAGGGTTTGGGAGTGAAAGAAACTGATGTTGAGGTCTCAAAATCGCCCAAAGAAAAAGAGGGAAGGAGAGAAATGAATACAAAATCGGCCAAAGATCTCATTTAAACCAAAAAACCCGTCGGCGACAGTGCCCGGCGATAGTGCCCGGCGACAATGCCCAGGGCACTGTCACGTGTCACAGTCGCAACCTCCCCCGAGGCTACGGTACACACCTCGCGACCTTGACACGGCGACAGTGACCATGTCACAGTCGCGTGTCACAGTCGCCGCACACACCACACTCGCGGTACACCCCTCGCGACATTGACTTGGCGACAGTGACCATGTCACAGTCGCGAGTCATAGTCGCGCCATTCCCCAAATGTCCCGAGAGTTGACCAGTTTCGATAACGAGCGCGAGGTTTGAACGATTAAAGACGGTAGATCATATTATACGACATTTCAACATATCAATTATCATAAAACGCATACAAATGCTCATATACTCACATAGGCACAATTAAAGTACTTAAGGGAACAAATACTTACCTTATAAATTTACGGGTGTTACACTATTCATCTAAACCGCCAAACTGCACAAATCGTCCACTCCGTACCGCACTGCACTGCAAAATGCGGTTTGGAACTTTCGCATACACATACGTAAATATGTCACTCATACTATCCTTCAAAAGAGTCCATCTATGGCTTCACCTACACCACAACTTGCCTCAGGTAGTCCCTTTCCTATAGCACACTATGTCAATTGTGACGATGTTTCTGTAGGACATCATACTTTTCTTGTTTCCATTCATGTAGGAAGTGAACCAAGGTCTTTTTAAGATGCAATGCAAGATGTAGGATGACATAATGCAACGTAGAAAGAGATTCATGCCTTGGAAGATAACGAAACTTGGACTATGACAAAACTTCCTCCTGGAAAGAAAGGTACTTGGTAGACATTGGGTATACAAAATCAAATTCACTCATATGGAAGTAAGAACGAGTCAAGCAAGTTGTGTCTGGAAATCATCAGGTGGCTGAATAGATCACAAGGGAACATTTGCTCATGCCTCAAAAGTGGTAAATGTTCGAGCTTTCCTAGATGTTGTAGCATCGAAAAAGTGGGAGATGCATCAAATGGATGTACATAATGCATTTATGCATAGGGATTTAAATGAGGAGGTGTAACACCCCGAATTTTGAGTTTGGCCAGAATTGAAGAAGGTTTGAAGTCTGTGGGTCGACGCGAGTTACCGCGCGATTTGGCCCGTGCCATAACCCGTGCGGTGGTCTGTCCATCTGAAGATCCAGTTGTTGGCGCGAGTCACGGCGCGAGTTTGCCCGCGCCGCAACCCGCGCGGAAGCCCTGAGCGGGTTAAATTAGATTTCAGTCCCAAATTCATTATTCTCATTATTTCCTCCATAGTTATCTCTCTCAAACTTCTCTCTCTTCATTTACTCCAAACTTAGGGTTTCTTCAAACTACAGTCTCCATCTACCTCACTTATTGCTAAGAGTTAAGAGCATCATCTAAGGATTCGAGTTTGGAAGCTTTCAACCACCATCTCCATCTTCATCTTCTCCAAAGGATCAAAATCTAGGGTTTTGGGTTTTCTTCAAAAACCCACTTGGTTAGTCCTACTATCATTTTCCAAACCTTATACATGTTAAAACTTCATATTTTAAACTCCTACTCATCTCCTTTGATTTTGGTTCATATTTATAAGATTTTTGACCTAACTTCCATTTTGGGAGATTTTGGGTTTTTACCCCTTTTAACTAATATGATGGAACAATGATCATACTTGCATTCATAAGTGGATTATTTGAAAGAAAATATATATTTCCATTTTATGATTCTTACTCTTGTATTTGGACTTTGTAAATTCTTATCAACAGTTAAACATATGAATATATTTTTGTGGAAATAAAGGATTACATTTGCCTTCTATTAGTCACAAATGAAATTGTGACAAGTCTAGACTACTACTAGTGGATCCATAGGTATTGAGTCGACTTTCGTTGGGGTATCTTCCCCGTATGTAGCTAGTTGAGACATTGGGTCCTCAGAGGCATTTTGGTACGGTTATGTGGGACCGGCTACTAGCCATGGGCCATAAATGTAATCCTAGTGAATGAGTATGGCTTGGATCCTCGGGTTGCCCTCCCCCACATCTGAGTACGAACCGACGTTGTTCGTGGCCATGGTTCCAAACATTGAGCTCACAACTCGGAGAGTGGCCTACTTTTGTGTTCCGCCACGATCCTTGGAAAATCGGGTCTCCCCCGTCATCACAAGATGTTTTGTGGACCACAAGGCCACTATGTATATATCAAATCTTTTACAAAGGGTTCTTGGCGAAAAAGGTTTCTTACCGTTGCATTTAAATTATTTTCATAAATTGTCATATAAATTGTATGTTCTCACTAGGCTTTAAGCCTAACACTTTTTCTTTAATGACATGTATAACATGTTCCCTTAGTGGTAGGTTCTCGAAGGTTTGAGTGACGAGCGTGGACTCGAGGCGTTTTTGAGATGATAGATATTGGAGTCTTGGCGTTTAGAACAGTTTACTCATTTTTGGGATTTGGGTTGACAACCTATGTAATCTAGATAGAAATAGTTTAGATTAGTTTGTTGTCAATTTTCCATGCTTTATATACAGGTTTTGTAAACGATTGCACTTTTACCCCTTTGGGTGGTTTGCTCCAAATACGAATGTCATATTGCCGAATTTTTAATTTTTAAATTACCCGAATTTTAGGGTGTTACAGGAGGTGTACATGAAAATGCTGCCAGGTTTTAAATCATCAATTTCTGATATGGTTTGTCGGTTGCGCAAATCCTTATACAGATTAAAACAGACACCAAGATGTTGGGTTGCCACACTCGTAAATGCATTAAAAAAGTTTGGCTTCAAGGAGTATTGTCACGCCCCAATTTCTAATCGAGTGCCATGACGTAAATCTTAATAACTTATGATTTGAATAAAAATGCGAACTTAAAAATTTCGAACATATATAATATGTTGAGCATCATCCATTACATAATTGCGGAAGCGTAAAATATCTTAACATAATCAATGCTAATTAAAATATCTAAACTAGCATGATCCAAAACATAGTCCCTTCTTTCTCCATTCGAATCATCTAAGGACAATCGGCACCTGAGATATATACATGTATAGTATAAGATAAAAGCTTAGTGAATACAATATGGTTTCATGATAACATGCATACATAGAAGTGTTTTAGCGTGTTTTAATTATTATCTTGCAAGTGAGGCCTCGGCTCGTCACTTTTCTTTGCGTATGTGGCGTATTCTATGGACGAGGACTCCAAGACCTTAGAATTGCGAGCCCTCCTTTCATGTCCAACCCACCCCGTACGATGGACGAACCTTGTCGAATCATACTAGTTGCATACCATTATTTGCAATGCTCACTCATTAATGCAAATATAATCATGCACACATAATAGTGTTTTAGCACGTTTAAATTATTATCTTACAAGTGTGGCCTCGGCTCATCACTTTTCTTTGCGTATGTGGCGTATTCTATGGACGAGGACTCCAAGACCTTGGAATTGCGAGCCCTCCTTTCATGTCCAACCCACCCCGTACGGTGGACGAACCTTACCGAATCATACTAGTTGCATACCATTTATTTTCAATATTCACTCTTAATGCAAATCTCACCATGGCATGCAATATACATCTCATGCGAGTGACAACATAAAGCACATATGCATCATCATTATCTTTCACACTATACATAATGAATATCATATCAATAATATAAAGTCATTAGCATCTTTTCTCATCATCATCAACATCTTTCATATCATGCATATATTTGGATATTGTATACATCAATACAATCAAGTTATCATCATATGCATATAAACACATCATGCAAATATCATGGATAAAATACTTTGTAATAATCATGTATATATCCCATTAAAATCGCATATTGTACTCACCTTGTATCGTTAGCGTTCAATAGGTTGTTTTCTCAAAAACCGCAACCTACATACAATTCATACCATTCCTAAGCACTTTAAATAATCGTAACTAAATTGATCATTACTTCTCTATGATCTTAGCACGACTAACTCTTAGCAAGATTTGTTGGTCAACCCCCAATACGTCGTATCTCATGTTTATTTTATTGAAATATTTTTATAACTGCAACGTCGTTATAATATTTCTCGAAGTAAGTCGACGCTTACACATTTTATAAAAAATGCAATACACTTTCCATTATCTTGAAAGATTAATACTTACTAAAATGGCTAAAATAATAACTTGCAACATAAATAATATTTTATGGTCAAAACATCTTTTTTTTTCTTAAAATTTAAAAATGGAAAATAGTGACAACATGCCACACATATATAAATAATGCCCAAGACATAACTTTAAAGTTTCAAATTAATCAAACATTTGAAATAACGTTTAGAATACCAATTTTTCCAAGTCTAGGGGTATTTTGGTAATTTTTGAGAAGTCGAATACCAAAGGTATAGCTTAAACCAATTCCCTACTTTAGGATCTTCTTGGTACATTTCAGAAGTCAAATATTCAAAATAGTATTTAAAAGACCAATCCCAAAGCGTAGGGGTATTTCGGTAATTTTGTAAAGCAAATACTCAAAGTATTGCTAAAATACCTTTTCCCTAATTGTGAGGTCATTTTGGTAATTTCAATAATCAAAATAAAGCTTAGATACCAATTCCCAAGGCATAGGGTCATTTCGGAAATTTCATGAAGCAAATACATAAAGTATTGCTAAAATACCGATATCCAAATTGTAGGGTCATTTTGGTAATTTCATAAGGATAATAATTACAATAAGTTTTAGATACCAATTCTCAAGACATAGGGCCATTTCAATAATTTTATAAAGCAAATACATAAAGTATTGCTAAAACACCGATTACCTACTTGTAGGTCATTTTGGTAATTTCATGAAGAAATTAATTAAAATAAAGCTTAAATACCAATTCCCAAAACATAGGGTCATTCCGGTAATTTTATAAAGCAAATACGTAAGGTATTGCTAAAACACCGATTATTAATAATTTCATGAAGAAATTAATTAAAATAAAGCTTAAATACCAATTCCCAAAACATAGGGTCATTCCGGTAATTTTATAAAGCAAATACGTGAAGTATTGCTAAAATATCGATCTCCTAATTGTAGGGTCATTTTGGAAATTTTATAAGCTCAAATAAATAAATAACCGAGTCAAAATTTTATTTATTAGTCCAAGGAAAACTTTCTGAAAATTTTAGAAAGTTAATGTTGCTGAAATGAGATTTTCACAACTCCAGGGGCCATAACGAATATTATTAAAATTTGTAAATAAATAATAACATCGATAAATAAAAGTTTTTGGTGCTAAGGTAACCAAACAAACAAGCTAGTTGAATGGTTTAAGGCCTTGTGACTATGGAAAAGAGTTGTAGTGTTTGAATCCTACATAAATTTTTTTATTTTTTTTATTTTTTTAATAAAATAATAAATATGGTCAACAAAAGTCAACCACAGCAAGTGCAACGATGACTGCGTTTTTTTTTTTTTTTTTGCAACTTCAAGTCTCAAATTAACTCATTTCTTGCTTGTTTTTCTTTATTCTTTTTGCACAAAACCCTTGGTAACATTTTTACCAACATTTTGACATAAACAACATAATTTTTCATCAAGAAATGAGTCTCATTTTCTCATTTAAACTTTTGTTTTTAAAACTAAAACTCAACAAACTTTGAATCATAAAATCGAACCATATAAAAGCAAATATGAGATATGAGGCTACTGGGGTTTGATAAAATACTTAGAAACGAAGCTTTAGACATAAGAATCATAAGATTTGGTTAAGGATCTCACCCAAAATCGTCACAAAACCGAAAAGTTTGATTTTGAACTTCAAACTTCGATTTCTCCCTCAAAACTCAACGATTTTACGAGCTATTTCGACTGAAATGATCCTCTACTAGTGATATATATTTATATGCCAAGAGTTTTGGCGTATTAGTTGAAAAATCGGGGCAGAATCGTGATTTCTCGCTGATGGGTCGTTTTTCCCAAACAGAGACGAACTATTGGCAGAATAGGTCCCTAACTTTCGAAAAAGATGACATAAGACCACTCGAACTTTCTGTTATTTACGCTGAGACCCCTCCTGACGTGATAGTTGGTCTAAAACTAATTTAAACCCTTAATAGCACTTAATTAAAATAGCATATTTGCCCCCTCCCAACTCATTCACTTACATTTTTGGTTCAATAAATGAAAACTAATTTTATTTCTTTTCTTTCTCCCATTATTTTCATTATTTATTATTCTTAGATTTCTACAATTATTTTATTCAATTAATCACATAAATATTTTAACTTCTCTATTAAATTTATGTATTTACCCAATATTTTATATAATCATTTTTTTCTAACAAAATATTAAAGGCTAATACAAAATTATTTATTTATTTTTATTATTTAAAATTTAGGGTCTTACAAGTATTATGCTGATCACTCTTTATTCACTCTTACAAAAGAGACTATACAAATTAATATATTAGTATATGTCAATTAATAGATGATGTCTGGTAATAACTTTGAGGCATTGAGTGATATCAAAGCCTATTTGAGCAGTTGCTTTCATATGAAGGATTTAGGCATGTTGAAATACTTTCTTAGCATTGAGGTAACGTGCAATTGTGAAGGTATTTATTTGTGCCAAAGAAAATATTCCCTAGATTTCGTCAAGCAGAAATTTTGGATGCAAAACTCGCCTCTTTTCCAATGGAGCGAAATCACGGACTCACGCTTGCTTAAGGGGCACTTCTTAATGATCCAGAAGCTATCAAAGATTGATCAGACGTCTGATTTACTTAACCGTTAGACGTCATGATCTAGCATACTCTATTCAAATACTTTCTCACTCCATGCATGCTCCTCGTCAGGAACATTGGCATGGATCCCTAAGAGTCGTTCGATACTTGAAGAGGTCTCCAGGTCAAGCATTCTTCTTCGAGATGGCAGTGAGATGCGCTTGACGTGTTGGTTAATTCTGATTGGGAGGGATACCCACTTACTTGTAGATCCCTTACCGGCTGGATTGGGTTCCTTGATCATTTTCCATTGTCTTGAAAAACTGAGAAACAACATACAATTTCACTATCCTAGGCTGAAACTAAGTATCGATCGATGGCCTCTATTACTTGTGAATTTAAGTGGTTGAAGGCTTTGCTACTAAGCTTGGGTGTATGACAAACCTGTGCTATTAACTTGTACTATGATTGTCAATCAACACTTCATATAGCTCAAATCCCGTATTTCATGAACAAACTAAATATATTGAAGTTGATTGTCATTTTGTTCGCAAACGGTTGGGTCATCTGAAGATTTGAAGATGACCTCCAGATCTTCCATTTTGTATCATCATACTTAGAATATTTTGAGGTTCTTTTAGCAGCTTGGTTTCTATACAAATGTTCGGTGAAGTCGAAGATCAGCCGAAGAAACAAAGAAGGAGTATATCTCTCAAAGCGGATTGAAGATAGACTCCTCAACTTAAAGCCAAGTATGTTTACTTGATCAACACCATTGGCCAGGATGGTGTCGATCTCAAGTCTTCAGGAGCCGAAGACCTCCCAGTCTTCAGGAGTCGAAGACCTCTCAGTCTTCAGTTGCCGAAGACCTCTTCGGAAGCCGAAGACTTTTTCAGAAGCCAAAGATTTCTCAATCTTTGGAAGTCGAAGATTTCTCAATCTTCAGGAGCCGAAGACTTCTTAATCTTCAAGGCCTGAAGATTTCTCCAACACATTATACTTTTCTGACAAAGTATATTTGTGATATCTTGCATTGACGTGGACCTCATCTGAAGATCAGATAAAGTAAGCTTTGTCTCCTACACCATTTTAAGGAAAGGTCTACACCATCATGCAGGTCAACACTTCAAGCCAAAACACCTCAAGACAAAAGGTATATTGCTGAAAACCTGTGTCCATCCTTTGCTCAACAGGTGTCCCATGCATTTAATGCATGAGGCACTATAAATATGGAGGATGGTTCAACATGCAAGAAAACCAGTTCTACAACCTTCAAGTTCTATAAGTGACTGGCTTTCTCCTCTCTACGAAGTTCAATTGTTTTCTAAGTGTTTCACAATTGTTCTTCATTCTCTTTGTGTAAGATTGTTTGAATAGATTTCATCTATTCTCTTCCGCAACAATCAAAAGTTTTCTATGTGTAATTTTTGATTTCAAATCAATAAGAATTAAATTAAGTGAAAAACTGTGTGTATTGTATTCAACCCCCGTTCTACAATACTTTTTTTATTTACTTACTGCTATTTGGGACCAACAAGTGGTATCAGAGCGGTTTAATTTAACTCAATAAACTAGATCCGCAATGGCAGCCTCTTCCTCTTCTTCTTCTTCTTTAAACAATGTTTTTCTCAAAACACCACTGCTGTTTCATACGACAATGGCTCTATAGCCAAACCACCAAAGTTTAACCCTAATAACTTCTTCTTGTGGAAAAGTCGTATGATACTCTTTTTAGAAGGAGTTGACAGAAGATATCCTACTATCTTACATGAAGGTCCTTTTCTTCCTAGGGTTTGGGACCGGTACAATGCCAAAAAGGCATATAAGGGAAATGCTGATGAGGACTCTTCTGAGGAAGAAAGAACTCCAGAAAATGGGAGATACGTTGTAAAGGATCCCAGTAAATATAATGATGAAGACAGACGTCTTATAGCTCTTGATACTAAATTCAGAGCCATCATTGCCCTTTCTCTGTCTGATGAGGTCTACCACTCCCTTGTCAACTTTTCAACTACTAAAGAAATGTGGTCCACTCTGTGTGTTCTCTATGAAGGTACGTCTGAGGTGAAAAAGAGCAGAAAGATTGCTCTCGTTAGAAAGTATGAATTCTTTTCGTATGAAGAAGCGGAATCTCTCTCAAACTACTACAACCGTTTTAACGGTCTTCTCAATGATCTAAAACTTGTGGGTCACATTTATGATAATGAGGAAGTCTTGTGCAAGTTCATGGACTGTCTTCCTGAGTTTTGGGAAAACATTTGTACTTGCATCAAGTCTACCAAGGATCTTGACTCTATGCCACTCACTGCTCTTTATGGCACTCTCTTCAACTATGAGCAGACTAAACTGCTAAGGAAGTCTATCACAAAAGACATTAAAAGCTCTTCTCTAGCTCTTGTCAGTGATTCTTCCAAAAATACTGTGTGTGTTCCTAGAATCACCTATCCCTCCGATTCTGACCGTGATAGTCAAGAGGACCCTAATGATCCTTCAGAAGCCTACCTTAGTGAGGCTGATGATGAAGGTGAGGAAACTTCCAGTAACCCTCGATTCTCTTCTGGAAAATCCAAGTTCTCAAGAAAACCCTCTTCTACTTTTTCTAAAATCACTCCCTCTGAAAAATCTAATGAGGAATGTTATAGGTGTGGGAGGAAGGGACACTTTGCTTCTGAATGCAGAAGCAGGTCCTCTGATAAATCTAGACTGCCCTCCTCTAACCGTACCTCCTCTAGGTCTGTCAGAACCAAGTCTGATTCCTACCAACCTTCTTTTCAAAAGTCAAACTCGTCTGTTCCTTCAAACTCTGACCGTGCTGAAAAATACAAGGCCAAATACAAGAGAGAGAAGGAAAGAAATGCTTTTTTGGCCAACAAAGGAAAAGGTCTTCTTGCTGAATCTCATGATTGGGCAGATGAACCAACTTCCGAAAGTGACAAGGAAATGGCCAACCTTTGTTTCATGGCTAAACTAGATGATGTTGATGACTATGAAACTTCTTCCACCTCTATGGCTCTTGTTACTGCTGAGAGTTCCACCTCTTCTACTCAGGTACATCATTTATTTTCTCTATCTGATGCTGAGAAAATTGAAGCTTTTGACTCTTTGACCATTGACTTCTATGAAGCCAAAGACGCAAAGAAAAAGGCAAATGCTCAGATAAAATCTCTTTCTTCTCAACTACAAATTTGTCTTTCTTAGCTAAAACATTTTGACAAAATCAAGGCTGAGTTTGAAGATTTGAAAACCATAAATTTCACTCTTGCCAAAGAGAAAAATAAAACTTCTCAAAAGATTCAAAAAGGAGCAAGAAATTGTGAAAAGGTGGACTAGTTCCTCCAAAAATTTAGAAAGGATTTTTCAAGATCAAATACCTTGTGATGACAAGTCTGGACTAGGCTTTGGAAAATATGACCTTGAACCTCCATCTGACACCCATGCTCCTTTCTCTCTTCCCTCATTCTATGAATCTTCTGAAGAGAACTATGACAACTCTGAACCTTTGGATTCTTCTGACCTCTCTAAAGATCTCAAGTTTGGAATGTTCATCAAATCCAAGAGCATTGATTCTCCTCATGAAAATGAGGAAGCCCAAGACTCAAAAGACTCTCCTAAACCCATTCTTGAGTCTATGTCCTCCTTAAAAATAAATGAGCCTTCCTCTTCTAAACCCAAACCTTCCAAAGTTCCTCAACCTTCTTCAAATAAATTCTCTTCCTCTGAAAAAGGAAAAGCGGTTGCCGATCTTCCTCCCAAAAAGAAATTTCCCAAGAAAAACTCAAAGAAATCTTCTTCTCTTCCTATCCCAAGACAAGTGATGTTGAAAAAGCTGAATTCCAAGACACCCTCTTCTATTCCTTAAGCTAACTCTAGTAAAGGTATCTTGGGTCCTAAGCCTCTTAACACTTCTCTATCCTTAAAGGCCATGAACGTCAATGTGACCAGTCATCACAAGGAAGCTGATCAAAGCTCCAAAAAGGTTTTTACCTATAGAAAATGTTATAATTGTGGTAATACCTTTCACCTTGCTAAGGATTGTCCTATGGAAAGATTTGATAAAAATGCTTCCAAGGATTCTTCCTCTTCTTCTAACTCAAAAGGACCCATTTCCAAATGGGTACCAAAGAAATGATTTCTTTGTGATTGCAGGTGTTTGAGCATTAACAAATCTTATGAAGGAATCTTCGTAGGATATTCTTTCTCTTCAAAGTCCTACTCGGTCTACCATCTTCGGAGAAAATGGATCTACTTATATGAAGTTTGATGATCTTAAGTCATCATCTCTTCATGTGATGATGATGGCGGATTTCATCATGTGTTGATGAAGATTCTCAAAATCCTTCATCTATCTCAAGTTCGTATGTTACATTCTCCTCAGACACGTCTCATAAAATCGGTGACCTACCTACCCTCTCATCTTCAATCCCTGATTTTCAGATAGTCATATCTGAAGATTAACTCATATCCCACTCTTCCCCATTTCTCATCATATCACCTCTCCTTCCTCCATCATTCCTACTGATCTCTCATTCTTGTCTCAACCACAAACTTCACCACAAATCATCCCACTTTCTCAACCATACATTCTTTCTTCACCTATTCCTGTCGATCTTCCATCTCTCTTTCCTGAAGAAGTCTATGTGAAACAGTCCCCAGGCTTTGAAGACCCAGTCCATCCTGACTATGTGTACAGGTTAGACAAAGCTTTCTATGGTCTAAAGTAGGCTCCTCGTGCCTGGTATGACACTCTTGCTGACTTTCTCCTGAAGAACAAGTATTCAAGGGGTAAAATTGACAACACTTTGTTCATCAAACAAACCTCAGGTAATCTTATTCTTTCTCAAATTTATGTGGATGATATCATTTTTGGTGCCACCGATGAGTCACTGTGTGATGAGTTTGCCTCTTTCATGAAAAGCCAATATGAGATGAGTATGATGGGGGAGCTTACCTTTTTCTTAGGACTTCAAGTTAAACAATTTTCAGAAGGAATTTTTATAAATCAAAGTAAATACATACGTGATCTTCTGAAAAAGTTCAATTTTGAAAACTCCTCCCCCATGAAAACTCCTATGGCACCACCTTTGAAACTCCATGCTGATCCGGATGGTGTATCTGTGGATATCACCAACTACCGAGGCATGATCGGCTCCCTTCTCTATCTTACTGCTAGTAGAACAGACATCATGTTTGCTAATTGCCTGTGTGCGCGTTACCAAGCCAATCCGAAAGAATCTCATTTGGCTGCGATTAAACGCATTTTTCGGTATCTGAAAGGTACCATGAATCTGGGTCTTTGGTATCCCAAAGACTCAGGTTTTGATCTAATGGGGTATTCAGATTCTGACTTTGCAGGATCTAAGATTGATAGGAAGAGCACCACTGGCAGCTGTCAAATCCTTGGTGGCAAGCTTGTTAGTTGGTCCAGCAAGAAGCAGAACTCAGTCTCCACCTCTACTGCTGAGGTTGAGTATGTAGCTGCTGGAAGTTGTTGTGCTCAAATCCTCTGGATGAAGAACCAACTTAGAGACTACAATCATATGTACTCCCATATCCCGATTCTGTGTGACAACTCAAGTGCGATCGCAATCGCAAATAATCCGGTGCTGCACTCTCGTTCCAAGCACATCGACATCCGGTATCATTTCATCCGGGATCACATCTCCAAAGGTGATGTCGAACTTCACTTCATCCCTACCGACCTTCAATTGGCGGATCTCTTCACCAAGCCTCTCGACGAAGCTCGGTTCAAATTTATAATTGGAGAACTCGGTATGTTAAATATCGATATTTAAATGTTGTTTCATTATAAAAAAAAATCGGCCGAAGTACTGTTCATTATAAAAAAAAATATCGGCCGAAGTACTGTTCATTATAAAAAAAAATATCGGCTGAAGTAATGTTCATCGGCCGAAGTACTGTTCATTTAAAAAAAAAATCGACCGAAGTACTGTTCATTTAAAAAAAAAAATTTGCCACCGAAGTTTAAAACTTTTACAAAAAAAAATGTTTTTTTTACTCTCTCTCTATCTTTCGGTCCCTCTCTCTCTCTCTTTCCCTTACCATTTGGCTCTCTCTCTCTCTCCTCCCTCCCTCCCTCATTCGGCTCTCTCTCACCCAAACCCCCTTCCCCCTCTCCCTCTCCTTCCCTTCGGCCTCCCCTCCCCCCTTCCTTCGACTTCCTTCTTCTTCCCTCCCCCCCCTCCTTCGACCCCTCCTCTCTCCCTTCCTTATGCCTCACCAAGCCGAACCAAACACCCCCTCAACCTACACCCTCTCTTCGGCCCTCTCCCCTCTCTCCCTATTCCTTCGACTCCTCCCAAGCCGAAGCCCTCACCCCCTTATAACCCCACTGAAAACATCCCACCCACATACCACCGAACACACCAAACACGAACCCCCCCCACTTCATTTTGTTCGGCTCCCTTCCACCCCAACACCGAACCCACCTCCTATACCCCCTACTAGCCGAACCTCACTCCACTCCACCCTTCCCCAATTTTTTGATTGGCTCAACCCCCTTCCCTATTATTTTTTTCGACAGGAACCACATCACACATCCCCATTATTTTTTTTCGGCCCCCACCAAACTAACCGAACCCCCTTATTCTTTTGGTTTTCGGCTCTCCTCACTCCCACCACCGAAATTCAAACTCCCCACCCCCTTCTTCGGTCAACCCCCTCCCCCTCCCTTCCCTTCTTCGGCCGACAGTCCCCCCCCTTCCATTTTTTTTCCTTTTCCTCCCATACCACATTTCCCTTCCCTTTTTATTTTTCCTAGACTTCCTCCATCTATCCCCTCCTACTCTACTACCTCTCCTTCATTTTCCTTCCATTTCTTCCCTTTCCCTTTTCCCCCATTATCTCTTCCCGTTTCTTTTTCTGTCCCAAAAAAAAACACAGAAAAGAGCCTTAAAAAAACATGGGCCACTAAATTTATGAGTTCTTCGTGTCTTGTAATTTTTCTGAGTGTCAGTACCATTTTTTTCTCTGTGTTGGTGTCATCATCAAATAAGGGGAGAAAAATTGTTGTGTCACAAATTGATTTGGTGATGACTCTCTTACCAACACTTAGAAACTCAAGAAGATCTCTCTCAACAAGAGCTCTCTATCCACCAATCGAGCTCTTAACCCAGGTATGTTTTCTTTCATAACCTCTCCCGATCTACAATGGGGTGATGCTCGCGACACTCCGGTGTCCAAGGCTCCTTCATCTGTAGTGACCCCATCTTCCCTATTCCCAAGTGAAGTCGACTAGCAAGAAAGAATATTCAAAGGCTTTCGGCACCTCCGCACTAGCTAAGATGACCATTCGACTGAAAGAACCTTCAGTTGTTGCCCCAGTCACACATCCCTCTTCAAAGCGGAGGAACTCACCTTCTTCCCCTCCCTCTCCTCTCAAGAGGCTGAGGAAGGTTTCAAGGGCCAAGCCACAAACTCCACCCACCGATTCTCCACAATCGGCAGGTGTTGAAATTTTCCCATCCGGGCCCGGGGACTCTGCTAAACCCAAAGCCACCTCCTTTGTATCCTCACAAAAGGATACAATTGTAAAATCGGGAACCCCTATTATTCCCTCATCAACCTTTTCCTTGGTTGATAAGGATGACTTGGATACCTCCCCAATCCAAGGTGTTTCTTCTCCACCTCACAACCTATCACCCGGGATTCTCAGTCCCGATGCTTCTGCACGATCCAAGGATGAATCTGCTCTTCCAGGAGCAGGTTTGGAGGATCCCGAAAACTTTCTGACTTTTTACTTTTCGACACCGTGAATTAGTTGAGGGGGAGCAACTTACCACTCAAGCTTAAACTCTGTTGAAACTAATTTTGCGATGAACTGTGTGATCAAAGCCACCTTACATTAGTTGAGGGGGAGCATCCAACCACTTAAGTTCAAACAATTCCGGCTACTGTCTTCTGTATCTTTGTATATATTTTTTCTCATTCTTTATTCATTGTATTTATTCGTTTGTATAACTATACTTTTTCATTCATTTGTAAATGTCAGATATTCCAAAAAAAAAAATGGTCTATGTGAAAAGAACTCAAAAAGAGTAAATATGGGTCAAAATGAATTATTCAGTGTACTCTTAGTTTTATTCTTTAGTATGGATGTCATCCTCAAATAGAGGGAGATTGTTGGGTCATCTGAAGATTTGAAGATGACCTCCCGATCTTCCATTTTGTATCATCATACTTAGAATATTTTGAGGTTCTTTTAGCAGCTTGGTTTCTATACAAATGTTCGGTGAAGTCGAAGATTAGCCGAAGAAACAAAGAAGGAGTATATCTCTCAAAGCGGATTGAAGATAGACTCCTCAGCTTAAAGCCAAGTATGCCTACTTGATCAACACCATTGGCCAGGATGGTGCCGATCTCAAGTCTTCAGGAGCCGAAGACCTCCCAGTTTTCAGGAGCCGAAGACCTCTCAGTCTTCAGTTGCCGAAGACCTCTTCAGAAGCCGAAGACTTCTTCAGAAGCCGAAGACCTCTTCGGAAGCCGAAGATTTCTCAATCTTTGGAAGCCGAAGATTTCTCAATCTTTGGAAGCCGAAGATTTCTCATTCTTTAGGAGCCGAAGACTTCTTAATCTTCAAGGCCTGAAGATTTCTCCAACACATTATACTTTTCTGACAAAGTATATTTGTGATATCTTGCATTGACGTGGACCTCATCTGAAGATTAAATAAAGTAAGCTTTGTCTCCTACACCATTTTAAGGAAAGGTCTACACCATCATGCAGGTCAACACTTCAAGTCAAAACACCTCAAGACAAAAGATACATTGCTGAAGACCTGTGTCCATCCTTTGCTCAACAGGTGTCCCATGCATTTAATGCATGAGGCACTATAAATATGGAGGATGGTTCAACATGCAAGAAAACCAGTTCTACAACCTTCAAGTTCTCTAAGTGACTGGCTTTCTCCTCTCTACGAAGTTCAATTGTTTTCTAAGTGTTTCACAATTGTTCTTCATTCTCTTTGTGTAAGATTGTTTGAATAGATTTCATCTATTCTCTTCCGCAACAATCAAAAGTTTTCTATGTGTAATTTTTGATTTCAAATCAATAAGAATTAAATTAAGTGAAAAACTGTGTGTATTGTATTCAACCCCCCTTCTACAATACTTTTCTTATTTACTTACTGCTATTTGGGACCAACACAAACACAATTCAAGATAACATTACCTGCAATCTTATGTTCCATCTAGTAGACATTTCTACAAAGACTTTGGGCAAGAAACGATTTGAATTTTTTGTTTGGCAAATTGGGCATTTTCGATTTGCATGCTCTAACTTTGGGTGAGGAGTATTACAAAAAGTATTGATTTTACCATATCCTTTTAATAAATTAAACATATTTATTGGTAGCCAAAACATGAGTATACAACTTTTGGAGCCAACTTGTAACAAACTCTTAATATTATGGCATCTCCAACAGCTTCTTTAAAATAGAGAAAATGAGGATTTTAAGCTATAATTTTGCTCCAACAGCTTCCCCAAAACTAAATAAGGAAATCAATAGAAAATTTTGAAAGTAAATATTTAGAGAGAGAAATAATATATTAATAGATGAATGAAATATTTTAATATTATAATCAATGTTAGATTCTTAAAAATGGAGAATCTGTTGGAGATGAATGTAATTTTTTTAGAGATTTTGACTTTTGATTTTCCATTTTAGAGAAATTTTAGAGAATCTGTCGCAGAGATGCTCTAAACACATACTTTGAAACTATATATCAATATGATTTCTTTCTCTTCTATAAAAATTTAGAGATATTTACAATCTTTATCTTTATTTCTCTATTTTATCATAGATATAGCATGGCTGTTGGAACAACAAAAATGCTAAAATCTCACTTGTTTTTTTCTTTTTTTTTCTTCCTATTTTATGCAAAATAAAATCTAAATTAATTGTTGGTGAGCATTTGACGCCCAGTACACCGATGATGGCTTTTGAACGGCAATAAAACGACTTGGCCTTGACTTTTGCTGCTTCAAAAAATTGGAAAAAGATTCGATCCTCATTTCTTCTACAAACTTCAGATCCATCATTCTTTCAATCAAAAAGTTCAAATAAAATTGCTGGTTGGATCTACTAGTCGTAATCATCTCTCAAATCGCTCATGTATAATGGTTATTCTCTCTCAACTTGCAGAAGGATCTTCATCTGCTAATTCATCAACTCATGGTGATCATAGATATGATGTATTTTTAAGTTTTAGAGGTAGCGACACTCGTTTTAGTTTCACCGATCACCTCCATAAGGCGCTGGTTAATGCTAACATCACTACCATTTTGGACGATGAAGAGATTGAAACCGGAGAAGATTTGAAACCGGAATTGGAGACTGCAATCAAAGCATCTAGGGCTTCTATTATTGTCTTGTCTCAAAATTATGCTTCTTCGACCTGGTGTCTTGACGAACTTGTATTGATTCTCGAACAACATAGGAACTACGGTCATATTGTTATTCCCGTCTTCTATCATGTCGAGCCTACCGATGTCAGGAAGCAACAAAGCAGTTTTGGTGATGCAATGGCAAAGCATATACAGAGGATGGAGACAGAGATAAATGCAGAGAAAAGAAGTCAATGGGATAAAAGAATAGAGCTATGGAAGAAGACACTTTCGGAAGTTGCTGATTTAAAAGGGAAGAATGCAAACGGCCGGTAACTACTTTCTTATTATCCGTTTTAACACATGAAATTTCAATCTTATATCCTCTCTAAGCATTTCATTATAATACTTTAGTATCACAAAAACTCATCTCTTGCATCATTTTCAATATATTTTTGTTAAACACGCATCAAGATAAATCTAATTTTTTCAATCAATGTATAATTTAGATTGGATGTATGGATTATTTAAATCTCCAAATCTGGTTTGTTAGTTTTGTGTGCTGTGTTTTGTAATTCTCATTGATATCATTTTTTAGGAGAGAGACGGAGTTTATTGAAGAAATTGTCAAGGATATAAACCATCGATTAGGTTTAGACTTAATAAGTGATCTGCCACTACTTGTCGGGGTGGACTCTTCTATAAAATCCATTACTACATGGTTGAAAGATGGATCCTCACATACAGTCGACATTCTCACTATTTATGGTATCAGTGGGATTGGGAAGACATCTTTAGCCGGTTATGTTTATGGGTTACACCGTCATGAATTTGACAATAGCAGCTTTGTTCAAGATATCAGTAGTAGGCTTGAGAAAAAATATAATGGAATAGTTGATTTACAAAAACAGCTTTGTGAGGATCTTTCAAAAAGAAGTCTGATCCAACGTCATGATGTTTCTGCATGCACCTCCAACATTGCAAATACACTAGCCTCTGAAAAGTTTTTTCTAGTTCTTGATGACATTGATAGTTTCGAGCAGCTGGATTCGTTACTTGGAAACAAAGATTTTCATTCGGGAAGCAAAGTCATAATAACAACCAAAGAGGTGTCTCTAATAGAGAGCTGTGCACTATTCAATATGAAAGTTCCACCCAAGCATACAAACCTCTTACTTCAAGGCTTAAATATGACTGACTCACTAAAGCTGTTATGTATACATGCATTCACGTGCAACAATCCCAAGGAAGGCTATGAAGAGGTAGCAAAAGAGCTTGTGAAGTGTTGTGGTGGACATCCATTGACTCTTGAAGTTTTAGGCAAGCTTCTACGTAATCAAGATGTAGCTTATTGGGAAGAGCACCTAAAAAGGCTGAAGGAAGCAAATGATTCCCATATAAATAATGTCTTGAGGATGAGCTTTGACTCTTTGGAATACGAAAATGACAAGAACTTGTTTTTGGATGTTGCTTGTTTTTTTGTTGGAGAAGATAGAAATTACACTGAGACAATATTAAAGGCATGTGGTTTCCACACACTAAGTGGGATCTCAAATCTCATTGAAAGATGTCTTCTCATGACCGGACCAAGGAATGAGTTAACTATGCATCAATTGGTTCAAGAGATGGCTAGAGATGTTATACGTCAGGAAGCACCTGATAAGCCATGGAAGCATAGTCGATTATGGTGTCATGAGGAGTCATTCAAAGTGTTGAAACAAAAAAAGGTAAGAGCCCATGTATGCTTTCTTGTTAGTAATTATGAATGTTCTAAATGTTTTCTGTTATCTATCTACGTGTTTTCTATTATCTATCTACACTTACATAACCCTTTTTTTGCATTTACATTCTTCTTAGGGTAAGGGAAATATTCTAGGGCTTGCGCTTGACATGAAAATGCTTGAGAAAGACAAGTTACAGGGATCTTTTGAATTGGATATAGATGCATTGAGTAAGATGCATGATCTAATGCTACTACAACTCAATTATGTGAAATTCAAGGGTTCTTGTAAGAATTTTCCTGAAGAACTAAGATCGTTGTGTATGCATGGGTTCCCTTTACAGTATATACCTCCAGACTTACCAATGAAGAATCTGGTTGCTCTTGACATGTCTTATAGCACATTCGAATCTTTTGACATGTCTAATAGTAACTTGCAACGACTTGGGAAGACCCAAAAAGTAAGAAATTTGAAACATCTACTTCAATTTTTATTAATCTTCCATGTTGCATTAACGCAATTCACTAATTATTTGACCATATCTCCATTTCAATAGTTAATTGGACCGCGCTCAAAAGACAACCGGTTGCTTGGATCATTGAAGATTCTTAATCTAAGTTCCTGCAAACAACTTCGTAGCGTCGGTGGGTTTTATGAACTCCCTGCACTTGAGAGGTTAATTCTTGCAAGTTGCATAAGTTTGATTGAGATTTGTGAATCAATCGAGCAATGCGAAGAACTTGTTCTTATTGATTTGAGTTACTGCACTACACTTAAAAAGCTTCCAAGGCGTGGGGTCAACTTAAAGAAGGTCGAAACACTATTACTGGATGGTTGTAATCTTGGTGAAGGATTTCCAATTGAAATGAGGGATACGGTTTTACTGCAAATGCCCAAGTCTAACAATCTTGCCATAGAGTCAAAAACCTCTTCTTCTGCCATTATGGGTTGTAATCTCGGTGAAGAATTTCCAATTGAGATGAGGGATATGGAGTCGCTAGAAGTGCTCAATGCTAACAACATCAGCATAAACTCACAGACCTCTTCCTCTGCGATTGTGGAGACTAGACCAAGAGATTTGAGGTCCCTTGTCATTTCTTTACCAAGCTCATTAGTATGCTTGTCGCTTAAAGGTAATAATTTATCCGATGAATCCTTTCCCATGGACTTGAGTAGCCTATTCATGTTGAAGGAGTTACATTTAGATGGTAATCCGATCGTTTCCTTGCCCAATTGTGTTAGAAGCCTTCCCAGCCTTGAGAAACTTAGTATGGTAAAATGTCTTCGGCTGAAGACGTTTGAGCATCCTCCGCGAACACTAAAACACTTGAAATTTGATTCTTGGCATTCGCTACAGAAAATTGTATTTGACCGGGAAATGTCCCCACTGACATTTACTATGGATTCACCCTGGCCACCATATTCGGGGTTGGTAGTTGAAGGCCTTTTCAAAATCGAAGCTATGTCACATGTTGCAGAAGAGGTATTATGTAGTTTGGGATGGACTAATTTGGAGTTCATAAATAATCAGCTTGTGGAGGCTCAAGATTTGATCACGGGAACACATAAATTTCAAGTTCAGGTTTCTTCTAATTAACTATCTATCTACATGTAAATATGTACATATATTTCATGCTGATTAATTAAGGTATTATATGGCAGATGGTTTATGCATTTGGAATATTCAGCACATTTTATCAGGGGAAAGAGATTCCGAGTTGGATTAGCCATAGAAGCAATGGGTCATCAATATCGTTTACCATCCCATCATCTCCTAACAACCTCAAAGGAATCAATTTCTGCCATGCATTTACAAATCCAAATACTGGTTACTTTGTAGGGGATACCAATCACTTGTTATTGTCAAGTATAAGAATTAGTAATATAACAAAGAACTGCACCTGGATATACAATCGTTATAATTACTCCATGACCCCAATTCCTGAGTGTGTAATATTGTTAAGTCATTGGATGTTTGGGAAGAATGAGATGGAAGATGGTGATCAACTTATTATTAGCGTAAGGGGTTACGGTATTGATAGTATTATTAGGGAGTGTGGGGTGAGTCTTATATATGATGATGATCAAGGAAAGATGGAAGAAGAAGAAGAAGATGCGTTGGGTTATTACAAGTCATGGAATCACATCATTGGGGGAGATCTCTCTACCTTTCTAACAACAAGAGGAGAATATCTCCTAGATGTCACACGGTTTTTTGGGTGGATAAGCCTTTATTGCCCCTTCTTTGAAGACCACTGCTATTACGAAGGTACTACCATATTTCTTAAATATTTATCGTGTTTTTCATGTCGGAGATCAACACAACTCAACACTTAGATTTTTTAGAAAGGAGAAATGCAGATAACAACATCCGTAAATTGTTAAAACAACAATTTCTTCTGACAGCAGCTACTACTTGGTGCAAGTGGGTGCAAATAATAACTAATGCAATTTTTTTTTCTATTTTTCATCAGAAAAGCAACCTACGTTTAGAGCTTTCCCCCCAAGGAAGTCCAACGTAGTTGGTGGCACACCTGAGGTACTTTTCGACATTCAAGTTCCTTCTCTAACCAAATAAATAAATTCCAGTCACAACCGAATATGTTTTCATCTAAGCTTTTGATCTCAGGACATAACTAAATAATAACTTGGATGCTTGGAGAGGGCAACATTGAAACCTGCTTCGGAATGATGTGATCTGGTTTGTGGTATGGATATTTGTCTAATATTCTCAAACTGTTTATGTGCATTCATACTTAACTCTCATCCATACAACATACTTCAAGCTGTAAATCATTAATGGTTGAGCAGTTCTCACCATTCTTGCACTTGAAACCTTGATATATATATATATATATATATATATATATATATGCAAGATGCTTAAATGTGATTGAGAATGACATATCCCAATATAAAATTATGCTTCTTCTGATAGCTTTATCTTGTTATAGGACCAGTTACGTATTACGGAGGAGGTTGAGCCATTTAATTTGTCTGAGTCCAAAATTACAAGAGAACTTTGCTGGGAAATCTTGATATCACAACAGTTCCTTGATTCTGCTCCATGATCCAATGTACATACATACAACTTGTCATAATCTATATATGTTTACAAACTGTAGATACCAATTTCATAGTGACGTTTATTTATGGCTTTACACATCTTGGATAAGTAGACTAAAATTCCTAGTGGAACTTTCCCGGGTTCTCAATGAAAATGAAATTCTTAATGGAACTTTCCTCTCTAGAGAGAGAGAGAGAGAGAGAAGGTGGTTCAAATGAGAATATGGTCAAAATAAGAGAAACGAGAATGCCTATATATCCCATGAGACTTTAGATAAAATTCATATGTGATTCAGGTTCAGACAACGCTCTTAGATCATCGAGCCAAGCGTGCTCACATGTGATTTTTAGTCCTATTCTCTTATTTTGACCATGTTCTCGTTCGAAGCTCCCGCTCTCTCTCTCTCTCTCTCTCTCTATATATATATATATATATATATGAGTAAATTACAAATTTCATCCCTATGGTTATTGAAAATTTTGAATTGGATCCCCCAAACGAAATAAGAATTACATGTATAGTCACCATGCTTTCACTTTTGTTATGGATTGGGTCCCTTGTCCTAAATCCACTAATCGGTGCTCCTTTAAATCAGGGGTATTATCGGCTTTTTATACTTTTCATTTTTAAAATTATACTTATTATATTTAATTTATATAATACATATATATATATATATATATATAAATAAAAACATACCTTGTCTATCAGACCCTCCCCCCACCCCCGGTGTCGGCTTCCCCCTCCTCTCTGGCTATACTCCCGAACCGGCGGTTCAGATTGTTTCAGATTTGGTTCCAGAAACACTTCCCTCTATATTGTTTTACACACCTAAAACAAACAAGGCACGCCTCCCCGAGAACTCACTCCCCTAAGCCGATCTCTTTCTCCAGCAATGGAAATAATCGCCACTCAAATGTGACGTTCACATAACAGAACAACAGTTACGGGTACCAGACCTGTTAGTAACATTGGACTTGCTACGGTGATCTTTCTAGAGATGATTGCATCTTATGCTATGGCGAAGCTTTCTCAATTGCTTTCCCAACAATGTGGGTCAAATTTATCTCGATGGTTGCTTTATGCGAGTCCATTATTACAGCTTCTTTGAGCAGTATACAGGTCCTAATGACACTTATGTTTGTGGGAATACAACAAAGAAGGGTAAACTGTTTCAAGAATTAGTAAGGCAGGCAGTGCCCGATGCTATAACGGATGCACCAAGAAACAAAGACTACTTTGCTAGGAAAGAGGTGCTAGACATGCCATTGCCACAAACACTGATATTTTTCTCACTTGAGTCAAACTCTTTAAATCCCTGTTTTGCACAACGAGATAATAATGTCAAAAAGTGTTTTTTGGAATTTCTTTACTGTGAGAATATGTGGAACCCCCAGAACACTAGAGAGCCCTTGAGGAGAAAGGGGAGGTTCCAACATATATACAAGAGAAATGGTCCTGGTCCAAGTCTAGTCGATGTGGGACTCCAACACGCCCCCTCCAACTGAGGCTAGATGGACACAAATTGTCCCAGGGTGTCGAGAGGGGGTTAGCCGGAGTGTCGAGTCCCTAGAGTGGCAGACCTTGACTATGATACCATGTGGGAATATGTGGAACACCCCAGATTACTCTCCAATAGAGCCCTTGAGGAGAAAGGGGATGTTCCAACATATATACAAGAAAAATGGTTCAAGTCTAGCCGATGTGGGACTCCAACATTTATTGTTGCTAGGAAGCAAGTGAAGGGGTTTGCAAAGTACTTTTTAACAAGTTTTTTGTGAGGATTTTTTTTCAAAGGTTCTTTGGAAAGGAAGAAGAATGTGGATTTGTTCAGTTTCCTGCATTTGGATTGAAAGCTTGGAAGAACACATATGCCGTTTTATATTACTGAGGAGCAATTTTTTTCCACAAATACCATTCTTGATTCTGATCAACGGTTCTGAATTTGGTTGTAGGTTTTACTTTGACTTTATCTTGATTTATGTGGGAACTAGGAAGATTTGGCCTCACATTGTTTACTGCCCCTAATCAATAAGAACAAAGGAGAATGGTTTCCTACTGGTTTGCCTGAAAGCAGCAGGAAAAGTCTCAATGGTTACAAGGTGATGCTGGTTAAATTTCCTTGAACCCCCCCCCCCCCCCCCCCACCCCACACACACACACACACACACCACATTTTTGATTGCTATTTCAGTGCTCACTCATCGCAGGTTACTGTTTGTTAGGTTGGCAGGTCTTATATTTCTAATGCTCTATCCTAGCTGAAACTGGTCTCACTATTACTACTATTGCAGCTACAAATGGTCAACCCAAATAGGTAGCTGGCAATCACTTTGTTAGGGTATGGGAGTGAACAATGTCATGCCAACGAGCGCTATGTTTTATTGACACGTCTTGCAGTAGTAATTGGCATTCCGTCATAGTTTTAATGGGTCTTTACTGAACCATAAGAATTTGATTATTAATGAAATAAAACTACATTAATGCACATAAGAATTTGATTATTAATGAAATAAAACTACATTAAGGTTGCCTACATTGTATTCACCATGTATGTGTGTGCGAATGCATTCGCACACGTGTATGTTACGGAGAGAGGATAGGAGGAGAGAGATTTTTGGAAATTTAGTATGATCTTTAATAACTGATAGCGTTTGCAGTTAGAAGAAATTTGGTATGGATCTTGATGTTTAATGATATTGGCAATAGTAGAAAACTTGTTATGTAGGGAGACTCGGGTATATGGAAACATCTTTTTGTCTCCAAGGAAGACTTTCAGGTTTTTTTTTGTGGAAGCAGATGATGCCACAATTCGTATAATTGACATTTAGGGGTCGTTTAGTAAATGCTTGCTCGGTAAGAGCTTATCGGGTGTCACTTGCCTTCTCAGGTAAGCATGGTACCTGAGAATCTTACCCGGTAAGAGGCATAGCAAGGACTGATGATCTTACCCGGTAAGTGAGGATGAAAAATACATACCAACAATCCATTTTGGTGGCCGAAAATGTTACCCGATAAGGTAAATGAGAACCACAAGGGTTGTGGTGTGGTGGTAAAGGCTTGGGGAGTTCATAGCGCTCAACCCGGTTCGAGCCCCACTAGCAGCACTTGTGGCCACTGAGGATAAACTCAGGGCTGCACGCTTTAGCAGCTGGGCCAAAGGCCCTAATTGTTAGGGATTAGTCTGGACCATAGGCCCAGGATACCCTTTCCAAAAAAAAAGAAAGGTAAATGAGAGTGGTGGCCTTGTCGGTAAGTACTTACTTGGTAAGTGTTTGGTAAACAACCCCTTAAATAACTCAATTATACTTGTACATTGTCTTCATAAAGCCATTGGGGTCATTTTCTGAAAAGAACTAGCTGGCAAGGAAGAAGTCATCCCAACTCCATGTCTTAATGTGGATTTTTGGGTGCCATGATGAGATCCTCAAAACACATCAAACCCTGACAAGAATCCAAGGAAACTACAACCCTCAACATGGTATATTTGGAGAAGCTAAATGTGTCCTTTTTGCCTTCCCTAGTTATTTCAAGAAGCTACCCATGAGAATGCCTATATTGTTTAGGGAAATCAGCCATTTTTCTCAAAATAAAAAAGATTTGCAGGAGGTTGTTGAGTTCCTCAAGGCCATGTTGAGGGTTGTAATTGACTTTAATGAAGTTAACATTTATTGTCATCATAGAACTTTGAGTAAATTACATGTTTTGTTCTTGTGGTTATATTTATTTTAACTGTTCATTGTCCCTTTTTTGAAAATTCAACCGATTGTGTCATTGTGGTTGCATTTTTACAACGAGCTAGGTCCTTAATGCAAAACAAAGAGACCCATGTTGTTGATTTATTTAGGGACCGAACTCATTAAAAAATTGTAACCATAGAGACTCAACTCATAATTAGATCAACCACAGGGGTGTAGCTCGTTGAATAATGTAGCCACAAGGACATGTTTTATTGAATTTTCAAAAAGGAAAAGATGACAAGGATCATTAAGAATACTTAACCACATAACCAGTACATGTAATTTACTCTAGAACTTTAAAAAACATTTGAACCGATAATTGATGGAACAATTTATACTAAAAGATATTCATATATTATTATTTTATGTCTACTTTTATTTATTTATCTGTTTTTTTTTATATATATTTTAATACTTCATTTAATAAAGTATTTGGTTGAGATTCAATATTTTCTCCTATTCATTTAATTAGTTCTTAATTGTACAAGTTTAGATCAAACACAATATTACCATAAAAAATTCATTCGTGAGTTGACAATCAAATTCGACAAGATTCCTTATAAATATTCATACATTTATTTATTATCTCATATTTGAAGTACAAAGTTTCACCTAAAAATCTGAAATAAAGATAAACAAGCATAAAAATACATTTTATATGATTACAAATATTTTATTTTCCTAGCCAAGCTGATTTCTACAACTTTCAGAGCCAATTTTTGACTAATATTCTTTAAAATACATTTGTACTAAACTATAGATGGAACATTTAGGCTTTTGTTCTTGTAATTATTCAAGAGTATAACTTATAAAACATAAAGTATAAAATTATTATTACATACAAAAGCTTTTAATTATGTAGAATATTTTCTAATATGCTTTTTGAAGTGTTAAGAACATAGTTTTTAGGAACATATCCACCCTCCAAATAAAAGATATAATATTTGAGATTTTTTGGAAATCTATTGATCTATTCTCAGCAAGCAAAAAGAATCATAAAAGTAAATTTAAGACAATCTAATTTGCGGTTTATAATTAAGTTTTATATTATACTGCATTGTAAGGTACACTTTGAAAAAATATATATAGCAGACAACTATGAATAAAAGAATGCAGAAAATCGCATAAAATGGAAATTAATTATATCCTAAAAAGAAAGAGTCAAACTTTTTGGCGTTTGAGGCCCACCAATAATAATTAATACATGTTTTTGTATTCATGTATACTTTATTCTCAAATGTAAAATAATAATTGGAGTATTATACTACATAAATATAATTCTTAAAAAGTAAAGACATAAACACAAACAGAAATTTACTTATGTTTTTTTAGATAAAATCATGATAAACTGAATCAAATTATTGTACCTATTTATTTTAATTAGTAAACGTTGACTTGGGCTTTCTATGATATATGGATCTATTAGTCTTCTTACAGACAATCTCCTATTAATCCCCCGATCATTCATAATGGTTATTCCCTCTGAAGAATCTTCATCTTCTTCATCATCTCATAGATATGATGTATTTTTAAGTTTTAGAGGTCTCGACACTCGTCTTAATTTCACTGATCACCTTCGTAAGGCGCTCGACAATGCTAATATCAAGGCCTTTTACGATGATCACGAGATTGAAACCGGACAAGGTTTGAAACCGGAATTGGAGACTGCAATCAAAGCATCTAGGGCTTCTATTATTGTCTTGTCTCAGAATTATGCTTCTTCGACCTGGTGTCTTGACGAACTTGTATTGATTCTCGAACGACATAGGAACTACGATCATATTGTTATTCCCATCTTCTATCATGTCGAGCCCACCGATGTCAGGAAGCAACAAAGCAGTTTTGGAGATGCAATGGCAAAGCATAAAAAGAGGATGGAGACAGAGATAAATGCAGAGAAAAGAAGTCAATGGGATAAAAGAATAGAGCTATGGAAGAAAACACTTTCGGAAGTTGCTGATTTAAAAGGGGAGAATGCAAAGGGCCGGTAACTGCTTTCTTATTACTTCTAACTATGCAATTCAATATGTTTATCCAGTTGAATCTAATTTTCAATTATGCGATCTCATAAATATAAATCCATTTAGATAGATTAACTGTTGCTAGCAGAAACATGTAGAAAACTGAGTATTAGCGGACTCTGATAAAAACATCTGCGAGCAAAACTAAGATTGTATTTATATAGATATGATAATATGTTGTATCAGTAGTCTACCAGATCAGCTTATTTGGAGCTATATGGATGGTTTGTATTTGTCTAATGATGTTGTGGGCTCAAACTTATGTTTGTTGGTTCATGGGGTTTTTGTCCTCACCTCCAAATTAAAACGGTAAATTGATCAAAATGGCCATTTCTCTCATCCAAATTGGTCTCCTAGTCATTCCTCGCCTGCTTTTACCAAAAATTCACTACCTCCGCAAGTGGTAAGACAATCCTACTAGCATCAAAGTAAATAACAAGTAGAGACAACACAGGAGATATTTACATGGTTCACCATAAATGCCTACATCCACACCAGGAGAGAGATTGTATAATGTATTCATGTAAAATGACATTGAAATTTAAGTTTGATGGTCTTGTTGAAACAAAATGAAAGTTGGTGGCTTATCTGAAAATTTTGTGTGCATTGGTAGCTCATGTCCTATTATCCATTTAAATTAAGCCGTGACATACGAAATATTTGTGTGGTTAGAAGTGTGTATGCTTTTATCTTATATAAGTAGTTGTAGAAGCCTGCTCCATCTATCATATAACTGCAACAAAAAAAATTTCTATGACAAAAAAACAGCAACTCTTTTATATTGACCAGAAATGCAAGAAATAATTATTTATTTCCCAATTGATATCATTTTTAGATGTTATTGCTAGAATTGATTTTGGTTGAACAAGGAGAATTTTAAATTTGTGACTAATAGAAAAGTTATCTACATATCTAAATATGTAGTGAGATATAATATCAAAACAAAAACATAATTCAAAATGATAGCAAAAGTATGATATATTTGGTTTCTTTAGTTTTCATATTAGTGTTCCATATTTCTCATTGAAATCAATTTTCAGGCTAGAGACAGAGTTCCTTGAAGAAATTGTTTCCAACATCCATCGTAGATTAGGTGTTCCCTTAAGTATTACTCCGCCAGCCCTTACCGGCAGGAACAGTTACATTGAATTCATTACTTTATGGTTGAAAAATGGATCTTCTAGTACTATTGACATCCTCACAATTTTAGGCATGGGTGGAATTGGGAAGACATCTTTGGCCAAATATGTCTTTGGGTTACACTGTCGTATGTTCCAGAGAAGCAGCTTTATTGAAGATATTGGTAAGAGTGACCAACGCAACGGATTGCTTGATTTACGAAAAAGACTTTGGGGTGAACTTTCAAAAGCAATTTCAATTCCAGTTCAAGATGTTTTCGTAAACGCCTCTAGGATTGAGAATGTAATAGCCCAAAAAAAGGTGTTTCTGGTTCTTGATGGTATTGATAGTCTCGACCAGTTGGATACGTTACTTGGAAACATATGTTTTCATCCGGGAAGCAAAATCATAATAACGACCAATGATGCATCGTTGACGGCTAAGTGTGCATTATTCAAAGAGACAGTTAAACCCAAGCATATACAGCTCTTACTCGGAGGCTTAGATGAGACTGAATCACTAGAGCTTCTAAGTTCTCAGGCATTCATGAGCAAAAGTCCGAAAGAAGGTTATGAAGAGGTGTCTAAAAAACTTGTGGAGTATTGTGACGGGCTTCCATTGGCTCTTAAAGTTTTGGGCAAGTCCTTACAAAACCAAAATGTAGCTCAATGGGAGGATCGCATAGAAGTGCTAAAGAATGAAATCAATTCTCGTATAAAAGATGGCTTGCAAAGGAGCTTTGACTCTTTGCCATACGAAAATGATAAGGAACTGTTTAAGCATATTGCTTGTTTTTTTGTTGGAGAAGATAAAGAATTAACTGAAACGATATTAAAGGCATGTAAGATCCATACAGTTGTTGGGATCAAGAATCTCGTTGATAGATGTCTTCTCAAGATTGAAGGGCATAACAAGTTGATGATGCATCAATTGCTTCAAAAGATGGGAAGAGATGTAGTACGTCACGAATCACTTAAGAAGCCATGGAAACGTAGTCGCTTATGGTGTCATGAAGAATCATTCAAAGTGTTGCAGAAAAAACAGGTAAGTTGACATGTATGCTTGATAGCACTTATGCATGTTGTTCCAAGTATTTTGTATTATCTATCTACAATTATAACATTTTAACTTTTCCCCCATTTCTTCTGCTCTTAGGGTAAGGGAAATCTTCTAGGCCTTGCGCTTGACGTGAGAATGCTTGAGAAAGACAAGTTACATCGATCATATGAGTTGGATACAGAAGCATTGAGGAAGATGGATACTCTAAAGCTACTACAACTCAATTATGTGCAACTCAATGGGTCCTATAAAAATTTTCCAGAAGAATTACGATGGTTGTGTATGCATAGGTTTCCATTAGGGTCTATACCTTCAGACTTACCCATGAAGAATCTGGTTGCTCTTGACATGTCTTACAGTAATTTTGAATCTTTTGACATGTCTTTTAGTAACCCGCATCGACTTGAGAATAGGCCAAAAGTAAGAAATTTGAAGTGCCAACTTAAATTTTTATTGTTCTTCGATGTTTGGTTAATGCAATTCGCTAATTATTTTACCTTATCTCCATTTTCAACAGCTAACTGGGCCATGCTCAAAAAATGATCGGTTGCTTGGATCATTGAAGATTCTTAATCTAAGTTTCTGTAAACAACTTCGTACGCTTGGTGGCTTTTTTGAACTCCCTGCACTTGAGAGGTTAATACTTGCAAATTGCACAGGATTGACTGAGGTTTGTGGAACAATTGAGAACTGTGATGAACTTGCTCTTATTGATCTGAGTTACTGCATTATGCTTATAAGGCTTCCAAGGGCTGTGGTTAAGTTAAAGAAGGTCCAAACACTATTACTAGATGGTTGCAATCTTGGTGAATTTCCAATCGATATGAGGGATACGAATTTACCAGAAATGGTCATGGCTATACCTAGAGACTTCAGGTCCTTTGTGGTTTCCTTATCGAGTTCATTAGCTTGCTTGTCGCTTAAAGATAATAATTTGTGCAACGAATCCTTTCCAATGGACTTTAATAGCCTTTCCAAGCTGAAGGAGTTATACTTAGATGGAAATTCAATCATTTCCCTGCCCAATTGTGTGAGAAGCCTTCCAAGGCTTGAGAAACTTAGTATGGGGAAGTGTCTTATGCTGAAGACATTCGAGCAATATCCTCCATGTACATTAAAACACTTGATATTTGATAAATGGCATTCACTACAGAAAATTGTATTTGATGAAGAGATGTCATCCCCACTCACGTTTAGTATGAATCCATGGTGTACATCATATTCGTGTGATGTAATTGCAGGAATGTTGAAAGTTGAAGCTATGGCACATGTTCCTAAAGAGGTATTATGTGCTTTGGGCTGGACTAATTTAGAGTTCATAAACAAACAACAGGTATGGACTTGCCATCTAAAGACATTTTTTTCACAAATTTGCAGTCCAAGTTTCCTCTAATTAACCATCTATGTATCATGTATGTGTGAATATGTACATATAATTCAGGCTGATTAAGCTCTTGTATTTGGCAGATGGTTTATGAATTTGGGATCTTCAGCACAACTTATGGTGGGATCGAGCTTCCAAATTGGATTACTGATCACATAAGTGAGGAATCATCAATATCGTTTAACATCCCATCATCTTCTGGCAAGCTTAGGGGATTAAATTTCAGCTATGTTTTTATGGCTCGACTTCCCTATTACCTCTATCTGCCAAGAATCATAATTAGTAATAAAACGAAGAACCACACCTGGATATACGATCGTTATAGTTACCATGTTATGCCCCATGCAGAGTGTGAAATACTTTTGAGCCATTGGATGTTTGGGAAGAATGAGATGGAAGATGGTGACCAAATTACTATCGACATATTAAAGAGGGATGTAAATGGTATAAGAAAGTGTGGGGTGAGTCTTGTGTATGATGATGACGATGATGGAAAGATGGAAGAAGAAGAAGAGGCGTTGGGTTATTACAAGTCATGGAAACACATTATTGGTGGGGATCTCTCTCCTTTTCAAACAACTACTCCAGGAGAATGCATCCTAGACGTTAGACGCTTTTTCTGTGGGACTGGTTTTCAGGATGTGAACATTATGCAGGTACGTGTTATATTTATTCGTAAGTAAAAATATGCATCATCACTTACACTTCCGTTTTTTTCAGAAGGAGAAATTCTTGTCTCCTTAGATAGCATCCATAAGTTCTTAAAACAACAATATGCTGCTTCTACCGTCATGCACCTGGATGGGAATAATAATCAATGCATTACTTTTTTTCATTAGAATACGGAGTTAAGCTTACAGGTTTCTCCAATGGAAGTCGGAACTTTAGAGGTTTCTCCACCGGAAGCTCAAAGTTTAGAGGTTTTTGTGAAGGAAGTTGAACGTAGTTCGTGGCATAGTTGCATTTGTTGTGTAATCCTTTGACGTGCAGGTCCCTTTTGTCATCACTTGAATAAAATTCACACAACCAAATATGTTTTATTGATCAAAGTTTTTGGTCTCAGGAGGTAACAGAATAAAAAATTGGATATTTGGAAATGGCAATAGCAACACCTATTTGGGAATGATATGATGAGGTACAATATTTGTCTAACATTCTCCAATTGTTTACATGCATTCATGCAGAGTTCTCATCCATTGCAACATACTAGAGTCGAGCATTTTTCACAAGTCTATGCACTTGAAACCTTGATATATGCAAGCAAGATGCATAAATGTGATTGAGATTGAGATATTCCAATATAAGCTTAATACTCTTTTTTTATAGCTATTGTGGTTGTCTTTTATGTTAATAAGAGACACGTATTTTATGCTCAGAGTTTACTATCAAATGCATGCTTCATTAGAATGAAAGGTCAAGTTACCCATTGTCATTTAATTTGTTACAATTTTAGTATATGGTCAAGTGTTGCATTTATTATGGTATGGATGCAGCAATATATTATGTTTGTTTAAACAATGAATATTTCAACCCAACTTCTCAAAAGCTTATAGTGGATATTATTGAAGGGCAAAATAGTCTTTTTATTAATCTGTTAGAATGGATTCTGCCTTTTACTGAGTATATTCCCTTTATCTGCAATTTATTTTACTATATAAGCTGTATGCTTTTTTTCCCTTTTTGATTATGATGGTGAAAATATCCAAAGAAGCTTCCGCTTTTATTTCTCTCTCACTTATTTTGCCCTAGTTTTCCATTGCATCTGTGTTCTTCATTATTTGACTATAGCAGTCATCATGGTATCAGAGCACCACAGTGTGAAGTCGGATTAGGGCACTATGCAGTTAATAGCGCGTTATAGCGGCGAGATAGCGGATAGCAGTCCTAAACTAAATAGCGGTATAGGAATTGCGGTGTATTATAGCGGTACCGCAAATAGCGGCCGCTATTACCGCTATTTTAACCAAATAGCGATCCGCTATTTACTGCTTTTTTCTTTTGACTATTTTGGACTCTTCTTTTTGTTGGACTAAATATTAAACAATACTTTTGGGCTTTTGTGTGGGCTATTTATGATCAAACCTGCAAACAAAAAGGAAACAAATTAAATAAATAAAACTACAAAAGAAACAATTATAAATTAGGTCAAACATTATCGATTCCAATTAAATTAGTTGTTTATGAGCTTTATAAACTCTATTACTATGTTGCTTGTGTGGTTTGAATTGTTTGACTTGATATCTATTAGGCATCCAATATTTTACTATGTTGCTTGTGTGGTTTGAATTGATATGTATTAGGCATACAATATTTTTATGTTTTATGTATATATATATATATATATATATTCGTATTTATTTTATGAGCATATTTTTTAGCGCTATATCAACGCGATAACCGCTATTTGAAATCAAGGTCATGACCACTATTTCTGCAATCGACAGCATTAACTGCTTAGCTAGGGCATTCTCATCCCCAAACATTCTTCAGTTCTGATTTTTTTTTCTTCTTCTTCACCATTCTCTCACTCACGCTGCCATAGAGAACTCTAAGCTAACCTTTCAAGACATGCTACATCCTCTCTTCTTGCATCCTTCTGAGAGTGCAAACTCGGTTCAAGTTGAGAAACTTCAAGGTTCCATCTAATTACAAATCATGGCGTCGTTCTATGGAGATTAATCTTGCCTTAAAGAGGAAGCTAGTTTTTATCAATGGAACTGTGGTTCCATCTCCAGATCACGAAACCAAGGCTGCCATGTGGGAAACGTGCAACAATATGGTAATTGCTTGGATTACTCATAATGTTTCCCCTATTATTAAAAAATCTGTCATCTATATGACCTCAACAAAAGAAATCTGGAAAAATTTAGAACAACGATTCTCTCTTACCAATGGATCCAGGAGACAAGGATTTGTATGAGATGAAACAAAATTCTATGTCTATTAACAAGTATTATACCTGTTTACGAGTTCTATGGGAGGAACTAGACTCCATGAACATTCTTCCCATCGTTTCTAACCCAACCACAAAGGTGAAACTTCTGCTTGATGCCATTGACTTGCAAAAAGAAGAGTCAAAGCTCTTTCAATTTCTCAATGGTTTGGATGATGTCTATGGTCCCAGAAGTCGGTTGTTGTTATTGAATCCTCTTCCTACTGTTGAGAATGCAAGCTGCTCTTCAATAAGAAGAAGCTCAGAGAGAAATTTTGCACACCTCTAAAAGTGACAATGATTTGTATGCCATGTTTAGTAGAGGTTCAACCGACAATAATCAACCACAAATGTTGTGTTCAGCTTGTGGGGGGAGAGGTCATAGTGGAGATAAATGTTGGATTGTGATTGGATATCCAAAGTGGCATTCCAAACATAAATCTCAGCCTTGCTTTAAACCAAGAAACCCAGTCTCAAGCCCGAAATGGCCTTATGGATCCAGGCCTCAATCATCAAAAATGGCAGCAAGCCCCTGTTTCAAAATCAGATGGTGCGAAACAAATCAGATGGTGCAGGCATTCTTTTCTCTCCTCAACAACTTGAACAATTAGCCAAGTTGATGCCTCAACTTCAAATGGGTTCTCTCAAAGATTTTGACACTGATATAGAGATTGACAACCATTTCTCTGGTATGATCTCAAGTCATCATACTCATGGATTTTCTAATGAGTGGATCATCGATTCTGAAGCCTCGGATCACATGACACCTTATTATCACAATCTCTCAAAACCCATTCCAGCCTCAAATTCACCACCCATTCATCTTCCGACTGGTGCAACTGCTGTGATTTCTCAGATTGGTTAGGTCAACCTTGCTAATGGCTTGATCCTTGAAAATGTGTTGTGTGTTCCTTTTTTTTAAACATAGTCTACTTTCTGTCCAAAGGTTGATCAAGGATAATCATTGTGAAGTGCAATTCTACCCTACTCACTGTGTTATTGTGGACAATCGTACCAAATAGATGAAAGGCATGGGACAAGCAAGGAACGGTCTCTATTATTTGGTGGATCAAACTAACCCTTCCTTGAACCATGTCAACATTTTTGCTCATACTCCTGATCCATCTGATCCACTAGCTTTATGGCATCATAGACTAGGCCATGCCCCTTTATCCAAGCTCAAACACATCCCTTGTGTCCAACCATACACATAACACCAACCACTGTGTGTCTCACCTGTCCTATGCTCTGCTGTTAATATCGCGATATATCGGTGATATATCGTGTATCGCTCCTATACAAAATCGGTGTTAAAATATCGCTCTTTATATCGGCAACCGATATATCGGCGATATTGACCGATATATCGGCGATATTGACCGATATATCGCCGATATTTTGACCAAAATATCGGCCGATAATACCGATATTTTTGTGATCCTGTTTTGGGCCTATTTTTTTGTAATACTATTACCGGTGGGTTGGGTTTTTTTTTGTAATATTTTTTTGTTAGTTATATGGGCCTTTTTTTTAATTTATGAGAAATCTAACTATCTAAGTTAGGTTTTTCCATATACGACTTCTTCTTCGTTCTTTCATCATCGACTTCCTTCAACAGACAACAGTGGTCGACTTCTTCTTCTCTTCCTATATTTTGTTTTGTGAAACTTGATTAAGTTGATGTTGAAACTATTTTAAGTTGATGTTTGATGTTGAAACTATGTTTTTAGTTAATGCATATGATATGTTTATGGATGCATACTGATATAAATATATATATATATATATATATATTATATAATTCTAAGAAATATTATATGAACGATATTTTTGACCGATATATCACCGATATTTCCGATGTATCGTGTATCGGTCCTTGACCGATACACCACCGATATCCGATATTAACAACATAGTCCTATGGCAAAATTCACGAAGCTGCCGTTTTCTCTTAGTGTCTCTCATGCTGCTCAACCCTTTGAACTTGTTCAATTTCACATTTGGGGTCCGTGTAGAGATTGCACCAAGGGAAACTGTCGATTCTTCCTTACACTTGTTGATGATCACACTCGAACCACTTGGGTTTATTTGTTGCGATACAAATCAGACTCCCTGTCTACTCTCCTCAAGTTTCTCAATTATGTCAAGACCCATTTTGACAAGCATATCAAGTTTATTAGGTCTGATAATGCCTTATAATTTGCCGATGCCTCATGCAAAGAATTCTTTTCCAAACATGGTATTGTGCATCAGACTTTATGTGTCAAGAGGCCTCAACAAAATGCTTGAGTGGAAAGCAAACATAGGCACATACTTGAAATTGCAAGGGCACTTAGATTCCAGGCAAATCTTTCCTATCTCTTACTGGGGTGACTATGTCCTAGTTGTTGTTCATATTATCAATATATTGCCCACTCCTATATTGCACCACAAAACACCATATGAAGCTCTTTTTCAAACCCCTCCCTTCTATGATCACATGAAAGTTTTTGGTTGCCTTGCCTTTGCTTCCAACTCCACTTTTCTTACCGAAAATTTTCTCCTAGAGGTGTTCACCGTGTGTTTCTTGGGTACCCTTCCACTAAAAAAGGTTACAACCTCCTCAATCTCCTCACACAGCAGCCCTTTGTCTCGAGGGACGTAACATTTCATGAACATATATTTCCTTTTCATCCCGATTCTACAAAATCATATATGGCCCCTTTTCCTATCCCTATGGTAACTCAACCCACACTCTTTGATGATATCTCTTTCTCCCATTCACCCACTGATGATAACATCTCAACGTCTCCTCCATCCCCAATTGCAGCTCCTACTGAACCAACATCCCCTATCCCATCTCCTGCCTAACCAACAACTCCCATCTCTTTTCCCACTTCACCTTCTCCCTCACAGATCCACAGATCAACAAGAACCCATGTGCTATCTTCTTGGCATAAAGACTATCAAACCTATACGGCGGCCATCCATCCCCATATCTCTAATCTCGCCTTCACAACCATTGCACCAGAATTCCAGTGCTTCCTTTCCACGTTAACCACCAACACTTATCCCATTCTTTTTAAAGATGTTGTGCAACATGACCATTGGGTTCAAGCCATGAATGATGAGCTTGATGCTCTCGAATTAAATCATACTTGGGACGTTACCACTCTACCTCATGGAAGAAAGGACATAGGATGCCAATGGCTCTTCAAAACAAAGTATAATCCTGATGGGTCTATTGAAAGGTACAAATCAAGGTTGGTGATTCTTGGGTGCAAGCAGAAATATGGTGACGATTATGCTGAAACTTTCGCACCCTCTTCTTGCTGTGGCAGCCATGGAAAATTGGCACACGATTCAAATGGATGTCACCAATGCCTTATTGCATGGTGACTGGATGAAATTGTTTACATGAAAATGCCACACGGGTACTCTCATCAAGGTTGCAGAATTCAAGTGACTTCTCCTTACTGTTCTCCCTTCAAACCTACTCCTACACTTGTCTGCAAACTTAACAAGTCCCTTTATGGGTTGAAACAAGCACCTTGGTTTCACGCAGTCCAAATCAGATTACAGCCTCTTTATTCACCACAAAATGACAATGTCACTATGGTTCTTATATATGTTGATGATCTTATTTGTGGCAATTGTATGCATGACATACAATACCTAAAGGGTTTATTGTCGGCCACATTTCACATGAAAGATCTTGGGCCCGTGAGATATTTTCTGGGTCTTGAAATTGACAGAACTGATGCTGGATTTTTCCTATCTCAAAAGAAGTACTTAATTGATCTTCTTAAACTTACGCCTAACAAAGGGGATCCTCTACCTGATCCCACCTCTTATCAGCGACTCATAGTCAAACTTATTTATTTGACCTTCTTTGTCCAGCTACTTAGTTGGTACATGCACCTTCCTACCTCTGTTCATATGCAGACAGCTAAGAGGCTATTGAGGTATCTTGTTGTTCCCTCTCAAGGAATTCTTTTAGCTTCCACTAGTGCAGCTAAACTTACCGCCTACTATGACAGTGATTGGGCTAGTTGCCCTGTCACCCGAAGATCCACAACTGGATATTGCATCTTTCTAGGACATTCTCCTGTGTCTTGGAAAGCCCATAAACAAGCTATTGTTGCTCGTTCTTCTGCTGAAGCCGAGTACAGAGCTATGGCTCTAACCACATGTGAAGTAACCTGGCTTTCTACTCTTCTCAAAGATCTTGGCTTAAAAAATCTGCCCCCTACTGTAACATCCTAAAAATTGGGGTCAATTTAAAAATTGAAAATTCGACTATATAACGTCTGTAAATGATATAAGCCAATCTACCCAAAACGGGAGATCTAATAACCTGTAATAAAGAATACGACTAAACGGACAAATGTATAAAAGGTTTATTGGCGGGGACCCAAGGCCCCGTGGTCCACTTTTGTGGACCCTACAAGCCCTACCTCATAGACTAAACGGACAAATGTATGTCAACCCAACACGGGGACCATAATACGGTAATTACAACCTATGGTAAAATAAAGAATAAACTCGACAACCTAATAATCTAACTTGGGTGAGCAAGATTAAGGTCGGGTGTCGCTATTCTTCCAAAAGCAATAATCTATACTTCAAAAATATCGGTCACTAAATCATCAAAGAGACCTCTCTCGAACCCAAGGCCATCCACTCAATCCCGACGCGTCCCACCGCTAGAATGACCTGCCACACATGACAACCAATAACAAGTGTTAGGCTAAAGCCTAGTGAGAATAAATAAGCGGAAATTAATTTGAACAATAAACCCGCTTGAAGTCATGTAGCCAATCTAGCCGTGAGCTAAATCAAAATAAAGCCAATAAACCATTAGTATTCAGTAAATACTGCCAACAGTTCAAAACCACGTAGTGAGCTCAACTACTCCAAGTCTGTTGCTCGAAAACATCAAGTCAACCACTCCAGGTCTATTCTTGAGAGTTCCCAAAACCGGGCAACTCGAGCACAATGGGATTACACCTTACTGTCCATGGGACGCTGCCCGACCGTAAAGGCCCACACCCTACTTACCATGGAGCCCGATGCCTATCCCGTGCCAAGGGTAACCAAATGTCCGGACAAGACATTGGAATACCGTGCCTATGGATCCATTGCACTAACCAAATACCAAGCATGCTATTACAACCACATTCAATCATGCATGTAATTCATGAGACCAATCTCAAAAGTAGAAGTTACTAACATGGCTCATCTCACATTAGTTAAGAAACTTCATAAACACAACCCTATCAATGATAATACCATAATTTCGTTTCAAAAATCATTATGTCCAATAATTAGTCTAATACACAAAATATTCCCAAACCCTAGTTTTCTCTTCATGTGATACCAATACCCCAAGTACAAATATTAGTTAACGAATGATTGGGTAAACATGAACATCATTACTTTCTTTAACATACCATCCCATAAAACTTTGTTTAATCAAATAATCATGATATCTTCAAAACTCCTAGTTAGGTCAAAGCCCAACTAAACCCAAATATGATTAGGAGACAAAGGGAAAGTTTATAAATACAATAACCCTAGCATTTATGAGGGAGAAGTGTCTAAGAAAACTCACCTTGTAACCCTATGTAATGGATGAACTTAGAGAAAGAGGAGAATCACAAGAAGCTTTAAATCCTTAATCCCTTGAGGTCAAAGTTACCAAAACCTAAATGAAACCACAAATAACCATTTAATGCTCAAGACTAGAAGCAATTAATGAGGAGGGAAGAGAAACCCTACTTTTCACCAAGAAAAATCGCCCCAAGCCAGCTCCAAAATCAGATAATGAATTTTAGGTCGTGAAGATGAGTTTTAAAAAGACTGCACCCCGACCGCGACCTTGCCTCGCGATTGTGACATTTGTCACAATCGCTTGTCACAATCGCGCGCTACCCCCAACTTACGGTACAACTCTCGCGAGAGTGCCTCGCGAGAGTGCCTCGCGAGAGTGACTCTTGTCACAATCGCGGGCACTGTCGCCACCAACACCCGAGTCTCGGTACAATCCTCGCGATAGTGCCCCGCGAGAGTGACTCTTGTCACAATCGCGGGCACAATCGCCCCCCAGTACCGAGGCTCAAATTTTCCAGACTTAGACCCGAAAAGCCCACGATCCCAACACTAAGTCTAACGATAACAGTAAAGCATGCCTGGACCAATACTTAAAGGTAAACTGAAGCTTTAGATGAGATCGTACCAAAATATGGGTGTTACACCTACTCTTCTCAAGTGTGATAACCAGGTTGCTCTTGCTATAGCTGCCAATCCTGTCTTGCATGAACGCACCAAACATGTGGAAGTTGACTGTCATATTGTGCGTGATCAAGTCAAGGCTGGTTGCATCCAGACCGCTAAAGTACCATCTTCAGAATAGGTGGCTGACATTTTCACAAAGATACTACCTGTGAAGCTTCATTAAACTCATCTACGCAAACTGGGAGCCTTGCCTTCTTCTCACTCTCCAGCTTGAGGGGGAGTATTGAAGGGCAAAATAGTCTTTTTATATTTAATCTGTTAGAATGGATTCTGCCTTTTACTGAGTATATTCCCTTTGTCTGCAGTTTATTTTACCATATAAGCTGTATGTTTTTTTCCCTTTTTGATTATGATGGTGAAAATATCCAAAGAAGCTTCCGCCTCTATTTCTCTCACTTATTTTGCTCTAGTTTTCGCTTGCATCTGTGTTCTTTATTATTTGACTATAGCAGTCATCAGATATGTGATGCTTATCATGTATGATTCTGTCTTTAGTTGTGGCTTAATATGTTGCTGCAATATCCAAGTTTGAAAACAGCAGAGAGACTAATTACTAACAAACTAGATTACATTTACACTAGTGAACCTACTACCAATCTGATTTTCTTGATGTATGCAGGGGATATTTAGGACCTAACACTTCCTTACTGGTGTCCTCCTTCAAGCTCAACGTTTGAACCTATTTCTCGAGTTCAAAGTTACCAAGAGATCTTCGCTGGGAAATCTTGGTATCATAACAGTCTCTTTTCTTTATGATTCCGTTTACGTACATACAACTAGTTTCGTTGCTTAATTTGACTGCAAACATGTATTTTTCCTGCTGTTTTGCTGCCCACATGATTACATGTGATGATGTTGTGCTATTTCCTTTGACAGCAATATGCATGTGTGCTGCTGTGTTTTTCTGTGTGATTTATGCTGGCTGTCTTTAATGTATTTATTTACTTTCCCTTCATGCATTAGAGTCCATTTCTATTAATTCTAATAATGTTCTGATTGGTTTTTAAGCTTAGTATTATATGATTCAAGTTTTGTTTGTTTCATTCAAACTTTAACCATCAAGTAAACATTCCTTTTTAGTTCCATTATGCTCATAATGTATTATGCAACTTCAAGTTGATTTAGATACATTTTGATTTCCTCTTTTATTGTTGTTACCAAGTCATCTTCCATTAGAAATTTTAGAAAAAATACGTGATTTGCAAGTATTGCAACTAGGAAGTTTTGTATTTTAACAAATGTATATACATCATTAACAGCAGCTAGCAGGTATGAGCTTATGATTTGTAGCAGATGCAGTAGAAATTTGCATTTTGCAGATAGCGAACGTATATGGATTATTGGATTTGCAGGTACTCCGCCATTATACATGCAACAACAAATAGAATAGTATTTGGCTTCCAAACAACAGAAGAATTAATCAGCAGAAGTGGTGGCAGAAGTTGAGGAATTAATTAGCATTTGGTTTCCAAACAAAGTGATGGCAGAAGTTGAAGCATTAATTAGCATCATTTTAGTACACAAACTATAATAGCAAAATTTGAGGAGGTTTCCATATCCAAGGCTTATTAGCAACACCCCCCCTCCAACAGAGGCTAGACATACCAAAGGGGTGTTAGCCTAGTGGTAAGGCATGTGGACTAGCTAGTAGCGGTCTCATGTTCGAACCCTGGGGGACGCATCCTGGAGGTACGGGGGCTTCGACCCCGGGCTGCATGCTTTAGCAGTCGGGCTTCGGCCCATATTGCCAGGGATTAGTCTGGGCCCAATGTGGTCTGGGATACCCTCTCAAAAAAAAAAAAAAAAAAAAAAACAACAACAGAGGCTAGACATACACAAGTATATATTGCCCCTGAGTACCAAGTCCTTAGAATAGTAGACTTTGGCCCTGATACCAGGTGGGAATACGTGGAACCCCATTGAGGTTCCAACATATATAGAGAAGAAATGATTCAAGTCTAGCCGATATGGGATTCCAAGTACTTTTGTGACATCATTTTTGGCCAAGTAAAAGGAGTTGATAGAACAGACGTTATATGTAATGTGTTCTAATTTTTCTAAATAGAAGAAATTAAGCCAATGCAAATGATTATGTCTACAAAGGCTACCAAACAATGTTTTTGTTTGAAAGGCAACAATTTGATTAAACCAACCAAGACGAAGAAAACCAAAACAAAAGTTTCTGCAATAAGCCAAGAAGCAAATCAAACAAAAGAATAAAAAACGGAGAATCAGACTCACGTGCAAGACACCAAAACCCAAACCAAAAAAAAAGCCCCAAACAATCCTCACAAACCTAACCAAATAAAGCTAAAAACAAACATCCAAGACCCAAGAGAAACATCGGCAAATAAACAACAAAAGAAGACACTTGAACATCCAAACTTAGGCCTCAGGAATGGCTATTGGGTCTTATCTTGTTGGTTAGAGTTGTGGATATGGTTACGATGATTAGAATGGCTATTGGGTCTGGTCTTGTTGGTTAGAGTTGTGGATATGGTTACGATGATTAGAATGGTGTATTAATAAAATATTAAAAAAGTTGAAGGATTGATTTGAATATATCAATATTTGTATGTGTATATCGGTCCAAATTGACTTTTGTCCTCCAATAGGTTTAAAATGACCAACATTTCTCCTTTCTTAGAGCAACTCCAACCATAATGCAAAAGTGGTGATTTGCAGTATGTGGATTCCAACCATACTCCAAGATGAAATATTTTTTGCCTGTCCATTTTTTGTTTAGGGAAAAGACACCAAATTTGGTGTTAAACTATTCACCCTGCATAAACCAAGAAACCCATCACTAATTGTGTATTTTAGTTTTTTTTAATAAAATAATTATTAGTTGTATGATAATTATTTATAAATTATAGATATTGTATTTAAAAATGTTTAATAATAATGAAAAATGGTTTTTTTTACATAGACCCATCAATTTAGTGTTCTTTTTTGAAGTATGGTTGGAGTTGAATTTTTTTTTTTATTGTCAAGGGCCTCGTCAATTTTAGTGTTTTGGTCCTTTTTTTTCCCGTAGATTGTGTTGATCTTTTTTTCTTTTTCATGTTTAGTGGTATGGAATCCTTGGGACAAGAAATCGATGGCAATGGCAGATTTGAGAGATGATGAATACAGGCAGATGCTATGTGTGGATGGTGCAGTAACATATTCAAATGATTCTTCAGAAGCCTTGCTTAAGTTGCACAAAAAATACAGTACCACCATTAGGTTAATGAAAGCAAAAATCATCAACTGTCCGAAAGTTTCCATCACCATCCTACATAAATATGTTCAAATGCCTAAAGTTAAGTTTAAACCAAACAACAAACAAATAGCTCGGCATTACGTCTCTTCCTCTACAAAGTTTGTTTGTTTGTTTTTGCAGCCTTCCGTTGCCAGCTGTATGACATTTTCAAAGATATCCATTGGCGACTTGGCATCCGTCTAGCAAAAACAAATTAAAAATCTAGTGTTGTCTAATACAATATATATATATATATATATATATATATATATATATATATATATATACAATATTATAAAGCATGGATAAAAAACTCTTAAATACAAATTATTAGGCACAAGGTACCATCATTTTATGCAAGATTTTAAAAATATCTTAATTTACAAGTATCAAAGCACAAGATACATATTACTACTGCAAGTTTCTAACACCCACCAATTTGGTATGTGCAGGACCTTCCTTTTATGCAGATCTTTCCATATATCACTATTAATTAATATAAAATATTACTATAATTTTGTTTTAATTATATTATTAAATGTGTAATTGGTTATTTTTTCTAGATGTCATTAAAATATATAAGATAATCATTGAATTCTAACAAAATACTTAATTTTTTTTATATAAAAAACATTATATTATTAAGCCTAAATTAAACAAACTTATAAAAAAACATTATCACTTTCTCAAAACCATCCAAAATCGTACTGTAAATCGACAAAAAATTAAAATAAAACATTAAAATTGTGATGTATCTCGCTGCATTGTGCGAGTACGCTTCTAGTATATATATATATATATATATATGTTTTATTTGCAACCCTTAAAAATGTTGCAAACCTTGCAACCCACATCTTAACCGTCGGATTCATGATCGGCGGTTACAATAGATATAGGGTCCAATATTTTTAATTAAAAAAACAGAAAAATAAAAATAAAATAACCGTCGATCATGAATCCAACGGTTAAGATGTGGGTTGCAAGTGTTGCAACCTTTTTCAGGGTTGCAAAATATCCTTACACTATATATATATATAGGGGGTCATTCAAGGGAGACCCTTGTATTTCGTGGTAACTGTGAGATCCAATCTCATCCATTCATTTCATTAATCAACGGTCTAAAATAAATAATATAAAAAATATTTAAAAAACTGATTTTATATCACTAAATAAGGAAAAAAGGGTAAATTTGTCAAATAACATTATAATTTATCTTTTCCTGATTTACGCGGCAACCGATAATTTAGGAATGGATTCAGTTGTGATACCCTTCAAAAATTGAAACATATCTATCACTACGACCCTGCATATAAAAAAACCACCAACTATTCTAACCTAGTTTCATATGGAGAGAATCGATTGAAAAGGGGAAAGGATCACAACATCACATTACGTATCATCGAATGAAAAGGGGAAAGGATCACATGATCACATTGCGTATCATCGATTAAAAGAGGGTTTTGGAAAAGGGTTTTAACAAACGAATACTGGAAAAGAGGATCACATGATCACATTGTGTCACATTATGATGTTCATGAAAAAACGTGTGTTACATTATGATCACAGACACAATGTTATGATGTACTCCACAAGTAATTACGAATAAATCTATGATTCATTAAATGCAGATTCTAAATGTGGTAGAGAAGGACAACATAACTTTTGTAAAACATTAACATAACTTTTGTAACACATTCCCATTCTTGTTTTACTATTTTATGGTTATTTTATGCACCAAAGTCAAAACAGAACATTCAACAAAGCCTTATGCCAAGAAAACAACATTTAGTAATTGAAGGTAAGCATAGGTTCCTAAACAGAATTGTGTATATCTACATTGCACTATATATCCATAACATTAAAAACTGGAAAACAGATAGTGATAGGTAATTCATATCATCCTGAGCACTATACGTGTGTTACATTATGATCATATTTCACAAAACGTGTTACATATTGAGGATGAACCAAAGTGTGTTAGTTACTATCACTTTAAGTTGATAACTCAATTAAAAAGAAACTCGCAAAGAAGGCTGTTGTAAAATGATGTAAAACCCGATGTAGCACAGAATATCACAAATCATATTTGCAACACAACTCATATCCCATAAGTTTCACAATGTATCACAATGTGTGACTCTATGTGACATCTATTTGCAACACGTATCATATTCGATCAATTTCAACGATGGAAGGGATGAATGCATGCGATACAATGTTTTAAATTCAATTAGACCAAATCAAATTATCAAAATCAGAATCAGAATATCTCATAATTTGTTGGTTGAGATAATGAAGGAAACAAAATATTTAATTTATCATTGATTGATTCTTTCTGTTACAGTTTTCTTTTTAATATTAAGTAATTTATTAAATGACTAAAATAACCTTCATTATTATTTAAAAAAAACAAAAAAATATTAGATGGATGACTGAGATTGGATCTCACAGTTACCACAATCTAATAGGGTCTCATTTGATTAGGCCCCTATATATATATAAGGAGAGGTTCATTTGAGAAATGGTAAATATATGAGAAATAGAGAAGTAATCTTAGCCATTCATCTGGTCAACATTTGCGGCTTTGACCGTAAAGCACCGGATAATTCCTTGTGTGGTCTATAGAAGGTAAATGGGTAATTTCGTAAAATACACGGGATGAGTTCATATATGAATCTGTATGAACCACAAAGATTCATATATGAATCAGTTGAACTAATTAACAGATTCATATATGAATCTTTGTGATTCATACAGATTCATATATGAATCACAAAGGTTCATATATGAATCAGTTAAAAGAGTTCAGTTCTGAATTGCACTGGTTCATATATGAACATATAGTTCATATGTGAATTATACATGTTCATATATGAACACAGCCCGTGTGTTTTGTAAAATTTACGAAATTGTCCTTCTATTTTTGAGATAGCCGCAACTTTTGACCGGTCAAAGCCACAACTTTTGACCGGTCAAAGCCGCAATATTTGACTAGTCAAATCCGATCTTGATCATATGAATGACTAGGATTACTTCTCTATTTCTCATATATTTACCATTTCTCAAATGAACCAAACACTATATATATATATATATATATATATATATATATATATATATAGGGAGAGGTTCATTTGAGAAATGGTAAATATATGAGAAATAGAGAAGTAATCTTAGCCATTCATTTGGTCAACATTTGCGGCTTTGACCGCGAAGCACCGACTAATTCCTTGTGTGGTCTATAGAAGGTAGAGGGGTAATTTCGTAAAATACACGGGATGAGTTCATATATGAATCTGTATGAATCACAAAGATTCAGTTAATTAGTTCAACAGATTCATATATGAATCTTTGTGATTCACAAAGGTTCATATATGAATCTTTGTGATTCATACTGATTCATATATGAATCAGTTAAAAGAGTTCAGTTGTGAATTGCACTGGTTCATATATGAACATATAGTTCATATGTGAATTAAACATGTTCATATATGAACACAGCCCGTGTGTTTTGTAAAATTTACGAAATTGTCCTTCTATTTTTGGGATAGCCGCAACTTTTGACCGGTCAAAGCCGCAATATTTGACTAGTCAAATCCGATCTTGACCATATGAATGGCTAGGATTACTTCTCTATTTCTCATATATTTACCATTTCTCAAATGAACCAAACACTATATATATATATATATATATATATATATATATATAGAGAGAGAGAGAGAGAGAGAGAGAGAGATAGGTTCATACGAGAATGGTAACGGTTTAAAGGAATAAAGGGACAATTCTGGACCAATCATAATTAAAAAATTAATAATTAATTTTTTAAATAAAAAAGTTTATAAAAGGGTATTTTGGTCTTTTTTTACTCCTAATTAGTTTAGGATAATCTTTTATTTTAGGATAATCTTCTAACTCCTAAATATAAGTGATTTCCTAATTATTATCTCTCTCTCTCTCTCTCTCTCTCTCTCTATCTCGATTAAAACCTAAAACACTCAAGTTCTTCTGATAATCGAAGACGGCGAAGTTCGCAAAGTCGCCAGAAAATCGAAGACGACAGCGGGTATTGAAGAAAAATCGTCCATGGATGCAGTCATGAAATCAGTTTATCTCTCTCTCTCTCTCTCTCTCTTTGCGATTTCCACGAAACCTCTCTTTGCTATCAGATGTAAACCGACATACATGTTCATCCCGAATATTTGACCACAACTTGAAGAAGTCGCAACGAGCAGGGAGAGAGAAATGTCTTACGATGTTGTGCTATGCAAAAAGGACGAACGAGAATCGGAACTACAACGAACGGTCGACAAGTCGAAGCAGAGAGAGGCGTATCTCGAAAACGAACTCGCAAACATGTGGGTTCTGGTGACAAAGCTAAAGAAGGCACAAGTGACTTCTGTTTTTCAATTTATATGGAAACATCGACTATTCTGTTTTTCCACATCCAATTTATATGGAAACATTTTGTCTAAGTTATTTAGAACAAAATCACATATGATTTTGGTGTTAAGTATTATAGCCAAGTTATTTAGTACAAAATCACATATGATTTTGGTGTTAAGTATGAATTTGGTGTATTTAGAACAAAATCACATATGATTTTGGTGTTAAGTATTATAGCCAAGTTATTTATTACGAAATCATATATGATTTTGGTGTTAAGTATAAATTTGGTGTTAAGTATTTAGAACAAAATCACATGTGATTTTGGTGTCAAGTATTATATCCAAGTTATTTAGTACAAAATCATATATGATTTTGGTGTTAAGTATGAATTTGGTGTTAAGTATTTAGAATAAAATCACAAGTGATTTAGGGTTGCAAACTAATAACATCATTTTATCTAAACTATAAGAATCTATCCAATTACTATAAATTATAATCACATGTGATGCATACTACACTTAAACAATCTGTCAAATTTCTTTACAATATAATCATAAATGATTTTGGATTGCATATTGTACACCATATAATCATCTGTGATTTTGGGTTACATATTCGGGATTTGCTTGAAAAAACAAACAGACCAGGTGAACTAACAAAAGGATTAACCGGATTTGCTTTAATAAAGGAAAAGGAATAATACGTTTTTGATTTGAATTAAATATTATAATCCCTGTTTTTTGGAAGTTAATACTATCCTAAATTATCCATAACATAATATGACTTTATTGCCCTTTTACTATTAATTTTAGAAACTATTATTTTTGGAATTAATTTAAAAATGATTGGCTGAGAATCGCCCCTTTATTCTTTTAAATACACTATGTTCTCGTTTGAATCCACCCCTATATATATATATATATATATATATATATATATAGGGAGAGGTTCATTTGAGAAATGGTAAATGTATGAGAAATAGAGAAGTAATCTTAGCCATTCATCTGGTCAACATTTGCGGCTTTGACCGCGAAGCACCGGATAATTCCTTGTGTGGTTTATAGAAGGTAGAGGGGTAATTTCGTAAAATACACGGGATGAGTTCATATATGAATATGTATGAATCACAAAGATTCATATATGAATCTGTTAATTAGTTCAACTGATTCATATATGAATCTTTGTGAATCACAAAGGTTCATATATGAATCTTTGTGATTCATATATGAATCACAAAGGTTCATATATGAATCTGTTAGTTAGTTCAACTGATTCATATATGAATCACAAAGGTTCATATATGAATCAGTTAAAAGAGTTCAGTTGTGAATTGCACTGGTTCATATATGAACATATAGTTCATATGTGAATTATACATGTTCATATATGAACACAGCCCGTGTGTTTTGTAAAATTTACGAAATTGTCCTTCTATTTTTGGGATAGCCGTAACTTTTGACCGGTCAAAGCCGCAACTTTTGACCGGTCAAAGCAGCAATATTTGACTAGTTAAATCCGATCTTGACCATATGAATGGCTAGGATTACTTCTCTATTTCTCATATATTTACCATTTCTCAAATGAACCAAACACTATATATAGGATCTAAGGTAAAAGAAACTCAAAGAATGCCTAATTTTGTCAACTTTTTGCAATATGTTCATGACAAGTATGAACCACCAACCAAAGGGCCATTGGCCCAGGGCTTTTGATGCCCTGTGCGAGATACTAAAAAAATGCCCCTAAGCGGTTTTAAGTAAATGAAACGACAAAATCATCAACTAATTCTTCAACTGAATTTTCAATATTGTCAACAAACTCATTGAGATTTTCAGGCACATTTTCAGACCTAACAAAATATCTATTTAATGATCCCTGTAAAGATTGAGCAATTTCTTGTTTTTTTTTTCTATTTTGTGCACCTGAAGGTTGTGATCTAGGAAACATATTTACTACTAGTCGAGTATAGAAGGATAAAACCTGGATTAAGATCGTGCTTCGTTCCTTTCTAGTTTTCCCTTTTCCAAATTAGTACCGGTACAATAGAACCTTTACTTCAATCTATAACTTAAAAGACAAGTAAAAACTATAATTAGTTTAACCAAAGTTGTAAACAAAATTCAAAAGACCAATGTAACTCAGTAAGCCATTGACAAAAATCACAAAATCAGTAAGCCAAAGTTGTAAGCCATTGACATAACTAGTAAACCAAAGTCGTAAGCCATTGACATAATCAGTACTCAGTAAGCCATTGACAAAAATTACATAATTAGTAAACCATTGTCAAAATAAGCCAAAATCAGTAAGCCATTGACAAATGAGCTTTAATTTCATCTTCTTAAAACTAGGGGTTTTCCCCAAATTTCCACCATTATCAATTTTAAACACAATGAAGTAGATTATCAGTAACCACACAAGAGTTTCTAAAACTAGGGTTTAATTATCAATTATCATTAAACCACACAAAAATTGGAAATTGGAAATACAATGAATTTAGAGTTTAGAAACAAAAATTATACCTGGGACAGTGGGACTTGGGAAGAAAATCAAGAAACAACTCAACAAGAAATAACAATCTTCTAGTGTTCCACAGAAGCATAACCGCACAGATTGGGAAGAACCGAAGAAGTGAAGAACCGACAATGAAATATTGAGAACTAAAGCACATAAGTGTCAGGATCGAATTCTTAACAAGAATTATGAACACTCAGAAACAATATTAAAGAAGTTGCGGAAAAACACTTTAATATTCAATAAACAGAAAAACAGTATGAATCACAACTTGCAAACTTTACTTAATGATTCAAGTTACAAGCTTTTCACTCACAACCTCAATCTTGAAGAACAGGCTCTTTCAAGACGAATTCTACTTCTCTAGAATTAGGAACGATGCCTTGAGGTTGATTCTCTCTCTAGAACAAAAACTCAGAATTATTCAAAATTATTGTTTCTTTCAATTCTATTCTATTCTATATATCATTGAATAATAAAAGATAATTACTAAACATAAAAAGATCTTCAAAATAATCTTCAAGCTTTCCATGTTTATCTCCAGACGCGATCTCTTCAAAATTATCTTCAAATTATCTCAGAAGCAGCATTAATCACCTTGGAAGCATTAACTCAGTCTTGGCAGTATTAACTACTAAGCAACACTAACCACTAGCAGTACTAACTAGCTAAGCAGTACTAACTTTGTTCAAGCAGCACTAACTTTGACTAGCAGTATTAATTCTACTAGAAGTAGTAATACCTAGCAGTATTAACTTTGAGATCCTCTGGCAGTACTAACTCTGAACTAGCAGCATTAATGACTTGGTCACATCTTCAGTTCCCAACAATAAGTCATAACTAACAGAAGAAATCCATTTGAGATTTGAGAAACAACGAAAGATTGAGAGTTGCCTGTGCTAAATGCCTAAATTGGTCGCATAGGTGAGACTGTGATGTGAATCGGCCGTATATCTTGTATATATAGTCACCGACGACCGACATCAAGCATCGGCCCATACATCGTCGGCCTAAAGGCCCTGATCCTGTGCCTCTGGAAGTGGAACGTCGTATTGAAAATCGGAAGAGTCAATGTTGATCGACGCTAGAAGGCAGAAGCTTAAGAACGTTATTTACTTTTTTTTTTCATTCTCCAATAAACAAATATGGGTTTTGATTTTTGATATGGGCTTTGAATTTTGATATTAAAAATACAAACCTACCAATAACCAAATATGGACTTTGATTTTATTTTGAGCCCAAACCCAAATTATTAAACCTATACTACTGATATATAAAAATTTGATGCCCCTATCGGCTTTGATGCCCTGTGCGGCCGCACGGGCTGCACGGCCCCAGGGCCGGGCCTGCATTGGCCTCCATGTGGTTGGATGTCTTTAATGTATTTATTTCTTTTTTTACTTTCCCTTCATATATTAGAGTCCATTTCTACTAATTCTAATGATGTTGTTTAATTTTATGCATGTTCTGCTTGATTTTTAAGCTTAATATTATATGATGCAGACATGCAGTTGTTGTTTGTTTCATTCAAACCATAATGCATTAATATTCAAACTTCAAGTTGATCTAGATACAATTGATTTCCTCATTTTTTGTGGTTACCAAGTCATCTTCCATTAGAAATTTTAGAAACAAACCGTTTGTTGCAACTAGGAAGGATCGTATCGTAACAATATATTGTATATAGATATGAATGTGGATATACATCATTAACAACAGCTAGCAAGTATGAACTTATGATTTGTAGAAATTTGCATATTGCAGATAGCGAGCGTATATGGATGATTGGATTTGCAGGTACTCCGCTATTATACATGAAACAACAACTAGAATACCAAACAACAGAAGGATTAATTAGCTAGCACAAGTGATGGCAGAAGTTGAAGAATTAATAATTAGCATTTGGTTTCCAAACAAAGTGATGGCAGAAGTTGAAGCATTAATTAGCATCATTTGAGTAAATTACAGACTAAAATAGCAAAATTGAGGAGGTTTCCCATATCCAAGGCTTATTAGCAAGATTTTACCTATTGGATCATATGTCCAAGGTGAATCCTATAAGCACTTGGTACACGTCCTTTTCAACGGAAGTTAGACGGGTACAAATGTCCTAAAGTATCGAATTTTTAGAATGGTAGATTGTGACTCTGATACCATGTTAAATATGTGGAACCTCAGCATACTCTCGAAAAGAGTTCCAAAAAAATAGATCCAAGTCTATAGCCATATTGATTCCATATGCAACATCATTTTTGGCCAAGTAATCCCTAGTTTCAAAGCAAAAGTGTGTTAATAGAAGACACATTATACGTAATATGTTCTTATTTTTCTTGTAATAACCCAAGTTTAAATTAATAAATTAGAGTTGGGGTGAGAAGTGGTTTAAAGTCAAAGTTAAAGGGGGTTAAGTGGAAATAGGGTATTAAAAGGGTTCCATCCCTAGGGATTGTTGCATTTTATTCCTTGACGGCTGAAGAAAAAGGAAACCAGGCGTGGTGTGCGATTGAGGAAGAAGAAGGAGGGCTGAGTATTCCTGCAAGTTGTTTTTCTCAAGGTAAAACTCTAAACCTTCTTCTCTAGTCATATTGGTTTGGTGAGCAATTAGTTGTTTCTTTCAATGGTTGTATTGAGTTCTGTGGGTTGAGTCTGCGATATCATCAGACTCCTATCGATCGATTGATAATGCCTTCTTATTAGAGGTGAGATTAATGATTTGTTTTTGTTGTGCCGTACTCTAAATTCCTGAGTTAAGAGTAGTGGATTATTAAGGATGTAAGTTGTTCCATTCCTTCTTCTATCGATCGAAAACCCATAGTCGCCTTCGGTCGGGATGGGGGACCGGAGTGTATAGACCCCGGTCGAATGACCTCGGTTGAGTAATAGACCCCGGTCGAGTAATAGACCCTGGTCGAGCAAACCCGGTCGTTGGCACCGGTCAACGCCAAACTCCGGTCGGTGTAAGAGTGGCCCCGGTCGGTGCAGGGATGGTATCGGTCGGCACCTGGGGGAAGGCCCCGGTCGGCATGGAGGGCAGCCTCGGTCGGCGCAGGGTCGGGGTGGGAGAGGGACGACTCCGGTCCGTAGGGAGACCCCGATCTTGTTTTCCGGCAGGTGGCCACACCGGTCGGTGGCTTGGTAGATGGGCCGAAGCCCATAAATTGTCTTTTGGATTTGGAGTGTGGAGACTTAAGTTAGTGCGGCCCATTGTCATTAATTTTGTTTTAAGGACCCAAAACAATTTATGTAGAAATGTTACTGTTGGTAGGCCGAGGTTATTTTAGAGAATAGGAGAATTAAGGTGTTGAAGTCAATTTGTTCAAATTTAGGAAGAATCGGGTTTCATCGGTCAATGTTTCCTTTATAGGTTTCAGACCGAGATATAAGACTAGATGCGAGTATTAAGCTGAGGACGTCAGGTGATTTTTTCTTTAAACTAAATTTTAAAGATTAAACAACTGTTTTACATGCAAGTTTGATTATGATTCTTCCTTACGAATGTTATCTTGATACGTGAGAATTGATAAAAGCCTATGATATGCGTTTTATTATTTATTGGTAGAATTGTATGCATACATTATTTTATGTGCTTTGTGCTCAAATCCGCCTGTGCTCATACCGGGGGGTGTGTTCCATTTATGCCATTGGGGGGTGTGTCCCAAATAAGGCAGTGTGATCCAGACACACCGTTACTTGCGGGTGACGGTAGTGTGAGCCAAAGTGTTTGATAAATGTGTAAAGATTTGATAAGTTTAAATTGAGTTATTTATCACATATCTATTCTTGATTATTGGATTTTTTAAAGTGTTGCTGGGGGGAACTCACTAGATCGTTGGTCTAACCCTCACTTTTTCAAAAATAAAAATCTATTTTCAGGTGGGCGTGAAGCTAGGGGACATGGTAAAGGCAAGGAGAAGATCTAAGCGTGTCAGGATCGAATTTCTTAACAAGAATAAAGTCTCAGAAACAATATCAAAGAAGTTGCGGAATAACACTTTGATATTCAATGTAACAGTAATCAAAACAGTATATGATTAATAATTTGTAAACTTGTATTGAATGCTTTAAATCACAAGATTACACACTCAACCTCAATCTTGAAGAACAAGCTCTTTCAAGACGAATTCTACTTCTCTAGAATTAGGATCTAACCTTGAGGTTGATTCTCTCTCTAAAACAAAAACTTAGAATGAATTGATTATTCTAAACTATTCTATCAATTCTATACATATACTGAATAAAAGATAATTACAATAAATAAAATATCTTCAGTATATCTTCCATGAATATCTTCAGCTTTCCATGTTTATCTTTAATCACGATCTCTTCAGCATTATCTTCACATTATCTCAGAAGCAGCATTAACTTAGTCCTGGCAGTATTAACTACTAAGCAGCACTAACCTCTAGCAGTACTAACTAGCTAAGCAGTACTAACTTTGTTCAAGCAGCACTAACTTTGACTACCAGTATTAATTCTACTAGAAGTAGTAATATTCACCAGTATTAACTTTTGAAGTCCTCTGGCAGTAGTAATTCTGAACTAACAGCATTAAAGACTTGTTCACATCTTCAGTTCCCAACAAAGCGTTTTTGTCAGGATCTTAATTCTTAACAAGAATAAACTCTCAGAAAACAATATCAAAGAAGTTTGCGGAATAACACTTTGATATTCAATGAAACAGTAAACAAACAGTAAATCTGATGAATAACTTGCAAACTCTTATTGAATGATTGAAAGTCACAAGATTAAACACACAACCTCAATATTGATGAACAGGCTCACCAATACGAATTCTACTTCTCTAGAATTAGGATTACAAATCTTGAGGTTGATTCTCTCTATATTAAAGCTAAAACTCAGAATGAATAATTAATTTTTTACAACTATTCTGAATAATTCTATATATACTGAAGATAAACAAAAATTACAAATAATAAAAGATCTTCAGTATAATCTTCCATCATTATCTCCAAACTTCCATGAATATCTTCAATCCAGCCAGCTGTCATCCTTGCCATACGAAGTCTTCATCTTATAAGCATCATTAATACTCTGAGCAGTATTAACTCCAACAGTACTAACTATGCTCAGCAGTATTAATCTCTTCAAGCAGTATTAAATTCAGAAGTAGTAATCACAGAAGTAGTAACCATGTTCTTCTAGCAGCATTAACTGTACTTAGCATTTCTTCAGTTCCCAACAGTTTTCGTCACTAGAAGACTTCCATTTAGAAAATTTAAATTTACTCTAAGTTGTGTAATAGGTTGCTTAAGCGCAAAACCTCATATTGGATTCTATTTGTAAGACTTTTCTTGATATGAAATTTTTGATATTTGTGTTTATTTTGAATTCAAGAAGTTGGGTTGTTATAGTTGGTATCAGAGCCGTAGTTTAAGGGATCTAGGTGACAGAAGGGCCTAGACTTAAACTTAGGAAGTAGAGCACAACTGAGAAATAGGGGGGGACCATAGGAAATCATGTAATAGGGTAGCGAGGACTAACATGTAAGGTAAATTTGGGATTACATCTGGCCAGTGTAATTACAAATTTACAGTTACGTGTGTGTGCTTAACTCACCTTATTGCGTTGAACCTGCCGTATTGAATTTTGTATGTTTACCTCTTGTCTGTAGTCATGTCGGAGCGTGTAACGAGGAGTCGATCGGTGCCGGTGGTGGAGACCGCACCGGTGAATGAAACTGTGGAGGGTGGACCAGCCGCTATTCCTCGAGCTGCTGTCACACGAGGAAAGGGGCGTGGAAGGCCTAAAGGAAACGAAAAGCAGTCACTCAAGTTGAGGAATCAGAAGGGAGAGCCCAGGGAAAGAGAACCGTACGTACCGTCCGACGAGCTAAAAATGTGGAAGTTATGGCTGAACGAGAACCCTCTCTTCAAGAGAGTTCGACTACTGCAAGAGGGAGAAGGCCGGTAAAGAACCGTGGGGGAGGTCGGACTCAAGCGTTCGTCACTCAAGAGACTTTTGCTACTGAAATGGGGAAGCTGCAGGAGACATTGCAAGCTCTTTTGGCCCATCAAATTGGGGGAGTTGCAATAAATCAGGAAAAGAGTGAGGAGAAGGAAATAACTGAGATGACTAACTCACCAATAGCTGTGGTGGGCAGTCGCTCACAGTCGAACTCAAGCTTGGAAGTCAAGGCATCAACAGAGAAGGGTTGCAGTTACAAGGCGTTCACTACTTGCAAACCCCCAACCTTCAAAGGTGAATGTGATCCCGTTGTAGTGGTCAAGTAGATCGGGAATATGGAATTAACGTTTGATACTTGCAAGTGTGCGGAAGAGGATAAGGTCGTTTTTACGTTGTCAATGCTGAGGGATGATGCTGTCTTCTGGTGGGAGGCGGAATCTGGGGGTAAGGGTTCGAGAGCAGCAAGAGGGATGGATTGGGAGACCTTTGTTGCAAAGTTCAAGCGACAGTTTTGTCCTTTAGCAGCAGTGAAGCGGTTGGAGGAAGAATTCCTGAATCTGGAACAGGGAGATATGACGGTGCGAGAATACACCACTAAGTTTCTAGAAAAGGCTCGTTTCGCGGAAGTTTATGTACCCAACGAGGAACGCCGTGTGGACAGGTATTTATTCGGGTTGAGGAGCAACATTCGAGAACTGGCGACGACACGTGAGCCTGCAACTTTTCAAGCGGAGAGTTTCACCGAGACTTAAGTCTCAGGAGAAGTCTCGGTGACCACTGGACCAGAAACTACCGAGAGTTTCATCGAGACACTACAAAATTTTCGACTTTTTCCGACGGCCAAATCCGCTGGAAATCGGCGTTTTCGGCGGATTTGGTCGACCGAAAACAGGGGCGCCGCAAATCAATTTTTTCGGCGGCATTTTCGGCGGATTTACATTTTCGGCGGATTTTTACAATTTTTAATGATTTGATTAATTAAGAAAATGAATTTTAATAATTTGCGGCAGATTTTCGGCGGATTATTCCGCCGAAAATATTTGTTTCGGTAAAATGTTCGGTAAAATATTTGTTTCGGTAAAATGTTCCGGCGGAAATTCCGCCGAAAATATTTATTTATTTATTTTTTGAAAATAAAATTAAAAATATTTTCTGAAAATAAAATTAATAAATTATTTCCGGCGGATATTTCGATACAAATACACATTTTTCTATTAATAATACTTATTGAATAAAAATAATTTTTTTTTACAATTACATTCAAGCCAATAATAATGTACATTAACAAGATTTGCATATCTACATATTTTTACAAATAATAATATACATCTTCAAGGTTTGTAGATCCAACTTTCTCACACACATGCCTAATCTGCAACAAAAATAACAAGATGAAAATTAAATCACCACATTTATATAATCCATGCCATTAATCATATAACCACATCCATAAACACCCATATAAGAGCATCCACAGTGTACGACTTTTTCACCAAGGTTTTTCATAGTTTTTTTTCTTATACATTATTGCCAACTCAACAAATTAAAAACCTTTATATACCTCCACTATGTGAAAAACCTCACTCAAACTTTTTCATTACTTTTTTAAACTATTCAGGGTCCACAATTTTAATTTTATATCATTTTTATTCTTATTTATAAAAATAAATACATTAAAATTCATACAAATACATAAAAGTATGTACAATAAAATTAATAAAAATTAGGTTATTAATAAATATATAAAAGTTGTATAAAAAGTATGTAAAATAAAAATTAAAAAATGTTAAACTTAAAAGTATGTATAACCGAAAATAAAAATTGGGTCATTAAGAAATTTGTTAGAATTGTATAAATATGTCAAATTTAAGATATTATTTTAAAAATATAAAAATATAATTACTTTCATTATGTATTTATTTATATTATTTATTTAATAATTATATTTAAATAGGATTACTTTAAATATATTAATAAATAAAACTGATTAAATACGAAACTTTTATAAAATTCTATAAAGTTAAAACTGATTAAATACGAAAAACCTACGAAAAAGCAGGTCGTGCAGTTACGACCTATGACGAAAAACCTCACAAAAAACCTCAATTGAAAAATCTCTCCACTATGTGAAAAACCTTAAAAGGAGGTTTTTACATTTTGAAAAACCTCCCAAAAACCTTCTAACGAGCACACTGTGGATGCTCTAAGTATATAACCCATATAACCACATTCATATATATCACCCATATAACCATATAACTACATTCATAATAATATTCAAGAATATGAAAACTAAAGATTAAGATTAAATCACCCATATAACCCATGTAACCACATTCATATATATATATATATATATATATATATATATATATATATATATATATATATATATATATATATATATATATATATATATATCACCTATATAACCACATTCATAATAATAAAAAATATGAACTAAGCAATCGTATATCTCTATAATCGATGGTGGTGGTGGCTGGTGGTGGTAGTCGACAGCGGCAGTGGTGGTGGGGAGGGCTCTCGACAGCGATAGGGGTAGGGAGGGATCTTGTCGATGGTGGTGGTGGTGGTGGTAGAGAAAACAACGGTGGAGTGCTCCCGGCGGTGGTGATTGTTGCTGGTACTCGACAGCGGCATGGGTGGTGGGGAGGGCTCTCGACGGTGGTGGTAGAGACAACCAACTGTGGATTGCTCCCGACCGTGGCGGCAACTGACGGTAGACAGCGGTGGTGGAGCTCCGACGGCTATGGTGATGTGTTGAGTTTGGGAAGAAGATGTTAATTATAAAAACTTTTGACCTAGCTATATTATATCAAGTAAAAAATTTGGGTGGGAAAAATTAGGGGGGAAGTAAAAATTGGGTAGGAAATAAATTTTGGGAAAAGTTAAACAATGGGGGGAGGGAGGTGGCGGGAGAATTGAAAAAATAAATATATTGTTTTAAATTAATAATTTCTTAATTAATATGCTATGTATAATATATCTTGTTTTAAATTAATAAAGAAAATTACTTTAACTTAATAATAAAATAATTATCTTGTTTCTTAAAAAAGTAATTTTAAGGCTTCATAAAAAATAAACAATCATTTTATATCTATTAATTAATACAACTTTTTACTTTAACTTAATTTCATATATATCATTTTAAGGCTCCATAAAAAATAAAATTTATATATGGAATTGCAAATATCTAATCTTATTGAAATATTAACTAAATAGAAAAGCACAAATAATTCAATGCATCACACATACTAACTTTTTTTTAATTTATAACTTATCTAAATATAAAGACAACTAAATATTACGAAATCTGCCTTCACATAAATAATTCAACGCATCACACATACCTAATCGGATCTATCAAAGCCCAAATGTGTACGTTAAATCCCAAATAGATCCGATAAAGCCCAACCGGGTACGTTAAAACCCAACCGGGTACGTAAAAGCCCAACTTGATTCATTAAAGCCCAACTGGGTACGTTAAAACCCAACTTGATCCATTAAAGCCCAAATGGGATCGTTAAAGCCATATTGGATCCATTATAGCTCAACTATGTACGTTAAAGCCCAAATGGGTTTATTAAATCCAACTGGATCCATAAAATCCCCAAATGGAACCATTAAAGCTCAACTGGGCCCATTAAAGCTCATGTGGATTTATTAAAACCCAACCGGATCCATTAAAGCCCAACTGGATACATTAAAACCCAACCGGATCCATTAAAGCCCAATTGTGTACGTTAAAGCCCAACTAAATCCCTTAAATCTCAATTGTATCCATTAAAGCCCCACTGGGTACGTTATAGCCCATTTAGATTCGTTAAAGTCCAATAGGATCCATTAAAGACCAACTAGGTATGTTAAAGCCCACTTGGGTATGTTAAAGCCCAGTTGGGTACGTTAAAGCCCAACTGGATACGTTAAAGCCATACTAGATCCGTTAAAGCCATATTAGATCCATTAAACCCAACTAGATCAATTAAAGGCCAACCGAATCCATTAAAGCCCAATTGGATCCGTAAAAACCCAGCTGCATCCATTAAAGGTCAACCGGATCCATTAAAGCCCAATTGGATCCGTAAAAACCCAACTGCATCCATTAAAGACCAACCGGATCCATTAAAGCCCAGCTGGATCCGTAAAAACCCTAAGCCAACCGGATCCGTTAAAGCCCAACTGTATACGTTAAAGCCCAACTAAATCGCTTAAATCTAAATTGTATCCATTAAAGCCCCACTGGGTACGCTATAGCCCATTTAGATCCGTTAAAGCCCAATAGGATCCATTAAAGACCAACTAGGTACGTTAAAGCCCAGTTGGGTATGTTAAAGCCCGACTTAGTATGTTAAAGCCCAACTGGATACATTAAATCCCAACTGGATCCATTAAATCCCAACTGGACCCATTAAAGCCCAACCGGATCCATTAAAGCCCAACTGGATACATTAAAGCCCAATCGGATCCATTAAAGCCCAACTGGATCCATTAAAGCCCAATCAGATCCATTAAAGCCCAACTGTGTATCCATTAAAGCCTAACTAGGTACGTTAAAGCGCAAGTGGGAACGCTAAAGACCAACTAGGTGCGTTAAAGTCCAACTGGATCCGTTAAAGCCCAACTGGGTACGTTAAAGGCCAGCTGGGTACGTTAAAACCCAATTGTGTATGTTAAAGTCCAACTGTGTACTACGTTAAAGCCCCAACTAGATTCGTTAAAGCCCAATTGCATCCATTAAAGCCCAACTGGGTGAGTTAAAGCCTAACTGGGTACGTTAAAAGCCAACTAGATCCCATAAAGCTCAACTGTATCCATTAAAGCCCCATCGGGTACATTAAAGCCCAACCGGATCCATTAAAGATCAATTGGATCGGTTAAAACCCAACTGGGTACGTTAAATCCCAACTGGATCATTAAAGCCTAACTAGGTACGTTAAAGCCCAAGTGGGTACGTTAAAGACCAACTGGATCCATTTAATTCTAACTAGGTACGTTAAAGACCAACTAGACCCGTTAAAGCCCAATTGCATCCATTTAAGCCCAACCAAATCCATTAAAGCCCAACTAGATCCGTTAAAACTCAACTGTGTATGTTAAAGCCCAACTGTGTACGTTAAAGCCCAACCGACGAATTTTTATTTTTATTTTTTATTTTTTTTAATTCTTTTAAAAAAAAAAATTAATTATTTTCGGCGGATCTTTTTTTTAATTTTTTTTAAAATACAAAATATCCGCCGAAAATCCGCCGGAAGTTTTATAATTTGTTCGGCGGATTTCCGACGAATTTTTATTTTTTATTTTTTTTAATTATTTTAAAAAAATAAATAATTAATTATTTTCGGCGGATTTTCAGCGGATCTTTTTTTTTAATTTTTTTAAAAACACAAAATATCCGCCGAAAATCCACCGGAAGTTTTATAATTTTTTCGGCGGATTTCCGACGAATTTTTTATTTTTATTTTTTTAATTCTTTTAAAAAATAAATAATTAATTATTTTCGGTGGATTTTAATTAATTAATTTAATTAATTAAAATCCGCCGAAAATCCGCCGCAAATAAATATTTAATTATAATTAATAAGAAAAAAATTAAAAATAATTATATTCCGTTGGAAATCCGTCGGAAATCTGCCGAAAATAATTGATTTTTTAAAAAAAATTAAATAAAAATAAATTTCCGACGGATTTCCGGCGAAAGTCAAAGTGGGTTAACCCGTTTGACTTCCGCCGGAAATTTCCAGCGGAAAAATCCGTCGGAAAATTCCGCCGAAAAAAGTATTTTATTTAGTAGTGAGACTTAGGCTATGTTTGGCAAAAAAAAGCAAGCTTATAAGCTAGCGTATATGTTTGGATGACCATAAGTTAGCTTATAAGCTAGCTTATTGAAACGCTACTCAAAGTAGTGTTTTGAAAAGCTAGCTTATCAGCTACAAGCTAGCCTATAAGCTAGTTTGCCAAACAAAGCCTTAAATCTCGGGACAACTCTCGAAAACATATTTCCTTATTTTAACTTAGGATAATTAAGGTTAGTTTGATTATTATTAGGATTATTATTTAGTTTCCTTTTATTGCTTATTTAAATAGTTTCTAGTTGGTTTAGAATTAGTATAGATTTAATTTCCTTAGTTAAGCCTAGTTATAAATAGGATTAATCCATTTATTGTTTTCATTGAATTATCAAGTTTTAATAAAAGTTCTCTTAGAGAGTTTGAATCCATATTCTTGAGCCTTACGCTTGTAAACTCATAAGCCTTTTTCGGATTTGACGTTTGTCATTCCTTCCGCGTATTCCCGCTGCGTCAAAATGATTTTTGTCCTCTGATAGGTTTAAAATGACTCACGCCTATCCTACATCTCCATTCTCAGTTTTTGGGACTCAAGTCAATGATCCATCTATTTTAGAGTGCGCATGGTTTCGATATTCCATTTTAGTTCATGTAATATACTAGAATCAGAGTTGATTCATACTAAATTAATTAATATTGTTCTTGATGAATTTAAATTTAAAGGTGTTGAGCAAAAATCAGAAAAAGAAATCTAGATGTATAATCTTTATGTCATAAATTGAAAGATGGAGAATTAATCGAGGATATTTGAAAGATTTATAATGATAGATTCCATTCTATTCTTAAATCGTTCAGTGACTTCAATCCATAACTTTAACTGGTTTGATTTTAGGGTTGCCCATTTATATGTTGTTAATTTATAACTATTATCTTTTAGGTGTTGATTTTAGTTTGTTCTGTATTACCATTTAACAACCATGGATAAGTATTTAATAAAGAGGAAATAACCTACCCTATAAGAATAATTCTACTAGCTATAAGAAAGTCATATGGAAATCAACTCCCTATTGAATCCATAAAGGTCAATATTTTATCAATATAATATTATTGTTTTTATCATTTTCAAAAAGTTAATATTTATTTTTATGTGGTGCTCCCCTCATACCAATTCTTTAAGGGTCTCAACTTTGTATCAAGACAAACTAATTAGTTCTCGTACCAATTTAGTTAGTTCTTTTAATACAGGTCTATTCTTAATTAATGTTCACCGGATATAACTGAAGACCACAATCAAAGAGCAATAAAGGTGAAGACCGTTATCAATAAATGATCATAAATGACACATTTATGATGAAGAAACCTATATAAACAAGGTTCCAAGACCAATAGAGGACACAAGTTGATTATCAGAGCAACAAGCCATACTTTCTCGAATAATCTCAAAATACCCTCGACAACAAACAATGCACCTCACAATTTCTTTATTTTTTATTCGAATTGTAATCATTTGTACTCTCGACCGTTTTTACTAAAGTACGACGTCCCTGCTTGACGTCATTAATGCACCGATGACTTTCACCACCGTCCGTGGGTTTTACTCTTGATAGGGGTTTTCCGCGTCACCAAATCGTTGTGTCTCTTGTATTTCTTGTATTTGTCGCATGTTTATCGAAGGATACCGTCTTTAGTTGTTAAAGCTTCAAACCAACCTTAAATTATTCTTAAGGGTAATTTTTGGCATTAATAGTTTGACGCCCACCGTGGTGCCCCAACTAGGGAAATTTGTAACACCCCGAAATCTTTGGCTGAAGAAAAGGCAAAAATGTCAAATAGTGTTCCGTGCGAATCAGACTGCGCCATGATCCGTGCGAGGGTCTGGACTCCAGAGGTCCGTGCGACCCTCCCCGCGAGTCGATCAACGCCAACACCCGCGCGGAGACACTGTGCGCTGTTAAAAGAGAGAAACTCGACCTCCAACCCCATTTTTCACAAAAACCCTCAAACCTCTCCCCCTTTCTCTCCCAAACCGATCCTCATCCTTCCAAATGAATCCTAACCCATTTTGAGGGTTTTCCTCCTATATTCACATGATTCTTCATCATCTAGCAAGTTTGGAGGTTATAACCATAATTCTTAATATTCATCTTCTCCATCAAGTTTTCTAGGGTTTCATCCACCATTGTTCTCCCTTTTGTAGATTGGAGGTTTGTGGCCATTTTGGTGACCTAGAGGTGTTTTGGTTGGTGGATTCAAGTTATGGTTAAGGTAATCTTATATTTTCTTCATCTATAGAAATTAGGGTTTGGGTGTAGTGGAGATTTTCATGTATAATGTTTGGGGAATGATTCTAAATAGTTGGATGTAAATATTTATGGTTGAAATTTATGGATCTAGGTTTTTTGGGAGTTCTTGGCTTGAGGATCCAAGTTTCTTCAAAGAAGCTCAAGTTAGGGAAAATCTAGATTTAGCCTAAATCTAGCAAGGTGGGTTCAAGTTGATTTGTGAAAATGTTGTATATGCCAAAAATGTCTATTTTAGAGTATTTATGTGTTTTACATAATTATCATAAAACGTTGAAAGCTATGATGAGTTTTGCTACTTGAACAAGTAAGATTTTATAAATCTTGGGGAAATACCATATTTGGGATTTTTAGGCATTTTGATAAACAAAGCATAAATGAAAAGGTTTTGATGATTTATTGCATAAATGAGATTATTTGGTTAAAAGATATTTTTAGTGTCTGTTTTGGAGAAATGCTTAATTTTGTGTTATGGGACGTTTTGAATGAGTAAATGGTATAAAATCATTTGGAAAGTAATGTGTCCCAATCTAAATTGTGTTGGAGTTTATTATTGTATTTTGGGGCGTGTGTTTGCATGATGTAAGTCGATTGCGTTTTATTATTTGGGACCGTTCTTTGTTGGTCAAAAAGGGTTTTGAGCACTTTAGCTCGGTATTGACTTAAAAGAGTCTTGGGGATAATTGTCCGGTTTTAGTGGCTCAGTGTAGAGCCCATTTATGATTCACATACCAATGCACCTTGTTGCATATGGGTGTTGATTACATGCTCGGGTGCGTTGGTCATTTCGGTATAGGCATGTAATGTTTGACTATGTTGCATTGGATCCATAGGCACATAAGTCAGTCGGTTTTGGATGGTCAATTGGGTATTGCGGGTTTGAACTCAGGTACCCATGTTTTACGACCGTAAACTTTACAAGTAGACACTAGGAGGGTTGAGTATAGGCACTAAGACCTCCACTGCTTGAAGTAATGCCTGGGAGGTAGTCTTTAAGTGTGTCGGGCATTCGGGGTGGAGTTCATTGTAATGTTCACCAAGGTCAACTGTCTCTTAAGGTGAAACTTGTTAAAAAGTCGTAGAGACACTTGGGCTTTTATGTTGTGAGGTGTCATGCGATTAACGTTGCAAGGGTGGCATACTCTTGTGTTCCTCCACCCTCAACGGATACGGGTCTCCCCCGTCGTCGGCCAACAATATTCTATATGTTAACGCCTTATTTTATATCATTGATTTTGTGTGGTCGACTGTACATGATGACCTTAATATTGGGTTTCCCCCACGTATATTAAGGTTTTAATGAAATACGTCATTCCCATGTTTTAGTATTTGGTTTCCTTCCATTTCATGGTTGCGTGAGTATTGGGCCTGATGTCCATATTTTCGGTAATGTATCGTATATGTGAGTTATTAACCATGTTGTGTGGGTTGAGTATTTTACCCTACCTGTGCTTGGGTGTTTTGGGATGAAACATTTTACACATGTTTCTTAAATTGGGAGTCAATCCCCGTTCTCTTTTCGAGTGAGTTTTGGGTTGCATTATTTTATAAAGAATATTTTGTAGTGGGGTGTCCACCTTTGAAAAATGTGTGACATTGGAAAAGAGTCGTCTCCAAGTTTAAAGTAAATCATTTAAAAGATTATGATTTTAATTGGGGTTCATTCCTTTAAAGATATATTTGTTCATGTAAAACTCTTGAACTCACTAGGCGTTAGCCTAACCTTTTTAATTGTCGGCATGTGCAACAGGCTTCGTTTGGGAATAGTTCTAGTGACACTTTGAAGAGGGAAGTGCTAGTTTTGTGCTCGTGAAGTGAGTAGCTTGGTGAAGTCTTCCACGTTAGTTTCGTGAAGAGCATCTTGTATTGGGGTTATGTAGCACCCGACTTCGGTTTAGTCCTTGTATTTTATTTGGAGTTTATATTTTTTGAGGTTAACTATAGAATTCTATATTGAGGTGTATTGAGTTTTGAATAGTAAGAGGAAGCTTTGTCCCCCATTTGATGTTATATTGAAATTTTAAATTAGTTGCTCTTACCAAATTTGAGGGTGTTACAAAATTCTTCGAGAATCACACGTCATAATAACGATCTTTGCAAAGTTTTTAAACTACAATAATAACATAAGTTTGTCGTGGGAGAGTTAGTTTGGACGACTTTTCTCCCATCCTAGGCGTGGGTTCGAATCTCGTTTCAATCATTTCTTTAGTTTTTGGCTGTTAAATTCAGGTTTATCTATACTATATTATAAAGCATTAAAAAAACTCTTAAAAACAATTGTTAAAGCTTAATGTACCGCTATTTCATGCTAATTACTTAAAATCTCTTAAAAGCAATCATTTAAGCTTTATGTTTACTACTTTCAATGCTATTTATTTAATTTTCAATACTTATCTATAACCCTTCAGCTCCCCTAAAATCACTCCCGTATAATTAAATACATGATAAATATCAGATTTTAAATATAAAAATCTAAAATATAATTAAGATAATCATTGAAATAAAATAGAATATTTAATGTTTATTTTATAAAAAAACATTATATTATTAAACCTGTAACACCCGTGATTTTCGGTCAGTGAAGGTCACCCGAACGTTTTTGGAACGCGTAAATGGTGGGATTTTGTTGGGAAAACATTATTTAGAGTCCCTTAGAGTATCGGGAGTGTTGGCGTTGAAAAAGTCGAGTTTCGAGGCTTGGGAAGGGTCCCACGACAATGCCCGACGACTATGACAGTGTCATAGTCGCACAGTCACAATCGCATAGGAGGTACCGTGGGCTGGTACACTCCAGCGACAATGACCAGTGACATTGCCCAGGGCAATGTCGCCTGGCAATGTCGCACCAGGGGGCTGGACTGTTGTCAAATACGGGATTTTGCTCCATTCATCATTTCTCACCTCCTATTTCACTCCCAACTCTCTCTAAACTCTTCCAAGACCACCCAAATTTTGATTCATTGTATGCCTCAATCCTCAAGTATTGAAGTGTCATCAAGAGTAGAAGCTAGACACCAAGAATCTCCATCTTAATCTTCAACCTCAAGCTTCATTTTAGGGTTTTCTAGGTTTTCACCAAAATCTAAATGGTAAGTCCATCCTCTCCATTTCTAAACCTTATTATAAGATATAAATGTTCCATTGATGATTTATTAGTGATTGATTTCTCAAATATCGGATTTGATGATTTTGGAGAAAGTAGGTCAAAATTAGGGTTTTGGCCAAATTGGGGATTTTGATGTAAAATGTTTGGGCATCGATTCTAAATGGTTGAATATGTATATTTATGGTTGAAAAATTGTGGATCTAGATTTTTGGGAGTTTTGGCTTAAAGATTCGAATTCTTTCAAGCAACTCAAGTTGGGGAAAATCTAGATTTAGCCTAAATCTAGCAAGATGAGTTCAAGATGATTTGTAAAAATGGTGTACATGCCAAAAATGTCAATCTTTAAATGTTTATACGTTTCACATGAAATTATTAACTGTTGAGTTATTTATTAAGTTTTGACGACATGAAGTGTTTAATTCTATAAACTTGTGAAACATCCATCTTGGGGATTTTTGGGAATTTTAATGAATATATATCATAATGAAAATGTTTTGACGACTTATTTTCATAAATGGAGACTATTTAGTAAAAATACATTTTGTGTTTGTTGGTAATATGTGTATTTTATGTCGTGGAATGTTTTGAAAAAACTAGCATGTGGGTCTTTGGAGTTTGGTCATTCTCAACCTCATGTTATGGGATGTTTTGAAAGAGTCAATGGGTTTATAAATTTATTTGGGAAATGATTTGTCCCGATCTAAATTGTGTCAGGGTTTATGCATGTATTTTGGAACATATGTTTGCATAAACGTTGGTCTATTGTGTTTAAGTGCATTTGGGGGATTTTAACATATGGTCATTTGTTTTGGTTCAGCGTAAGACTCAGTTTTTTTAATTACTGAGTTTTGGGGACATTTTTCCGTTTCTAATAACTTAAAGTGGAGCTTAGGGTGAGAGTCACATGTATTGCGCTTTATTTTGGAGAATACATGTTTGAGTGTGTGTCATTCATTTAGAGTCATATAATTTAGGCTGTAATGCATTGGATCCATAGGCATGTAAGTCAGTTGTATTTAATGGTGAGGACTCTGGGCATTCTCATCTTGGGTAATATGTCGATTGTTCTGCGGAGATGAACCTTTCTGGGTTGTAATCAGGGAACATGGGTTTTGTGTTGCGATGTTCTAATTCTTGTGCACGAGGGTTAGACATCATGTCAAGTAAGGAGTTGTGGCTCCTACCTTGAATGCTAGGGAGTAGGCAATAGGGGTCGAATGAGTACTGATATGCATTGAGAAATCAATGTATTATCACTCTTTTTCACTCTTTTAGATAAGTTATTTTACCTTTTATATCCCAATCTTGAGTCATTTATTTACTTATTTTCCATTTATTTACTTTTTGGAGCTGAAAGTTGTGATTTACCTGTTTATATACTTTGGAGGGTTGATTTGGTACTTTTGGGCAGATTTCATAGTGCAGACATATGCTGCAACATTCTTGTAGCATCACGCAAGGAACAACTTAATCCATCAAGACAAGGGAGCTTATTGTAGGAGGACGTGAGCTGGATTTTTGGACTGACTTGGGAACCTTCTAGATCTATTTTTATGGCTGGATATTTATCTTTTGTATCTCCTTTTTCCTTCTTACCTAAAACAATGTTCCTTATGTCATCACTTTAGTACCTTTTATTATTTTATTAGTGTAAATTGTTCCTTTTGCCCCTCTCCCTCCTAGTATATAAAGGGAGCTTGGGATGGATATTTAAAATCATATCTTTTTGAATTTTAAAAATCATAGTTGGGAGATTTGACAAATCTCTTGGTGTGATTATTGAAGTAAAGAACATTAATATATTATCAAGTTTATTTACTTTTTGTAATTTTTACCTTTCAGTAATTTATTTACCGCACTTTACTTTATTGTCATTTACCTTTACGTCATTTACATTCTTGTATTTAAATTATGTCTTTTATTTTATGTCATTTATTTTATGCATTTAATTTCCATATGAGTAGCTAATTTTATTAGTGCGGGTGTGAGACGGAAAAGTGGGATTTTTAAACCAAAGAAAGGTGGACGTTGTTTCGCAATAATAATGTTCCACCATTTCATTCAAGTTTTATAAATATCAATGACACTTCTTGACGAATTGATCACTTGCTAAAGTGTTAAAGTGTCGTGGACTTAGAGATAAGCCACGAAAAGCACGTCAGTTTGAATGATATGGGAAGTAGACTTGAGAGAGTTACTGATAAGGACAATTATCATCTATATTTTTCTAAACTGATTTATTCTCGACAAGTTGATCGCTAATCAATAGTGTTAAAGTGTAGAGGGCTTAGAGATAAGCCCCTTCGAACACGTCAACTTGAATGATATGGGAATCGACTCGAGAGAGCGGTTTTTATGCAAAGAGATTTATACATCCATATATTTTGAGGACTCTATTCTACACTATAAATAGTTGGAGACTACACAGAGATGTGTTTAGTTGAATCTAAACAGTAGTGTGAATATTGAAGTCCGAGAGGAACACCCTCAAAATAGTTGGTGGATCTAGTTGTGGCAGAACTGCATGCTGCAGCATCCCTACAGCATGGCCTACTGGAATTTGTGTTTAAATCCCGTGCTTGCTTTAATCTCTGTTAAATTAATCAAAGTGATAATCCAATCAAAATAAAGTCTTCAAAATCGCCATCTGAAGTTAGTTTTTCATCTTGAGATCTTGCAACTTAAGATACCTATCCCTGTGGAATACGATACTTGGTTCTTACCATTTTATTACTTGAAAGACGACATTAGATCTCATTGTATACTTTCTTTGAGGTTTAATTAACATACGTCTATAGGTGTGTAAAAAGCACTATCAAGTACCCTTAGGATGAAACTCCACTAGAGACCGAACATGTAATAAGATCGTGTATCCTTGAGGTATAGCTCAGCAGAGCAGGCAATGGGGGATACGGTGTTTCGGGACTTGAAATAAAGTCCGACTGGAGGTGTAGCTCGGCAGAGCAGACAATACAGTTACGATCTGAGGTGTAGTTCGATAACGTGGCTATGCGACTTAACTTTGTGTTCCGCCACGTACAACGGAATCGGGTCTCCCCCGTCACCGAAAGGTGTTATTTGGGTATTAAATGGTATTATTTTATTATCCATGTTTTCGGTGACGTTTTGTATATACGGATATTATGCCATCCCGTGTTTGGGTGTTTCCAGAAATAAAGTCATCCACAATTTTATAAATTTGGAGTTTAATTACTATTCACGTTTTGGGTGAGTTTGGGGTTGGAGTTGTTTTACGAAATAATGTTTATTTTGGGTTGCTTGTTTTTAAAGGTGTGTGTTATTGGAAAATGAGTCGTTTAATATTTAAAGTAAATCATTTTGAAAGATAATGATTTAAACTGCATTTTTTCCTTTTAACAAACGTATTTGTTCACGTTGAAAACTCTTGAGCTCACTAAACGTTAGCCTAACATTTTTATTTGTCGGCATATGCATCAGGTTCAGGTTGGGGAATGGTACTAATGTTTTTGTGAAGAGATGAGTGCTAGTTGCGTGCACGAGTGAGATTGGTTTGGAGAAGTCTTCCACGCTTTTGGAGATAGCAATTGTTGTTGGGTTTTAGTAACACCCGACTTTGATTAGTTTTTATACAAGACTTAACTTATTATTTGTTGAAGGTAAATCTAGAATTATAATTGAGGTGACTCAAGTGATGATTAGTAGAATAGATTTTATCCTTATTTTATGCATATTTGAAAATTTTAAATTAGTTGCTCTTTCCAAATTTGAGGGTGTTACAAGTTGGTATCAGAGCATAAGTTTGAGAGAATTAGGTGTTGATTTCGGCTACCTAGACTCAATCTAGCGTTCTTCTAAGTATGTGAAAGTGAGATTGCACTACTAGACACTCTAAGATAAGATATTTTGAGGTCGATAGAGTCACTAGAATCGGGAATCATGACGAGGGTAACAAGGATAATCATGTACGATACGTTCATAATTGCACCTGGTCAGTGTCGTGGTGAACTTACATGTTACATATGTGTGATTGAACCGCCTTCATGTGAGGATTGATGGGGTAATGGATGAGTTTCCGAGGAGTAGTGGCTTAAAGGAGTTAATGTTTATAGTGTTGTCACTTGTATTGACGGTTAAGAACGATGAATACAGTAAGTTGACCATTTTGGGTCGAGGCAATTGGTTGAAGTAGGACCATAGGCCTATTGAATCGACTTTATTCCAAGAAGAAATGGTGAGGTTAACCAGATTAGTTACCTATCATTACCTTAGGATGTTGAGCATTCTGATGTTGGTAGTGAGATTATTGGACTTAGTAAGCTCGGTCCTAAGATTTTGGGCCTTGACCAAACTCATGCACGAAATATGTTTTTAAAAATTATTTGCATAATGTGTTTCATACTTTCCCAAATTATCATGTGGGTCGTACCTTGGATCCGTGGAAAGACGTCTAACTCGCACGAGATTTTAACCCATGAGTTTGAACATGCATAAAATTGTTTTATTGCACGTGGTTGCAAACTTTGTCGATATTTTCTTTATCTCTGATTTGTCGCACACTATTTTGGACATTGTAAGCATTTACGGTTTAACCTTGTTTAAGGTCTCGGGCAAGTAACTACGATTTATGACATTGACATTGGATCTCTTCCACATATGTTAAGGTTTTAAAGGAAAAAGTTATTCCCACTATTTTGGTGTTCGAGTTTTTTTTGGAAACTTTATTCCGTGTGAGTTTTATTGAGTTTTAAGAAGTATTATTTTATGACGTTTTGCTATGCATGAGTGAACTTTGAAATGCGTAGACTTTAATTTTGATGCATGTAAATTTATGAGTTTTTTGAGCGTCATGTCTCATGCGAGTTTTGTTGAAAAGTGTCACTTTATATCACATTGCGATAAAAGGGAAACTCTTGGAATTTTGAAATTACAGTCATATCCCCGTCTTATGCTTTTATTTTTGGGAACGAAGATTCTGGCAGCATTTGATTTTTAGTGTCATTGAGTTTTATGGAAAGTGAGTGGGGTCTTATGGAGTTTTATTTTACGACATTTTGCGTCGCATAAATGAAACTTGAAACGCGTATGCGGAATTATTGTGTGCGTCAACCTACGGGTTGTTGTTAAACCTTATTGTCCCCTATGAGCTTTGCACATTTCTTTTCGCAACCGTAGGAGACGTTTTAAGAGTTTGGATGTCGCATAATTGCACTTTTACGTGTTACACAAACATATTTAGTTGTGTCTTACTTAGTATTTGGATTGATTTATACTTTAGTGTGAGTAAGTGCATGGTGGTCTATGATGGGTCGTATTGAACTTTTGTTTTATATCTTATATGGTTGTTAATTTTACCCTTACTTTTCACGCAATACGTTATACTGGATTATTGTTATGCATGATTGTATCCTCTATTTTGGGACAAAGACATTTTATTCGTACGGCCGAAAGTTTGAAATCGCACAAAAATTATTTTACGCCTGACCAAATCGCATGCATCTATCATTTTATTAAGTTTGGCGAAATAAACAAATGCATGTGGGTCTTGTTGGGAATTGTATTCCATGTCATTTTATGATTAAAAAGGGGAAATTTGGATCTTGAAATTGTGAAGTTCCTCTTTTGGGAGTTTGTACGAACTTGTATTGCGTATTGTTTTGGGCATAAAATTATTTTTACGTTAATGACTTAGATTAATGCCTTTTAGGACCATAGTGGTCCGTTTGAAAGGATTGTTGCGCATCTTTTGTTATTGTCCTTATTAGCTCGGATAATAGTCAAGTGGTCTTTGAAAAAAAGTTTTATATGTGTGACGTTGTGGGCACGTCGCACAACTATCGGGTAACGGTAGTGGATTTTGTTCGTACGACCGTTTGTTATAAAACTGTTGTGTTTGAAAGTTTTGTAAATTCCAAATTGGCGTATTAAACTGAAAACCTTGAACTCATTAGGATTTAGGGCTATAGATTTAAACCTCTATCGTGAAAGGACTAGTATTAAGGGACTAGATGTAACACCCCTAAAATTTAAAAATAACAGACAATTTAAAACTTCCAAAAATCCCTTAAATACAACACTAGAAACATAAATATCTAAAGTTACAAGGGAAGAAACACGACATGTATCAGAGTTCTAACGGAACTATCTAGTCCTACACACGGAAACAAAGTCTGACGGGTGTTACTACCATCATCAAGTCCGCTTTCTTCTCAAAACCGGATGACGTCACTAAAGCCATCCTACCGGAACTTCTACCTAGCTCCACTCGCCACTCAGATCCATCTAAGACCTGATATACATGTCGATAAGAAAAGTGTTAGGCTTAACTCCTAGTGATTTAAAGCAGTTTAATCATATATAAATCATAAGACGTTTTAAAACCGATAACGCACTTTAAAAGCTTCCATACTTGAAACATCAGATATAAAGGTTTTATTTCCAAATCACGTCTCTACCCACGCCAAATACACCTTTTTAAATAAGTAAACACCATTCAATTTCTCCCAAAACGCACTCATGAAATATTTTATCAAAAGCTATTTGTATAAATAAATGGTATGTTTCAACACCGAAAGTGTGGGTAAGGGAATACCCGAAAATAACACCTTTCGGTGACGGGGGAGACCCGAATTCCATTGAATGTGGCAGAACACAAAGTTAAGCCACTTATCAACGTTCATGAGATTTACCATGGTCATGGATCCCCGTATACAGCTCCTTTGGGCAACCACCGCAAGATTCCCAAATGACCCTAGTCTACTTGACCTATAGATGAGCGTCACCACAAAAGTCACAAGTCCCCGTATCAGGCTCACCATGGGCACCACCGCAAGACTTAGCTCCGTATACGGCTCTATAGAGCACCACCGCAAGCTTACATAACAACATGACTTGGGGACCACTCACTAGACTTAAACATGGACAACAAAAACTCCATGATGAACATAACGACTCATATGCCTATGGATCCATTGCATTACATCCTAAACATTACATGACTCTAAATGAATGAGCTAATGCATTCAAACATGTAATAACCAACATTTCTATAATAGTTACCTTTCCATAAAATGCTCTATTGAGCCATTTAAACCGGACGACGTCCCAAAACTCATTTGATTGATGTAACACCCTAAAAATAGGGATAACAAAAATCCGAAAAGCGGACATGCGGTATTTAAAATTGCCAAAGCAAGAGCCTCCCAAAAATGGGGAAAATACACAAACCTGTTTAAATACAATCGTAATTAAACGGATAAAAAATAACAACCAACTAATCTAATTTCTATAACCAGAAAAGAGATTACAATCAAGGGTGTCATTTATAAACCCAAAGGATTCTCTACCAATAGTAAGTCCAAAAGCGATATTCCCAAATCTCTCACCCAAGCACTACGCCAGCTTAGGACCGATGCCGCTAAAACCTGAGATACACATCGACACCAAACAAGTGTTAGGCCAAAAAGCCTAGTGAGTTGAACAATAGTAAGCATGCATGAACAGTCACATTTCTTATCAGCAGTTAACCATAGTTCAACAAATGTGGAGTCAATAGGGGAGACCCATAACACCAATCAAGTCCCACCCAAGAGTCGATATACCTTGATGCCCTTAACAAGGAACACCCCAAAGGCCCGGCACACCCGAAGACTATCGCTAAGAAAATTCCCCGAATGGCGGAGGTCTAGGCACATACCATCACAGTGGCGCCCAAGACTATATCCTTCTAGTGTACTGACTTGGTTCGTCCACATAACATTTATAAGGGGTCCTTTAGGTATATTTCAACCCACATAATTCAATACCAACTAAGGGTATAATATTACCACCTTATCCTCGTGATGTCTAACAAAAGACCCAATGTAAATCATGCTCATCATGCATATAACATATCACCAAAATGGTGTTCCAACTAGAATCATCATAATACCTATATATGCATACATTTAACATATCAAGGTACCCACATTATGTATCTATGAGACAAATCCCAAATAATGATACATATAACAATAATCATGGCAAATTACTCTTATATATACATCCTCCAACTATTTTCATGAAGAAATCCCCAAACATTTGAACATATAGAGATAAAGTAACAAATAGGAGATTATGAGGTGTATCTAGTTTTAACAAAGGTTTAGTAAACTCACCTTGCTAGATTTAGACTAAATCTAGATTTTACCCACTTAGAGCTTTCCTTGAAGAAACTTGGTTCTTCAAACCAAATCTTCCAAAACCTAGATCCACAAGGTTCTAACCATAAATATACATAATCAACCACAAAGAATCGTTTCCCAAACCATGTACATGGATACCTCAACTAATACCGAAACCCTAACTTTCATAACCGAAGAGAATAGAAGATTACCTTAACCCAAGCTTGAATTCACCAACCAAAACACTTCTAGTTCACCAAAATGATTACAAACCTTCAATCTATGAAAGGGAGAACAAAGGGTGGATGAAACCCTAGAAAACTTTGGGGAAGAAGATGAATAGGGAGAGATGAGAAGCTTACCACCACAAAATGCTCTAGAATACTTCAATAAACTTCCAATCTCTTGCTTGATCCTTGAAGAGATCTCAAAAACGAAATCGCACCAAAATCGGAGTTGAAATGAGAGAGATATGAAGAAATGAAGTTGGGGGCTGAAAATCGCGATTTTAACACTCTGATACACCCAGGCGATTGTGCCAGGCTATAGTGACAATGTCACAATCGCCGGGCACAATCGTTGAGATTGTACCGAGAGTTTTCGGGCTCTGGCGACCACGACAGGCGATTGTGACACTGTCACAATTGCCGGGCATTATAGCCTAGCATGTACCGAAACTGTTTTGGTCATAACTTATTCGTTATAGCTCCGTTTTCCCTCCGAAAAGAACCGTTGGTCTCGTAATTGAATCCTTTATCCATCAAGACTATAAAACCAAGGATTCAAGCCTAAAATCAAATATATTATTTTTCCTTAATATATCAATTTCTGTATAAACTTGAAATGATACCTTTCGAAAATCGGGGTGTTACAATCCTCCCAACCTTAAAAGAGATTTCGTCCTCGAAATCTAGCACCAACCAATCACCCAATATCGCCCTTGGCGAGGTCAAATGATTCCCTGTCCAAAAGGAATACCTTCACTAAACCTTACCTCATATACGAACCCGATTACATCCCCGTTGAGGTTATCGCTGCGTTCCTTATAACGAACCATCGCCAACTCAACCTCAACTTTCCATATAACTCACCCAAAGCAGGATAAACGTTAAGTTCTAGCTTAATCACATTTCTAACATTAAATCTCGGTCGACTCCCTACCTTATGTTGTTCATATTACCTCAAGAGTAACTTATGACTTTATTTAGTCATTTCCACCAAGAATACTCCAAAGCAAACATTTCCCTTAGTTACTTCTAAATACGACGCATCAAGGTCTCTTCAATAATAGATTTGTACTTAAAGTCTACCTCAACATTTTCACCAAATGTCTCCAATAAACATTACCACTAAACTCCCACCATGAACTCAAGCATCGATTTCCAAATCAGCGAAAGTCCTGACAATTATCAAAATACCAATGATTGATTTCTTAATTATCGACATCTAATTTCTTTAAGTTTACCGCTTGTCCTGCAGATGCACCAGATCTAACGGAAATACATTGAAGCACACCAACAGTTATTGTCCTCAAAATCAAGCGCCAACACCTAACCTCGAGATGGCCATTCTGCAAACGTGGGCATACTACCAAATATTTCCTTTCTGATTAGCAATGTCGATTCAAAGTTGACACCTACTCTTGGGAGTAGTCACCCAAATCCAACATCCTTACCAGTCAACCATAACATCATCATTATTCACGGATACCCAACAATATAGTACACCACCGACATATAGCATGCCGTCATACCAAATTCCCACAATTCCAAAACCGACCATATCCAAACAACCGAACACGATTTTAATCCGTAGGTTTAACGAAGCATAAAGATCGTTACTTAACTAACTGGGAGAAAGCACATGTCTAACGCCTCAAACTCCGATGACTCTTTTAATCCTGAATATCGACTTCTAACACGAGGGGGCTTACATCTATAGCCCAATGAGTTCAAGGTTTTTCACACGACTATGCCAATTTGAAATTTATAAAACTCTCAAATACATAAGTTTTATAACAATTAAACGTGCGGTGAAAATATACTATCGTGCATTCGATATGTTTCAAAATTGATCACCAATGCCACACATATAAACCATTTTCAAAACTCATTTGATCATTACTTACACTAATACAACGATAACGAAAGATGCGTAGCAAAATTTTAAAACGGACTACCAGGGTCTTAGTATGCATCAATTTATGCTATGCGTATGAAAATAACTTTCCGTTCCATAACATGTGCAATAAAAGTTTGTACAACTCCCAAAAGAGGATTTCACAACTTCAACTTTAAAATCTTTTACTTTGACACAAAACGTCGGAAGATAAAATTTTCAACAACACCTATATACGTCCGATCATTTCCCAAATGTAGTAACACAATAGGAAAATAAATAAATAAATAAATAAATAAATATATATATATATATATATATATATATATATTTTATTCGCGGTTCAAATTTGGGCCGCACCAATAAAACGTACTTACCCAAAATTGTAAATACAACGACATGCAAACCGGAACTTCATCTCATGCATTGCGGAAAACTCCTATCAGTAAAATCAATAACTGAAATATGTTCCGGGCAAAAGTTCTATCCGAAATACCAAAAATCTTTCATACGATTACTCACACCAACAGTATAATTTATGTAACGAATGAGAAATAGTTTTACGTACTAAAACAGTGTATAACAAGACTTTCATACAAAATTACATAAGAGAGATTCACAAAATCAAACCTCAAAATTCCTGCAATTAACCATGAAATGTCATGAAATAAAACCTCCCATCGTGACTCGCATACATCTGTTTATTCCCCAAAATTTAGTAAAGACATATGCATGCGATTGAGCAATTTCAAAAGTAATTTAGTTTAATTCCAAACTGTATAAATAAAATGTTTGCAAAACCCGAGACAACATGCTCATAATATCGAACTCTTAAAGTTTTCTCTCTTTTAGTCACAATGCGGCACGAAATAAGATTTCACAACAAAATTTGCATGCGATCGATTATTTCGCAAAGCTAGTAGATTGATATGCGTATGTACCCGGTTAAAACATGAAATAATTTATGTCGTTTTCGAGTTCAGAGCCAAATATAAACATGTTCTCATCGTTCCAAAATATTGGCTGAAATACCATGACGGAATTTCCAATAAAATATGCATACATGATATGTGTAACTGAACAACTCCCACTAAACTCAAAGGGAAACAATTCCATTGTTTTTAAACCGGACAATTTTCTTCAAAACTCCATTTAGTTAAAACCGAGCCAACGACCCATGAAAGCCAGTAGAGACATCGAAACACGTTTGACCAACAATTATGCAAACACCACGACCCAAAAAGGTAATTAGTCCAAAACTCCTCATCAGTTGCAACGAATGTTTTCCAAATGAACTCTTTCTTTTCATGTTTCCAAAACGACTCCTAGTTCAATGATATGCATTTTCTAACGGTTTATAAAATCGTATGCACCAAATGAACAATTATATAAAATGACTTCCATTTATATATTACATCGTAAAATAAATATATCAAAATGATTTATTTATCAAAATGCCCAAGAATCACGAAGATGTGTGTTACATAAGTTTATAAAGTTAAATATATCCAAATAACCCAAAACTTATCAACAGTTAACAATTTAATGTAAAACACAAGCACTTTAAAATAAGTAACTTATAAATAATAACCCATTTTCTTTTTAAATAATAAAGACCGACTCATATACATATGAATCCACTGCATTACAGTCTAAACAGTACATGGCTCCAATTGAATGACCAACGCACTCAAAACATGTACTTCTCAAATGATGCGCATTAACCGCCATCATACTTGGTATTTCAAAATTGAGCTATTAAACCAGACCGAAGTCCTAAAGACTCATTTATTTTCAAATATGCATTTCCAAGTGTAACTGCCGGTAAGAATAGAAATCATAAAATGGGACTATATACATAATTTCAAATACTTCACATAAATATGCAAGTAATGCTTCATAAAACATTCCCTTTCATGAATGATGCATAAAAACCGACAACCATTCAAAAGTATATTTCTTTGACCAAAGATCGTTTTATGCAATAAAACGTTAAAACACATTGATTTGTGACCCTCTATCAAAATGTCCAAAAATCCCAAATGTGGTGTTATAAAAAGTTTATAAAGGTAAATACTTCAAATAATCAAAGATTACCAACTAACCCAACATTTGATAATTTCATGTAAAACGCATAAACAATTAAAAAAAGATATTTTGGCATGTACACCGTTTTCACAAATCAACTTGAACTCACGCTCCTCGATTTCTCTAGTTACACTATCGTCATCCAGATGCTCAACATCTTAAGGCAAAAATCACGGACTTCATAGGTTTACCTTACAATTTCTCCTCGAATACATTGATTCAAAAAGTCTATGATTCTAATCCAACCAATTAATCCGACTCGAACAGTTCACTTAACGCAATCACCATACTTACCGTCACTCCAAGTAACTAATAATAAAAACATTAACTTTTTCTAATAGTTACTCATTCGGAAACTTTCTTACCACCCCAATGGTCGACATACCAAGGCAGTTCATGCAAGCACGAGAATGAATAAGGAGGAAATTAACAGAATTGAACATGAAGGAAACATACTACTACGTCTACCAAATAACATAACGTTAGTAAACCAAGCACAAGAGAACGTACCACTACATTACCAATTGTCACAGTAACGGCACTTCAAGCACCATTACGTATAAATATCCTCATAATAACATTAGCTAGGTGAGATTATGAACATATAATACATAAAGGTTCTCGTTACCATCGCCACAACGCTTGATAACCATAGTTTCCGTCGACTCTAAGACTAACCCATCTTAAAAATTTATACCCCTCACAAATCATTGCCTAACGTACTTAGTCTAAGTCTAGACATCTTACATTCATGCCTAGTTCACTTAAATTAGAACTCTGATATCAACTTGTAACACCCTAAAAATAGGGATAACAAAAATCCGAAAAGCGGACATGCGGTATTTAAAATTGCCAAAGCAAGAGCCTCCCAAAAATGGGGAAAATACACAAACCTGTTTAAATACAATCGTAATTAAACGGATAATAAATAACAACCAACTAATCTAATTTCTATAACCAGAAAAGATATTACAATCAAGGGTGTCATTTATAAACCCAAAGGATTCTCTACCAATAGTAAGTCCAAAAGCGATATTCCCAAATCTCTCACCCAAGCACTACGCCAGCTTAGGACCGATGCCGCTAAAACCTGAGATACACATCGACACCAAACAAGTGTTAGGCCAAAAAGCCTAGTGAGTTGAACAATAGTAAGCATGCATGAACAGTCACATTTCTTATCAGCAGTTAACCATAGTTCAACAAATGTGGAGTCAATAGGGGAGACCCATAGCACCAATCAAGTCCCACCCAAGAGTCGATATACCTTGATGCCCTTAACAAGGAACACCCCAAAGGCCCGGCACACCCGAAGACTATCGCTAAGAAAATTCCCCGAATGACGGAGGTCTAGGCACATACCATCACAGTGGCGCCCAAGACTATATCCTCCTAGTGTACTGACTTGGTTCGTCCACATAACATTTATAAGGGGTCCTTTAGGTATATTTCAACCCACATAATTCAATACCAACTACGGGTATAATATTACCACCTTATCCTCGTGATGTCTAACAAAAGACCCAATGTAAATCATGCTCATCATGCATTTTACATATCACCAAAATGGTGTTCCAACTAGAATCATCATAATACCCATATATGCATACATTTAACATATCAAGGTACCCACATTATGTATCTATGAGACAAATCCCAAATAATGATACATATAACAATAATCATGGCAAATCACCCTTATATATACATCCTCCAACTATTTTCATGAAGAAATCCCCAAACATTTGAACATATAGAGATAAAGTAACAAATAGGAGATTATGATGTGTATCTAGTTTTAACAAAGGTTTAGTAAACTCACCTTGCTAGGTTTTGACTAAATCTAGATTTTACCCACTTAGAGCTTTCATTGAAGAAACTTGGTTCTTCAAACCAAATCTTCCAAAACCTAGATCCACAAGGTTCCAACCATAAATATACATAATCAACCACAAAGAATCGTTTCCCAAACCATGTACATGGATACCTCAACTAATACCGAAACCCTAACTTCCATAACCGAAGAGAATAGAAGATTACCTTAACCCAAGCTTGAATTCACCAACCAAAACACTTCTAGTTCACCAAAATGATTACAAACCTTCAATCTATGAAAGGGAGAACAAAGGGTGGATGAAACCCTAGAAAACTTTGGGGAAGAAGATGAATAGGGAGAGATGAGAAGCTTACCACCACAAAATGCTCTAGAATACTTCAATAAACTTCCAATTTCTTGCTAGATCCTTGAAGATCTCTCAAAAACGAAACCGTAGCAAGTTGAATCACCAAAATCGGAGTTGAAATGAGAGATATATGAAGAAATGAAGTTTGGGGTTGAAAATCGCGATTTTAACACAATGATACACCCAGGCGATTGTGCCAGGCTATAGTGACAATGTCACAATTGCTGAGATTGTACCGAGAGTTTTCGGGCTCTGGCGACCATGACAGGCGATTGTGACACTGTCACAATCGCCGGGCATTATAGTCTAGCACGTACCGAAACTGTTTTGGTCATAACTTATTCGTTATAGCTCCGTTTTCGCTCCGGAAAGAACCGTTGGTCTCGTAATTGAATCCTTTATCCATCAAGACTATAAAACCAAGGATTCAAGCCCAAAATCAAATATCTTATTTTTCCTTAATATATCGGTTTCTGTATAAACTTGAAATGATACCTTTCGAAAATCGGGGTGTTACAATTGATAAACAAGCCATAAGGTATCATAAGACGTTGGCAAAATAATAAGCCCTTATGGCTACATGAGCCAAAGTTCAACTTTTCCAAAAATGACACTTTCCAAAATTCCAAAAATGACACTTTCCAAAATATGGTTGGCCGAAGGCCAAAACTTAAGATTTACAATTAACCAATATTCATAAGGTCAATAATGACCGTTCCCAAGAACCCAAGTAAAGCCATTAAGTTCCAACATTCAAAACTCGTTAGTTTGGTAAAATCACCAAATAAACCGTAATCCAATAATTACCCATAAGTTTCCAACTCTTAAAATCAATCCATCAAACCCCATTTGTAACCCCAAATTTGCACATTTAGAAAGCAACGAATGATGTTATTCAAATCCTTCAAAACCCCATAAAATGTTTACTAATGGATCAACATCCACTTTGGTGGCCAAAACGCCCAATATCATTTTATAAATTATTTAGAAACATTTAACAACCAAATATGCTCAAGAATCCCAAAACCATCAAAACCTATTTGAATATCAAGTGAGCACATAATTGTATGTTTAAATCCCAAAACATTTATATTTTGACATGTATATAGTTTTGTAAAGCAACTAGAACTCACCTTGCTAAATTTAGGCTAAATCTAGGTTTTACCCACAAAGCTTGAACTTCTAGAATGAAGTCTTGAATCCCTTCACTAGCTCCAAGTTTCCACCACAAACCTTAACTACAAATATTCCTAAGTCAAACCAATTCCCAACAAATGGAAAGAAGAGATAACCATGAAACCCTAATTTCTTAGATGAGGGAAAGAGAATTTACCTTAACCACAACTTGATCTCACCAACTAAATACTCCTAGGGCCACAAATATGACCTTGATCTTCAATCCTCCAAGGAATGGAAGTGAGTTGGGCGAAACCCTAGAAATTTAGGGAGATGAGGAAGGAACTCAAATCTTGAACTCACACATGAAAACCTTTCAATAATTATCCCAAACACAATACTTGAGACTTAGAAGATGATTCCACTAACCTTAGATGAAGATTTGATGAAGGAGAAGGGTTGGAAGAGAGGAAATTGCCTCTAGCCTCCCAAAATCGTCTTCAAAACGAGTGGTAGAAGAAAATGGGGTTAGAATAGGTCAAAACCACGTTTTTATACAAACAACACGTTGAAGGCGACTATGCCCTATGGCATTGTCGCAGGCAATGTCGTTGAGCCTCACTCAGCCGCGGTACAGACCAGACGACTGTGACAGGCAATTATTATGCTCTTGTCACAGTCGCAAGTCATTCTCGCGCCAAGCATGGCTCGACCCGATTTTTCTTCTTTTTGGCACTTACGAGACCAAACTTAAGGGTCTAGGATCATCGAGAGGTTATAGACTGAAAATTAAGCTCGAGGTACAACAGACTATGAAGATGAGATGTGACACGCAAATAAATCTTACTTAAATTTTCCGGGTGTTACACTAGAGACGCCCTTGGGAATCGAAAATACGAATGACCTGAATGGTTGGCAAATTTGTATTGTGAGAATTCAACCTCCTGAGATCGGATCAGGTATGATTGTTTGAGGTGGTAAATCTATGTTTTTACCCCAATTAGGCAAGTGTGATCTTTCCCTCTTGGTGAATTTCGGGTTGGAGTCCCGTGTGATCACTTGTAGATGGTTGGGTTTAGTTTGATGGTTTGATTGTTCGCTCGACATCATGTTATGTGTTGGTGGGATATCGCCTTAATGAGCCTTAGTGAATAAAGAAAATATTGTGGTTCACCTGTAAGAGATGTAGGTATGGAACTTTAACATAGGTGTCAACTTTAAATTCGATAATGCTAATCCGGGAAGAAATATTTGACGGTACACCCATGTTTGTGGTATAGTCGATTTGAGGATAAGTGTCGACATTCGATTTTGAGGACAATGACCATTGGAGGGCTTCAGAACGGACCCGATGGATCCTGTGCGTTTACAATTTAAGCGGTAACTTTAAGGACGTTAGATGTTTGTGATTAAATATCAACGAACAAGATTTTTGATATGGTAAAGGTTTATATCGAGCATTAGGATTGATGTTTAAGTACAGTTTGGAGTTGCGCAATCGTCGGATTTGAATAAGCCGACCGTGGAGAACGTGTTGGTACGTCCCTAGAAGGACGACTCTATAAATAACAAGGGTGAATGATTAAGGAATTTTGGAAATTCCTTGGGTTGGTGTTGATCATCGGAATACGGATCCAAAGTCGTGTTGAACTGGTATGGATTTGTTAGAGAGCGATTGAGGTCACCATCTACCCTTGAATTGGTACATGTCACCCAAGGTTGGGAGACAACTGTGGTCTTGTGGTTAAATGCTACCTTAACGAGTTAAGCGTTCACTTGAATATAAGTGTGATATTCCCTGTTTTCTAGTTTCTAATCACAAACAAATCAACAAACAAGATTCAATCAAATTACCTGTTTGATTCAAACTCCAAATTTCAAACGATTACAATCTCTCTTCTCTCTAAAACTCTATTTCTCTCTCTACAGATTCTCTCTCTAAAACATATTCTCTCTAACACTCTATCTGTTAGTTATATCTCTCTTAAAGAATACAAAGACAAGAAGGTATTTATACCTCCATACAAAATACAAGAAAAACAAACAAATACAAATGTTGACTTTGACTTTTATTAACAAAATGACTTTGACTTTGATAAGAGTTGATTTTCTCAGCTTTGACTTCTTAAACTTTGACCTTCAGTCTTCTTGATCTTGTATCCAACAGATTTATGCTCTAACAATCTCCCCCTTTGGATTCAAGATCATTATTGAAAGATCTAGCAATTCAGTCTTCACTTTTAAGCTCTGCCATTACAATCTCCCCTTTTTCTTTGACGGTATTCTTTCCAAAACTGTCTTCAAACGATTAACAATCTCCCCAAAACTTTCACAAGATACTTTCAGACTTTGGAAAGAAATTATCTTCAAAATCATCTCGGATTGCTTTAGCAAATAATCTTCAAAGAAAATTTCCTCAAAAATCAGCACATCTTCAGAAATTCTTTGATGTTCTTCAAATATTTACTTTGAATCTTCTGACTTGGACATTTCTGAAAATCATCTCTCAAAACTTTATCATTTCTTGATACCATCTCCCCCTTTTTGATGATTTGAGCATCTATATCATTAAAACTTTTCTTCCAAGAAATGTCTTTGACCATTTTGATCTGTCAAACTGAGCCTCTGATTCTGTGATCCATAACCAAGTATTCATCTAGATCTTTGCAAATCCAGACAAAATAAGAACATGTAACTCCTGAATCAACAAATGAATCAGTTAAAATGCCTGTCAGTAACACAAAGTCACTGTGTGTAACGGATACACAATATAAAGGAGCTTTTGTGATGTTCACTCCCCCAGGCAATTTATGTGAATGTTATGACAAAGAAACAAATTCTTTGTGTGTTCGTGCATGTGTAGAAAGAATTAAGCACGAATGATTGCTTTTTAAGGCTCAACATAGTGTAAACCACTGAGACAACAGTAGATAAACACAGACTCAATGTGCATGATTGAAGTGCGAAGGTGGGGCAAACTTCCTTCTTTTTCAGTATCCAGATTTTCCAAATGAAAACCAGATAGATTATATGCTGCTTCCCCTTGAAAATGTGAAACATTTTCTTTTTGAGAAGAAAATGAGTAGCTGGTGGGGTTTAGTCAAGAGTTGGCATGGGCTAGTTGCCTGTTTCAATAACGTTCACCAAAGAGTTGTGAAACGCTAGTAATGTGGCTGCCCGGTTCAGAAAGTAGTTGGTGCAAAGTATAATATTCTTTTACTCTGTTCTCACACCCTCTTTCTTTTGATCATTAAGCTCACTACTAACCAAACTCTCCTTTACATTTTACCTCATCACACCCACACTCATTTCTTTTAGACTCCTCACACTCAATCTCTATGGATTAACTTCTTGGGTAGAAATCACTGGTTAACGTGATTTCATAGAAGTTCAGTTAATTCCTAGCACAAAGAACCCATGTATGATCCTAAAAGAACGTGTTGCTCATAATGATTTAACTTTAACAGTTAAAAATCATATACAAATGTCAGAAGAATGTATGCTCATAAAATATAATCATGAAGATTTGAGCATTTTTCGACATTGAAGCATTTTCAAACAAGTATATGAAATGAATGAATATGAATGCAAAAGACTTGTTTGAAAATATGACATTATATGAAAATGATCAGAAATGAATTATATAACAATCAAAGCTTATGGTCAAGAATAATGGATATTGTCTATATGAAACAATAAATATAGACATTCTTGAAATGACGTTTCGAAATGAAATATCGCTCAAAATTCTTTAAAGTACAAGTGGGGTGTCTTACCATCGAAATTATGTTTCAATATGAGACATGGTAAGAACAATTTGATCAAAAATTAAACCGATGTGTGTGAATACTTGAAAGTATGTAGAAAAGACAATACACAAGTATTTATCTTTGGAAACACACGGTTTATTAATCATTGAAGCTCAAAATGAAAAATGAAAACATTTAAAAATCACACTTCCAATTTATGAAATCTGTTTAAGAATCGGAAAGTGGTTTGAACATTTTAAGAACATGTTTTCTATGATTGAAAGTTGTCCTTCTTTCAACCATATATGAGATTAAGATAAGAAATTAACCTTTCCGTGCAATCTTAGATCTCATGAAGTCAGTTGAAGTCATAAAGATATGATCGTGTCATCTTCTCTCAATCTGCATAAGTCTCAAAGTCTAGTCAAAGAAACTTTATTCACAAAATTATTCGAAAATAAAATGACATAAAGCAGTAAAACTATTAAAATACGAGTTCTGATCTGAAATAATCAGAAATCATAGTCTTACTCCTTTTGATATTATATTCTCCCCCTAAAATCATGCATCACAAAAATTTGTCAGTTAAGTAAAATGCAGAAATTAGATAAGCTCCCCCTCAAAAGAATGTAGATCATCTTAAAATGCATCTCACTCTCCCCCTGAGATCATGAACAAACTATTAAAGTGCAAATATCTGTCAGAAATAATGATAAAGAAAAATGATGAAAAATAACAATACTTAACTTTATTAGGTAAAAACCGATTTTGTCTTAAGATTTAACATACCAAGCTTAGAGACAAGAAAATTAAATCTCTTTTCATCTAAGGGGTTGGTAAATAAATCTGCAAGCTGATAATCTGTTTTTACAAAATAAAGTTCAATTGTTCCTTTTTCTACATTGTCTTTAATAAAATGATACCTGACATCAATATGTTTGGTTTTCGTATGCTGGACAGGATTAGCAGTTATAGCGATTGCACTCTTTGAGTCACAGTAGATCGGTATTTTCTCAAATTTGAATCCATAGTCTCGCAGCTGTGTTCGCATCCACAGGACTTGAGAGCAGCAACTGGCAGCAACTACATACTCTGCTTCAGCAGTCGATGTGGAAACGCATAATTGTTTCTTTGATGCCCAGCTAACGAGCTTGTCTCCAAGAAATTGAATGTGACCTGAAGTGCTCTTTCTGTCCAACATGCAACCTGCATGATCTGCATCTGAATAGGCAGTCAGTTGAAAACCAGTATCCTTAGGATACCACAGACCAAGATCTGCAGTCCCCTTAAGATACCTAAAAATCCTTTTGACAGCAGCCAAATGGGATTCTTTAGGAGTAGCCTGATATCTAGAACATAAACATGTTGAAAACATAATATCTGGCCTACTTGAAGTAAGATACATTAACGATCCTATCATACCTCTATAAGTTCTAACATCAACACTTTTAGCCGAAGGATCAGTGCTAATTTTAGTACCTGGTGCCATCGGGGTTCCAATTGGTTTGCAATTTTCCATTTTGAACTTCCGAAGAATATCCAAAATGTACTTAGATTGGTTAATGAAAATCCCCGTTGAAACCTGTTTAACTTGTAATCCGAGAAAGAAATTCATCTCTCCCATCATACTCATTTGAAAACGTGACACCATGAGGTTAGAAAAGTTTTTGCAATATTTAGGATTTGTAGAGCCAAATATTATATCATCAACATATATTTGAATAAGGATAATATCGGCTTTTTCCTTTTTAATGAACAAAGTGGTATCAACTTTACCTTTGGAAAAACCCGACTTGACCAAAAATTTAGATAGAACATCATACCATGCTCGAGGGGCTTGTTTTAAACCATACAGGGCTTTATCCAAAATGTAGACGTGATCTGGCTTATCTGGATTGACGAACCCTTCTGGTTGAGACACGCATACTTCCTCTTTAAGAATGCCGTTCAGAAAGGCTGTTTTCCCATTGTCAGGATCTTAATTCTAAACAAGAATAAATACTCAGAAACAATATTAAATAAGCTGCGGAATAGCACTTTAATATTCAGAAAAACAATGAAACAGTAAATCAGAATCACAACTTGTAAACTCTTATTGAATGATTTAAAAGTCACAAGCTTTTACACACAACCTCAATACTGATGAACAGGCTCCCCAATACGAATTCTACTTCTCTAGAATTAGGATTAAAACCTTGAGGTTGATTCTCTCTATGAAAACAAAAATTCAGAATTAGTTAACTTCTATCAATTCTAATCTATTCTATATATATACTGAAGATAAAAGATAATTACATATAATAAAAGATCTTCAAAATAGTCTTCCATATTTCAGCAGTATTAACTTCACTCAGCAGCATTAATCTCAGAAGTAGTAACCATTTAGTTCCAGCAGCATTAACCATACTTGTGTATTTCTGAATTTCCCAACAATCTCCCCCTAACTTGACTTTTAGGAAAAGAAGTCAAGTTCTTCAGAAGGTCTTCTTAGATGCTCCCAAAACTTCATGATTCATACCCCTGTATCCACATTCAGCCCCAAGCTTTGATTGATTGTTCTTTGAATCAAATATTTAGCCATCTCTGAATCTGGAACACATCCTAGATTCTTCTTCAACATTGCATGAAGCTTTAGTCTGCTGTGATTGTACACTCTATCCACTAGAAGCTTTAGTCTGCTGTGATTGTACACTCTATCCACTAGGAAGTACTCTATGTGATTTATATCCATAGTTATTGCATATACTCCACTAGCTTCATATAGAGTCCAATTGTTGACTGTTTTGAACACATTCCTGATCACATGCTCTACTTCATCAGGCTTGAACATCATACACAGATACTCCATCACCAGTTTTGTAATTGAAATCTTTGGAGCTTTCAGTTTATCTGCATACAACTCCATTCCTATCTCAAACATTTCTTCAAGATCTGACCTAGAGCATGTTCTTACAATCTTTGCCCAAGTATTGAATACCTCATACTTTTCATCCTTCCTTTTGAGCCTTATGTATTCCTTTCCATCCACTGTCAATGTATCCCAGAGAATAACCTCAGGAGGCTTAACTTCTATAGGTTCTGCTGAAATTGGTTCAGGTACTTTGTCCATCACTACCATATACATATTTACATCATCTGTACTTGATGGCTCTTTCTGTTCAGATGACTCAGGTGCCCCTTCTTCTTCAGCAACCTTCTCAGCCTTTCCTTCAGCTATTCTAGACTTCTTGGTTGACTTTCTCCTTGCCATCATCTTGGTTCTCTTTAAAGTCCTTAGACTTTCACCCAGAGTGGCTTCTTTCTTTGGTGGTGTTTCTTGCTCATCTGGAAAAGGTTTTTCTATCATGAAATTATTGCTTTCTTTCATTCTTTTATCCATCTCCACCCTAGCAGTTTCATTCCCTTGAAGCTTGGTAATTTCAGAATTGTACAACTCTTTGATCTGCTCAAATGTCATCTTGGAGAACATCTCCTTTCTGACTCTTATAGCACCCTTGAGAAAAGTTATCATCTTGTTTCTCTCTTGAGTACCAAGGAAAGTCTTTGAAGGTTGTCTCTTCTTTGCAGTTGTTTTTATCACCACAGATTTCTTCAAAGATGTTGCTTTCTTCTGTGCAATTTCAGTTGCCAGGCTTTGTTGATAGGCTTCATTCAATTCGGCAGCTAGAGCCTTTGCCATCTCTCTGTCCTTTTCAACCTGAACCCTTTCTTCCTTTTCAATATCAACCTGCATCTTCCTGGCCAAAGCTTCATCTGATTCAACCAACCTTTGCTTTTTGATTGGTTGATCAGATTCCATCATTTTTGCTTTGCCTTTGTCTTTGTTCACCTTCTTCTCTACATTTGTTTTCTTGATCACTTTACCTTGTTCTTTGATGACAACTCCTTTGGCCTTTGAGGAGACCTTGGGAGTATCATGTTTGGCTTTAATTAAGGTCTCAGAAATTTCAAGATCTGTTAAAACTTCTTGCACTATTTCTGCTGCTTCTTTCAGTTCAGCAGTATTAACTATTTCTGCTGCTTTGCTTGAACCAACAACATTAATGGTTTCTGCTGCTTGCTCTTTTACTGCTGCTTGATCTGATGTTTCTGCTGCTTGTACAGAATCTGTTTCTTTTTCTATTTCTACTTCTTTCTCCCCCTCAACATCAACTTTCTCCTCTTTTTCTGGAGCATCTTCCCTGTTGACATCAGCTTCTGACTCCCCCTTTTTGGGAGCATCAGTCACTGGTTCCCTTCTTTTAAGCACAAACTGCCTCCTCTTCTTTTTTCGGAGCAATCTCTTTACCATATTCTTCAGTTTGGAAATCTGAGCTTGTTGAGACAGGACTATTAGTTTCAGCTCTTCTATGTCTTTTCCTTGGTTGATGACATCCAAGTTGATATTTCCCATAGCATCCATCAATTCTTGATAGTTATATCTGTCCTCACCTTCTCCATAAGTGTTACCCTCTTTTGAAGGATCATTGGATCTTTTTGTAGTGGGAGCCTTCTGTCTAACAGAAGCACTCTCCACTCCCGTGGGTTCTTGGCACCAGGGACCTTTGGATGATTGCTCACCCAAAGTTGCCATGGGGAAGGTCTTATTTATGTTACCAATGACCTCCTCTGTGCTAGCAGGAGTAGTGGCAGCCTTAGCACCCATATGCTCAAACATCTCCTCAGTGAGCACCTCCTTGGGGTTGGGAGACACCCCTGTGGTTTCCCTGTAGATATTCTCTAATGAAGAATTCTCCATTAGAGGGCTTAAAGGCTCAGTGGGTGAAGGTACAAGAAGGGAAGGAGCCTTCTTTACCTTTTTCCTTATGTAAGTGTGGGTAATTGGAGAAGTTGGCTTTTGAACAAGAGACTGAGGGATTGATATGGTGATGGAAGGTTGGGATTGGCTAGCAGTGGGATGATCTAATGAGGGTCTTGATCCTGCTGCCATACCTTCTTCAGTTTGGGACACCACCATCATTGTAGAGAACAATGGGGTGTCAACTCCTTCCGAGTCCAATGGAGATCTTTTCATGTTTGAAAAGACCTTACCTTTGGGGATTTTGGGTACATATACCTCATCAAAGTGAGGCATATCCGTCAATTCATGGGTTATAACTTCCTGTACAAACCTGGGGTACATATAAAAACTCTTTTTGCTTCCTAAGTTTGATATAAGATCACTGAAAATCATTCTAGAAAAATTGTACTTTCTGGCAGTGGCCAAGCAGACCAAACCATATGCAATGGTACTGCTAAACTCACTCCATCTAGTAGTCTTTTTGGAAATGCAGTGCATCAGGGTATGAACAAGAAAACGCCATTGGGTATAAAATTTTGCTTTTGAGAATTTGAAACCACCCAATTGGCCTCCATACCCCATTCTTGACAAATTTGAGAACAAGTCCTCATTTGGAATAGAAGTAATACCTTCAACATCGTCTAGACGTAGACAAATGCGTATCACCTCTTCAGTAACTGACAAGGGTTTGTCACACACCCTTGTCTTCAGAATCTGCGCACCATTCTCTGTCACTACGGTGGCATTCGCCCAGAACTGTCTTTGATGCTCTATGTATATTGTTGGTGACACAGTGAGAGCATGGGCAATGTGGCTGGACTTGAGAAAGTCCACAATCTGGTGGAATCCAACAACTTGTTTCGGCTTGTGTAGCATCGCAATTTCGTTGTGCTCATCAATGAATGCCATGGATGCCATTGTGCGTGAGTATTCTGTACTGCAACAATTGGTACTTAAGAGAAAAGGGTTAGAGAGCAGATGAATAGGAAGCAAAGAGTCGTTATGAACTTTTGGGCGGGCAAAAAGGGTATTTATACGATTCGGGACATAAGCAATATTAACTCCTAGCAGTATTAACTAACTAGCAGTATTAACTAAGAGCAGTATTAACTGAGAGCAGTATTAACCACTATCAGTATTAACTTAAGTAGCAGTATTAACTGAGAGCAGTATTAACCACTAGCAGTATTAACTGTGCACTGACAGTATTAAAACTGCACTGGCAGTATTAACCATACTTACACTTTTTGAAGCTTTAAGGTACTCTGAGCAAGGTAAGAACTTCCTGAGAAAGATGTTAGTAGCACCAAAGAATAAACCAATAACAGGCATGAAAACACTTTTAAGAAAAATGAGCTTATTCAGAGTTGATCATGCCCACACTTGTGACCAAGAAAGTGAATCTACCCACATCAAAAGCTTTTAAAGCACATATTTATTGGATTCAAGATCATAATTATCTGAAGATGGAAAACTGAAGTCAAAGCTGATAAAGTCGTCTCAACAAATAGTCTAGGGGCCTTTTGTAATAAATAGTCAAAAGTATGTTTTTGTATTTTATTTATTAGTCTTTTATTTTAGTTATTAGTTTGTTTTGTTTTTGGGCCCAAGTCTTGCAAAGCCTATTAGGCTAATAAAGCCTAAGTATAAATTAAGTTAATCTAGTGGTAATTAGGTAAGAGGCTTAATTGAGAAATTAATTATTGAGAGGTTGCTGTGGTTGGGGCGCCGTATACAGAGAGATAGAAGCAGAGAGATAGTTCAATTTAATCATCAAGAACTTGTAATCTGTTGAATCGTTTGATTAATCAATATCAGGTTTGCATTATCGTATTGTTTATTGATTTACTTGATTGAATGATTACTTATTGGGACACACAATTGGTATCAGAGCAAGTTATAGATTGAATTGAATAACGAGAAGTCACTATGTCATCAATCGAATCCCTTGTGGAGTGATTTTTATTGAAATTAACTGTTTGCAATCTGTTCTAGTTGGTAAATTAATCATATTGGCAAAGTTTGGTACTTTAATTCTAGATATAGTGTGTTTTCTGGGCTGATTTTTTGGTTTCTGGGTCGAAGAACATTAAGAACATATCGGTCTTTGTTAGTATCGGTCCTTGTGTTTTTCCGGTCGAAGACCTCTATCGGTCTTTGATTTGTTTCGGTCGAACATATTTTATCGGTCTATTGCATTTGACCGATACACTCAAAATTCACCCCGATCTAAGAATTTTATCGGTCAAAGCTTACTTCCGGTCGAAGACCATTACCGGTCGAAGACCTCTTTCGGTCTTTGACACTATCGGTCTAAGACCACTATCGGTCCTTTCACTATCGGTCGACCACATCTTATCAATCGACCGGTACTCACACAATCCCGGTCATATCCTATTCCGGTCTAAGAACGTTTCCCGGTCAAAGACAATATCGGTCGAAACTTTTGCATTCTATCGGTCGAGGTATATCGGTCCATAGCATTCTACCGGTCTTTGCATTTCCCGGGTCTTTACAAGTTCCCGGTCGAACTCTCTACCGGTCTTTACAAGTCTCCGGTCGACTCAATACCGGTCGAAGCACATCCCCGGTCGATTTTTGCAAACTGTAACAGGGCATCTAAATGTCAAAATTCTGCTCGTGAAGGGGGACCCCCGTGCTAAGTCTGCGAAGGGGGACAAAGTTCTGTTCGTGATCAGATTTTTCTGAATTTCATTCTAAGATTTTCAGTATTGTGTGATTTTATCTTGACTTCTAACGATCTCATCCATTTGATTGTTTCGTATCAGGTAAGTTTGATTTCTAATCATATAAGTAAAGATGTCTCGGGAAGCTCTTGCTATTGGAACAGATGTGAAGCCTCCAGTGCTCTTCAAGGGGGAGTACGAGCAGTGGAAGGACAGATTCTTGGACTTCATCGATCAACATGATTTTGGAGATTATATCAGAAAATCTCTAAAAGAAGGAATCATGACACCTCCAACCAAGGTTCTCACTGTAGCCGGAGAAAATGGTGAAGAAGAAGAGACAGAGTATAAGTTATCGATTGGTGAATATACGGAAGATCAGCTGAAGAGACACAAGGGTGACAAGCTGGCAAGATCATTTATTCTCCAAGGCATACCGAATGAAATATATGTCAAGATTGACAGCTACAATGCTACCGGCAAGCAAATGTGGGATCAATTGGAGAAGATGATGATTGGATCAAAAGTCAGCAATCAGCTTAAAGTTTCCAACTGCTTGAATAACTATGAAGAATTCAAAGCCAAAGCTGGAGAATCACTTGAAGCCACTTATGACAGATTTGTCACATTGCTGAATGAGCTCAGCAAGAACAAGATCAACAAATCTCAAGTTGAGGTGAATGTGAAATTTCTCAGCAACCTTCAGCCCGAGTGGAAGAGATTCCCTAGACAGATGAGGCAGTTGAAAGATCTGAACGACATTCCACTTCATGAAGTTTATGAAATCCTCAAACAGAATGAGGAAGAGGTGGATGAAATCAAGGCTGAAATGAAGAAGGCTGATAAAGCAGTTGCTGATCCAGTTGCTCTTGTGGTCAAGAAGTCTAAGAAGAAGAAGAAAGTTATAGAATCTGAATCAGAAGAGGCTGATAGCGAGGCAAAGTCTGACTCTGACGATTGTGAACAACTGATGGAAACCATGCTAATGTTAACCAAGGCATTCCAAAAGAAGTTCTATAAAAAGCCAAACTCCAATAGTCAGAGATACTCGTCTGGTCCTAATAACTACAAGCACAAGGAGAAAGTTGAAGACAAGAGACCAGAAGAAAAGAAGAAGGCTGGAGCAGAAGAGCCCAAGAAGGAAGAACCAATGAAGTGCTACAACTGTGGCAGATTCAGTCATTTTGACAAGGACTGCCGCAAATCAAAAGTCCGAAACTCCGAATATTACAAGAACAAGATGCTTCTAGCCAAGCAACAAGAGGCTGTAAAAGCATTAATGGCGGAGGATGAATACTGGCTCGACCATTCGGATCAAGAGTCTGAAGAAGGAGAGAAGGATGAGACAGCTCATCTGTGCTTGATGGGGAAGAACCAGTCAGAAGATGAAGCTGATTTTGATGATGGAGACAATGATGAGGTATGTAACTAAACTGAATCTGATTTTCTGAACCAAATGCATGCCATAATGTCTAAACTCCAAGAATTAGAGTCTAAACAGAAGCGTGAGAAAGGTGTCATCAATGAGAAAAATCAATCTATACATAAACTTAGTAATGATATTGCTGAGAAAAATGTATTAATTGAAACTTTGCACAAAAATATAGACACCTGCGCTAAAGAAAAGACTATAATTCATAAAGAGTTATCTGAAACTGTTTCTAAATATAAATAATGTGAGTTTAAGTCTATAGAGATTTCTAAAAGGTATTTTTCTACTTCAAAAGAAAAGAATTCTTTAATAGACAAGGTGAATGCTTTGGAAGAGAAATTACATTCTTTAGGTCAAACTGAACACACTATTCATTTGAACAAACCTAAAGAGAAACCTGATACTTCGGGACTTGGTTACAAGAACCCACATCATCTCAAAAAGGGTATATCTGAAGTGCCTGCACTCTATGACTTTGGGTTTATGTTATTGGCTCCTCAACATCAAGAACTCAAACCCTTTTGGACTAGTCTGTCGGAAAAAGATAAAGTCAAGGAATATGATAAAAGGAAGAACACAGCTAAAGTTCAACTTCCATTTCGCTATGAGAAGTTGAATAACAGTTATAGTTCTAATAAATCAAAATTTCTTTCAAATGATTATTTTGAAAGTTATTCTGTAAAAGAGTTGGAGGCTAAACCCATCGAAGGTAAGCTTTACGTACCTCCTCTAGTTTTGGAAAGTAAAATTTCTGAACTCGAGAATACTCTTACAGAAGAAAGACTTTTGATGGACTTAGAACAAACTGTATTTTCAACGGTGTTCAAAACTTCTATTTTTTCTAAAAACTCCAAGGCTTTAAATTCTTATGACAGGTCTGGTTCACTTGAGAATGATCTTAATTTCTTAAACTCTGATGGTAGTTTGAATGATTGTGTTGCTCAATTTGATTTTACCTCTAAACTTCCTGATCATTCATCTTGTGTTGTTAATTCCTTTGGATTACCCAGTGTTTTTGACAAAGGTGAAACATCAACGAAAGTTGATAAATCAGTTTCTGTGAAATCAAAGAAAGCAAAAGGTAAGAAACAAAAATCTCAGCTTTCACAGAAACCGATCCACACTGGTAAGCCAAAGAAGAAGCATTCTCTTAATTCTCATCATTCTAACTCTAAAGTTTCACATGTTTCAGATTTGAGAAAGCAAAGGGTTGTAGTTAAGACTGCATGGATACCGAAACAGAAGATAGACGAGAAAGCTAAATCTAGTTCTAGTTTTATTTTGAATAAAAAGACTTCTAGTAAAGATGATGTGATTGTGAATGTTTCTTAATCTTGTTGATTCTCGCAAGAAGTACTCTATAAAGCAATTATTCCAGTTAGCACCATCAAATAAAAAGTTTTTAAATTATGGTGAATGTGATTATGCTTCTCGTAAATATTCTGATGTTTGGTATGGTTCATATAATGTTTCATCTTATCATTATCATTTGTCTTATTATGCTTCTGGTTTTCAAAGAAAAAGCGGACCCAAGTTTAAATGGGTGCCAAAATCAAGTACTAACAGTGGAGGTCCCATTTTTAAATGGGTTCCTAAACCTCTTCTTTCTTGATTTGTGTTGTGCAGACCTGTCATATGTGGTACTTGGATAGCGGGTGTTCCAAGCATATGACCGGGCAGAAGAGTATGTTGTCTAATTTTACGGACAAATACTGCGGCACAGTTCGTTTTGGGAATGATCAGTTCTCACCAATTATGGGATATGGTGATGTTGTACATGACAATATTACGATCAAGAAGGTGAGTTACGTTGAAGGCTTAGGGCACAACCTATTCAGCATTGGCCAATTCTGTGACAAAGACTTAGAGGTTAATTTCAAGGCCAAGACATGTTCAGTACGCACTGATGAAGGGAAAGAACTCTTGGTCGGCACTCGCAAGTCAAACCTCTACACCATCAACTTGTCAAAGGTCCAGGCTGACAATCAGGTCTGTCTACTATCAAAGGCCTCGATGCAACAAAGCTGGTTATGGCATCGACGGCTTTCTCACCTCAACTTTCGGTACATCAACAAGCTGGTCAGTGGCAAGCTAGTGAAAGGTCTTCCAGAACTGAAGTATGAAAGAGAACATCTATGTGCAGCATGTGAAAAGGGCAAGATAAAGAGAACCCCACACAAACCAAAGCCTGAACCAAGTACCAACTCTCCTTTAGAGTTGTTGCATATGGACTTGTGCGGTCCTATGCGAACGCAAAGCTTAGGAGGAAAGAAGTATGTGTTGGTTATCGTGGACGATTATTCACGATACACTTGGGTTAAGTTTCTACGGTCTAAAGATGAGACTCCCGAAGTTCTCATTACATTTTTGAAGACGACCCAAGTCAATCTGCAAAAACAAGTCAAGATTCTCAGGACTGACAACGGCACAGAGTTCAAGAACAAGATAGTTGAAGAATATCTCGAGTCGGTCGGGATATCCCATCAATACTCTGATGCTCGCACGCCTCAACAGAATGGAGTTGTCGAAAGGCGTAATCGTACACTTGTCGAGGCCGCTCGAACAATGCTCAGCCAATCTGACTTACCTTTATTTTTGTGGGCTGAAGCTGTATCGACTGCGTGTCACACTCAGAATCGCTCCATGATACACCATAGATTTCAGAAGACTCCGTATGCGTTGATCAACAACCGAACACCAACCATTAAATATTTTCATGTTTTTGGTTGTACGTGTTATGTTCTAAACGACCGAGAGAATCTGAACAAGTCAGTGCTAAGGCGGATGAAGGCATCTTCGTTGGTTATTCATCTACATCTACTGCGTATCGTGTTTACTTGAAGAAGTCGAATACTGTGATCAAGAGCATCAATGTTACATTTGATGAGGATATGGCTTCTGAGCACATCAGTTCAGAACCCGTAATTACCGGAGTATTAGCTTCTGGACCAACCAGTCCAGGACCTGCACCTCATGAGAACAAATCAGATGACTCTTCTTCGTCTACTTCTAAATTATCTGATTTGGATTTATTATTTGAACTGTTCTATGATGAACTTCTTGGATCTAAGTTGCCTAACTTTGTTGTGGTTGACAGGATAGAAGACTCTATGACTACTCATCCGACCACTTCCGATATCTCTACTGAATCCAATTCCCCGATTCGGCAAGAAGTTCCAGTTCAAAGGCCTACTCCGACAGTTGAAGTTGTGACCAACACTGATGAGACAGAAGTAGCTGACTCTGTAGGATGTACTGTAAGGACTGATCAACAGACTGCCCAAGCTGTACCTACTGCCACTTCTGCAACGACTACTTCAACTGAAACCCCCGTTAATTCTGAACCATCTGAAGGCGATAACAGTGGATTCCTAGATGCTGACAATGATCAACATGCATCTAATCCACTCCCTCATGAACATAAGTGGACCAAAGAGCACCCGGTACATCAAATTATTGGAGATCCTTCTGCACCGGTGCAAACTAGGTCTGCATCTTCAAATCTATGTATGTATGAATCCTTTCTGAGCAAGATCGAGCCTACTCGCGTATCTGAGGCTCTTGCCGATTCAGATTGGGTAACTGCGATGCAAGATGAGCTGAATCAGTTTGAAGCACTTAAAGTCTGGAGACTCGTACCCAAACCGCAAGGTAAAACCATCATTGGTACGAAATGGGTGTTCAAAAACAAGAAAGATGAAAATGGTACCGTTATCCGAAACAAAGCACGACTTGTCACCAAGGGATATAGGCAAGAGGAAGGGATAGACTACGATGAGACTTATGCTCCAGTGGCGCGGATAGAGGCAATTCGGATGTTCTTAGCCTACGCAGCCCACAAGAACTTCACCGTCTATCAAATGGACGTGAAGACCGCTTTTCTGAATGGAGTACTCAAGGAAGAAGTCTATGTTTCCCAGCCAGAAGGGTTTGTAAATCCAGATAAGCCGAACCACGTTTACATCTTGGATAAAGCTCTTTATGGACTGAAACAAGTTCCTCGCGCCTGGTATGATATCCTATCTCAATTCTTGGTTAAGTCAGGTTTCACAAAAGGTACGGTTGATACCACTCTTTTCATTAAAAAGGATAAAGGCGATATCATTCTTATTCAAATATATGTGGATGATATTATTTTTGGTTCTACAAATCCTAAGTACTGTAAGAACTTTGCAAACCTCATGGTGTCTCGTTTTCAAATGAGCATGATGGGAGAGATGAATTTCTTTCTCGGATTGCAAGTCAAACAATTTTCAACGGGGATTTTTATCAATCAATCTAAATACATTCTGGATATTCTTCGGAAGTTCAAAATGGAAAATTGTAAACCGATTGGTACCCCAATGGCACCTGGTACTAAGATTGGCACCGATCTTTCGGGAAAGGCTGTTGATGTTAGGACTTATAGAGGGATGATAGGTTCCTTAATGTATCTTACTTCTAGTAGGTCGGATATAATGTTTTCTACTTGCTTATGTGCTAGATATCAGGCCAATCCTAAAGAATCCCATCTTTCTGCTGTAAAGCGGATTTTCAGGTATCTGAAGGGGACTGCAGATATTGGTCTGTGGTATCCTAAGGATACAAGCTTTGAACTAACATCTTATTCAGACGCAGATCATGATGGTTGCATGTTAGACAGGAAAAGCACCTCAGGTCATATCCAATTCCTCGGAGATAAACTCGTCAGTTGGGCTTCGAAGAAGCAATTATGTGTCTCCACATCAACGGCCGAAGCGGAATATGTAGCTGCTGCTAGCTGCTGTTCTCAGGTCTTGTGGATGAGAACATAACTGCGAGACTATGGATTTCACTTCAATAGAATTCCGATTTATTGTGATTCGAAGAGCGTTATTGCGATTACCGCTAATCCTGTTCAACATACTAAGACCAAACACATAGATGTCAGGTATCATTTTATAAAAGATAATGTAGAAAAGGGAACAATTGAACTTTACTTTGTAAAAACCGATTATCAGCTTGCAGATTTGTTTACCAAACCTTTAGACGAAAAGAGATTTAATTTTCTTGTCTCAAGACTTGGTATGCTAAATCTTAAGACCTAATTGGTGGTTACCTATTAAAGTTTCTTATTGTGTTTCTTTATCATTTCTTTATTATTATTTCCGCATGATACCTGCTCTTTAATAGTTTGTTCATGATCTCAGGGGGAGTGTGAGATGTACCTTATAGATGGTCAATGTTAGTTTGAGGGGGAGCATATTTAAATGCATTGTGCTTACTGATAATTGTTAGTGATGCATGATTCTAGGGGGAGCATACAAGTAAAGAGTATGGCTATGACTTCTGATTACTTCTGATCAGAACTCGTACACTAAGTGTTTTACTGCTTTATGTCATTTCAATTTCAGTGAATAAAGTTACTTTGACTATACCTTAAGACTTTTGTAGGTTGAGAGATATTTTAAAGATCATATCTTTATGACTTTCAGCTTGACTTCACGAGATGTAAGACTGCATTCTAAAAGGTATAATTTCTTATCTTCATCTCATTTATGGTTGAAAGAAGGACAACTTTCAATCATAAGAAAACATGTTCTTAAATGTTCAAACCACTTCCCGATTCTCAAACAGATTTCTTGAATTGGAAGTGTGATTTTAAATGTTTCTGATTCATCTTTGAGCTGTAACTGATAAAGTTAAACTACCTGAGCATCATATGCTTCATAGGAAAACATGGGATCAGTGTGCTAGGACTTCATTGAACTTCTATGGATTCACGTTAACCAGTGTTTCCTACCCAAGAAGTTAATCCTTTAGTGATTGAATGTGAGGAGTCAAAAGAAATGAGTGTGAGATGTGTGATGAGAGAAATGTTAAAAGAGAGTTTTGGTTAGCTGTGAGCTTAAAGATTAAAAGAAAGAGGGTGTGAGATCAGAGTAAAAGAATTTTCAAACTCTGCACCAACTACTTTCTAAGCCGGACAACCACATTTCTAATTCTTCACAATTCTTGGTGAACATTATTGAAACAGACAACTATCCCATGCCAACTCTTGACATTACCCCACCAGCTACTCATTTTCTTATCAACAAGAAAATGTTTCATTTTCAAAAGGGGACGCAACACATATGCTATCTGATGTTCATGTGGAAAATCTGGATATTGAAAAGAAGGAAGTCTGCCCCACCTTCACACTTTACCAATGCACATTGAGTCTGTGTTTAACTACCTGTTGTCTCAGTGGTTTACACATTTTGAGCCTAATAAGCAATCATCATATGCTTAATTTATTCTATCACTTGCATTAACACACAAAAAATTTGTTTCTTTGTCATAACGTTCATAGAAATTGCCTTTGTGGTGTTTTGATGATTGAATGGAAGCCCTGGGGGAGTGAACATCATAAAAGCTCCTTTATATTGTGTATTCGTTACACACAGTGACTTTGTGTTACTGACAGGCACTTTTAACTGCTTCATTTGTTGATTCAGGTGTTACACTTCATTTTCTAATTTGTCTAGATTTGCAAAGATCTGGATGAACATCTTAATGAATTGACGGATAATCAGTGGTTCTGTTTGCAAGATCAATGGTGGAAGAAATTTCTTGAAGACACGTTTTGATGAACTCTTTGCTCTTTTCATCAAAAAGGGGGAGAAGCGTCAATCAAGAAATGCGAAGATCAAAAGTTTTTGAAAGAATTTCTGAAGATATTATGAAGATTTGCTGCTTTGAAGAAATTTTTCTTTGAAGATGATTTGCTAAAGCATTCCGAGCTGAATATGGAGATAATTTCTTTCCAAGAGATATTCTCATCGATTGGGAAGATTGCTACTTTCTGAAGACAAAGAGGAAGATTGATTTTTCTGAGCTTAAAGAATGATCTTGATCCAAAGGGGGAGATTGTTAAAGCACATATTTATTGGATTCAAGATCATAATTATCTGAAGATGGAAAACTGAAGTCAAAGCTGATAAAGTCGTCTCAACAAATAGTCTAGGGTCCTTTTGTAATAAATAGTCAAAAGTATGTTTTTGTATTTTATTTATTAGTCTTTTATTTTAGTTATTAGTTTGTTTTGTTTTTGGGCCCAAGTCTTGCAAAGCCTATTAGGCTAATAAAGCCTAAGTATAAATTAAGTTAATCTAGTGGTAATTAGGTAAGAGGCTTAATTGAGAAATTAATTATTGAGAGGTTGTTGTGGTTGGGGGCGCCGTCTACAGAGAGATAGAAGCAGAGAGATAGTTCAATTTCATCATCAAGAACTTGTAATCTGTTGAATCGTTTGATTAATCAATATCAAGTTTGCATTATCGTATTGTTTATTGATTTACTTGATTGAATGATTACTTATTGGGACACACAAAAGCTTTAGTGAATAGATCAGCAAATTGGTTGTCAGTATGAACTTTAGCAACTTGAATTAGCTTCTTTTCATTACAATCTCTGATAAAGTGATACCTGATCTCAATGTGTTTGGTTTTGGAGTGCTTGACTGGATTGTTAACAATGCTTATAGCACTGCTATTGTCAATGAAGATCGGAGTGTGAAGAAAGGTTACCCCATAGTCCAACATCTGATTTTGAATCCATAGAACCTGAGAACAGCAACTTGCAGCAGCAATATACTCAGCTTCTGTTGTTGATAAGGACACTGTGGTTTGTTTCTTACACTGCCAAGATACTAGTCTAGCACCCAAAAGTTGACATCCACCTGAAGTAGACTTTCTGTCCATGAGAGCACCACCCAAGTCACTATCTGAATAAGCAATCAAGTCAAAGTTGGATTCATAAGGATACCAAAGACCTAATTTAGGTTGCCCTCTTAAGTATCTGAAAATCCTTTTAACAGCTTGTAGATGTGATTGCTTTGGCTTGACTTGGAATCTGGCACACAAACACACTGGAAACATGATGTCTGGTCTTGAGGCTGTGAGATACATGAGAGATCCTATCATTGATCTGTATAGATGGACATCAACGTCCTCCCCCTCAAGATCAGCAGTGATCTGTTTATGAGTCTCCATAGGTGTGCTTGCTGGCTTTGAGTCTGTTAAACCATATTTGTCCAGGATGTCTTTCACATATTTTGATTGGCTTATGAAGATCCCATCTTTCTTCTGTTTCACTTGAAGCCCAAGGAAGAAGGTAAGTTCACCCATTGAACTCATTTTAAAGCTCTTGTGCATCAACTTTTCAGTCTCTACACATTTGATCTTTTGTGGATCCAAATATGATATCATCCACATATATCTGAACCAATAGGATGTCCTTCTTACTTCTTTTAATGAAGAGGGTCTTGTCAATTATTCCTCTGTCAAACCCATTCTCCAAGAGGTAGGTAGACAAAGTATCATACCATGCTCTTGGGGCTTGATGAAGACCATGTAGTGCTTTCTTCAGTTTGTATACTCTGTCAGTATATGATGGATTTTCAAATCCAGGGGGCTGACAGACATATACTTCTTCATCAATTGTACCATACAGAAAGGCACTCTTCACATCCATTTGGTATACCTTGAACTTCATGTATGAGGCATAGGCTAGAAATAGCCTAATTGCCTCTACCCTTGCCACTGGAGCAAACACTTCTTCATAGTCAATGCCTTCTTCTTGAGTGTACCCTTGTGCCACCAGCCTTGCTTTGTTTCTTATCACAATGCCTCTCTCATCCTTTTTGTTCCTGAAAATCCACTTGGTGCCAATAGCTCTATGACCTTTTGGAAGGTCCACCAAGTCCCAAACTTCTTGCAACTTGAACTGCAGTAACTCTTCTTGCATAGCTTCTATCCAATTGGAATCTTTCATAGCATCATAAACCTTCTTAGGCTCAATCTGTGATAGAAAGCAGGAGAGTATTGTAAGTTGCTGATCCTGCAGCTCTTGAAGTCTGCTTTGATTCCTTGTTATCATAGGAGAAGAGATGTCTCCTATGACTAGCTCTGGAGGATGATTCTTTTGAGTTCTAGACTGATGACTAGGTTCTTCATTGATTCCCACATCCAGATTGGAATCATTTAAGTCAGTTGAGGGAATCTCATCAGCTGCTTCTGGTTCTTCATGCACTTGATTCTCTTCATCTCTTCTTTCTTCTTCACTCTGAATTGGTTCAGTAGCATTCTCCTTTTCACAGACTTCAACAGGATCTATCATAGGTATGGGAAAGATCACAAACTGAGGTAAAATGTCTTGTACTTGTACTTGTTCATCCCCTGATCCTCCACTTCCTGAACCTGCATGATAATCACTACTGAAACCCAAAGAGTTAGTTAGTGAATCAATGTCAAATAGCCACTGAGGACCAGACCCAATAGACGGGTCGTGCCATTTCCTTCACAAAGATGGCATGGGTCGTGCTGGACCACAGAAGGGCTGGCACGGGTCGTGCCACTTCCTTCATAAAATCAGCACGGGTCGTGCTTGTCGTCAGAAGCAACAACACGGGTTAAAATGAGATTTTCCCCCAAATTTCATTATTTCTCATCTCTATCTTCCAAGTCTTTCCTCTCAAAACCCTCCCTCTTCATTTACTCCACTTAGGGTTTGGTCCAACCACCATTCCTTCCATTGATTTCTAGAGTTAAGAGCATCACCCAAGTTGTCGATTTGGAAGCTTCATCTCCATCTTCATCTTCACCAAGGGTCAAAACCTAGGGTTTTGGGTTTTCTTCAAAACCCACTTGGTGAGTTCTTTCACTTTTATAAAACTTTATACATGTCAAATGTGGGTTTTAAATACCTAAACATCTCCTTTTCATATACTTGATTTGTGGAATTTTATACCAAGTCTAACTTTTGGAGATTTTGGGATTTATGATGATTCTATGGAATAAAGTTTAATGAGACTTGAAAGTGTTATTGTAGCTTATTTTCACTTGGGAAATGTGTTTCAAAGAATGGTTTCAATCATGTACAATTTATGGATTTGGAAATAATAATCTTGTGGTTAACTGCTGATAAGTTTATATTTTGGGATTCATCATGTTTTGGGAAATAAGGCTATTCTAATAGTCATTGATGTTTCAACTAATGAGCTTTTGGTAAAAAATGGGGGTTGCCTTTGTGAAAATTACATCTTATTTCGTCTAATGCATATTGTCACATGTTGATGCATTCATTCGACCTTATGAGCATTATGTGGCTAAATTGTTGCATTTAGGAGTCATGACCCTGTAATTTGTTATATTGATATTCCGGCGTTGGGACGACTAGTTTCCCACGTTGAGGAATGTTTAGGCATCAGATTGGGAGAGTAGGTCCTACTTGCTCAAGTATTACGATATTGGATGAGGATCTCGACGTAAGGGACCTTCGGGGTTGAACTTGAGTTTCCGTGGATGTAAGTTTAAAGCCACTGAGCCTGACATCCCTTGCGTGTACTTTATTTGTATATTGGCTTTACTGACTCATCAAATGGCTTACTTTTGTGTTCCGTCATTTGTGTTAGTAAGCGGGTCTCCCCCGTTAACCCAAGAGGTAATTGCTATATTTCAAGAGCATTATTATTATTATTATCATTGTCACTAATGGATTTCTTTACTTACTTTTACGTTCAATTATTTTAATTGCAAATGTTTGATCTCACTAGGATTTAGCCTAACACTTTTTCTTAAATGACATGTATAACAGGTCAGGTTTTCGATGGGGTTCGTCGGGACTGAGTGGATGGCCTTGAGGTCAAGAGCGGTTTTTTGGGAGATGTATAGACCGGTATTTTTGGGATAGCAGGCACACTTTTTTGTAAGAATAGCAACACCCGATACTAATCTTTCTTATTTAAGTTAGATTATTAGGTTGTTAGTGTATTCTTCATTTGATCAATTGTTAAGGTCGTAACTTGTTCCCCCGTTTTATCGGGATAATACTTTGGGATTATTTATAACAGGTTTGATATACCCAGGTTTATCGTTTTATAGCCGTCGTATTGCGAAATTTTCGAATTTTTTTTTTTAAATTTAGGGTGTTACAAAATAGTAGTGAAAAATACCCAAATTTCATCGGCCTTCTCATTGACCATCTTATTTTTCTTTGTTGAAAAATGACCAATCTTGTATTGTTCAATTGCTGATATTTGTTCTCCTTCTCTGTTTCAAATAAAAATAAAAATACAAATAAGATAAATATGCAGAAAAAAAAATGAAAGATTTTAGTTCTAAAAACTACTTACCTTATCAACTATCCGTGCAATGGAAATTGTGCCAACAGCGGGTGGAACTTCATTCATTGATCGGTTTTTCTTATTTATAGCGCTTCTTTTCTGCAAAGTTAAACAATCAAAAATAATTTATAATTTGTAAATGTTTCTTATCAACAAATTTACAAAGTTAGAAAAACAAGTGCCAAGTAAAAACCTTAAACTCTTCGCTTGAAAACTTTCCACACAGTTCTACCCAATCAGTGACAACCTTTTGTATTGTTACTAATGTTGAAATTAGTGACCAAAAAACAAGTCGTCACTAAAATTTTCGTCACTAACTAATGCTTTTCTTGTAGTGAGTTAGGGTATGAGTTAGTTATTGCAAAAGCCTGGTATTTGAACTAATATTTTAATTATCCTCTGAAGTTTTTTTTTTATTACTTTCTTTCAATTAATTATATCTCACATTAATAATTTATTTATTATTATTATTAATTACAAATTATTAGTTAATACAAAATGAAACTATTTACTAATTTTAATTTTAAATTACTCTCTCCGTGCCAAAATAAGTGTCTACATTACTATTTTTGTTTGTCTCAAAATAAGTGTTCACTTTCAAAAATAAATGTCCACTTTTCCATTCTACCCTTAATTATGTGATGGAGAAAATTTCTCTCTCTATAACTAAGGGTAAAATTGTACTTTGATTAATTAAATAGTGTAATAATTACACACTCCTAAAACTGTGTGTCTTTTTTATTGTGGACATTTATTTTGGGATGGAGGGAGTATTCATTAACATTAATTACTTAGAATCTTAGATGATTATTAATTGTATCAATTATTATTATGTTATTTTTTTATTCTTATTAAATATATTGCTAAAAAGAAAATTTAACAATTTTTTAAAATAACTTAAAGATTAAAGTTATTTCTTTCATTTAATAAAATAATAAAACACTGATACATGATTTTAATAAAATATTTAATTTAATCATATTAATTTTTAATTGAAAAATATTAATTAGTTAAAAATTATTAATTAATTAAGATATATATAAAGCTAACCATTTTTGTTTTATATATAATAGTTATTTAAAATCATCAACTAATGTATTTTTTTTAAATCCCCATTTGATCATACATATCCAATATTATATGTATTAGAAGTATACTCGTGCAATGCAACATGATGCATATCGATCTTAATGTTTCGTTTTATTTTTTGTATTTATCGATTTTATAATATGTTTTTGTGTAGTTTTGAGAAAAGCGATAATGTTCTTTTATAAAAAATTCGTTTAATTCTGATTATAATTTACTTTAAATTTAATAATAATGTAATTTATGTTAGGTTTTGTAACACCCTCAAATTTGGAAAGAACAACTAATTTAAAATTTTCAAATATGCATAAAATATGGATAAAATATATTCTACTAATCATCACTTGAGTCACCTCAATTAGAATTCTAGATTAACCTTCAACAAATAATATGTCAAGTCTTGTATAGAGACTAATCAAAGTCGGGTGTTACTAAAACCCAACAACAGTTGCTATCTCCAAAAGTGCGGAAGACTTCTCCAAACCGATCTCACTCGTGCACACAACTAACACTCATCTCTTCACAAAAACGTTAGTACAATTCCCTAACCTGAACCTGATGCATATGCCGACAAATAAAAAGGTTAGACTAATGCCTAGTGAGCTCAAGAGTTTTCAACGTAAACAAATACGTTTGTTAAAAGAAAAGAATGCAGTTTAAATCATTATCTTTCAAAATGATTTACTTTAAATATTAAACGACTCATTTTCCAATAACACACACTTTTAAAAACAAGCAACCCAACATAAACATTCTTTCGTAAAACAACTCAAACCCCAAACTCGCCCAAAATGTGAATAGTAATTAAACTCCCAATTTATAAAATTGTGGATAAGACTTTATTTCCCGAAACACCCAAACATGGGAGGGCATAATACTCGACCCATAAATCACGAATAAAATCCGTATATACAAAACGTCATCGAAAACATGGATAATAAAATAATACCATTTAATACCCAAATAACACCTTTCGGTGACAGGGGAGACCCGATTCCGTTGTACGTAGAGAAACACAAAGTTAAGTCGCATAGCCACGTTGTCGAACTACACCTCAGATCGTAACTGTATTGCCTGCTCTGCCGAGCTACACCTCCAGTCGGACTTTATTTCAAGTCCCGAAACACTGTATCCCCCATTGCCTGCTCTGCCGAGCTACACCTCAAGGATACACGATCTTATTGCATGTTCGGTCTCTAGTGGAGTTTCATCCTCAGGGTACTCATTCGACTCCTAGTGCCTACTCCCTAGCATTCAAGATAGGAGCCACAACTCCTTACTTGATAACTCATGATGTCTAACCCTCGTGCACAAGAATTAGAACATCACAACACAAAACCCATGGTCCCAGATTACAACACATAAAGGTTCATCTCCGCAGAACAACCGGGACAACAACAATGCCAATCTGACATATTACCCAAGATGAGAATGCCAAGAGTCCTCGCAATTAAATACGACTGACTTACATAACTATGGATCCAATGCATTACAGTCTAAATTACATGACTCCAAATGAATGAAACTCGCACTCAAACATGTATTCTTCAAAATAAAGCGCAATACATGCGACTCTCACCCTAAGCTCCACTTTAAGTTATTAGAACCGGACAAATGTCCCCAAGACTCGGTAATTACAAAAACTGAGCCTTACGCTAAACCAAAACAAATGACCATAAGTTAAAATCACCCAAATGAACTAAAACACAATAGACCAACGTTTACGTAAACACCTGTTCCAAAATACATGCATAAACCCCGACACAATTTAGATCGGGACAAATCATTTCCCAAATAATATTATAAACCCATTGACTCTTTCAAAACATCCCATAACACGAGGTTGAGAATGATCAAACTCTAAAGACCCACACGCTAGTATTTTCAAAACATTCCACGACATAAAATACGCATATTACCAACAAACACAAAAATGTATTTTACTAAATAGTATCCATTTATGAAAACAAGTCGTCAAAACATTTTCATTATGATATATTTATTAAAATTCCCAAAAATCCCAAATATGGGCGTTTTACAAGTTTTTAGAATTAAACACTTCATGTAGTCAAAACGAATCAAATAACTCAACAGTTAATAATTTCATGTGAAATGTATAAACATTTTAAAGATTGGCATTTTTGGCATGTACACCGTTTTTACAAATCATCTTGAACTCACCTTACTAGATTTAGGCTAAATCTAGATTTTCCCCAACTTGAGCTCCTTGAAAGAATTCGAATCTTCAAGCCAAAACACCCAAAAAACCTAGATCCACAATTTTCCAACCACAAATATAATATTCAACCATTTAGAATCGATCCCCAAACATTTTACATCAAAATCCCCAATTTGGCCAAAACCCTAATTTTGACCTAATTTCTCCAAAATCATCAAATCCGAGATTTGAGAAACCAATCACTAGTAAATCATCAATGGAGCATTTATATCTTATAATAAGGTTTAGAAGATGATGAACTTACCACTTAGGTTTTGGTGAAAACCTAGAAAACCCTAAAATAAAGCTTGAGGTTGAAGATGAAGATGGAGATAGAGATAGAGATAGAGGTTCTTGGTGTCTAGCTTCTACTCTCGATGACACTTCAATACTTGAGGATTGAGGCATATAATGAATCAAAACCACCATAGATGGGTTTGGTGGTCTTGGAAGAGTTTAGAGAGAGTTGGGAGTGAAATGGGAGGTGAGAAATGAAGAATGGAGCAAAATCTCGTATTTGACAGTAGTTCAGCCCTGGGCAATGTCGCTGGTCATTGTCGCTGGAGTGTACCAACCCACGGTACCTCTTATGCGATTGTGGCAGTGCGACTATGACACTGTCATAGTCGCCGGGCATTGTCGCGGCCTTCCCAATCCCCAAAACTCGACTTTTTCAACGTCAACAGTCCCGATACTCTAAGGGACTCTAAATAATGTTTTCCCAACAAAATCCTACCATTTACGCGTTCCAAAAACGTCCAGGTGACCTTCACTGACCGAAAATCCCGGGTGTTACAATCCTCCCAACCTTAAAAGAGATTTCGTCCTCGAAATCTAGGTTCCCATTAAACGTTTCCCTCATAATAGGTCGTCTCTAATTCACTTGCCAGAACCACCACCAAATCTTATGTTGATACTCACGACAGCCGTCCTCTTGGGCATATTACACTTATATTCGAGTGAAAGCTTAACTCGTTAAGGTAGCCTTTAACTACAAGACCACAGTTGTCTCCCAACCTTGGGTGACACGTACGACTTTAAGGGTAGTTGGTGACCTCAATCTCTCTCTGACAAATCCGTACCCGTTCAACACGACTCTGGATCTGTATTCCGATGATCAACACCAACCCAAGGAATTTCCAAATTTTCTTAATCATTCACCCTTGTTATTTGTAGAGTCGTCCTTCCAGGAACGAGCTTCCCGGAGGATTTCGATCCCCAAGCATACTCCTTTTGTAAAGCAACCGGAGAGTATAAGGGCTTTGTTCACGATAACTTGGATCAAGCTCTTATGGAAAGGTAAACCATACAGACCAATCAATTAAGATACTTATGAAAATGATGATGGTTCATTTATTATAAATTGAATATTTATAGAAAATGATTAAAATTCAGTAAGTATGATCAACACTTTAAATTAGGAAACAATCGATTTATGTATGAAACCAGTTATTCGTTAAACTAGATGGACGGTGGAGATTGTATGGTTCGCAACGTTTGTATATGACTGGACCTATAAACTACGTTTTCAGTCCCCATGGTTTGTTGAAAATTGCTAATTTTTTCCTTATGGTTCTAAAATTATGTTTTTCGTCACTGTGGTTTACAATTCATTTCGCTTTTTGTCTCTATAACTAAGGGACAGTTTACCCAACGCTTACCCGTTAAACATTTACCAGTAATAGTCAACACTTTCGCTTAACTTACCGGGTAGAATTTTAGTCCATTAAACGGCATCGAATACAACATTTACATATTATTTTTAAAGTATATTATTGGTGTTCAAAAGTCTTGGTGGGTGGGGGTCAAACGCCAACAAATACAATTAAATTTCAATTTTATTTTGCAGAATGCCATTTTCTACATTTAAATATGATTAATTACATTATCTATATTGACAATTGTCGTATCTATATCTATATTATAAAGATGACATAAAAAACTCTTAAAAACAAGTCTTAAAGCTTAATGTACAGCTATTTAATACTAATTACTTAAAAAAACAACCATTAAAGCTGTATGTACTACACTTAATGCTATTTATTAATTTTCAATCATTATCTGTAACCATTTTAACTCTCCTAAAATCATTTCCCACTTTAACTCCCCTAAAATAACTCTCAGCATAATTAAATATAACTCCCCTAAAATAACTCTCAGCATAATTAAATATAAAATAAAAATCAAATTTTAAATATAAAAATATAAAAAATAATTAAAAAAATCTAACAGAATATTTTATAAAAAAAAATATTTTTTTAAATCAAAATAAATTACATTATATTATTAAGTCTAAATTAAACAAATTTATATAAAAAAAATCATTATCAATCTCTCACAACCAACCAAAATCGTAATGTAAATCGACAAAAAATAGAAAAAATAAAATGAAACATTAAAATCGTGATGTATCTAGCAGCATTGCGCGAATACACTTCTAGTATATTTTCATAGACTATAACTATTCTCTTTAAAATGCAAACAGAATACAAAATTTAAATGTAAATCAAAAATTAAATTGTTTTAAATTTATTTGTATGATTTTCTTTTTTTTGGAAATAAATCAATTGACAGATGAGGTCTCTTAAAATTTCAAAAAACTATGTTCTTAATGTTCTAAAAAAAGTAAAATAAAAAATATTTTATAAAATGAAAAGATTTTGTATGCATTAACCAGGTCCGTTCCTGGCATTCTGTAGGCCCTGGGCGACATGTGAAAATGAGTCCTCAATAAGTACGATAAAAAATTTCAATATGTTGTTTTTATCATTAGATTAACATCGAATTAGAAAATACAAATAATTCATATAAAACCGTTTTTTCAAGTATTCCTAAACGTAAAATCAATCAAAAAATTATTTTCTAAATTAATATTATTTACCATATCATTTTGACATAGCACTGTAGATTTCATTCACCATCAAGTACATCATATGATATACCTTTAATATATATATATATATATATATATATATATATATATATATTTTGACAACATTTTGACATATACCTTTAATATATATACCTTTTATTAAGCATCAATCTTAAAATCTAAGGTCCATGTTGGAAACAGTTTGAGATTTTATTCTTGTTTTAGAGATATGAGTTAATGTTATATGAAAAACAAGGGTAGTTTTGCATTTCTAAATATAAATATAAGCTGAATCGTCTCATTTTATTGGTAATTTTTTTTCAAAATGTATGAGTTTTCTTAGTTAATAACAATAAATCTATTATATTCTAATACAAAAATAGAATTCATTCTTAGTTAAAAATACGTTTCATTCTTATTATAAATTATATCATTATAATTTTTTTCGTCAATAATTGTAATATAAACTAATTATTGAATATCTTTATGGGTTTCGGGTTTCATAAGTTATGATTCTTATGTCATGGTTGATTGTTGATGACATGTCTATAAGAAAGTAGCATTAATTGTTCGTTCTTTACTTACATTCCGCTGCATCGCACGGGTATATGACTAGTATTTAATAAAAGGGCAATGCTAATGACAACCTTTTTTAAGGGTGTTGAATGCATAGGAAAATCGTGCCAATCATTTTTAAGGTTTAATCTATCATATTGTAACATCCGTAAATTTGTGTAAGTCTAGATTCCCAACTTGTTTGAATTGTGACCTTTATTCGTATTGTTATACTCCTGTTTGTGGTATCTATCACTTTTGTCGTCACGTAAGTCGCGAGTTCGAAATCTCGGGTTTTTGGGTTTCGACACCTGTGGCGCGATTGTGCCACGCGATAGTGACAATGTCACTATCGCCAGGGCACTCTCGCGGGAGACATACCAATCGCAGTACAATTGGCGCGATTGTGCCCGCGATAATGACAAGTGTCACTATCGCAGTACATTATCACTGGAAATGTACTAAAGGTTCTAAGGAGCGGGAGATAGTGCCCCGCGATTGTGACCAATGTCACTATCGCGGTGCAAGGTCGCGATCAGGGGCGTTTGGGTATAAAAACGACCCAACTGATCCATTTCTCATTTATTTCAAGTGTGGAGCTAGTAGGTGCGATCTTGGTGCGATTTTGGGTGCCCTAGGTGAGTTTTCTTCATCTCTCTTCATTTAATCTCATTAAATGAAACCCTAAGATTATTGTTTTTTTTTTGGTAAAGGAGTATCCCAGACCACTTTGGGCCCCGACTAATCTCCTGGAAAACAGGCTTATGGCCCGCGGGCATTCATCCTGTGGCCACAATGCTGCGAGTAAGGCTCGAACCCGGGCAACCGCTATGAAGTCCCCAGGGTCTTACCACCACGCCACAACCTTGTGGTTGTGGTATAACTCTCGTTGTAAAGTTTCCTCCTCCTCAAGAGCTAGATTAATCTCCTATTCATCTAGAAATTTCTAGGTTTTCAATAATAAACCCATTGTGAGTTCATACTTCCTTTTTCTTAAACTTTATACACATCAAAATGCATTTTTGACTCCTAAGTATCTCCTTGTTTACATTTTCATTATTGATGAGATTTTGACCTAACTTGGTATTTTGGAGATTCTTAGGGTTTCTTACCCTTTAGTAAAATAAAGGAATAACCTATGTCTTGGAACTACAAATATGAATGTCTTCACATTTTGATGAATAAATGTTCACCTTATGGCATTTTAGCCAAGTTCATGTTTTAAGCATATTATGGACATTTTGGTTGAAAAGGGGTTATTTATAAAAAAGGATATTAATGGTTTCTTACACTTGAAATGTTTACTCGGTAAGCAAACATATTTGGAAATGAAAAGATTTCCTTATGATTCATGTTCGGGCTTTGTATTTCTTATCATCAGTTAACCACATAAATGTGTTTTGGGAAATAAATGGTGTTATAAACAATATTTTTGATTATAGTTGGTCACGGATGAAATTGTGACAAATCTAGACTATTACTAGTGGATCCATAGGTATAGAGTCGACTTATTATTGGGGATAACTCTCGTTTGTAGCTAGTTGAGACATTGGGCCCTAGGGTGGCAACTTGGTACGGTTATGTGGGACCGGATACTAGCCGTGGGTCGTAAATGTAAATCCTAGCGAATGAGCATGACTAGGGATCATTGGGTGCCCTCCCCCACATCTTAGTACGAGCCGACGTATTCGTGGCCTTGATCCTAGTATGGGGAGCTAAATAACTCGGAAAATGGCTTACTTTGTGTTTCGCCACAATCCTTGGAAAATCGGGTCTTCCCGTCATCGCAAGATGTATTTTGGACCGCAAGGTCAAAATGTGTTTATCAAATTATTTACAAAGGCGTTTGGGAAAAACAGATTTACTTATGTTGTATTTATCTTTCTTATCGAATTGTCATATAAACTGTATGTTCTCACTAGGATTTAAGCCTAACACTTTTTCTCATATGATATGTATAACAGGTTCCCTTAGCAGCGGGTCGTCAAGGGGTTGAGTGAAGAGCGTGGTCTCTTGA